>OX244039.2:8200400-9400400 GCA_945859785.2 Tridacna gigas
AGATTTTGCTGATGGTACCATTTGACAGGAAAGATGTGGGAGAAAGTAAATAAATCTTTACTGAAAAATGAATGAGAAATGAAACTAAAACAGGGAGTAATTTTTCCTCAGTGCAGTCAGGGGGAAATTTGTTCAATGTTGCTTTTTGAATAGCCTAATAGGTTTACAGGACTTAACAAACAATGTGGCAGGGTAATGTGGAAAGACAAAAAGGGTCCACCACAATGTACTTTGTAAGGCATAGATCTACAGCTGCAAGGCTCAAGCTGGCAAAATGTCACAAATTTATGTATATCTCATGTGCCCGTGATGACATGGCTGAACCGTCAGAATGCATGCAACAGTTAGACCCAGAGAAGAATCTGAAATCGGTTTCGATGATGACATATTGATATATGAAACTCACGTCAATGCGAAAACATGAACTTGGCTAAAGGCACAAATAATGCTGTTTTTGTTCTTTTCTTGATTTCTTTTTGGGAATAAAAACATACTAAAATACATCCTCTTCTAATAGAATTGTCTGCAAATTAGTATGACAAAATTGGTCTCACTATTAAAGTGTGCATGAACAGGCTGATCAATACGCCAAAGTTAAAGCAAACTCAGATTTATGTTTTATCGAATGTGCCAAATTTCCCTATATCTTTGGGTTGTCATCACAATTGATTTTGGAGCCTGGTCATATTATCATTCTTTCCAATTTGGAGTAGTCGAAACATGTCATCACGGTCGCAAGCAATATCATGTCGATGCAGGACATCTTCGTAGCTCAAGCCTGGCAACAGGGAAGCCATATGCGTTGGGATGAGAAAAAAAAAAAAAAAAAAAGAAAGAAAACCTATGGAAATAAATGAAAGTAGATAAGTAGAGAGCCTGAAAATTTTCACACATTCTTAATAATTTGAATTTAAAATTTGTACTTATAAATGTCTCAGAATTAGGGATAGTGAATGAAAGGGAAAAAAATGAGGAAAAATGGGGTTAAAAAAAGGAGTAGTTGCTCAGATTTGACCCTTGTCCACCAATGACCAAAACCGAAAAGAAATTGGGACCTTTGGTCTAGCCCACTGAGCTAGCGAAGCAGATGAATTCAACCCGGAAAATTAACCCCCTTATATATATGTGTGGATGTAGTTCCCTCCCTTTGTTTCAAAACATTCCAACAGAAGTCAAAAGTAGTTCCATTTAAAAATTTGATATCAAGCACATTTGTTACCCTGTTTTATCAGAAAATATGAAAGGACAGGTTTAAAAGGCGTTTTTGATGTTTGTTTGATCATATGTTGAAAAACTGAGCGTGGCTGTGTAATTTGTTTAGGGACTATTTTGTTTTTGTGACCTTATTACGCACCATGGTCTTCTACGATTCAGAAATTCGTTTTACTCTGATTTTCCAAGTAAACTTTGAAGGCTTACATGTAATTCTTTGCAGATTTGCAGGCATCCAAAATGGATGTATGCCAAAATACATAGACACTGGGCGATTCTTTGGGTAAAACGGGTGACAGAAGGTCGGGTTCTGAACCGACCCCCATCCAACTGAATGACACGTTTCGATATAAATGTCCTACACATTTTTCAGATCAGCTTCCCTATCTCACATTGAAGCCTTGGATATGTTGAGACCACTAATTATCTATGAAAATGTCATGAAGAATCATAGCCTAACTGAATAAACCAGCAAGAGAGAGAGAGAGGGAGAGAGAGAGAGGGAGAGAGAGAGAGAAAGCTTTTCTGGAGGATCTGGTTGCAGTTGCATAAAACAAGAAAAACAAACTTTTAAGGGCCCTTTTCTCTACATAAAGTATTTGGGAATAGCTAAAAAATACTTTGAGATTTTACTGATGGTACCATTTGACAGGAAAGATGTGGGAGAAAGTAAATAAATCATTACTAAAAATGAATGAGAAATGGAAATAAAACAGGGAGCAATTTTCCTCAATGCAGTCAGGGGGAAATTTGTTCAGTGTTGCTTTTTGAATAGCCTAATAGGTTTACAGGACTTAACAAACAATGTGGCAGGGTAATGTGGAAAGACAACAAGGTTCCACCACAGTGTACTTTGTAAGGCATAGATCTACAGCTGCAAGGCTCAAGCTGGCAAAATGTCACAAATTTATGTACATCTCATGTGCCCGTGATGACATGGCTGAACCGTCAGAATGCACGCAACAACTAGAACCAGAGAAGAATCTGAAATCAGTTTCGACGATGACATATTGATATATGGCACTCACGCCAATGCAAAAACATGAACTTGACTAAAACCACAAATCATGCTGTTTTTTTTTTTTGTTTTTTTCTTGATTTCTTTGTGGGAATAAAAACATACTAAAATACTTCCTCTTCTAATGGAATTGTCTTCAAATTAGTATGACAAAATTGGTCTCACTATTAAAGTGTGCATGAACAGACTGATGCCCCAAAGTTAACGCAAACCCAAATTTATGCTTTATTAAATGTGCCAAATTTCCCTATATCTTTAAATTCTCATCACAATTGATTATGTAGCCTGGTAATACTATCATTCTTTCCAATTTGGAGTGGTTGAAACATATCACGGTCGCAAGCAATATCATGTCGATTCGGGACATCTTCGTAACTCAAGCCTGGCAATAGGAAAGCCGTGTGCGTTCGGATAAGAAAAAAAAAAAGAAACCTATGGAAATGAATGAGTAAGATAAGTAGAGAGCCTGAAAATTTCCACACATTCTAAATAATTTGAGTTTGAAATTTGCATTTATAAATGTCTCAGAACTAGGGATAGTGAATGACAAAGGACAAAAAATGGGGGAAAGGGGTTAAAAAAGTAGTAGTAGCTCATAATCATTTGACCCTTGTACACTAATGACCAAAACTAAAAAGATTGTGGGACCTTTTGTCTAGCCCACTGAGCTAGCGAAGCAGTTGAATTCAACCCAGAAAATTAACCCCCTTATATATATGTGTAGATGTAGTTCCCTCCCTTTGTTTCAAAACAGTCCGACAGAAGTCAAAAGTAGTTCCATTTGAAAATTTGATATCAAGCACATTAGATACTGGGTAATGAAAATAAAACAGGGAGCAATTTTCCTTAGTGCAGTCAGGGGGAAATTCGTTCACTGAATAAACCTGAGAGAAAGAAAGAGAGAGAGAGGAGAGAGAGAGAGAGGGGGAGAGAGAGAGCGTACTTTTTAGGAGAAACTGGTAGCAGTTGCATAAAACAAGCGAAACTTTTAAGTGCCTTTTCCCCTATATAAAGTGTTTCAGGAAACCAAGAAAATAGTTTGAGTTTTTACTGATGATACGTTTTGACAGAAAAGATGTGGGAGAAAATAAACAAATGAATGAAACAGCTAATAATGAAAAATAAAAAATCAGTTTTCCTCAGACCAGTGCAGTCCGACGGAATGAGTTCAATGTTGCTTTTGGAATGGCCTTGTGGGGTTAAAGGACCTTTTAAATTTGCATTTGATATCCAAGAGTTATGGAGCAGTTATCTTATACCCTTGACTAAAGAAGCTGGCGGTGTAGATCCAAGATCAAACTGGACGTTCTCTACAATCTGAACTTGATCTATGTCGTTGGCAAATGTCCCTGATTTTTCGCAGATGGCGCTGAACGGAATAATAGTGGTATATTGGTATTTTTGAGATTCTGATTGATCATTCTTTGGGATTTTAAATTGGGTAACACTGGACCTAAAGTCGGGTTGGAAAATTCCTGAATAGGAATAAAGTGTCAGTTGTACTCACCAATACCGTCCCTTCATATAGCATCTCCCGTTCCAATTTCATGTAATAAATCCACATTTACGAATGAACTTAAATGCACAAAACGAGCACAAGAATTTCCTGGTTGGGTCCTGAAGTATCTTGCCACAGGAAAATCCAATGAAAATTCAGTGCTTCCAGTCGGCTCCAAGCCTTTGGTTTTCGAGTCCTGCTTGACTACTGAGCCTCGAAGGATCCTTTTTGATGCCGCAGACAAAGTCCATCTTTTCCTATTTTGATGATAGATTTAATGAGCATTTCTAATCCTATGCATAAATCGACAAGTTATCCATGGTATGAGTGGTAATTCACATTTCTCCCAAAAGGCTAGTTATGTTTTTGTCGACGTAAATACTCTTCTTTCAAGAAAGTAGCTGTAACAAAAAACAAGAGCACCAAGCTGTGAGTGGTAATTCACATTCCTTCCAAAATGCAAATTTTGTTTCGGAACTGGTTGTTGTTGATGATGATATTTTTGACGTAAATACCCTTGTTCTAAGAGTGTAGCTGTAACACAAGACAAGAACACCATTAGGATAAGAATTCCAGGGACATATCTTTTTTTTTCCCGTGAAATGTAAATGCAGGTTGGTTTTTATATATATATATATCGACCCCGTTTGATTATTTTCAGTCATTTTATCTCGGTACTCTGCGACAATTTACCTTTCAACTGCGTTAATAACTTGTAAGGGTGTAGCCATAAACATGTCTTATTTTTTGTCTGACTAAAACTTATCGTAAAGGGCTAGCGTCATTTCTGCTGATTGATTGATTGTATGGTGTATAACCCCGTTTTCAACATTGTTTCAGTTATATCACGGCGGCCAGTGCACCTATCCATGCTTTCCTGGAGTTTCTGTTACCAGTACTCCGCACAATATTCTTTCCAAGCCACTGGCTGCTTTCCCACATAGCCATCGTCGAAACAATGGTCAGCGGCGAGTGAGGAATGAATCTTCTCGCGATGACTATCATCAATCCTCAGAAAGAAATTGGCCAAGCCGGGGATCGAACCTGCGACCTCCTGTTCTCAAGTCCTGTATGCTACCGACCATTTCTGCTGAAGCAAGACTGTCTGCCACATGTCCTGTCGTACACAATTACCATCGGTGAACAAAAAATGGGGCGAAATGCAAAGTTATAGGATCTTACAAATACCGGTTGAGGATACTTTCACCTTACAACACTCTGCAGCAAATGTCTTCAGATAGTATCAGTGAAAATGAAAGAAAAAATATCATGGTTTTCTGACAAAAAATGGTCGTCATAACCATAATTATTGAAAAAGCGGAGAAATCTCATCAAAGAGAACCCAAGTAAGATAGTATTGAATTTTGACTGGATTTATCAGTATCAAGAGCATTTTCAAACGTCTATTTCAGTAAAGTTTCTTTGAAATTATTTCATTGTTCAAACAGCAGTTACCGTCTCATTTTCTTTCATAACTCCTTGTAAAGTATAACATTCCCGAAATGGTGTCATCTTTAAACCCATAATTTGAGGGGGGGGGGAGGGGGAATAATCAAATACCATAAGAGGGTGCTTCAGATAAACTAGCCATATCCCATGCCTAGTAGTTTTAGAAAGGTAGATATTTTTAATTCCCCATATCATACTTTATATAAAACATGTGATAAATCGGGCAGGGCAAGTTTGACTCTACGGACATAATTTAAAGAACTTCCGTAAAGGAGTCCTAGATAACGTATGGATAACATTTGTTTAGTGTAGATGTTTGAAATTTTAGCTATAGAAATGTCTTAAATAGTACCCCAAAAGATTAATTGTTTATTTGGCATTTTAACATTGTTTTCATCATTATTTCAGTTATACCAGGAAAGTCTGTGCACTCAATCATGCTTTCCCTGAGTTTCTGTTATAAGTACTGCGAAAAACATTCTTTCAGAGCCACTGGCTGCTTTTCAACATCATAGAAACAATGCTCAATGGTGAGAAAGTAACGTATTCTGTTGCAATGACTAGCATCTCCTAAGAAACCGGTCAACCTGGACGACCCTTTAGTTTCATACCATGTTTGTTATCAACGGGGCTGGGCCCAAAACTTGATCAACCTCAAATTGGTCCTTGTCAGGTCTACATCAATAGTTTGAACAAACTTTCTAGTATTCCTCATATTGATTATACATGCCAAATTTCAAAGTTATTTGCCTTGTGGTTCTGGATAAGACTCGGTTTATATGTATTTGATGAATATGGTACTGGCAGCCATCTTGGTAAATAACCGGGTTTTCCCATAGATTTTCATAGGTATCAGTGTAAAAGGCTATTTCCATTGAATGCTTTTCTTAAATTGGCACATTCATTAATTGTTTGTTTGTATTGGAGTTTAAAACGCCTTTTTAACAGCTTGGGCCATATCACGGCGGTTTGTGCACAAAAAATCGAAAATGCGAAAAATCGGCGGAAAGTTTGCCTTAACAGGGTATCAAACTGGCAACCCCCATGTAACGAGTCAGATATGCTAACCACTGAGCTACCCGGGCGGGCCATATTCGTAACCGAGAAATTGCTATAAAAATCTAATGATGCACCTCGTACCCTGTACGTCTACGTAATATAAAAATACAGTTCGTATGTTAAAACATAGGCCAAAATATGGAGCAACTTTATTCTGCAACCCCAAAGGCATACAAATGCGAGGAAAAAAACATCAGAAGTATCCTTGCAGTTATCCGCAGTAATCGTTGATTAATTTCATTTTTTGGCGAGTTATTTTCTATCCGAAATTGACAAAAGCAGCTGCCATGTGAGATGAAGTGAAGCAAGCGTAATGTAGCGTAAATGCGCGTAAATTATGTTACATGTCCCTCAAGTTGAACGGCATGCGCAATTTACAAAGGTGACAACTTCGCGGGAAATACTGTTTCTGCCTTCCATTGAAAATTTAAGGGAATATTTGCTTTGACAAATTTACTAAGTTATGAAGATTAAGTATTTAACAGATTTACGAATTTTGTAAATTTGAACACATGCGTAAATTTAAGATTATTCCTGCGCAAAAACCAGGAATTGTTATAAAAAAGGCTCCCCTGGTATGTGTTTGAAAACATTTCAAGCAACTGTTCACCTTGATAGAAGGTCAAACAATAGTTCATTAGTTTTTTCTATACAAATTATCTAAACTTTATGCCTAAATTCAAATTTACGAAATTTGTAAATATGCTTTGCTGAACTTTCGTTACTTTGTGAATGTGTGTAAGTAAATAAACATGTCTCAGTCAAAACTCAATGGATTTACATGAAATAAAAAGTATACTGTTCTGGATCCTTTTTTTCTGTCTTTTCAACCCATTTTCATAAATATACATTGAAAACTACGCATAAAAATGAGCCGCTTGACCAACCAAAAAAAAAAAAAAAAAAAAAGAACATCCTGACGGCTAAAATTAAGGTTTTTCTTCATTTTTCTTTCTCTAAAATCTTCCATTTGACCAGCCTAATGCAAATTTCTAAGCTTTTTATTCTATAGTCAAGCTTTATCAGTCAAAGCAAGGGTAGAATATATGAAAGAAGGAAAGTAGATGGCCTTTATAGAGCATGACGGAAATGAACCCTAATCTTCATTAATTACCAGTACTGCAAAATTTAACTATACGTATCTCCTTTTCTCACAATGTTTTTATCTATGAAAAATGATGAGTAATATCTACGGACCATACAATCGATGATGTAATCAGCTCAAAACTCTAATACAGAAGCAAACATCCAGACGGCCGGACTTTACGATGTAGGCCCAGCTGGGCTTATCGGTAACTGTCCAATCGGACTAGTGCATTGGGTAAGTAGGTCACTGGGTACATAGATTTGAGAGAATGACAGAAAGGAAAGTATGAACGACCATACTTAATTAGATTCATTCATTGTGTAAGAAGAAAACATCTACAGCATAGAACGAAGAAAATAGAATTCGCCAGATACTGATAGAATATAGGAAGTAAAAGAACAGAGAAGATAGTAAAAAGAAAAAGAAGCCCTTAATCTTAAGCGTGATCCAGAAAGGAAATTTATTTCTACAAGGAAAAAGAAATTACCTGAAAATTCACAACGGGAAAACAGTGTAACATCTCCAGTCACAGACAGCTCACCAAACATTGATGATGTCATAGCCACAGGGAAGCGGTACGATCTTTGGTCGCAGTGTCTGAAAGCGATATGAACATGAGCACCTTATGATCCAGAACCTATGTTAAAGGGGTCTTAGACCACAATATTCAAACATATATCTGAAGACCAAAACAAATAAAAACAACCCAAGACAGAGTTAATAAGGATGCAAGACAAGAAATAAGAACAAGGGGAGTAACTCTGTCTAGTGTATAACAGCTCTACTGACGAGTCCTGATGCTGGCCGAAACAGACAGACAGAGATGGGAGAGAGAGAGAATGGAGGCAGTCTTATATATGATCAAGAACTGCTGCTGCAATGTTTTCAGAGGAAGAAAGACAGAAAGGGGGAGAGAGAAGGAAGGAAGGAAGAGTGAGAGAAAGAGAGAGACAGTGATAAAAATAGAGAGTGAAAGAAAGAGACAGCAATTGATTCGGGGAAGGGTCTTGTATATAATTCTTGTTCCGTCTGCCGCAATGTTTTCAGAAAAAAGGGGGAGAATGATTGACAGACTGTATGGTGTTTAACGCCGTTTTCAACATTACTTCAGTTATATCGCGGCGGCCAGTGCACCTATCCATGTTTTCTACAGTTTATGTTACCAGTATTCCGCAAGCCACTGGCTGCTTTCCCACATAACAATCGTCGAAACAATGGTCAGCGGTGAGAGAGGAATTAATCCTGTCACAATGACTATCAAAAAAAGTGGGGAGAACAGACAAACACAGGTTGGGGATAGTACAGACAGCTGGACCAGCAGTGGAATAAGAAAAAAAAATATGCAAAGAGGCTTACAGGTAGTAAAATGGTACTTACAGCCCCCCCTCCCTTCCAAAAGGCAGTCTGGCTCCTTTTGTCGCAAGAGAGAGAGAGAGAGAGAGAGAGAGTCATATATACATATATATGATAAAGAACTGCTGCTGCAATGTTTTCAGGGGAAGAAAAACAGGAGAGAGAGAGAGAAAGAGATAGTGAGAGTGAGAAAGATACAGAGTAAGAGAGAAAGCGCTTGATTCGAGGAAGGGTCCTGTATATAATTCTGGCTCCTATTACCACGATGTTTTAATATAAAGGGGGGAAGACAGCCAAACAGGTTTGGGGATAGTAGACACAGCTGGACTAACAATGAAATGGGATGAAATGGGACAAAATATGCTAAGAGGATAATAGGTATTAAATGGTACATACAGCTCGACCAAGTCCAACTGGCAGTCTGGCTCCTTTTGCAGCAATGAATTTACACAGCTAATGCAAATGCGCTTATCAAAACAATATTTCCTACCCTTATCAACAAAACTTTCCTTTAAGATGATATGCCCTGTATTCATACAAAGCTTGAAATTACTGAGGTGGCTTGCATGAAACTTTTGTCAATATTGAGAAATTTCCTATTAACCATAACTGCCATTATGTGGTTGTGGGGTTCGAAACCCGGGCCCAGCAGGATCGCTTGGATCCTTGAATCTGATTTGCCCATATCAGGTCTTACTTACACTATAAATCCAAAACAAGCATTTTCCATTTGATTGCAAGTTAGACGCATTTTCAATTTTTCCTAGCATTTCGTGAAAAATAAGTCAATTTTAAATTTTAAAATGAAAAAATTTAAATTAGAAGTAAATAGTTTAAAATAACAATTAAATCAGTTATCTGGAAAGACATTCAACTGTTTTGCATTTGAAAATTTGCAGACAAACTTTCCATAAATAACTTCCAGTGGAAAGGATGCCGGTCCGAAAACTTTGAAATTTCGCTTATTCAAATTCTAAATTTAATTTTAAATTTAAATTCTAAGTACCTGAGCCCAGCTTTTGATTGAATCCTGTTTCAAGGCCTCTCGGCTACTTGTCTGCCAAATTTCAGCCGGTTATGCCTAAAAATAAAAACACAGGACTGATTTCCGTATTTTCACTTCCTCTCATCTAGGTGTCACACTACTGGCTTTTTGCTACATTGGAAATAAAGTGAAATTGACTATTTTGAAGCTTCTCAAAGCACTTAATAGCAAAACTTTGGCTTTAGCGTCTCTTGCTCTCAAAAGTACAGTCATTGTCCTCTACAAATGCATAAAAAACAACAAGTCAGCCGATTGCGTTTTTCACTAAATCCCAATCAACACAGGCACCTTAAGAATTGTCCACCTAAAAACACCTGTTCACGGCGAAGACCAAAATTTTGTTCCTCCACTGACACAAAACAGTCCAATCAATATATTATAAAATCACATCTAAATAGTTCCCGCGGCCTAAGTTTGAAGCAAATCTAAAGTATGTACCACCAAACCCTCTCAGCCTCATGAAACAGTGCATCAAAAGTGCCACAGCAAAATTTCACATGGGACTACTTTAGACTACTACGACCCGGACGCAATCTCACGTAGGTGCGCCACCTGGACAGCGCGTACCATTCAACCGGAAAGAAATATGACTTAATTTACGCGCATGCACACTAAATGTCTCATGCTTTACTTCATCTCATGTTAACCACATCTGTTAATATAGAAACAGCATGTGTGAAGAAAAGTAATTTGTCAAAAAAAAAAAAAAAAATTAATGATAACTACGACAGCTGTAATTTTAATATGGGGTCCTGCGTGGCTCAGTGGTAAAGTGTAGGACTCGTGATCTGGAAGCCCCGGATTCGAGCCTCACTGGATCCACTGGGTTTTTCGCGGGCGTCTCCTTGAGCAAGACACTTCAGAGCCCTGACCTAGTACTGGTGAAACCCAGGAAATACATGAATATGTGAGCTGTCGCCGTGATATGACTCGTGATATGATATATTGTTGAAAGCGGCGTAAAACCCCATTTAATCAATCAATCAATTTAATATTGATTTTTTCTGTCGAATGATTTCTCTTTTTACAACACAGTACAAAAAATCCTTCATATTTAGGCATATGTCCTCTTACGAACGGTATTTTTGTTTGTAGATTTGCACAAAACCTTAAGTTAGTGCTTAGCTACGCAAAAATTAGCAAACCGAAAACTCTGAGACGCATACATTTACGAAAACTTGGTTGTTGTTGTTGTTGCATGGTGTTTAACCTCGTTTTCAATATCATTTCATTTATATCGCTGCAACACATGCATCTATCCATGCTTTCCTGGAGTTTCGTGTACCAGTGCTCCGCACAATAATTTTTCCAAGCCACTGGCTGCTTTCCCAAATTATTGTTGTCGCAACAATGGTCAGCAGTGAGGAAGGAATGAACCCTGTCACAATGACTATCATAAAACCTCGGAAAGAAATTGGCCGAGCAGGGAATCGAACCAGTGACCCCTGTTTTCAAGTCCTATACAATATCGACTGAGCTACCGGGGTTCGGCCATGAAATTTCAGACTTACATTCAGTGCGGTCTCCTGGAACATTAAATGGACAAGTGAAATACAAGAAATCATAGTACATACGTATCACTCTATTGAAGGCCAGTGAAGGAGGATTCAGTTTCTCAAGATGTTTGAAGGACAGAAAAATGATAAACAATCTGTTTGATTAAGGAAGCTCAAGTGTACCTATAGATAATTTATTGTAAACCTAAGGGAAAAGTTTTGTTGCCTTAGACACAATTCTGATCGAAATTAGCCTGGGTTCGATCATTTTTTCCTTTTACATACTCGGAAGTTACTTTGTCAATAATGACGGCCTGAGGACATTTGAAACTGACCGCAGCGACGTCTACTTCACTCAGCGGGGTAAATCAAGAACACTTAGTCCTAAACGTAACAGTAAAAGACTAAAACAAGACACCGAAAATCCAATAACCTTGTCTTAAATTGGAAATTTCACTTCGATGGCTGCTTAGACCAAAGGCGGCGTAACATGATCTTCCACTGTATTGCGCTCGGCCAACAGCACACAAGACACAGATTCTCTCTGAAATGACAAAAAAGCATTCAAGTGCAAAAGAAGAGTCCAGTATTTTTAGTATTTATCATTAAATCGTGTTCAACTCGTAAAATAGTGAAATCACTGACTTTATCCAATAAATGGTATATCACAAACAAGACGACAAAATAGGCCTTTTTCGTGTATATTCCAAGATTCACACAATGCATATCAATGTGACTGGCCTAAAAATGCTAAGCTAAATTGAAACTTAAAACATCTCATAATCTGGAGGTAAAATAAGAAAAAAAGTATTTTACCATGCCCCCCCCCCCTTTTTTTTTCGCGATCTTTCGTGGTCTTACCTTTACCTTATTTCTGGAGCTAAAACAGCGCCTAGCTCCATGACCTCTAACTTTTGTATTTTTGGTCAAAACTATGGAACAGAGAGGGAAAGGTCATGACCTTTTGATTCCAAGACAAACTTAATGCTTTTTTTTTTTTCAGCAATATTACACTGCTAATGAGAGTAATAACCACTCTTTGTCTTTAAAAAAAAAGTCATCAATTGCACTTCAGTGCAGTTGTGTTTATTATGTTAGCCATTTACCACACAATCCACGGCTTTAATAACCTTGAGAACGAAACTTTCAAAAACCAATGTGGGAATAGAAAATGCTTGTAACCAGTCTTTTCTCCTTTTTCCACAATGTCTTCTACCCTATCAAAAACAAATTCCATTATTTGAGCTTCATTTAAATTTTCGGCTGCAAATGCTTTTAATTTGGACAAGTCTACATTTTTGTCGTGCAGTAAAGAGTTAACAGATGATGTATGATAAGAAAAAAAATCATTATAATAAAATTAAGATATGAATCTATGTTTATAATATACATGTAAATATTGCATGTAGCTGTTTCTTTATATGAGCTGCATTATGTATAACAAATAACTACTCATACTAAACTTAAATACATGTATGGGAGAGGGAAAAAAGACGTGCATTCCCGTCTGCAGGGATCCAAAATGTCCTTTGGGTTTTGATGAACGGAATCTATATTGTTTCAACCAAAAGCCGAAATTCCTGATTCCTACTCCTAGCACTTCTTAAACGTATGCTCATGAATTAACCTATTCCCTACCAGACCGTTTCGAGATTAACACCAATGATACGAATCTGCAGACAACAACGGAAAATTGGTAAAACTGTAAATCATACCGTCCAATATGGTAGAAAATATTGTTGAAAAACGGGTGAGCTTGCTTGTTACAGGCAATTTCCTCTCTTCTCACAATGTTTTCTTTGGACTTCTTCTACAGGATGGTAAAAAGATGGACTATGTAACAAAAAAGTTGTAAAGATGCAGGTTGTATATGTATCCAAACATTAATTGTCTGCTTTATTTTTATCCACCTATGACTGAAGAAAAGTAGTCAACTGTCAGTAGTACTGTCAACTGTCAACATGCAGTGTGTTCCAGAAATACATGTAATACGTTCAGTACAGGGCAGATGTTGCATATTAGAGAAGAGGCTGCTGTAGATGCTTTTGAGGAAGAAATAAGGTGTATCAATGATTCTACTCTATTTACCAGACAACAAAAAGTATAGACACTTCCAGATTGAAGGCATTTGCAAACATCAAATTAACTGTGGATGAAAAAAACAAGAGGGCCATGATGGCCCTGTATCGCTCCAAGGGCTTATAAACCATAAATACTAAACATTTCAATTCTGAGCCACATGGTTTCAAAATGAAGACTTACAAATTTTTCTCTGTAAAAGCCCATATGAAAGTTGAGACCCGCAGGGCAAATCAATTTTTTGATCCCAGAGCTATAATTATTTGAACCCTGGTAGAGGTCAACAAGATAAAGCCACATGCCAAAATAATACAAGTCTATGTTGTATGGTTATAAATAAAGTGATTTTCAATTTTTGTCCTTATGAAGCCTCTGTAAAACATAAGAACCCTGATGCAAGGCTAATTTCAAAAAAAAAACAATAAAAAAAAAATCACAACAGGAAGATTTCTTAAGTTGTCACTATGTAAGCCCATTTAAAACTTGTGACCCCTGCGACGGGGCCAATTTTGACCCCAGGGCTAAAATTTTGGCCCGCTTGGTAGAGGCCCACTAGATATAGCTACATGCAAAATTTGGTATCTATAGGCCTTATGGCTAGATTCAGGAAGATTTTTAAATTTTTCTCTATATAAGCCTATGTAAAACTTGTGACCCCTGGGGCAGAGCCAATTTTGACCCCAGGGCTATAATTTGAAGAAACTTGATAGAGGTCTACTACATAAAGCTACATGCCAAATTTGGTAGCCCTATGCCTTATGGTTTCAGACAAGAAGATTTTTAAAGATTTCCAATATTTTTCAGTTTTGTTGCCATGGCAACCAGAGTTTTTGAAGGAATCAAATTCTTTCAAGAAATTCTGAAGAGGACCATGGCAGGATCATTTCTGTGAAGTTTCATGAAAATTGGATGGGTAGTTTCAAAGAAGAAGATTTTTGAAATAAAAGTTAACGCACGGACGGACGGACGCACGGACGCACGACGGACACCGGGCCATGACATAAGCCCGCTGGCCTTCGGCCAGTGGAGCTAAAAATGATTTATCTTTGAATGGATAGAAAATTTCGGAATAGGAAAGAAAGCTAAAATCCGACATTTTCTCCTTTTTCCACAATGTTTTCAACAGCATTCTCCTTTGGGATTATTTGGCAAAGATTAAAATGGAATGAACAGGTTCGCAGATAAATGCTCTAAATTTGACAGAATAGCTGGAAAATGCTCTCATTTGGGTAGGAAACATTGTAAGAACTAAGAAGAAGTCTAATAAATTCACTACTGTCTTCAGTTTTATCAAGAGGCTACAAGTGATACAATTTTGTGGGTTCAGCGTTTTACCAAACAACAAAATTTTAGACTGGTTGAATTTAAAGCATTTGCAGTCGACAAAATAGATACGACTTTAAAACAGCACTTTGTTATGAGGAGATAGAAAAAAATGTGGTTACCAGCATTTTCTCCTTTTCCAACAAAGTTTTCAAAGCGCTTCTTTCCCAGGGTCATTAAAAGTCGGGACTGTGTGGTAGAGGGTTAAAAATTTGACATTCTTCTCATAGGAAAATTACATGCCATTAGGGGTATTCTAAATTTAACTATTTTACTCATAATACAAAAAGCACTTCTACTCCTTGTGTAAAGTATGATACCTTTGCCTCATAGAAATTTTTTACGCTTCTTTAATATATGGACTGCTGTTCACAGGTTAAACAGGTTGTGGGAATAGGAGAAAGTGTTAATAACAAGCAATTTCCCTTTTCCCATCACATTTCTAGCTATGTCAGAAAATCTAAAACATGATTAATTCTGACTATAGATTTCTGTTTTAACAAATAATAAGTACAGTATTCTCTTTATTCATACATCTCCTTTTTTCAAAAGATAATGCTGCTGTTTGGTGTCTTTTTTTTTTTTTTTTTTTGTAATGGCATGGCTAATGTAAAGGCAAAAGAGACGTTCCTCAAAGTAATGAAATGCAAGAAGAGGATGGTTTCAGAGCTAAAAATTCTGACATTTTTGTTGTTATTGTTGTTGATGCACTGAATAACAATTTGGCACGAATGAAAACTTTCTCCAGCATTTTTCTCATTGTTTATTCAGTATGGAAAAGGACCAGATTTCAAATGCTTTTTACAGAGAAAAAGTTCAACATTGCTTTTCGTCACATGCTTGTAGTTAACAGAACGTTGATCATATCAGAAAATGTGGTAAGTTGTTAAATTTTATAAAATTGATTTGCACGACCTTCATAATAATTTTGATGACCATTTTATTTGGCCATCTCATTTGGAAAACAACATACTTTTGCTTTACAATTTAATTTGCTTTGCTTCAGGAGTAGGAAAAAGGTATATTTTTCAAAGGGGTTACCTTGATTATAACATTAAACAATTTTGCTTTAGTATTTTTTTCCCAGCATTTTTCTTGTTTATTCTTGCGTACATGACATGGATTATGATTAAACTAAGAATTATGTGAATTTTGTGTTCAGATAGTTTTTGTAATAATTTTTCCATTGCTTTGATAGGAAATATTTGGCTACATATGGGATAAAGGGGTTATAACGGAAAACTCAATGTATCTATAGAAAAAGGTAAATCTTCATGATATTTCACATTTATGTGTATAATTAAGTATATAATGAACAAAATCTTTCATTTTGAGATTCTGAATACTATCCATTAGGGTGTCCTTACCTTAATTAAGTGGCTCTGGAATACATTGCAGAATGTTCACCTCAGATATCGTACAGTACTAAAGATAAAATAACGGGACTCTTTATCAAATTTGAGAGCAAGGGTTTAATTTAATATGTTGTCGATAGGTACAGTTAAGAACACTTCAAATCTGACATGATCGATTGGAAAGGGATCTCTCTGCGAAATGACTGCGAATGACTGAATGTAGAAAACACTGCATATAAAGGTAATTGCTCGTTACAACTTGTGAGTTATGACTTCTTTTTCCACAATGGTTTCTATGGAGAGGACCTAATTACAAAATATTATATAGAATCATTGATAGGGGGCTGAAAACGGAAATGTTGGCAACTTAATCCCTATCTGCCACACCTAACCTTGTTTGTACATGTATATTGCAGGAAATGTTGATTGACTGATTGATTTTGGTGGTTAACGCCGTTACCAACACCATTTCAGTTATGTCACGGTGGCCAGTGCACGTATCCAAGCTTTCCTGGAGTTTCTTTTACCAGTACTCAGCATAAAATTCTTTCCAAGCCACTAGGTGCTTTTCCAGATAACCATCGTCGAAACAATGGTCAGCGGTGAGAGAGAGATGAGAGAGAAATGAATGCTGTCGCACTGACTTTCATCAATCCTCGGAAAGAAATTGTCCGAGCCGGGGATCGAATCAGCGATCCCCCTGTTCTGAAGTCCTATACGCTACCGACTGAGCTACCGGGGCTCGGCTCGCGGGAAATGTAGATCACAGTCGGTATCTACATTGATTGATTGATTGACTGTATGATGTTCAACGCCGTTTTCAACATTATTTCAGTTATATCGCGGCAGCCAGTGCACCTATCCATGTTTACCTGGAGTTTCTTTTACCAGTACTCCACACATTTTCTTTCCCAGGCACTTGGTGCTTTCCCACATAACCATCGTCGAAACAATGGTCAGCGGTGAGAGAGGAATGAATCCTGTCACAATGACTATCATCAATTCTCGGAAAGAAATTGGCCAAGGCACTTGGTGCATTCCCACATAACCATCGTCGAAACAATGGTCAGCGGTGAGAGAGGAATGAATCCTGTCACAATGACTATCATCAATTCTCGGAAAGAAATTGGCCAAGCAGAGGATCGAACCAGCGACCTCCTGTTCTCAAGTCCTGTACGCTACCGACTGAGCTACTGGGGCTTGGCATCGGTGTCCACATATGTGTAGTCTTATTTTGGTGTATTCCTCCACCACTCTCTCAAAATCCGATGCTTACAAAACAAACTTGGCAACGTTACAGTTGTATTGTTAGCCGTCGGCCGGATAGGATAAGGGTTATTTGCAATAAAAGAATCATTTGAAAACAAAATTTAAATCCAGACTGGTAGCCCCCTTTTCTCTTTTCATAATGCTTTGAATTCTTTTCATGAAATCCTGAGTATTTTTTTTTTCTCTTTTTTTTTTCATGAAATATATCTACCACAAAAAGGAAAAAGGCCCCTTGTCGTGAACTTTTAAGTCCTGCATTCATCTTCCTATTGAAAATCAAAGTGCCGAAGGCACTGCAGTTTGGACAAGTATCAAAAGTTGCGAGTTCAAAGAAAACAAACTGAGAAAAGACTTTAAATATTATTTTATGTAAACAGTTGCATTTAAAAAATTATATATATATATAAAGAACAAACATATATATGCCTATATCATTATCCTTGATGATTCACTTAGCTAGCCTTTCTCTATATATTCTTCCCTTCATATATACCTATGATCAAGAGTTACATCACTGTTTTTCAAAATTCCAATGAAAATTTTAATTTTGACCTCAGCAGCATGATGTGATTTAGACACTGATGAAAAGGATTTCTAACTTTTTCGGTTCTGCCATGGTCTAGGTAATACAATTTACTATAATCGTAACTGTGATAGACAGTAATGTAACTCTTTATTCTTTAAATTGACCGTGTGGCCATTTTACCATAAAATGGAAGTTAAAAAGATGGAACATTGATTTTAGGAAGTAGTTTTTGAGGCATTTAGTTTCATTTGAATTATGGATAATATGTATTCATGGCCACTTAATCATGAAATATCAAATGACTCAATACCATGACAGTAAATTCAATATATGCAAGTTTTGCACAGTCAGTCATCAAAAGAAAAAAATCTGAAAATGAGAGAAGAATCACTAGAGAAAAGCAATAAAGGAAAGTAATGAAAGTCTGATATCAACAAATTTTGCACTTGCTGTATAGTATACACATGTAAAATACTATTTCTGGTAAACTTAAACTTATTATGGCCAACACAAAAACAAGAGGGCCATGATGACCCAGAATCGCTCACGTAAGTTCATAATGGGACAAAGGAATACAAGCTGTTTTAATTAGCCTAACTCGTCGGGAAATAATTTTATGCCAGGGGAATAATTGAAAAAAAAAAAAAAAAAAGTAATGGTCAACTACATGATGCTATATACCAGATATCAAAGCTGTAAGATTTTCAGAGATTGTGCTACACAAGCTTAAGTACAAACTTGAACCGTAGATTTTGGCCATTTTTTATCTTTGGGACATAATTCGTACAACTTTGATAGAAAAACTAGATGACAATCTAGATGACACTACATACCAAATATCAAAACTCTAGGCCTTTTAGTTTAGTCCAAGACGATTTTTAAGTTTGTAATATATATAAAAGCCTATAAACAAAATAGACCTCAGGACTGGTCTAGTTTGATCGCAAAGATAAAAATATTAGCACTAAATGATACCACATACTGAATGTACAGGTTATAGACCTTTTGCTTTCATACAAGAATAAAATTTTAAGACTAAATGATGCCACATACTGAATGTACAGGCTCTAGACTTTCTGGCTTCGTACAAGAAGCTTGCACCATTTAAGCCTAAGTACAAACTTGTGAAACCTCGGTTGGGGCCAGTTTTGACCATAGGGGATATCATTTAAACAACATTGGTAGAGGCACTCAAGATTATGCTACATACCATATGTCATAGGTCTTAGGCCTTTTTGTTTATTACAGGGAAATTTTTAAAGTTTGAACTATATCAAGCTGTGTACAAACTTGTGAACCCTGGGACAGGGCCAATATTGACCAAAAGGACATACCATTAACATTTTTGGTTGAGGTCTACGAGACGATACTACATACTTAAAATTAAGGCTGTTGGCCTTCTGTTTTTAAACAAGAAAATTTCTAAAGTTTGTACTATACAAGCCTATCTATAAACTTGTGATTCCCCCCCCCCCCCCAGGCAGGACCAAGTGCATATTTTTAACAGCTTCGGTAGAGGTCCACTAGATAATGCTGCAGACCAAATATCGAAGCTCTTGGCCTTACGGTTAGGCACAAAAATATGTTTAGACAAGCAAACATGACTGAAGCAGACAAAATAGAATCACAGATGCTAAATTTCTTATGATGGAACAGGTGAGTTAGAACTCAAATACACGTACAGTACACAGGAATATTCAAGTCCAAGCAAATACGGTAATCAGGATTTTGCAATTTGTCATAAAAGCAAAATAAATTAAAATCACTAAAACATCAATGCAAACCATGCCTAACCCTTCACTTTATAGCATACAATGCCGACTTTTAGCGACTCTTTGGAAGAAGCCTTTTGAAAACATTGCGGGAAAAGAAGAAAATGCTGGTAACCAGCATTTTCTGTTCAATTAAAGGTAGTTCATCATTTGAGCCACATTGAAAGTGTCGTCTGCAAATGCATTGAATACGGATGGGTCTCCAACGGAGTGTAGCCACCAACGGAGTGTACACCCTTGCAGCTTGCCTAATAGCAAAACCCTTCTCTTTCACATCTTAGTATGCTTCTTTCATCATGCGGCATCCAAATTCAGACTAAATCAGACATATTTAGAATAATATTATCACTTAAAATCATTTTTATTTTCAAGTTGATCAATGTATTTCTTACAAGGTTGTTCATTCATGAATATTTCTAAATAAATGGAATATGGCACTTAATAGCTTCGGTAGAAAAAAAAAGTATTTGTTATGCTCGATCTGGGCCTTCACGTTCAATAACTTGACAGAATGGTGGCAAAACGGGGCGCAGCTGTCGTCTGATTGTTGTTGCATTTAAAGAACAAAAGTAATGTTAAAAAAAGGTTTTTATGATTTATGAAATTCTGAAATAGGTTGCGTTTTTTTGGTTTTTTTTTTTGTCAATGAACACAAAATACTCGTTTGACAGACAGACGAAATGTTGCAGCCTGTAAATTGGTTCAAAGGGCATTCTTCATGAATATATAAAAATGACATCATATATTTACGTAAACACTCTCAGGTAAAATATTTTGCTAAACTTACCTTTTCGATTGTGCTATATTCCTACATTTTCTAAATTTGTTGTAAAAAATGCCTTTCGCAAACTTCATGAACAAAAAGAAGATTACCGTCCGCACCATTGATGTTATGTTCCACGTCATTTTAACTATTATTATAGTACAAACTCAAAAAATTAGACTTTTTTCCCAGACTTAAAAGTAGATTTCCATTGCTATTGAAGCTGCGTTGGGTCATAAACTAGTATCAGGTAGCGGATGGTGTAAATCCAAGATTAGACTGCACGTTCTGTGCAGTCTGATCTTGATCTACGCCATCCACAAAAGCTATTCAAGGCGTCACTGCATTAATGCATTAACTCTTTCGCTGCCAACTATATGGTTTCAACTTTTCTCGAGGACTTAGAGTATATTCTGGTTACGATTGAAGGCGACTCTGGTCAAAGATTAATATCAGGTAGCGGAAGATCGAAGATCAGACTGCACGTTTCGTGCAGTCTAGTCTTAATCTATGCCATGCGCAAAAGCTATCCAGTGCAGCATTGGCAGTGATAAAGTTAAGTCTGTCCTCTGCTTTTGCAATAAATACAAGATATCCATCACTACCTTTACTCGTGCATGAATAAATCCGTCACGGTCGTCATTATGAAATCCATTTACTTAAAAAACGCGTTAATACATTATGAAATATATAGCAGTATGGAAACGTCACTGGAAGTTGGGATAACTTGTGCCATTTTAAACTTCGGGTTAGCGGTCTCCCTAGTTGTGACATGTAAACAGGTCCCAACTAAAAAGGAGTCCTCACTGTAAAAAAGATCTCTGTTGTAAAAAGTATATTTTTTGTTGAGTGAAAATGGGTACGGAAAGGAGTGAAAAGTTCCTTTCGTAAAGCCAAGCCCGGTAGCGCACAGGGCTTGAGATCAGGAGTGGATGGTATGAATCCCCAGATTGGTGAATTTATGTCCAAGGATTGATTATGGTCAGTTATCAGTTATCAGGAATCATTCCGCTCTCACTGCTGATCATTCATTCGATAACGGTTGTCTGGGGAAGCAGCCAGTGCCTTGGTAAGAATATTATGCGAAGTACTGTTAGCAGGAACTTCCGTAAAGCATAGGTATGTGCATTTGCTGCCGGGATATATAACTGAAACGATGTTGAAACAACATAAAAAAATCTTTTCGTGAAAAGAAGTCCTAATTTGAGGAGTATTTTTTATGGAATTTAGAGTTCTTTTTGTGCAAAGGGCCGACTCATTTTGTAAAATCTGGAGTCCTTGTCGTGAAAAGGAGTCATCATCACTGAGTCATCTTCCCTGACTCCTTTACGTGAAATCTTCAGTCCTTTCCGCGAAAAGGAGTCAACATGACTCCTTTTCGCGAAAAACACTCCTTTTGGGATTTTTGACCTTCCGGCTTGGCCTGATGAAGCTAACCTAGCGCCTGGACGCAGAATCGCCGATGGAGACGCAAAGCAACGAAATATGTCCGTCCCAAGGACGCAACGATTTCCCTAGAGCTGAGTTTCCGACATTCCGGAAAAAAAGTGAGCGCAAATATGGAAGGTCAATTACGCAAATGAAGTCTAACACAGGTAATGTCACACTGAATAAATGCTTTGACGGCTATTTACAATTCTTCTGGGAGTTTAGAAGAAATGTAAACTAGGTCTCGGCTCGGCTCAACTAAATGTAAAACTGAAAATCATGTGTTCGTATAGCAAATGCGGAAGAATCAAACATTGATCACTGCGTCAGAAAAACTCAAACGTTGATCATCGTGTAAGAAACTCTTTTCTACAACATATGGGCCCACATAACATAAAAGGAAGGTCAAAGAAGCATCGTTGCCTATGAAACGGACACTCCAATCGCCGACGGACGACGCAGTCGGAAAACGGGCATATAGAAAACCAGCCTTATCGTTATCACAGCTAAGCAATCTGGTGTGTCATTCGTGAAAAGCGTGACAATGATCTTGATGCGCTTATCTAGTGTAAAGTGACAGGTTTTTAAGTTACTTGCTACCTTTATTGACATATCTATGTAAAATATCCATCCAAAAATTAACTGACATAAAAAAAGATTTCAGCGAGAAAACGCGAAAACCGACGACACAACAAAATCTCAGTTTGACATTGTCTGATCAGAGGCACTTTAGGCTGTCTTTTCAGCTTTAATAACGAATTTAAGCAGTAAATTAAACAAATACCTGCGAAAGCACTGGACAGCCTACAAATAAAACTGGGGGGGGGGGGGGGGGGGGGTGAAAGGTGGAGATTAAGCCACTTTGTTTCAATGCCTACACTTGTTTATCACTTATTTTATCTCTCCCTGTCTTACGAATATGAAAGTTCGAACAAATGCATAGCTCAGATATCAACCGCTCCGGCTGGGATTCCAACCCGTGCGGCAAAGATCCTCAATATTTGAGGTTTAAAAGACCAATACACTAACCCCTGAGCTAAAGAGAATTCTCCCTAACGCAGTCGTCAGGTATTGATTTTATACGGGAAGACGCTATGCCGTAAGGAAGGAGTGATCTCCCATAACACCCTGATACAGCAGATTAACAAGAGGGCCATGATGGCCCTTAAGCCGCTCACCTGAGTCTTTTGCCCAAACATGACCCATTTTAATCTCTTCCGAGACATTATGACAAAAATTCTAAGAAACTTTCACGTGTATTAGAGTGAAAATGTGGCTTCTAGACTGTACACAAACTTTTTCTAGACCTACTTTTCAAACCAAAAATAGACCATTTTAGTCTTATTGTAGACTTTATTGAGATAAACATTTTGACCACCCTACATGAGTATTGGAGAGAAAATGTGACCCCTAGAGTATACACACGTTTTTTATTCGCAATATTGGACCTGATGAACTAGTTTTTGATCCGATGTGAATTTTTTTCAATCTCATCTTACATATCGTCAAGGCATTCTGACATTCTGACCAACTTTAGTAAGTGTTGGACGGAAAATGTGCCCTCTAGAGTGTACAAAGTTTTTATAAGATTTTACCGGTTGACCTAGTTTTTGAATGCACCTGACCCATTTTCAGACACCTTCAAGGTATTATTAAGACAGACATTCTGACCATCTTTCAAAAAAAATTAACCGAAAATGTAGCCTCCAGAGTGTATATTCTAAGACTTGACCTAGTGAACTAGTTTTTGACCACATGTGATCTATTTTAGAATTCGTATGAGATATCATTAACACAAACTTTCTGACAAAGTTTCACAGGAATCAGACTGATAATGTGGTTTTTAAAGCGTAAACAATGGTTTTGGTAGACTTGACCTGGTGACCTAGATTTCGACCCGGCATAACCTGTTTTCGAACTCGTCCGAGATATTATTAGGACAAACATTCTGACCAATTTTCAAGAGTATTTGGCTAAAATGTTGCCTCTAGAATAACTTAGATTTTTACCTAACATGACCAGTTTTTCAAACTGGTCAGAGATACATGTATCATGACTTTTAGACAATATTCTGACCAAGTTTCATGTCTATTGGACTGAAAATGTGGCCTCTAGAGTGTACACGAGGTTCTTCTAAGATGTGACCTAGTTTTTTACCCCTATTGACCCATTTTCAGACTCTTTCGAAATATCATTAAGACAGACATTCTGACCAGGTTTTATGAGTATCAGATTGAAACTGTGGCCACTATAGCGTACACAAGATTTTTCAAAAATTTGACCTGGTGACCTAGATATTGAACCGGCATATCCCGTTCTCGAACTCGTTCAAGATATCAAGACTCTGACCAACTTTCAAGAGTATTGGACTGAAAATGTGGCTTCTTGAGTGTACACTTTTCTTTCTTTTTTTTTTTTTTTTTTTTTTTTTTTTTGACATAGTGTCCTAGTTTTTGAAACCATGTAACTCCATCGAGATAGTATCAAGACAAACAAGTTTCATGACTATCGAACTGAAAATGTGGCCTCTAGAACGTACACAATTTTAAGTGTAGAAGTTGACGACAGACGACGTACAACTCCGCTTGTACTGCAGCTGATCGATGTCATACTCGATGCTGACTATCTGTGAACTTTAGTTTTGACGGTTTGGTCACCACATTGGAGAACATTATGGAATTATGGCCATGAATAAACCCAGTTTGCTTTGACAGACTTGACATTTAAAGAATGTTCTACCAATGAAATGACACTTCAGAGCCCTAGCCTAGTGCTGGTGGAACCCTGGAAATACATGTATATGCGAGCTGTCGCTGTAATATGACTGAAATAATGTTGAAAGCGGCGTAAACACCATTTAATCAATCAACTAACCAAATGAAATGGTGAAATTTTGATTGTGCTGTTTTGGAGCTAATTTACTGAGATTTACTTGTTGTGAGTGTTTCTGTTGGCGTTCAGTATATAAGAGGAATACGTCGATGTGGTAAAACTGAAACGTAATGTCGGGCACATCCAATTTTAGGATATAACTTCATGTTTATTAATAAATTACAAAAATCTCTGGCACGAGCGGTGAATTTGTAATTTAGATCTCAAATCAATCATTGGTTAATTGTCCATTTGTACATTTTGTTCTCTAGCTCTCTTCTGATTAGGCGTCTGTAATATGCATGTGTACTTGGATAAAATTTTGTCTCTAGAAAGATCAACTTTTCCATGAAGACATCACATTTTGTCGGCGTACCTTAGTACATCTTGGTACTGATGAAGAATGAATAGACGGTAATTTGCGATTGGAAATAAATGTGCACGTTTATTTGGCGGGGCCCTGGTGGCATATTTGCCCACACCTTTTTGAAACCAATATTAACAAGGGTTGCTACTGCTAATCGAAACCCCGTGGTCTTGATTCATTCTATAGCAAAATAATGTAGCAGAGAATGATTCTTTTCTAATGCTATTTGGAAATTTAATATTTTCATAGGCGTTACCCAGTAGCCCAGTGCAACTTTCAACAAAATGAAAAACAGAGAGGAAAAAAGAGGCAATTGCTCTTGGGGTTACTTTTCATTATTTTACTTCATATTAAAGTACAAAAGAATTTCAATATTCATATTCCAGTATCTCTTACGCCGTGTATCTTTTTTAAAGATGTTTCTTGTTATTCAGTATCTCTGCAACGATCAGTACATTTGCCATTTAACGTTTGAATGACTATTTGATGACCAAATAGCGTTCTGAAGATGCCATTGCTTTTCATTGTGTGTGTTTATGTGTGGACTGCACTTACAGCTTATGTATTACAAATTATGTAACATTTAGACCATTCGGCTAATCAAAAGCTACACAACAGTATTTTCAAATTCAGATAGACTAATGTTATATAGCATTTTTCAATTGTGACAATATCAATCTTTTGTATTTTCAGAAATTTGGTCACGTTTCATCAAACAAATTTGTACATCAATTTTGGAGTAAAAGGTATTAAGGGAAAAACATATTGTATGTTTCAAATAGGTAACCTATAACTAAATTTTTTAAAGGAAACCCTAATCTATTGGTGCCGAACAACATATTCAGAGCCGGTTCACATATTCAGAGCCGATTCACACAAGCGATGCCTTTGTTAAATTCTAACAATTTTATGTTGTAAATATCTTATCAATAGCTTGCCATCAGCAAATAGAAAAGTTCAAGACAATGATTAACGTTTTCAGGAAAGCAAAGCTCTTATAGGCTAATTTAATGGCAATATCAGCCTGAAATGAGGTCCATGTCATTATTTCGACTACGGTCAAATGATTTGGACCATACTGCATACACATGCTACACATTTCCGTGGCATAGAAAACACGTTGAAATGGTTAAAACGAGCCATACTTTTGTATTGCAAACGAATCGTGAAGCGTCAAAAATCGTACGTCCGTTAAGCAGTATCCGTTACATGTGTAACGTTAAAAAGATAAATTAATGGTCGTTTGAGGCAACTAATGGTCGGTTTACTTTTGCCAATAAATCATAAAATGAATAGTTACTTACCTTGTAGCTGTTTAAATCCATGTTTTATTCAATAAAACTACATCGAACGTCTATCGCTGTGATTTCATGCATCAAGGTTTCAGTGACGTCAGTTTTAGTGACGTCAGTTTTTAGTGTGTTGGGCACTGAGAAGAGAAATTCTATTCGCCAGCGTACTCAATTCGTGAGACCATATCGAGAGAGTAGATGGTTAGTGTTTTGGCTGCTTTTCCACATAACCTTTGTCGAAACAATAGAAAGTAGTGAGAGAGAGATTTATTGATTGTATGGTGTTTAACGCCGTTTTCAACATTATTTCAGTTATATCACGGCGGCCAGTGCACCTATGCATGCTTTACTGGAGTTTATTTTACCAGTACTCCGCACAATATTCTTTCCAAACCACTGGCTGCTTTCCCACATAACCATTGTCGAAACAATGGTCAGCAGTGAGAGGGAAATGAATCCTGTCGCGATGACGATCATCAATCCTCAAGAATAAATTGGCCAAGCCGGGGATCGTCCCAGCGACCTCTTGTTCACAAGTCCTGTACGCTACCTAGGTAAATGCTTAACAAGTCTGCGAAAAAATATTGTGGTAAAAGAAATGAGTTCACCATGATCGCTAATTTAACCGTTTCACTCTTCACCAAACGAAAATGTTTTAGACTTGTCCAAATGGATAACATTTGCAGGCGACAAATTAGGTGTGGCTCTGAAAAAAAAAAAATGGAACTGTATTTCAATTAGCTGAAAACACAGTGGAAAAGGAGGAACGAGAAAATGCTGGCCACAAGCATTTTCTCCCTTCTCTACAATGTTTCAAACGCTTTCTCACTCCGGGTCGTTAAAACTCGGGACTATTTGGCAAAGGGTTAATGGGGTCCGGATATGTAAGACGCAAAGAGTAGTCTGCGATAGGTAATATGTGACGTAAAGTTACGAGTGATAGATTGATTGATTGAATGATGTTTTACGCCGCTCCGGAATATATTTCAATAATAATACGGCGACAGCTCACATATTCACGTACTTCCTGGGTTTCACCAGTACTAGGCTAGGGCTCTGAAGTGTCCTACGTCTGCGAAAGGTATCGACCTGGGCCGAAAGTTTTCAATCTTGGTCAATTTTCTGTATGTCAAAGAACCAGTCCACCTCAAGATTAGGTCGGTTATTTAAGGAAAAAAAGTGGTTTTTATGGATCCATAATTATATGAAGGCTTGCTTGGTCGGTTATTTAAGAAAAAAAGTGGCTATTATGGATCCATAATTATATCATAAAGGCTTGCTTGGTATAATGCATCACGGAAATGCATTAAGCCCCCTCTTGCCGGGGCATGGCTTCAATTTGTGAAACTCTATGACGACAGGATGAACCGCTCGCAATAAGTACTTTCCCGCCATATTTCTTCTGAATATCCTAGCAAAAAGGAAAAATGCGAGCAATCTTCCCTTCATCCACAGTGCCCCCAAGCGTGGTGTGCTAAAGCCCCTTTCACAATTTCCTTACGGCCAGTTAACGACCACCTGCAACACTTTTTAGCAGTGTTGCACGACCACTCGCGTGGCGTCTTGTGAGTTGTCGCAGGCATTGCAGAGCTGCAAGCGGTCGCAAACGATCGTGTTAGACTTTTGAACATGTTCAAAATTCTGAAGCGACTGCATGCGATCAAAGTAGTCACACTTTGTCGCACGAACATTTGTAAGAGAGTTGCACAACTTTTCACGAAAAGACGCACGAGCTTGCGTTACTTGGATACTGTATTTGATCGTTTAGACGTCGTACAACTCTCATACGTGTATTCAGGATTCGCGTTTACGCCGTAAACATGTCTTTTTACGCAACGGAATTGATTTGGGACGAAACGAAAATGAATGTTTGGTGTTTAACGCCATTTTGAACATTATTTCAGTTATATCGCGGAGGGACCCAACGAAAAAGTCGCCAGGACGAAACGAAAAATCGGCACTGTTTAACCGCCGTTTGAAATACAAATAAGATTTGTTTTGACGATAAATGTTTGTTTCCATGCTTGCTACAAAACTAATTTTTTTTTTTTTTTCTTCGGAAATCCGGCTTTTAAAAATAGCTACAGTTACATGATTAGCAACCTCTTATAAGTTATTGCGATTTCATCGCATAGCAACCGCATCTGTTGCAGTCCAATATGGCTACCCTGGCAAAGAGGAAAAAAATATACTCGCTCTTTTCAAGAATCTTGGCTGAAAGAGCCCGAATTTAAGCCATGACTAATGAAAGAAATGAAATCGGAAAGCAACATTGTTATGAAATGTTCGTTTTGCCTAGATATCAGAGCAAAAGACGCGTTTATTGATGAATGCACGGACTTTCAAAGATCGACGCTAACTCGGCACGCTTCTTCGGACGGACATCGCCGTGCAGTTGAAATAAAAAAAGAATCCAAAGAATCGTCACTAAAATCCTTACTGCGGGCAGAAGAATGGGACTCGATGAGAGCTAGATGGGACTCAGTTGTGCGCGCGAGTTAGTGTGTGTGTCCCATTCTTGTCTGGAGCATAACTTTTACATTTATCAATGGATTTCAAAATAATTTTGCACAATTGTTCTCCTTAACAAGTACTAGCGTCATGCGAAAAGTTTGTTTCGATACGCCCAAGGTCAAGGTCACGGTTGAAGGTCAAATGTTTAAATTGACCTTGTCCGGAGTACCACTTCTACATTTATCAATGGATTTCAAAAAAACTTTGCACACTTGTTCTCCTTAACAAGTACTAGTGTCATGCGAAAAGTTTGTGTCGATACGCCCCAGGTCAAGGTCACAGTTGAAGGTCAAATGTTTAAATTGACCTTGTCCGGAGTACCACTTCTACATTTATCAATGGATTTCAAAAAAAACTTTGCACACTTGTTCTCCTAAACAAGTACTAGTGTCATGCGGAAAGTTTGTTTCGATACGCCCAAGGTCAAGGTCACAGTTCAAGGTCAAATGATAAAATTGACCTTGTCCGGAGCACCACTTCTACATTTATCAATGAATTTCAAAATAACTTGGCAAACTTGTTCTCCATTTTGAGTACTAGTGTCATATGACATACCTGTGACCGATACCATTTAGCGGGGGCATCCGTGTCTCTGACACACCTATTTCTAGTTAAAGCATATTTTCTAGAAAAAAATGCAGTAGTTGTGCTGGTTTGTCAATATTGGATCGTAGATGCAATCCACTTTTGTTCACATGATATGAGCCATGCTCTGGCAAAAGGGGGCTTAATGCATCTCCGTGATGCACCATCTCAATTAATAGGGATCCAAAAAGTCCGTAATAACCGATTGTATCCTAAGGTAGAATCGTCCTTTGTCATACAGAAAACTGAATGATAACGAAAAGTATCGGCCAGGTCAGCGTGCGCAGACTGTGCAGGCTGACCCGAGGCGACACTTTTCGCAAATGCATTAAGCCCCCTTTTAATAAAGCATGACTCATATTGTTTTTCACACAGTGTAAAGTTCTTCGAATTATTCTTATCAGTATTTTTACAATTTAGTACATAGCACTATGAAGACGCTCGTTTCAAGTCATTATTTTTTGACCAGGGTTCCTCGATCCATGTTGCGTAGTCTTGGGTCCGTATTCAACAACCATTCTTAAGAATATTCTTGGTCTTATTCTAGATTTAGAAAGTAACACAATTTCTGATTGGCTGAACCATTTGGTTTAGCCAATCAGAATAAGACAAATAATGTTCTTAAGAATGGTTGGTGAATATGGACCCTGGAATTTGACCTCCATAGAGCTGTGTTACCTCTAGATGTCCCAACAGTCTTCCCTCGCGAGACCGCAGTTTAATACTTTATCATTATCAGTGATTTACAAAAAAAAAAAAATATTCACGACCAGAAATGCACATAGAGTCTATACCCCTTTTCCCTTAAGCTGCCAAACGCGACTCGCTGACCGTATCTGCAGGTAGTGTAGATCAAGATCAGACTGCACAGAACGTACATCCTGATATTGGTTTACACTCTCCGATAGGGAGATATTCTTCTCCCAAAAACAAGTTTAAAATAGCATTTTTCGGGTTTTTACTATCGGCTTAAAAGTTTCATTTAACTTGGGCTATTTAACAGGATCAGGATTAGATTTCAAACTAATTTCATCCTGCATGAAATTATCCAATATCGTCAACTGTAAATCCATAGAGTGAATAGACCTTAGGGAAAAAAAAAATGCAACAGAAACATTTACCTGTGATCATCTTAATATAATTTCCATTGTTAACGTTGTTCCATCTTATTTCCTCGCAAATCAAAAGTTACGGCCATAAATCAGCGTTTAGCGTCCCTTAGCACATGATACTCTTAGACAAAGTTTTCCACATTAATCTAGATCATATTTCTTTCTAATTAAACTGATGGCGTTCACTTTTTTTACGACGAATCACTTATTTTTTTTAACGAATGGCAGACGCTTCTTCGTTATCATAGCTTGAAATGCAAATAGATCTAATGACACAGCATTTCCTTTGGTTCCGCGTGATTTTTTTCCCGCCAAAAGGTGGATGCGCTCGCAGCCCCCGCACTGCACGCACGGACGTGGACGTGAGTAAAATACACATGTATTTGCGAAGGGTTCAAAAAGTAATAGAAACGCGGTAGAACTTTCTTGATATTTCAACTTTAATTGCATTGACTGGTTGTATCGTGTTTAACGGCGTTTTCAACATGAATTCAGAAAGGAGATAATTTTCTCAAAAAAAAAAATAATAATAATAATAATACATGTACATGTAATAATAATAATAATGATTGTGAAATAACATTATTCGGGGTTTTACTATCGATTTGAAATTTTCGTTTAACTTATTTAGTAGGATAAGGATTAAAGACGATCGCGACAGTTTCATCATTTTTTTTTTTTTTCAAAACACTCAGAACTTGTACTTTGTTTTCTTTTCCATGCCCGACGACAGATGTTTTCCTGAAACCAAGTCAAACTTTGGCTCACATTATGTAGTATAGCATACAACAATAACATGAAGAAGGGTGAATCATATGTATATGAAATGGTTAACTTCCATAAAAAAAGCTCTAAAGTATAGTTGAAGATGAATTTTTACGGTCAAAGGGACACCTTGTCTTCAAGATTACAACCGTATGATTGTGACCCAAATCCAATTGAACTAAAATCGAACTAAAAAAAAAAAACATCGCGAAAACACTTCATAGCAAACACTGTTCAAAAGACTTTCGAGCCTAAGTGTCAGGTGGTTTTATATACACACATCTCAACAGAATAGGCATAAAACATGAAGCCGTGCCAAAAATAAAATTGAGACCAAAAATTGGAGAAAAGACACCACAAAAGAGAACACTGGACAAATCATTTTAGATTTCGCAGATTTGTATGAAAGTGACGAAAGCGATATCTAAGGTATAGAACTATACTATTTGTAAGGGGGGTGGGGGCTGCGTGGCTCAGTGGTAAAGTGTAGGACTCGTGACCGGGAGGCCACGGGTTTGAGCCTCATCGGATCCACTGGGTCCCTCCTGGGAGTGTCCTTGGGCAACGTACTCCACAGCCCTAGCCTAGTACTGGTGAAATCCAGGAAACACATGAATTTGTGACCTGTCGCCGTAATTGACTGAAATATTGTTGAAAGCGGCGTAAAACACCATTCAATCAATAAATATTGATTGTACAAAAACAAATTTCAGGGCTTCATATTTAACTAAAGTGAGGTTTTGAAGTCAGGAACTTTTTCGGTTATGTTTGCTGTTCTGGTCACTGTGCGAAACCTGATGAGAAAGTTATGCTTCAGAAAAAAAAAAATAACACAACTGGAATGGGCAAAATGCTTTTTCTTGTGAAAGAAAAATTCCAATTTTCGCTACGAGAGTTGGTAGGTTCGTTTTAAAAGACCTCGAATAGTTTCATAAAAATTGATACGGGATTTTTCAAGATATTTCAAAATTCAAGGGGTGGGCGGGAGGGTCCCTTTGAACTTCAAACTACCTATACACTGATACCAAAATCAGTTTTTGGGGTATTTTAAACTCCATACCATACATGGATCCGTGGCGATGAGATAAACCGACTTCCTTGGTTACCGTCGTTAAGGGCTCACAAACAAACGCAGTAAATACATATACAGTATAGCAGAAAGGCTACTTAAATCGTGCTTCAATCAGTTTTATCTAACAACAACTAGTGTTTCCAGGGTCCGTATTCACCAACCATTCTTAAGAACGTTCTTAGTCTTATTCTCCAAAATTTTCTACATTTGAAAGTAACACGACTTCTGATTGGCTAAACCATTCGGTTTAGCCAATCAGAAGCTGTGTTACTTTCAAATTTTCTAAATCTTGAAGGATAAGACTAAGAATATTCTTAAGAATGGTTGGTGAATACGGACCCTGATATTTACGTAACTGATAGTACACAGGTAACATGTACAACCTTGTTATTCGAAAGTGTTTAGTTATCTTTACCCTTTAACAAATTCTTTCTCCCAGAAAAAGATATAACTAGAGGCGCTTGAGCGCCTGTATCGCTCCACAGGCCTGATATTTCTATAATGGCGAAAAGAAGTTTTTAACAATTACCATTCAATCCTGCATTTTAGCTCACTGAAGAAAAAAGGTATGGAAAAAACTTGTGAGAAAAGAAGAAAAAAATGGTAACCAGCATTTTCTTAGTTTCCCACAATAATTTCTATCCGTTTTTATATATGTCTTACTAATTTGAAGATATGTTGTCTGCAACAGGTCCTTTCACAAACCATTTTGGGTAGGGAAACATCAAAATATAGAAAATATGTCTTTCTCAGGGTCGTTAAAAGTTGTGATTGTGTGGTAAAGGGGTAATCTAAAAGAACAGCTAGGAGGGCAAATGAATGAATGTTATAGCAATATAGATCAACTTACATCAATACACCAGATAGAATGAAATATGCTGGCATACAATGAACACCTAATCCCTAATAATCAACTTTTCACAGTCACAGTTAGAATGTCTTCTGTGGCAAACAAGACAAAATGGTCTACAAATGCATTTACATAAATCAAATATCCTGCTCCAGGGCACAGATTAATTCTGGTGTACTGAAGTTGCGGGATCAGTTTGACTGGATAACATTAATGCCTTATCACAAATGTAAAGCCCTGTCCCACTGTGTACCAGGACACCAGGATTTACACCCCTTCTCTGTCCACTCTGCATTTACTCATTAGTAGGTCAACAAACCTTTACCAGAACTAATAAAAGTGCAGAGGTTCTCTTGTTCTATATCAAAAGGACTATAAAGTACCTACAACATGGGGGTTTTGTTATTAAAATACTTTTTCTTTTTTATCTTGGCATGGTTACTCAGGCTTAGTAATAAGGCAAAATTGAAAAGCTCAAGTTGTGAAAGGTGCTCAAGCTTTTATCTTATTTATGGCCAGTGATATTTTATTACTAGTACTAACTAATAGCATATCATTGGAGTAAATTGTGATCTTAATACCAAGGAAAATGTGTGGGCTTAAATAGGACAGCCCTGACTAGGTCAAGTCAATCCAATTTTCTTCCTTTTTCTTTGTTAGTCCATAAAACTAACACAATAAATAGTTTTGGAGAAGAACATTTTTTTGAAATATAAGCCTTGTCTATAAAAAAATGTGTTTTTAGGTGTATCATTTTTTTAAAAGGAATTTGGTATACAACCACCATAGAAACAATTTGGCAGACAACCACCATAGGAACTTACCTGCAAAACAACAATGAAATCCAATGAATAGTTTTAGAGAAGAAATTTTTCAAAGATTTTACTTTATACCATAAAAGGAAAATGAATCTCCCATAAAAGCCATGTTTTTTGACAGATCATTTTTTTTTAAAGGAATTCTGTAAACCTGTATCTAAGGAACATTCCTGCAAAATAATAATGCTATCCAAATAGCGGTTTGGGAGGAGAAGATTTTTAAAGGTTTTTTACTTTGGTTGCCATGGCAACCAGAATTCTTCATGGAACACAATTATTTGAAGGAATTTGAAAGAGGACCACCAAAGGAACATTCCTGTGAAATTTGGTAAAAATCCAGTCAATAGTTTCTGAGGAGAAGTTTTTTAAAGAAAAAGTTTACGGACGCACGCACGGACGGACGACGGACACAACGCCATGACAATAGCTCGCTGGCCTTCGGCCAGTGGAGCTAAAAATATTGTGGGAAATGGAGAAAATGTGTGGAGAAAATGCGTATAAAACAGCATTTTCTCCATTTCCAACAATGTTTTTTGTAATCTCCAAATATACATCCAAATGTTTTAGCCATATTTAATTTCTCATCTACAAATAGGATCTGGACAAGCTTGAAAAGTTTTTTGGTCGTTAAAAGAGTGATAATTATCTGTAATTACAAAATCCAAGGTTTAAATAACATTGGGTAATTATTGTGGGAAAAGGAGAAAATTCTGGTAACAACCAATTTCTCCTTTTCCAACAATGGTTTCCTGGCCTTTCAAAAATGAATCCCAATTGTTTGAGTCAAATCTAATCTGTCATCTGCGAATGCTTTCAATTTGGACCAGTCCAGAATTTTATCTTGTGGTGAATAATAATAAAAACATGCAGGGCTGTTACTGATTAAGCATAGTCAATATGAGACTGCACTACTGGCCCTGAATTTACACTAGCATAAAATTTCTGGGAGAGCTGTTAATTTGCAACATTTTGGTTAACTCTTTACCACACAATCCTGACTTTTAACGACCCTGAGAAAGAAGCCCTTTGAAAACATTGTGGGAAAAGGAGAAAATGCTGGTTACCAGCATTTTCTCCTTTTCCCACAATGTTTTCTATCCTTCCCAAAACAAATTTCAATTTTTCAGTTTCATCTATTTTGTCGTCTGCAAATGCTTTCAATTTGGACGAGTCTAAAATTTTGTCGTTTGGTAAAGAGTTAACTCCTTTTGATGGAAAAGTTGAATCTGGTGGGTTGTTGGTACACACAGAAAAGGAAATACTTTTGATTCCCTGCTTTGCATATTTTTTTGTTTCGAGTTGATTATAGTCATTATGATAGCAGGATACACTACTCCCTTCCCCTTGAATATGAGTCATGCTCTGGCAAAAAGGGGCTTGATGCATCTCTGTGATCCACGATACCAATCAAACCATCACATACTTATGGATCCATAATAGCCACTTTCTTTCACAACGGACTTAATCATGAGGTAGACTGGTCCTTGGACATACAGAAAATTGACCAATAGCGAAAAGTTTTGGCCCAGGTCAGCCTGTGTGGACTGCGCAGGCTGACCTTTTGCAGATGCATTAAGCCCTCTTTTCACAGAGCATGGCTCATATGTTTCAGCGATGTTTATGTAGGATAGCAGCCAGTGGCCTAGAAACAATGTTGTGCAGATTAACTGATATACAGTGGAAAAAGTTTAAAAAATCCTGGTTACCTGAGTGCTTGGCCTAACTGAGATTTAAACTTGACATCCCTGCATAGCTAGCCCTGTAGGTAATGAGCTAACAGGCTTGGCTCAAATCATTATCAAACAACAAAATTTAATCCTTAAACCCAAAGGCCATTTTCATTCCAGAATGAGTCCAAGATGGTAACAACTGCGTGGGTGCCTTTTGTCTGCAGTGTTTCAACAAAGCAGACAGTATAGATCAATGATCGGACTGCACATTTCGTGCAGTTTGATCTTGATCTACTCTAGACACAAAGGTAACTATAGTAGTGAAAGGCACTTAAAGGGTTAAGACTTGTCCAAATTCAAACCATTTGCTGACAACAAAATAAATGTGACTCAAAAATTTAAATTTGATTTTGGTTGGGTGGAAAACATTGTGGAAAAAGGAAAACATGCTGGTTACAAGTATTTCCTCTTTTTCCCACAATATTTTCAAGAGCCTTATTTCTCACAGGCGTTAAAACTTGGGATTGTGTGGTAAAGGGGTAAATAGGACAAGACTTTTAAAGTTCATTCTGTATACCTTTATGTCCTGTTTTGACCCAGGGGCATCATCTGAACAAAATTGGTAGAAGTCCACAAGGAAATGCCACATACCAAATATCAAAGCTCTAGGCCTTCTAGTTTCAGACAAAAACATTTTTAAAGTTTGCTCTATATACAATTTTGCCCAAAATTGTGACCCCTGGAGTTAAAGGGTTAATTCAATTCTTTTAACAACTTTGGTAGAACTTCACCCAAGGAATATGCCTGTCAAGTTTCAACATGATTGGTTTAGGAGGAGAAAATGTTTAAAGGAATTGTGGAAAGATGGACGCTGGACAACGACGAATCACAATACCTCACCCAGCGCTTCGTGCTCAGGTGAGCTAACAAATAGGCCTAACCATTGTCTGTGGCTCGTGATAAACAACATAAAGATGAAGTTTCATAACATTTTGTCCTGTAGTTAAAGAGAAATTAATCCGTAACGAAAATATATGTGAAGCCCGCTTTTTCCATGACACGACATTTAATCAAAAAAGCTAAACTAATGATATTGGCGGACTATCATAAGGAACACATGTATGAAGTTTCACAAATTTTTGTCCAGGATTTTGAGTTGAAGATACATGTATATTGATCCTAACAGAAATATATATGAAGCCCCTTTTTCCTATGAGACAGTATTTGATATCAAAAAGGAAAAAAAAAAAAAACAATAAATATCAGCGGACATCATTAGGAACACCTGTATGAATTTCTATTAGTTTTTGTCGAGGATTTTAGAAGATATCTGTCCTGAAAGATGGACAAACAGATGGTCATTGGTCAATGACGAAATTAAACATTTAGCCCCCTTTTTTCATGACATGGCGTTTCATGAAATAAAAACAAATAACTATTGTCTGTGGCTTGCAATAAACAATAAAAAGATGAAGTTTCATGACATTTTGTCCTGTAGTTAAAGAGATATTGGTCCACAATGAAAATATACGTCAAGCCCCCTTTTTCCATGACACAGCAATAACTGGTCCTATTAGACCTACAATCAAACTCATTCGAGATCTTAAGGTCATATATAATATTGACTAAGTTTGGTGCTGATTGGTTTAAATTTGTAGATGCTAGAGTGTAAACAAAGTCAAATGGAGCAATTTTTTAATTCAAGGCCAAATAACTCCAGTCGTTCTGGTCCGATTAGACACATAATTGAACTCATTCAAGATCTTATGGTCATATATATTTAGACCAAGTTTAGAGCCGATTGGTTAATATTTGTAGATGCTAGAGTGTAAACGAAGTCAAATATAGCAATTTTTCTAATTCAAGGGCAAATAACTCCAGTTGTTCTGGTCCGATTAAACCCATAATCAAACTCATCCGAGATTTTATGGTCATATACATTTTGACCAAGTTTGGTGCTGACTGGTTAATATTTGTAGATGCTAGAGTGTAAACAAAGTCAAATATAGCAATTTTTCTAATTCAAGGGCAAATAACTCCAGTCGTTCTTGTCCGATTACACCCATAATCAAACTCATCCGAGATCTTATGGTCATATACATTTTGACCAAGTATGGTGCTGATTGGTTAATATTTGTAGATGCTAGAGTGTAAACAAAGTCAAATATAGCAATTTTTCTAATTTAAGGGCAAATAACTCCAGTCGTTCTGGTCCGATTAAACCCATAATCGAACTCATCTGAGATCTTATGGTCATATATATTTTGACCAAGTTTGGTGCTGATTGGTTTATATTTGTAGATGCTAGAGTGTGAACAAAGAAATGTGAACGGACGGACGGACGACGGACGGTGAGTGATCACAATAGCTCATCCTGAGCACGAAGCTCAGGTGAGCTAAAAATGCTGGTAACCAGCATTTCCTCCTTTTCCCACAATGTTTTCTACCCTATAAAAACAGAAAACATCATTTTTACAACATTTGTCGTCTGCAAATGCATTCAATTGGCTAGGTACAAAATTTTGTCTTTTGGTGAACAATTAACATTGGAGAAGTGATGACTGAGCATACTGACATTCTAAAATTGTCAATTTTGGGCGTGTTAACCCTTTACCGCACAATCCTGAGGTTTAACGACCCTGAGGATGAAGCCTTTGAAAACATTGTGGGAAAGGGCAAAAATGCTGGTTACCAGCATTTTCTCCCTTTCCCACAATGTTTTCTACCCTATCAAAGACAGATATCATCATTCTAACATTTGAGCCATGCTCTGGCAAAAGGGGGCTTAGTGCATCTTTGTGATCCATGATGCTTAGCAAGTCATCACATGATTATGGATCCATAAAATCCATTTTGTCTAACAACCGACTGAATCTTGGGGCACAGTAGTCCTTTGACATGCAGAAAATTTACATAGAGCAAAGTATTGGCCCAGGTCAGTCTGCACGGACTGTGCAGGCTACCTGGGTCAATACCTTTTGCATTGCACTAAGCCTCCTTTTCACACAGCATGGCTCATTTGTTGTCTGTGAATGCATTCAAATTGGTCATGTAAAAAATTTTATTGTTTGGCAAATAGTTAATATTGGAGAAGGGATGGCTGAGCATACTGAAAGGGGATGACACTGTTATGAAGTTTTTTAATTCCAGGATCCATTCATAACCCTTAACTCTTTAGCATTTGCAAGATAAATGTGACTCGAAAATAGAAATTTGTTTTGGGACGGGTAGAAAACTTTGTGGGAAAAGGAGGATATCGTTAAAACTCTGGATTGTGCGGTGGAGGGTTAAGGCGGAGAAAAAAAACAATGGACATTTTCCCTCTAGAATAAGACTCACATATGTATTTGCAATTTCATTACCAGCTTTTCTATGTAAAGCGGAAAACATAGACCAAAAATCAGATTACACAATTTGTGCAATCTGGTCTTGATCATCTACACTGTTCGCAAAGGCGCTTTAAGGGTTAAGAATATTCTTAGCCTTATTCTCCAGAATTTTATAAATGCAAAAGTGACCAGTTGGTTTAGCCAATCAGAAGCTGTGTTACTTTCACATTTTAGAAAATCTCAGATATAAGACTATGAATGTTCTGAGAATAGTATGTGAATACAGCCCCAGACAAAAGAAAGCCAACTTTAGACATTTATGCACACATTACCAAATAGTCAATTTCTTTTTTTTTTGGTTGGAAATACCTGCACATGCTCTAGAAATATGCTCTTTGAAGGAAATGAAAAAAAAAAAAACAACTTCTCTGTCATGTTGCAAACTTTTAATCCTTTACCTGACGACAAAATTTTAGCCCTTTACAAATTGGAAGCATTTCCAGATGACAACTTCAGTATGGCTCAAAAGGTGCAATTTTTCTATGATAGGGCACAAAAACATTGTGGGAAAACGTAGGAAAAGGAGAAAATGCTGGTTACCAGCATTTACTCCTTTTCCCACAATGTTGTCTACCCTATCAGACAGAAATCATTGTTTGAGTAACATTTAATTTGTTGTCTGCAAATGCTTTCATTTTGGTCTAGTCCATAATTTTGTCATTTGGTAAAGTGTTAGTCAACTTTGCTTGCCAATATTTTCATGCTGGATATGATAGTTTAACCCTTTACTGCACAATGCTGCCTTTTAAAGACCCTTAGAAAGAAGCCTTTTGAAAACGTGGAAAAAGGAGAAAATGCTGGTAACCAGCATTTTCTCCTTCTCCTACGTTTTCAAAGCCTTCTTTTTTAGGGTCGTTAAAAATTGGGATTGTGTTGTAAAGGCTTAATTGTCCGAAAAAACCTGCCTGCTCATGAAACATTTGAAAGAAGTGAAAAAAAACCTCTCTGTAAAAAATTGCCAACTTCTAAAATATTATATCCAACATGAAAAGGTTAAATATCACAGTGATGACAAAGTGCAACCACAAAGGTGATTTTGTTGCTTGTGTTACTTTCGTATAAGTTGGTTGTCCCAAAACTTTTGATATAAACTGTCCGGCTTCAGTCAATTTCTGCATATCGATACCCTGAAAATAAATCAAAATCTGAATTTTGCAATCTCTCTTGTACTAACAGACACAGGATTCTTTAAGTCTTTACTAAATGAAAAAAAAAACCTAGGTCGTACAAATCCACAACTTTTGCAGACAACAATTTGAATAGGGATAGAATTATGAGATTTGGCTGTGAAAGAATAGAAAACAATGTGGGAAAACAAGACAATGCTGGTTACCAACATTTTCTCCTTTTCCCACAATGTTTTAAAATCTTTCTTTCTCAGGGTCATTAAAACTCTGCATTGTGTGGTAAAGGATTAAATACAGTGAAATGCCATCTCTAACAGGTTTTTCAGTCACAACAACAGCTCAGTTTTTCTCTTTCTTCCTGGGTCATACCTGTACTAGACTGGATTGCTGCAGTGCCTTGCCTATGGACACACCATGACCTGCACCATTACTGGCAATCAAACAAAGACACCAAATTCAAAATCTTTACAAATGAGCTGAGGAATCAGTGAATTAGTGTAAATTAGTGTGTGTTGACAAGAGAACAAATTTCTCATGCTAATTTAACCTTTACCTGACTACAAAATTTTAGACCGGTTAAAACTTTTGCAGACGACAAATTCAGGGTTGTCCAAGTGATGGAATTTGTTCTTGATATGGTTGAATACATTGTGGGAAAAGGACAAAAATGCTGGTTACCAGCACTTTCTCCTTTTCCCACAATGTTTTCAAAAGGCTTCTTTCTCACAACTGTTATAACCCAGGGCCTGTGTTGTAATTGCGTAAATGATGGACATTATCTCTGAAAGCAATTCTCCTTTTTCCACAATATTTTCTACCTATTTAAAAAATAAATCTTATGATTTTAGCACATTTGATTTGTCATTTGCAAATGCTTTCAATTTGGACAAGTCAAGTGTTTTGTTGTTTGTTCATCCTTTATCACAAGACAAAAATGTAGACTTGTCCAAATTCAACGCACTTGGAGACGATAATTTAATTATGGCTGAAGTGATGGAATTTCTATTTGATAGGGTGGAAAACATTGTTGAAAAAGGAGGAAATCCTGGTCACCAGCATTTTCTCCTTTTCCCACAATTTTTTCAACAGGCTTCTTCATCAGGGTCACTTAAACTTGGAATTGTGTGGTAAAGCGTTTCTACCCAACAGATACTCACAGTTTCTATATTTAGACCATGCAACATGTACACCACATTCTAAGCTGAGATGTTACTGCTGGTCCCTTTGGATTAAGGACAGCAACCAAGCCCCGCTTTAGAACTGTTCACCACCCTGTCACCAATGGCCCCTTTGGCATAGGGACAGCAACCAAGCCCCGCTTTAGAACAGTCCACCACATGCACCCCCGTCTGAAAATGGGTAACTAACTTGATAAAATGATGCTACTTAATTCTTTACCAAATGATAAAATTTAAAGTGTTTGCAGACAACAAATTGAATGTGGCTCAAATGATAGATAACAGGCTTTTGAAAATGTTGTGGGGAAAGGTGAAAATGCTGGTAATCAGCATTTTCTCCTCCTCCCACAATGTATTCTGCCCTTTCAAGGACTAATTCTATAATTTGAGCCCCCTTGCCATCTGCAAGTGTTTCCAATTTGAACCAGTTTGAAAATTTTATTTGTATGGCAAGGGGTAAACTCTTTAACAACCTTGAGGAAGTCTGCTTTTGATTGTGGGTAAAGGATATTCTTTTCCTGCAATGTTTTCTACCCTTTCAAAAACATTTTCTACTATTTCTGCCATGTTTAATTTGTCATCTGCAAGTGCTTTCAATTTGGACTAATCTAAAATTTTGTTGTGTAGTTATGAATAAAGCTATATCTAATTTGTACGCAAATGCTTTCAATTTGATTCCAGTCTAAAATTTCATCGTCTGGTACAGAGTTGATGACCTTAAGAAAAAGGGTATAGGAAAAAATTGTTGGACAAGGAAAAATATATTTTAACCTTTCACATACAAGTTGCATCATTTGAATCACCTTTTATATGTCGTCTGCAAATGCTGTCAATTTTAAGAGATCAAAAATACTGCCATCTGGTAAAGAGCTGAATGACACAATTTTAATATTTCATTATCATTGTGAGAGATATATATAAGCTATGCTCTGGCAAAAGTGGGCTTAATGCATATCTGTGATGCATTGTACCAAGAAAGACATCACATGATTATGGATCCATGAAATCCAGTTTGTCCAATATGCAAATGCTTGTTACCAGGATTTTCCCCTTTTCAAACAATGTTTTCAAAAGCCTTCTTCCTCAAGGTCATTAAATCTCAGAATTGTGTGGTATAAGATGAAAGATTTAAGCTGTTCAAGAGCAATTCAACATGCTTTTGTGGACATTTTGTGGCACAGAGTCTGCTGTCTAATCTTGGATACACACTGTCCAATATGGCAGGGCCTTTACCTCCTAAAAACACAGTATTTGCCAAGAAATTAACTCTTTCACTACTAGCTCAAGAAATTCCGCTTTTTTTTCCCCGAGGTCTAAAGGAAGAATTCCACTTCTATTGAAAGTGAATTGCATCGTAGTCTAGCATCTGGTAGCGGGTGGTGTAGGTAAAAAATCAGACTGCACGCTACAAGGTACTAATGTCGTCATCAGTAGTGAAACAGTTAAGAATATCTTAACCCTTTAACCAACAATCTGGTGTTGCAACGACCCAGGGGAAAAGGCCTTTTGAAATCATTGTGGGAAAAGGAAAAAATGCTGGTAACCAGCATTTTCTCCTTTTACCACAATATTTTCTACCACTAAAAGAACTTTAATTTCGTTGTGGCACTTTTGGTTTTGTCGTCTGCAGTCAATTTGGAAGAGTCTAAAAATCATTGTTTGGGAAATGGTTAATCTATACTGGTTGCCATAGCACTAGATGTAAAACAAAGCTCTTTTGTTCAGTCTGATCTTGATCTACACTATCCATAAAGACACATCACACCATGCTCAGGTTGATTGATTGATCGTATGGTGTTTAATGCCATTTTCAAATTTTCAACATTATTTTAGTTATATTGTTGGTGCAAATGTACCTATGGATACTTTCCTGGAGTTTCTTTTGCCAGTACTTAGCTATATATTCTTCCTGAGCCATCAGCTGCTTTCCAACATAATCATCATTGAAACAATAGTCAGCAGAGAGAGGAATAAAAACTTCCACAATGACTGTCATTAATCCTCAGATAGAAATTCATCGAGTTGAGGATTTGAACTGGTGACCCCATTCTAGTCCTGTACCCTGCCGACTGCACTACGGGGGCTCGGCCACCTTGCTCAGGACTCTAGGAATGGAGATTAACTCCTTACCAATTGACAAAATTTTTGAACTAGCCAAACTATAGGAAAAGCATTTGAAGAAATAGAGGATCTTACATGAGTGTTAATGTATTATCATTTTTATCAAACGAGTTGACTAAAATTATAAGACGCGAGCATGATGCAAGCCTTGGCGAGCATCATATACATTTTAGTCAACGAGTTTGATAGAAATGATAATACATAAACACAAATGTGAGATTCTATTTATCACATAAAACGAATGACAGTCAAATAAGTATCCTGCATCATCACCTTCAGCCTTAATACCGTTCACGGGTCTATGTTTACAGTTGTTGTTCGGTTTCAAATGTGTACATACACAGACATACATAGACAGCTCCTGGACTTTTACACCGAAAATAAAATGAAACAGTTTCGAGAGGGGATAATTTCACCTATTTCTGCAATTTTGCTGATTTTGAAAAACTTCAACTGCATTTTTTTGCTTTTATTACACATGAAAATAAAAAAAACTTTCCACGCTTAAATGCCTTAGCAACAATGACGTCATTTTTCTGCGACACTGCGTAGTAGTTTAAATTCCGGCACGTGCTGTGGCTGGTTTCTCCGCTTCACGTGCTCATGACTAAAAACTGATCAGAACCGGGACCCAAAAAACGATAATACACTAGTGTATTATCAAAAATAAGTCATGGGTTTAATACACAGCTGGAGGAGGTTTTATGTGATAAAACTAAATAAATGATGATTTCTTGGTAGGGCAGAAAACATTGTGAGAAAAGGAGAAAATGCTGGTTACCAGCATTTTCCCCTTTTCCCACAATGTTTTCAAAAGCTTTCTTTTTCAGGGTCGTTAGAACATGGGATTGTGTGGTAAAGGGCAACAAGAGGTTAGACTGGTCCAAACTGAGAGCACTTGCAGACAACAAAATAAATGTGGCACAAATAATGGAATTTGTCTGTGAAAGTTTAGAAAACATTGTGGGAGAAGGAGAAATTGCTAGGTGGGGTTACCAGCATTTTCTCCTTTTCCCACTATGTCTTAAAAAGCTTTCTTTCCCCAGATCAGAATTGTGAGGTAAAGAGTTAAGGTGGAACACTTATAAAATTTGAGTAGTAAAAGGAGAAATTATTCTTGAAGAAAAATTGCTCTTGTTGCCACATTGTGTATATATATATATTAACTTTTTACCAAATGACATAATTTTGGAATCAACCAAATTCAAAGCACTTTCAGACAACAAATTAAATATGGCTCAAATGATTGGATTTGTTCTGATAGGATACAAACACTGGGGGAAAAGGAGAAAATGCTGGTTACCAGTATTTTGTCCTTTTCCCACCATATTTTCGAAAGTTCTTTTATCCAGGGTCATTGGAACTTGTGATAACATGATACATGGTTTAAATATAGTTTAAAGTAAAAGAAAAATATCTCCTTATCTGTGCAGTCTGATCTTGATCTACACTGTCTGCAAAAGGTCTTTGAGTCACACTTAGCAGCCTTAGAGTTAATAGACCAGGTTTTTTTTTTTTTATAAAATCACACTTGTCATCTTCAACACCCATATACGATACACACATTACAGAATCAATACTTGTCATCTTTAACACCCATATACGATACACACATTACAGAATCAACGCTTGTCACCTTCAACACCCATATACGATACACACATTACAGAATCAACACTTGTCATCTTCAACACCCATATACGATACACACATTACAGAATCAATACTTGTCATCTTTAACACCCATATACGATACACACATTACAGAATCAACGCTTGTCACCTTCAACACCCATATATGATACACACATTACAGAATCAACACTTGTCATCTTCAACACCCATATACGATACACACATTACAGAATCAACACTTGTCATCTTCAACACACATATATGATACACACATTACAGAATCATTGTCATCTTCAACACCCATATACGATACACACATTACAGAATCAACGCTTGTCACCTTCAACACCCATATACGATACACACATTACAGAATCAACACTTGTCATCTTTAACACCCATATACGATACACACATTACAGAATCAACGCTTGTCACCTTCAACACCCATATACGATACACACATTACAGAATCAACGCTTGTCATCTTCAACACCCATATACGATACACACATTACAGAATCAACACTTGTCATCTTTAACACCCATATACGATACACACATTACAGAACCAATACAATTTTTATTAGAATCTGTCAACTTTCTTAAACTCTTTAATAATCATGCCTGTGTTTCAACATCTGTGAATAAAACAGTCTTGAAAATGAATCGATTGATTGAATTGATTGAGTGATTTTTATGTTGCTTTAACCCTTTACCAAACAACAAAATTTTAGACTAGTCCAAATTGAAAGCATTTGCAGATGGCAAAAAAAATGTGATTGAAAAATTGAAATTTGTTTTGGGAAGGGTAGAAAACATTCTGGGGAAACGGAGAAAATGCTGGTTACCAGCATTTTCTCCTTTTCCTACAATGTTTTCAAAAGGCTTCTTATTCAGGGTCGTTAAAACTTGGGATTGTGTAGTAAAGGGTTAAACATATTTTTTCAACCATATCACAGCAACAGCTCAAACATTTATGTACGTCCTAGGTTTCATGAATGCTAGGCTAGGACTCGGGCTCTTAAGTGTCACGTTCTGTGTAGTCTGATCTTGATCTACACTGTCCGTAAAAGGTGGGACAAAGAAAATGCTGGTTACCAGCATTTTCTCCTTTTCCCACCATGTTTTCCAAAGCTTTATATCCCACAGCTGTCAAATCATAGGATTCTCTGGTAGAGGGTTAACTTGCAAAGTTCTCCCTCGACCATAATGTTTTACAAGAAATTTTCCTCAAGGACACAAGAGCACAAAGTTCCTAAGCTTAACTTTCTCTGACGGTTTCGCACAGTGACTAGAACAGCAAGCGTAACTGAAAAAGAGCATGACTTCAGTACCTCACTTTAGTTAAATATGAGGCCTTGAGATTGTTTTTGTACAAATAATATAGTTCTATAATTTACTTTAGATATCGCTTTCGTCACTTTCATTCAAATCTTCGAAGTTTAAAATGACTTGTCCAGTGTTCTCTTATATGGTGTGTGTTCTCCAATAATTTGTTCAGATTTTATTTTTGGTATGGCTTCATGTTTTATACCACTTCTGTTGAGATATGTGTTCAAAACCACCTGACACTTAGACTCGAAGGTCTTTCAGGGTTTGCTTCAAACTGTTTTTCACAATGATTTTTTCAGTTTGCCCAACATTAGCTCTACTGGACTTTAGTCACAATCATAGGGTGGTAATCTTAAAGACACTGTGTCTCTTTGATTGTGAAAATGCATGTAAACATATATTCTGGAGCTTGTTTATGGAACTTAACCAGTTCATACAAGTCACCCTTCTTTGTTTTATTGTTGTATTCTATACCACATGATGTGAGCCAAAGCTTGACTGGGTTTCAGGAAAACATCTATGGTTGGGCAAGGAATAGAAAACAAAGTGTAAACAAGTGTGTGCAAGTCTCCTATACTGAATCATTCAAATAAAACCCAAATAAAAAATGAGATAGGGGCCTCAAAAGTTGAAGTTTTTGCTGTTTGAACAAAAGATGACCACAGTTACTGTACTTGCATGAAAATTGTTTTCATAACAAAGTAAACCCTTTACTCGAAATAGCCTTCAACCCTCCCTCCGATTTTAAGCTGTTTTGTTCATACATTTTAACATTGCATTGAATGCAAAAAAGTCAAACCAAGTTATCAAAAATTCTGAAAAATATACCCAGAGTTGGTAAAGGTAATACTATTAGTTATGCAAATTTTCAGTACAACAGCTACAGCACTTTTTAAGATATTTCAAAATTCAGGGGGTCCCTATGAACCCCAAACTACCTATACTAAGTATCTACTTCTTTTTTCACAGTTTCTTTTGCCCTTTTTTTACTTTTGCTTTTTGTTCTTTTTCTAAGAGTTTTCATTCTTTTTCTTGCCGCTTTCTTTCTTTTCTAGCACCAACTTTAACTCTTTCATTTTTTCCTTCAGCAAGTCCCTGTCTTTTGAACTTGCAATACCAATAGTCTGAAAAAGAAAATCAACAGAATAACATTGACTTTAACCATTTAACTCTCTACAAAAAGAAAAAAAATTTGCCTTGTTCAAATTGAAAGCATTAGTAGACGACAAATTAAATGTTACTGAAAACATAAAACTTGCCTTTCAGAGGATAGAAAACATTGTGGGAAAAGGAGAAAATGCTGGTAACCAGCATTTTCTCCTTTTCCCACAACATTTTCTAAAGCCTTCTTTCCCAGGGTCATTTAAAATCAGCATTGCGCACTAAGGTGTTAAAAAGGGGCCTATTAAGTTTTTATTTCAAAAATCAAAATTTCTTGTAAGTCACTGATAAATACAAATACCCAAATTTTTCTATGCACCTGTATAAACTGTACGCATACATTCAGTAAAAATGTGCTATTTTGGGAATACTGGTGAACGTTTTACATGCTAAATATCACTTTTTAACATTATTCAATCTTTTAGCAGGGTTTTCCCTTAGCAACAAAAATAGGGGGTCATTGTGACCCCTTAGTCACAAATAATGGGGGTCATTCTGGACTTTGAGGGGGTCACAAAAAATGTAATTAGGTTAAACATTAAAAACTACTATGTATGAAACATTGTGTGTTTTTGTGTTTCTTCTTCATCCCAAAGCTTTAATATAACCTATTTATGAATTACTGAATGATGTCAGATACATTGTAACAGTAGGGATTCTCTGTATAGAGGGGCTTACAGTCTAGATAACATCTTTTTCATAGAGTATCTTGTGTATGCTTTATCAAAAGCCTGGTCATAACAGGCAAAAAAATGCTCTAGCTGCAGACAAGCTGTCATTTATTTAAGTAATTTCAATCTTTGAAGGGCATTAATGTGACCAGTGTTTTGGTGACGCACGTTAGAGCTGAATTGCGCAAGTTTGTGCAGTTACTCTCTGTGGTAAAAGGGTTATTGTGTTTTGTTTTTGTCACAGGAATCAACCGTTTAATTGATACAAATAGCTTGTTGTCGGCCGGATTTGATAACCTCTATTTTGTGGGGTTTTTTTTAATAGGGAGTATCCATCCGACAACAAACTATTTTCACCAATTAAACGGCCGATTCCTGAGTTTTGATACGAGGGTCGCATTCATGCCGCCGTTTTCGACGAACAATTAAGCATGGATCTAGGTCTTTCGCCAATTTTCACTAGACCCTCAGGGCCTTCAAATATTTTTCTCGTTACTCGAACCAGGCGATCATCACCCGATTGTTGTTCAAGGTCTCTTTTCCTTGCAGACAGCAGGAATGATGCTAATTTTGACTGAGCCATATTGTTTTCATTAGAGATCGACTGGTTTTGTTTAGACGAGTTTAAAGACCAACCGTATTCTCGTAAAATCAATACACAGTCTAGAGTTTCGTCCCATTTTCTTCTCGTACTTAAGCTTTCTTATGTACTCACGATGTAACTTTGTCGGTAGCAAAGACGATTGTGAGTAACCTGTACTGAATTTGTGCGTCCACAGTGACGCACTATTGAAAAGAATACGGGTCATTTTCCTTAAAAATGCGTCAAAACACACAAAATCGTGCGTCAAGGAAAACCCTGCTTTTAGCATTCATGTGTGCAAATGTTCAAAACTTATTATTTACAGATATCTCTACTAAAACAAACTTAAATGATTCGACTTGTCTTTAATCCATTAGTGCACAACACTGCCTTTTAATGTCCCTGGGACACAAGCCTTTTGAAAACATTGTGGGAAAAGGAGAAAATGCTGGTAACCAGCATTTTCTCCTTTTCCCACAATGTTTTCTATCCTATCAAAGAAAACTTGCACATTTAAGCCACAGTGAAACTGTCGTCTGCAAATGCTTTCAATTTGGACAAGGCTAATATTTTGTCATCTGGTAAAGGGTTAAAGAAAGTAGGAAAAGCAGTAAAGGCTGGTGACAGCAATTTTCTCTTCTTTCGACCGTGTTTTCAAATGCCATTCACTGTTTACCAAACGATATAATTCTAGACTTGGCAAAACTGAAAGCATTTGCAAATAACAATTAAAGTGTGTGGCTGGAATTATTCTTTTTGGTTGTGAAAGAGAAGAAAACATTGTGGGAAAAAGAGAAAATGCTTGTTACCAGCATTTTCTCCTTTTTCTACAGTGTTCTCAAATGTTTTCTTTATTGGAGTTGTTAAAACTCGGATTGAAGTGGTAAAGGTTTAAAGCACTGTTAAAAAGCAGGACTGTCTGCTAGAGGAATAAAAACTATACTTACCCACACTTTGTTTGTATCTAAGTTCACCAACTGCACGCCTGTCACAGACTTTTCCGTAAACAGCGGTATGTGTTTATCCATCTTAATCCCTCTCAACCAGTTCCATACATGTTCGACATTCCATTCTGCTATAGGACAGGAGTGGATAACAATAAAAATTCATAAGAAACATGCACAGTGAAAAAAGGCTCTTAACCCTTTACCAAATGACAAAATTTTACACTTGCCCAAATTGTAAGCATTTGCAGACGACAAAATAAAATTGACTCAAAAATTGAAATTTGTTTTGGGGTGGTCAAAAAACATTGTGGGAAAAGGAGAAAATGCTGGTTGCCAGCATTTTCTCCTTTTCCCATAATGTCTTAAAAAGGCTTTTTCTTCAGGGTCGTTAAAACCTGCGATTGTGTGATAAAGAATTAATACATATGCAAAAAGTACTGACCCAGGTCAGCCTGCGCAGTCCGCACAGGCTGACCTGGGCAAAAACTTTTTGCTTTTGATCAATTTTCTGTATGTTCAAGGACGATTCTACCTCAGGGTTCCTTCAGTTATTAGACAATATGGATATGATGGATCCATAGTAATAGGATGGCTTGCATGGTATAATGTAGAACAGAGATGCATTAATCCCTTTTTGACAGAGCATGGTTCATATATCATATTGAGTAACCAACAGTGTCTGTAAGAGAGTTCGAGATTCCAGAAAAGCGTGTATCTGTTCACATGGGTGAAGATATGGAACAATTCTGATTGATCAATACTTATTTTCAGCAGCTCGTCATTTCAAATGCTGAATGGCAAGTTTCAATGACTGATCAAATTTGTTCAGTTTATTCACTGTGTTGTTAAAAGTTCCCTTTTACAACAAAATGTGAAATATCTGCCTGCCTTCAAAGTTTCGACCTTAATAATATCACAATGTATATCCATTTTGTCTGTTCCATAAACCAAACTGACGATAAATTGCCACAAAACACGGCAAAAGCAACAATTATTTCCATTCGATTTGCATGGTATTTAATGCCATTTTTCAACATCATGCAGTTTTATCATGGCTGCCAGTACGCCTATCAATGCCTTCCTGGAGTTTCTCTTATCACTACTTTGCACAATATTCTTCTAAAGCCACTGGCTGCTTGCCCACCTAACCATCATCGAAACAATAATCACTGGTTAGAGAGGAATGAATCCTATCGCAATGACAATTATCAGTCCTTGGGAAGAAATTTGCCAAGCTGAAGATTTGAACCAGCAACCCCTTGTTATAAAGTCCTCTACACTACAAACTGCTACAGGGGCTCGGTAGATGAGGTCAAGGTCACAACAACACTTACCTTATTGGCAGGGGTTCCTTAGAAACTGTAATATGTAGATTCCTGCTCTCCCACCATATAGCCAGAGGATTTATCACTTATTGTACTAATGATACTAGCACCTGAAATTTGAAATGAAATAGTCACTGTTGGAGTGACTTGAATGATTTAACACTTTACCACAGAATCCCAAGGTTTAATCCTTTACAGCACAATGACGCCTTTTAACGCCCCTGGGAAAGAGGCCTTTTGAAAACTTTGTGGGAAAAGGAGAAAATGCTGGTAACCAGCAGTTTCTCCTTTTCCCACAATGTTTTCTATCCTACCAAGGAAAAATTGTACCATTTGAGCCTCACTGAAATTGTCATCTACAGATACTTTCAATTTGGACAAGGCTAAAATTTTGTCGTTTGGTAAAGAGTTAAAGATCCAGAAAAGGAAGGCCTTTGAAAACATTATGGAAACAAAAGGACCATGATGGTCCTATATCGCTCACCTGAGTACCAAGCAGTAAAGGTCTACAATGAAGATAAATACCAAATATCAAAGTGCAAGGCCAAAGCTCTAGGTCTTCTTGGTTTAGACAAGAAGATAATCTTTCTTAACCAAACCCGATTATATAAATATTTGTGAGAAGTTTGAATGATATTTGTCCAATAGTTGTTGAAAAATAGGGAGAACAAGAAATTTCATCAAAGGAAAATAACTTTGTAAAAATTCAATGAACCATCATCAAAATATAATATGCACATTCTTGCTTGGCACCGAGTCTCTCTAAAGTTTGAATGAAATCTGTCCTGTAGTTGTTGAGAACTAGCTCTGACAAGAAAATGCTACAGAAAGACTTATGGATGGATGGATGGATGGATGGACCGACAAGCTGACTCCTATATACCTCCGAGCAGAGTTTTGAAGGAATAATAACAAAGCCCTAGGTCTTTTGGTGTGTGGCAAAAAGCTGCCTGATTTGAACAAACTTAATAGAGAATGTTTGCCGATTCAAGACTTTCTATACAAGTTAGTATTATAATGTTGTCAAATACACCAACAACTACAGTGGTTGTCCAGGGACATGTTCATGGATAATTGCTATTGTAAACACATCAACAATGTATTTACACGTGCAATAGTCTTGCACCAACCTTTCAATGAGAAAATGCCGTTAACCAGCATTTTCTCTATTTCAAAAAAATGTTTTCTACCCTATCTGAGCGAAATTGTCATTTTAGCTACATTCAATTTATCGTCTGCAAGTGCTTTCAATTTTGTCGAGTAAAAATTTTGTCATTTTGTAAGTAGCTAACCCCTTACCAAACAATCACATCTTTTAACTCTTCACCACACAACAAAATTTTAGACTGGTCCAAACTGAGAGCATCTGCAGATGACCATTTAAATATGGCTCAAGTGATGGAATTTGTCTTTGATAGAGTAGAAAACATTTCGGGGAAAAGGAGAAAATGCTGGTTACCAGCATTTTCTCCTTTTCCAACAATGTTTTCAAAAGGCTTCTTTCTCAGGGTTGTTAAAACTCTGGATTGTGTGAGAAAAGGAATTTAACACCACTGGAAAAAGGGGTCTGAAAAAATTGTAGGAAAAGGAGAAAATGCTGGTGACCAGCATTCTCTCCCTTTCCCACAATATTTTCTACCCTTTCAGAGACAAATCCCATCATTTGAGCTACATTTGAATTGTCCTCTACAAACACTTTCAGTCTGACCAAGCATAAAATTTTGTCATCTCACACAACAAAATTTAAATATTTGTGAATTTTGAGAGCATCTGTTATCTTAAAACAACAAAATTTAAGCAATACAAGGGCTGTTAGATAAATCATGGAATTTTGTTGTAAAAATAAAACTAGGGGACCAATTTCGGTCATATTTTGCGTGCAACACATGTAAACATACACTGCTGGGCTCCAGATGCGAAAAAATAACATCATTACAAGTCAACAGATTGGCGCACTTTTTCTACATTAATCCCCTCGAATGTTCACACCTTTCCTTTACTGAGACACCCACATGCTAATCACTGTTGAAATGTCGTATTGCATCCCTTGTCGTCTGATATGGCATGCACTCTAACCCATCGGTCGTCATTCATCTTCCATTGCACAATATCCAAAATTGATGCCGTTACGCTATCTGGCCATCTTTCTCGAGGATCATCTTCAAGTGATGTTCTTCCTTTCCTAAACCGCTAATGTCACTTATAGACAGATGCAATACTGCATGAACTGGCACTTGTCGACTCCTTAATCTATTCAATGGTTTGTTTAAAACTTTAGTAGTATGCATAATTCAACATCAGACGAAGAAGTCATTGAACCAAAAATTACCTGGCGCTGACGAGACATAAACTATGTTATTAGAGTAATAGGAAGTGCCACAGTGATGACGTTTTACAGAAATGATGACCTGGTGTTGTTCCACCGTGTTCACAATTTGTGCCATTTGTACATCTTTCTGAATGTTTGTTTTACACAAAATTACATCCTTCAAATTGGGAGAAAATTGGCACCTGGCGATGCGCATTACATGGGTTACTATGGTTACATATATTTTGCATTTTAAAATGTTTTAAAACAGCAAACTTTTTGTATCAAGTTTATGATATGGTCATCCTGTAATAGGCAAACTTTTAGCTTAAATTTTCAAGAAACGAGGTTTTAATGGCAAAATTCCATGAAATTATTGAATAGCACCTGTACAAGTATCAATTTTTCCAATTTTTAAATTGTTTTCCAATTTAAAATAAACTGTTTATTTCCTTCTTAATCAATTTCAAATTGTTAATTCTATTACCTATCTTTAACTGTTCATATGTATGTCAGAAATTGTAAAGTAATTGAGCCATGCTCTGTGAAAAGGGGGCTTATTGCATTTGCGAAAACTATCGACCCATGTTAGCCTGCGCAGTCAGTGCTAAATAAAATAAAATAAAATAAAAGATATACTTTTATACATATATGAGTCATGCTTTGTGAAAAGGGTGTTTAATGAATCTGCAAAGAGGTACAACCCAGGTCAGCTTGCGCAGTCTATGCAAGCTGACCTATGTCAAAACTTTTTGCTTTTGGCAAATTTTCTGCATGCCCAACGACCATTTTGTCTAAGGATTTAGCTGGTTATTAGACAAAATGGATTTTACAGATCTATAATTATGTAATGATTTGCTTGGTGTAATGATTTGTTCGGTAACATTTACATGCTAAAATGGAAAAGTATGAGCTGTTTGATTCAATATTTGGTAGATAGATAGACATAACTTGTTTTGAAACAAGAGGGCCACGATGGCCCTGGATCGCTCACCTGAGTCAATAGACAAAATTTCACTTCAGGGTCATAAAGACCTAATTTAAAACTCATCTGAGATATTATTAACCCTTTACTACAAAATCGTGGGTTTTAACGACCCTGTAGAAGAAGCCTGGTAACCAGCATTTTCTCCTTTTCCCACAATGTTTTCTTCCCTCTCCATTACAAATTTCAAATTTTCAGTCCCATTTATTTTGTCTTTTGAAAATGCTTTCAATTTGGACTAGTCTAAAAGTTTGTCGTTTGGTAAAGAGTTAAGACAAACATTCTGACAAATTGTCATGTCAATTGAGCTGAAAATGTGGCCTCTGGAGTGTCCAAAATATATTTCTTCAATTTGACCTAATGACCTAGTTTATGGTCATCTGAGATCTAATTTTCAAATCAACCGAGCAAAAAATGTGGCCTCTAGAGTGCCCACAAGGTATTTCTTTAATTTGACCTAGTGACCTAGTTTATGACCCTCGGTGACCCAAATTCAAACTCATCATATCATCAAGACAAACATTCTGACCAATTTTCAGGTAATTTGAGTAAGAAATGTGGCCTCTAGAGTGTCCACAAAGTATTTCTTTGATTTGACCAAGTGACTTAGTTTATGACCCCCAAGTGACCCAATTTCGAACTCATGCGAGATTTTTATTAAGACAAACATTCTGACCAATTTTCAAGTCACTTGAGCAAAAAATGTGGACTCTAGATTGGCCTCAAGGTATTTCTTCAATTTGACCTAGTGACCTAGTGAATGATCACAGGTAACCCAAATTCAAACTCATCTGAGATTTCATCATAACAAACATTCTGACCCATTTTCAGGTCAATTGAGTAAGAAATGTGGCCTCTAGAGTGTCCACAAGGTATTTCATTAATTTGACCTAGTGACATAGGTTATGACCCCAGGTGACCCAATTTCAAAGTCATCCGAGATTTCATCAAGACAAACATTCTGAACAATTTTCAGGTCAACTGAGTAAGAAATGTGGCCTACAGAGTGCCCACAAGGTATTTCTTTGATTTGACCTAGTGACCTAGTTTATGACCCCAGTTGACCCAATTCTACACTCATTCAAGATTTAATTAGGACAAACATTCTGACCCATTTTCAGGTCAATTGAGTAAGAAATGTGGCCTCTAGAGTGTCCACAAGGTATTTCTTTAATTTGACCTAGTGACCTAGTTTATGATCCCAGGTGACCCAAATTCACACTCATCTGCGATTATATCAAGATAAACATTCTGACCAATTTTCAGGTCAATTGAATAAGAAATGTGGCCTCTAGAGTGCCCACAAGGTATTTCTTTCATTTGACCTAGTGACCTAGTTTATGACCCTAGTAGACGCAATTTCAAACTCATCTGAGATTTCATCATAACAAACACTCTGACCCATTTTCAGGTCAACTGAGTAAGAAATGTGGCCTCTAGAGTGTCCACAAGCTATTTCTTTAATTTGACCTAGTGACCTAGTTTATGTTCCCAAGTGACCCAATTTTAAGCTCACATGAGATTTAATTAAGACAAACATTCTGACCAATTTACAAGTCAATTGAGCAGAAAATGTGGCCTCTAGAGTGCCCACAAGGTATTTCTTCAATTTGACCTAGTGACCTAGTTTATGACCCCAGGTGACCCAAATTCAAACTCATGCGAGATTTCATCAAGACAAACATTCTGACTAATTTTCAGGTCAATTGAGCTGGAAATGTGGCCTTTAAAGTGTCCAAAAGGTATTTCTTTAATTTGACCTGATGACCTAGTTTATAATCCCAGGTGACTCAAATTCACACTCATCCAAAATTTTATCAAGACAAACATTCTAATTTTCAGGTCAATAGAGCTACAATGTGGCCTCTAGAGTGTCCACAAGGTATTTCTTTAATTTTACCCAGTGACCTAGTTTATTACCCCAGGTGACCCAAATTTGAACTTATCTGAGATTTTATCAAGACAAACATTCTGAACAATTTTCAGGTCAGTTGAGTTAGAAATGAAGCCTCTAGAGTGTCCACAAGGTAAATGTTGACGACGGACGACGCATAGCAGACATCGGACGACCACAAAAGGGTACAGCTGAATCTAATACATGTACTCTTAACTCTTTCCAAACTACAGGGTTTTCCTTGATGCACGATTTTGTGCGTTTTGACGCATTTTTAAGGAAAATGACCCGTATTTTTTTTCAATCGTGCGTCACTGTGGACGCACAAATTCAATAACGGTTACTCACGATCGTCTTTACTACCGACAAAGTTACATCGCGAGTACATAAGAAAGCTTAAGTATGAGAAGAAAATGGGACGAAACTCTAGACTGTGTATCGATTTTACGAGAATACGGTAGGTCTTTAAACTCATCTAAACAAAACCAGTCCATCTCTAATGAAAACAATATCAAAGACAGGCATCCTCTAGATTAAGGCAACAGAATATGGAAGATATCATGAATTCCCACCAGTCAGATAATAGAACATTTTACAAACTAATAGCTGCCCAACGATCCAAAGGAAGCTCGTCTATTAATTGTCTTATATATGATGATAAAGAACTTACTACCAAAGAAACTATTACAGAAGGATGGGCGGACCATTTCCAGTCTTTAGCTATCCCGGCAAATGAATGTAACTATGATAATGAATATCTTGCTCAAACAGAGTCCATTTATGATGAAATCTGTAACCATCTACAAAGAAATACGTCTAAACCAGATCCAGTCTCTATTGCGGAAATTAATTCTGCCATGGGAAAACTTAACAACAACAAGGCTGTGGACATCTTTGGACTTACAGCTGAACATTTGAAATTTGGAGGCCCACAGTTACAGTTAGTTCTTAAAGATCTTTTGAACTCTATCCTCCTTCAAGGGAAAATCCCAGCTGTACTTAAAAAGGGAATCAGTACTCCCGTGTTCAAGAAGGGTGACCCAAGCATTCCAGGTAACTATAGAGGAATCACTGTCACGCCGGTACTTCTGAAATTATTGGAGCATGTTCTAAACAATCGACATAAGAAAATCCTCAGACCTTCTCAGTCGCTTCTCCAAACTGGTTTTACTGAAGGAACATCTTGCATTAATTCAGCCCTTATTATTACTGAATGTCAACTTGAGTCAAAAGCTACAAAAACACCACTTTTCTTCACTACTCTAGATACCCGCAAAGCCTTTGATGTTGTGAATCACCAGATTCTCCTTCGAAATCTCTTTTTCGATGGCATTGAACATTGTGAATGGCTGCTGATAAAGAACATGTATGAAGATGCTACCTCCATATTGAAGTGGGAAGGAATTCAGTCTAAACCTATAGAGATTAAACAGGGTGTTAGGCAAGGTGGAGTGATGTCAACAGAACATTACAAAAGGTATAATAACCCTCTGCTTATTGAGCTGGAAGAGAAATTCACCGGAGCGAAAATAGGGAACATCAAAATACCTCATACAACTTGTGCTGATGATTTACCCCTCTTAACCAAATTCCCATGAGAGATGAAAGCCATGTTGAAAACAGTGGAAAATTTTAGCCAGAAATATAGATATGAAATAAACGCTACAAAAAGCGCTTGTCTTCCACTTAACTCTGGATCAAATATTGAAAGTTGTGACTTATTACTGAATGGGCAAAATATACCAGTAGAATCTTCCACAACCCACCTAGGCTTAAATAGGTCCACTAAAGGTAATGTCAACATTGAAGAGAAAATAACTTGCGGAAGAAAAACCGCCTATTCACTCCTTGGAGCTGGACTACATGGAAAAACTGGATTAAAACAGGATGTCAAGGCTCATATCTGGTCCACTTTTGTTGTTCCCCGTATTATATATGGGCTCGAAGCCCTCCCATTTTCCAAATTGGATCTTAAAAAGCTGGATTCATTCCAAGTAAAGTCTTTGAAACAGATACAATACCTTCCAGATAGGACCCCCAATGTGGCAGCCTTAGCGCTGCTAGGAATCCCTCCTTTATCCATAAATGTCCACAAAAATTCTCTGAATCTGTTATATAGAATCTTAACTAATCCAAACTCCTTGGAATATTCCATTGCTAAGAGACAACTTGCGGTGAAGAAATTGGAAGATAAAAGCTTCTTCTCCAGATCAAGATTACTATTAGCTGAATACAATCTACCCACAGCATATGAGATCCTCAACAAACAATGGAACGGTAAGAAGTGGAAAAGCATGGTTCAAGAAGCTACAACAAGTTACACAGCAAGACTCTGGGCAGAAAGAAAATAAGCCTAAAGTTTATCAACCCAAGATCAGTAAAAGTTGGTCATGTCCACCACTTATATTCAACAGTTAACTGTAACCTACGTGACATCCAGCGTGCTGAAACGAAAGCCAGACTTCTTACAGGTACCTACACCCTACAGGCAAACAGGGCAGCATTCAATCAATATACTGTTGATCCTACTTGCAGAATTTGTAATCTCAACCCTGAGACTAGGGAGCATTTTATTAGTAGCTGTATACATTATGAAGACATCCGTGACTCCTACAAGCAAAAAATAAAACGGGTCTTGGAATCTTTGGTTGGACTTAATACAGAGGAAGTTTTAAACAATCCTCTCTCTTTTACACATCTGATCCTTGACTGCACTTATCCAAATGTAGGACAAGATATATTCAACCCAGTATCAGTACAACAGCTTGAAAGATTATCCAGAGAATATATATGGAAGATCCACTGTATGCGGTCTAAGAAACTGGCCTAATGCACCCTTTCTCATTTAAATCTATAAAGTTCTTGTGGCGTATATAAATCAAACAGTTATGCATCTTAAGAGGTAGTTAAATGTTTGTTTTAGAGCACAAATTCTGACATATGTCATAAATAATACAATTATCAGTGAAAAAGGACTTTTTACCTGTAATGTGGAGCATTTAAAAGTTTTAGAACTCTTGCGTACATTTAATTTTTCTGGCACTTTTAATAGATTATTCACGTGGCGTAAATAGTTTATTCTGTGGATACAGTGCTATATATATCCAGTGCTATTCTTGTTGCCGGTGGAGACAACTATATATTTACCACTTAACCAGATCACTGAGAGATACAATTCCCTCAGGTTCTCCGATAATTCAGCGGAGGAAACTACAACAACAACAACAACAACTATGGCTCAGTCAAAATTCACTCCTGCTGTCTGCAAGGAAAAGAGACATTCAAGAACGATCGGGTGATGATCGCCTGGTTCGGTTCGAGTAACGAGAAAAATATTTGAAGGCCCCGAGGGTCTAGTGAAAATTGGCGAAAGACCTAGATCTATGCTTAATTGTTTGTCGAAAACAGCGGCATGAATGCGACCCGCATATCGAAACTCAGGAATTGGCCGTTTAATTGGTGAAAATAGTTTGTTGTCGGATGGATACTCCCTGTTAAAAAAACCCCCACAAAATAGAGGTTATCAAATCCGGCCGACAACATGCTATTTGTATCAATTAAACGGTTGATTCCTGTGACAAAGACAAAACACAATAACCCTTTTACCACAGAGAGTGGCTGCACAAACTTGCACAATTCAACTCTAACGTGCATCCCCAAAACACTGTGGTCACATTGATGCCCTTCAGAGATTGAAATTACGTAAATAAATGACAGCTTGTCTGCAGCTAGAGCATTTTTTGCCTGTTGAGACCAGGCTTTTGATAAAGCATACACAAGATACTCTATGAAAAAGATGTTATCTAGACTGTAAGCCCCTCTATACAGAGAATCCCTACTGTTACAATGTATCTTACATCATTCAGTAATTCATAAATAGGTTATATAAAGCTTTGGGATGAATAAGAAACACAAAAACACACATTGTTTCATACATAGTAGTCTTTAGTGTTTAACCTAATAACATTTTTTGTGACCCCCTCAAAGTCCAGAATGACCCCCATTATTTATGACTAAGGGGTCACAATGACCCCCTATTTTTGTTGCTAGGGGAAAACCCTGAAACTAGTTGAATGTTTTTGTCACATTCAGGCAGAAGTAACTTTTTTAGGACATACTGGAGAAAAGAAGGATGTGCTGGTTACCAGACTGTTTTCCCCATTTTGTTTTCAAAAGTATTATTCTTTAAGATTATAAAAACATTGGATTGTTTCGTAAAGGTTGACCAATGTGCAAGGACTCCTGCTAGACAGTCAAGCAACTGCTAAATTCTGTCTACAGTCAGAGCTCCAGAGTGAGGGAGTGATTTTGATTCAAAATTGAAAATATTAATTATACCCCACTAAACCCTATGTTATGGGTACTCATTAGAATCGTCTCATCGAGACGACTCTAATGAGTACCCACAACATAGGGTTTGGAAGAGAAATAATGGATTTAGAATACCATCACTCTCTCTTATCTGGAGCTCTGTATAATCATGTCTTTGCCAATATAATGATACACAAAGATAGAGAGGAATGAAAAGAGAGGACTTACTTTCCAAAGGCGGAGGGAGGTCAATTCTCTGTTTTTCATCTCTTGAAGATAGTATGGCAGCAATAAGTTGACAGGTTCTGGCTCTGTCAAAGAATACATCTTTCTGAGTGATCAGATAACCACCTGTTTTGAAATAGAAAAAAAAAAACAAACCAAATAAGACTGTGCACATAAAATCTGACAGGAAAATAAAAATGTCATATCTTGGCACAAATTTATATCAAACATAACACATTTCCAATTCTTTCAAATATCTCTTCTTCATGATTTTAGACAGTTCTAGAAGCAGTCATTGAGATGGAATGACACCTTAATACCACATGATCAAGTGTTTTGTGACCCCAGGAAAGAAACTTTTTGAAAACATTGTGGGAAAAGTATTTTCTCCCTTACCCTATATGCTTTCTACCCTTTCAAACACAGATCCCAATATTTTGTAGCTTTCAATATGGACAAGTGTAAAACTTTGTCATGATGTAAAATGTTTAGCCCTATACCATACAAATCCGACTTTTAATGACCCTAGGAAGTCCGCTTTTGAAAACATTGAAGGAAAAGGAGAAAATGCTGGTACCCTGCATTTTCTCCTTTTCCAACAATGTTTTCTATCCTTTCAAAAATGATTTTCAATTTTCAAGTCCCATTTATTTTGCGGTCTGCAAATAATTTCAGTATCGACAAATCTAAGAGTTTGTCGAGACATAAAAAATTAACGCCTACCTGTTATAAAGTCCTGGATGGCAGCAATGAGCGGTTCTCCATTCCTCTGGGTCACAATGTTGGACTTGGACTGTAAACAGTAGTGTTATAATTGTCAAGTTTCTTTTCTACAGTCCATGATACAATACTTTTGTAAGAATAGAATGATAACAAGAGATGTTTGTAAAACATGTATGCCCCCCTAATGGCATGTGATTATAAACTGTTAAGTTCAAAGTGTAAAAACGAACAAAGGGTAATTACTCAAAAATTATTAATGATAAATTAACAATTCTTGGGCACTGCACTTCCCATTTATGTGAACTATCAACTTATAAGGTTTCATGATTTTACCTCACATACTTTTTGAGTTATGCTCCGGAAAAAAATTAAGTACGAAAATCAACAAAGGGCAATAACTGCAAAAATATAATGGGCAGAGTTATGGTTCTTGTGCAATGCACTTCTCCTGAATAAGATCTATCCACATGTAAAGTTTCAAGATGATATCTGAAAAACCTTTTGAGTTATGCTCCGGACAAAAATTAAGTATGAAAATCTACAAAGGGCAATAACTCCAAAAATATGATGGGCAGAGTTATGGTTCTTGCGCACTGCACTTCTCCTTAATAAGATTAATCCACCTATGAGGTTTCAAGGTGATATCTGTAATACTTTTTGAGTTATGCTCCGGACAAAAATTAAGTATGAAAATCAACAAAGGGCAATAACTCCAAAAATATGATGGGCAGAGTTATGGTACTTGTGCACTGCACTTCTCCTTAATGAGATCTATCCACCTATGAGGTTTCAAGATGATACCTGAAATACTTTTAGAGTTATGCTCCGGACAAAAATTAAGTATGAAAATCAACAAAGGGCAATAACTCCATAAATATGATGGGCAGAGTTATGATTCTTGTGCACTGCACTTCTCCTTAATGAGATCTATCCACCTATGTAGTTTCAAGATGATACCTGAAATACTTTTTGAGTTATACTCTGGACAAAAATGTGGTCTACGGACCGACTGACCGACGGACCGACGGACCGACAGACCGACCGACGGACCGACGGACCGACCGACAAGTGCAAAGCAATATACCCCCGCTTCTTCGAAGGGGGCATAATTACTACATTTTTAACTTCAATAATGGCTGACCCAAGTATTTCAGTCAGTAACGCAAAGGACTTGTTTGACTCACTGCTCTGCCAGACTCTCTCCCTGAATTAGTAATATCTTTTTCTCACAATGCTTCCAAAGACTATGCTATAGAAAATATGGTTCTAACTGGGCAATTATTTGCTAAAGTACGAAAATTTTAGAAATGCTCCTTTTCTCACAATATTTTGTTAGAAAGCTGCTAAGCACAGATGCATAAGATGAATCACAGTATTTATACAGCAATGGATAAAAACTTGATTTTAAATCTCACTTTGATTTGTTCAGGTATTCTGGAGTAGTATTTTTTTCCTTACATAGAATATTGTCAAAAGTCTTGTTTGTCAAGGTCATTTGAGTATTTAGTATCAAATTAACCCTTTACCACATGACAAAATTTTAGAATATACCAATTCGAAAGCATTTGCAGACAACAAATTCAACTTTGGTACAAATGAGCTTAAGCTCTCTGATAGAGCAGAAAACAATGTGGGAAAAGGAGAAAATGCTGGTTACTAGCATTTTCTCCGTTTCCCACAATATTTTCAAAAGCCTTCTTTCTCAGGGTCGTGAAAACCCGGGATTGTTTGGTAAAGGGTTAAGTCATATTGTTTATTCACATTTCAAGCAGAAATTTTCAAAAAGGCCTGCTGCAACTTTGTGTCAAGATGTAAAAGCCTTGCACAATAAAACTCACCCCCATCAGTGTTATAGCCTCAGCCTTGGATTCTTCAGTTTGAGGTAAATGTAGATTCCTCTCATCTCCATCAAAGTCCACATTGAAAGGACCACAACAGCATTCATTGAACCTGAAAGTTCTGTGAGGTTTAATCTTGGCCTAAAATTGAATAATAATGAAGTTTAACTCATAACCATAAACGGTATAATTAGACACTAGTACAAGCCACACAATCAGGAAACATAAGAAGGAATTGAATACCTTTCAATGAAATGGAAGACATTGCTGGGAAAGGAATAATCACTTGATACAAGCAATTTCTGGGGCCCTCTACCCCATCCCCTCACACAATTTCTTCAACTGTTGTCAGAAGAAAAAACTCCTAGTCTACTGAACGTTGATTAACTCATTACCACACGAGAAAATTTTGGACTGGTCCAAATTGAAAGCTTTTGCAGACGACAAAATAAAGGTGACTGAAAAATTGAAATTTGTTCTGGAAAGGGTAGAAAACACTGTTGGAAAAGAAGAAAATGCTGGTTACCAGCATTTTCTCCTTTTCCCACAGTGTTTTCAAAAGGCTTCTTTCTCAGGGGCGTCAAAAGTAGGGATTGAGTGGTAATGGGTTAAATGAAAACAGACAAGACAAGCAATTTTTTATCTATGTCTGTGCCATAGTATCTCCATTTATTGGACAGTGTAGATCCACCATCGGACTGCACATTGTGTACATTTTACTCCTGATTAATGCTGTATGCAAATGCACCCAAGTTGCCTTGAAGCACTTGAAGGGTTAACCCTTTCAGTGCCATTGGCGAAAACAGGGAATTTTGCAGATGGCATAGATCAAGATCAGACTGCACAGAACATGCAGTCTGATCTTTGATCTATGCCCTCCGCTTGTTTGGTCAAGCCTATATGATAAAAATCTTCTGGAGACTCAGTGGATTGTATTTACAGCCATCAAAAGAAGCAAAGTTTGTTTATTTGGCGCCGAAAGAGTTAAAGGCTTCACAAAATAAAATACCAAGAATGAAAATCACAAGTTTCCATGTGATTTATTGTTTGTTTTGGCTTTAGAGCTCCATGACAAGTAAGGCATCTGCAATACCTATTTAGGTACACATGTCTAGCCCATTTGCCTCAAGTTTATGCTTCCATATTAACATGCTTTTTATCATCATCAGAATTATTTCAGTTAAACAGAATACTTACATAGAAAGCTTGTATAGTTTATGTAAAGAAGGTTGTCTGTTAAAGAGCACTATCCCCATCAATCATGTGACGTTCAACAATGTCTCCAGGTTTCAGTTCTTTAGCAATCTTCTGTCTGTTTCCATACCGTAAAAATCTATAATAGAATTGAATTAATTGAATGGCGTTTTAAGCTGCCTTCAACACTATTTCAGTAATGTCACAGCAACAGCCCATATATTCCTGTATTTCCTTGCTTTTACCAATACTATACTAGGACTCAGAAGTGTCTTACCAAAGGACACTGTCACCAAAACCCAGTGCTTCCAGTGAGGCTCAAACCCAGGGTCTCCAGGTTGACAGTTTTACACTTTACAATTGAGCTACGTAGGACCCCTCTGAAACAGAAATGTGTCATCATTCAGGGGGTAACCCTTCATCGAACAATCCCTGACGAAGAGAACATCAGCTCATTTATCCATATGTTTCCTGGATTTAAACAGTACAATGCTGCGCCCAAGAAGAGTCTTGGCAAAGGACGCTCCCATGAAAAATCGGAGTTTTACATACTTGAACAAAGGACCCCTAATTTACAAATCTAACTCTTATCAGTGGGCCATACAAATCCCTTTTTGTCAAAAGGGGAAACATCATTCACTGGTATAAGCCATGCTCTGTGAAATGGAGGTTTACTGTGTCTGCAAAAAGTATCAACCCAGGTCAGCCTGTGTAGTCTGCACTGGCTGACCTGCATCAACACATTCTGCTTTTGTTAAATGTTCTGCATGTCCAGGGACTATTCTACCTCATGATTCAATCAGTTCTTGGACACATTAGATTTTATGGATCCTTAATTACGCAAGACTTGGGTATAACATGTCACAGGGTTTGAAATTAGTAGAAGCAAGTAGCCAATTTGCTACCTGAAAAACAAATTTTGCTACCTGGGTACAAAAGAAGTAGCAAAAGGTTGCTACCTGATAATCCTGTCTGCTTGAAGTGATCTTCTAATTTTCAATTAAATAATCTTCCACTTGTTAATTTAGAAATATGTTGAAATGATCTTCGCAACTGTCAGAATAGGTACAAAAAACTACAAGCATCACCGAGTCATGCAATCGAACATGTCTGTGCTTAATGGTGACTTTATATTTAACATCTATATTTGTAGCTGCCTTCGTGAAACTTTGCTACGGTCCATTTATAAACGGTCTGCATTATAACAATTGAGCAAAAACATGCAAGTATAATTGAGCCACCTGAAATAGGAATTGCCAAACAGCACAGCTCTATGCCCAAGTCTTCGGAGACGTGCTGATTTTACTTCTACCAAGCAATCATGGGCAAAGGCAGTAATTCAAGCTTCCCTTTATTGGTGGGAGGGAGGGCCATTTTATGTCTGCCCCTATTTGCTACCAGGAACGTTCCTTTGCTACCTTATTTTAAGCCAGGTAGCCAGTACTTGCTATCTGCAAAATATGTTAATTTCTAACACTGTGTCATGAAGATACATTAATCCCCCTTTTGCCAGAACATGGCTCATACAACAAAGAGGACCAACAGCCCAGAGGATGACATTGCCATTCTATGATTATCTCCTAATGCAAAAGTACAATATAATCTAAAACTGAAAAGGCTGACTTACTTTTTCAGGTTGACGTGTCCTTAATGTATAAAGTTAGCACCAGGGTGTACATCACAACCATTTACAACTAGTTTTCTCATGAGTTCTATATTAGCTTTGTTAACTCTCTCTGGATAAGTCATAACTTTAGCAACATGTACTGGGACTGCCACCTGCAAAAATGACAAACAGAAAACTCAGTCCTACATTGCTATTCTGAGATTTGTTTGATTTTTGAAGTAACTTTATGAGCCTTGCTCTGGCAAAAGAGGGATTAATGCATCTCCATGATGCATTATACCAAGTAAGTCATCACAATGATCCTGGATCCATGAAGTCCATTTTGTCTATTAACCGACCAAATCATGAGGTAAACTGGTCCTTTGACACACAAAAAATTGACCAATGGCAAAAAGTTTCGGCCAAGGTCAGCCTGCATGGACTGCGCAGGCTGACCTGGGTCTATACTTTTTGCAGATGCATTAAGCCCACTTTTCACATAGCATGGCTCATATGTATTTGGTACTTAATAAGAATCTTCTTTACCATGAAATTATTTCCGATACTGAAGGAAACGTACTCACTCTAAGATGGGCAAAATGTAAAATAAAAAATGTGTTATGCTAAAAGATTAATACTGAATTTTCAAAAATATTGCTGAAATTCTGATCTGCGGTTTCAAAATTCAAGAAAATTGCTCTTAATGAAAGCAGCATTGTGTCCTCTAGAATGTTGAAAAATTTAAAAGAAAGTTAACAGGAGTTGCCAGTAGGCAACGTAGCTTGCTTGGTGGAACACTGTTCCAATAAAGACTTTCTAGATGGTAGTGAAGAAGTGTGGTAACCAGCACTTTCTCCTTTTGCCATAATGTTTTCTATCCTATCAAAGACAAATTTCATTATTTGAGCAACATGTTAACCGTCATCTGCGAATGCTTTCAATTTGGATGAGTCTACATTTTTGTCCAGTGGTAAGGAGATAACCCAAACTTCCTAGTGGCGGATAAAAAAGAGGAACATTACATACAAACCATGATTATCACTGAAAGAGGCAAAAACTGTCAGGAAATAGAGATTACCTGTACACTTGGTTTAATACAATGATGTCCTCTGACAGACTGGGCCAGGTAACTGCAAAAAAACAACCTCTGGTGGTCTAGCATGGTGTACGAGTCAACGATACACTGATATAGAAATCTGATATAAATCCCATCATTTGAGGCACATTTGATATGTTGTCTGCAAATGCTTTAACTCTTTACCCAACAACAGAAGTTTAGACTGGTCCAAACTGAAAGCATTTACAGAGGAAATGTGGGAAAAGGAGAACATGCTGGTAACTAGCATTTTCTTCTTTTCCCATATTGTTTTCAACAGCTTTATTCCTCTGGGTCATTAAAAGTTGGGATTTTGCAGTAAAGCATAAAAAAAGGGAGTCTTTCAATTTTGTCATTGGGTAAAGATTGAACACTTGTTCCAAATGACAAAATGTTATCCAAACTGAGAGCATTTGCAGATTCTTATCTTATGAACATGAAAATTGTGGAGAAAGCAGAAAATGCTGGTTATCAGCATTTTCTCCTTTTCCCTCAATGTTTTCAAAAGCCTTCTGGGTCAGGGTCGTTAAAACTCAGAATTGTGTGGTAAAGGACCTACTTTTTGACCCAACTTGATCCAATTTCAAACTAGCCCAAGATTTTATCTAGACAAAAATTCTAACCAAGTTTCATGAGAATCAGACTGAAAATGTAGCATCTAGAGTGCACACAAGCTTTTTCTAAGATCTGGCCCTGTGACCTACTTTTTGACCCTATGTGACCCAATTTCGGACGTGTCCAAGATGTTGTCCAGACAATCATTCTGAATAAGATTCATGAGGATCTGGCTGAAAATGTGGCCTCTAGAGTGCACACAAGGTAAATGTTGACAATAGCAGGACGGATGACGCACGTCGGGCGCCGGACACAGCACGATCACAAAAGCTCACCTTGAGCACTTTGTGCTCAGGTGAGCTAAAAATGAATCCATTTTAAATTCTAGAAAAAGAATTTAAATTAAAATTTAAAATTTTAAAACAGAATTTAAATCACTTATCTGAACAGATATTCAAATGTTTGCCAGTTGAAAACTTCCAGACAAAGTATCTATAGATTTTATTGGGTGCAAAGGATTCTGGGACAAAATTCTTAGTGGAGTCCAGTCCAAAAACTTTGAAATTTTGCTAATTTAAGTTCTAGATCAAATTAAAATTTAAATTCTTTACACCTCAGCCCAACTTTTGATAGAATCCTGTTTCAAGGCCTCTCAGCTACTTGTATACCAAATTTCAGCTGGTTATGTCAAAGAATATAGTCACCAGACAGATTCTCGTACTTTCACTCACGTCTCATATAGGTGTCACACCACTGGTCTTTGGCCAGACTGAAAATAGAGCATAATCGATAATGTTTATAGTTCCATGGATCACTTAATGGCAAAATTCTGGCTTCTCGGTCTGTTACTCTCCAAAGTATGACCTTAGTTCTACAAATGATGGAAAAAAGCCAATATGTCAACCTATTGCGTTTTTCGCTAAATTCCAACTAGTACAGGCACCCTAAAATTTGCCCTCTGAGGAACACCTGTACACGACCATGTTCCTCCAGTAATACAAAATAGTCATGTCGAAATACAATACAATGCATCTAAGTGGTCCCCCCATTACCCAAATTTGAAGCAAGTCTAAATTATATACCTCCAAGCCATCTTGACACCATGAAACAGTGCAACAGAAGTGCTACAGCAAAATTCCATATGGGACTACTTTTGAAAACTACAACCTGGATGCAGCCTCGCAGTGCTGTGATACCATTATACAGCAGAGGTCTCAGCCAATATTTTTTACATTTTTTGGCCCAAATAACCAAAAGAATAATGTCAAGATAACACTAACAGTCAAAGTCTTCTAATCATAAACGAGACATAGCTGGGAGCAAAACTAGTGACAAGAAGAAATTCATCAATAATTAAGCCAGTACATCAGAGATTATTTCGTTGTTGTATTTAAAAGGTTCTAACTAAACACAAAATACAGATAAGCTGGCTTAAGCTTGCAAAATTTCTCACATGCACACATGTGAGGCATTCAGAGGGAAAAGGTCATTAGCTCAGTTATGAAAGAAACATTTACTTTTGGTTGGAAGGATAAAATCAAAATCACACGGATAAAGGTAGTTTTCCTTTAGCCCAATAAATTTCTTTAATGGCCTCTACTTTTTCTGATGAAGGGGCCAGCCGTCCCCATGGATTTGATTTCTAGAATGAACCCAGTGTATTGTCTACAAATACCTCCAATTTGGATCAGGCTGAGATTTTCTTGTCTGACAAAGAGTCATAGAAACCTGATATACTGACCACCCAGCATCACTCAAGGCCATGTTTACAGAGGACAGAATTAATTTTGTTCGGCTCTCAGGCATGATTGTTTCAGCATTGTTGGCTGGTTGAAGTATGACAAAGTCCTGTAAACCATACCTGTAATAAATTAAAAAAATACATCTATGAAATACTGAACTTGTTCAATGCTCCACTCACAATCTGACAAATTGTTAGTAGGTTGAAGTTTTAGGGTACAAGACCAAGCTCAAAGTAGACAAAAGTCAGTTATGTGAGGTCAAGAATAACAGCACAACATGCTCTCTGTGATTGGTAGACTTTCAGTGAAAATTCTAAGTCAAAAAAAAGGAGCATAACTTTGTCGAAAATATTTTGATGGTTACCTGTCCTTGTTGTATAGGTTCCGCTTTTGATAATTAACAACTTGTCCAAATTTGAAACAACACTTACCATCTACAGATACAAATTGCCTTTGATGGGAAACCATTGTCAGCATTCATAAGGTCACCAGACACAAATAAATTTAACTGTATTCATCCATTTTCAAAAATATTCCATTCTTTCCCCTTTAATGACAACCATCAAGGGAAACTAGTAATAATGTGGTGTACTCAGTATTTGTCTTGCGGGCGACTCGTATTGATCTAGGCCGCCATCTGGGCTTTTGCATTGAAGTGAGTCAAGTCTACAGGACTCCCAACAGGGAATCTGCTTTTCCCTGGAGCTTGTCAGTATACAGCATTATACATGTACTTCCTGAGCATATCACCCAATCAAATCACCACAAATTTCTTTGCAGTATAATAATATTTATACACAAAGCTCACTCTCTATTTAGCCATTGTAACCATTTACCATAAAATTTAGGCAACTAATTGTCAACTTGTCAATATCATTTTTTATTAATGTCACTTTTTTTCTTCTTTGATTGAACATCAAATGACAAAATTTTAGGCTTTTACACATTGAAAGCATTTGAAGACAACAAATTTAACATGGCTTAGACAATTGGATTTAGCAGTAAAAGGATAGAGAACACCGTCAGACAAGGAGAAAATGCTGCTTACCTAAAGCTGTTTTCAAAACAATCCCTTTACCAAACAATCCTGACTTTTAAACGACCTCGAGGAAGACGCCTTTTGAAAACACTGTGGAAAAAGGAGAAAATGCTGGTAACCAGTATTATTACTTTTCCCACAATGTTTTCTACCCTATTAACGATAAATTCCATCATTTAAGCTACAAATAATTTCCTATGCAAATGCTCTCAATTTGGACAAAACCATATTTTGCTTGTGTGGTAAAAGAATTAAATCTTTACCACACAATCCCATGTTTCAACGATCCAGAAGCAGAAGGCTTTTGAAAACATGGTGGTAAAAGGAGAAAATGTTGACCACCAACATTTACTCCTTTTCCCACCATGTTTACTACCCTATCAAAGAACTTTGGTACATTTGTATCACTTTCAATTTGTCTTCTGCAGATGCTTTCAACTTTGAGGACTCTAGAAGTCCAGGGACCAGTCTACCTCATAATTTAGATTAAGTCGCACTCATCACAACTTAACCAATTAGAAACCTACATCTTACCTTGTCTATATAAAGGAAGTTTCCATTTTAAACTACCAATCACATGATCCTTAACCCTTTCCCAAATGACAGATTTTGGACTGGTCCAAATTGAAAGAGTTTGCAGACAACAGTTTTAAATTTGATGAAAATGGCAGAAAGTTCTCAAAAAAGGTTGAAAACGCTGTTGGAAAAGGAGAAATTGCTCGTTACGAGCAATTTCTCCTTTTCCAACAGTGTTTTCAAAAGACTTGTACTGCAGACACGTGCAAACCAGGGCTTGTTTGGGAAAGGGTTAACATGGCGGCGCCGTTGTAAATCGTTTGGTAAAGAGTTAAGCTTGTACAAACACACTACTGTTTAGCAAAAGGGCTAAATATAATGTAGTCAAGAATCAATCAATCACAAGTTTTCATCAAACTTTGTTTTGTTCCAATTTGACCCTCTATACCTTCTTCACTCTCTCCATCCTCCTCATCAATGCTTCTTTCTCAGCAGAATTTTCAAACCGTTTGTCCCTGCTGTGCAGTCAGATATGGATCAACATACAACTTACATTGGCAAGGTTCAAGCTTTCTGTCTTCTTTTCCCAGCGACCACTTGTATAAGCCCCCTGAAATTATAAATCATTAACCCATTAGGTGCCCATCATGGCTATAGTCATCTTTGCAGACAATGTAGTTTGAAGATAAAATGCACAAAATATGCAGTCTGATCCCTGATCAACACTTTCCCCTTTACCAAAACCCTCTGGACAAAAGAAATTGCAAAATACCAAAATTATCAGAAAATGTCAATGGGTTTGTTCAGCAATTAAAGTGTTAATAAAATTGAAAACTTAATCCTTAGGCTGCTAAGCACTACTCACTGACATTTTGCAGACAGCCTAGATCAAGATCAGACTGCAGAGAATGTGCAGTCTGATCTTGGATCTACACTGTCCGATAAGGAGATATCTTTCCTCCAAAAATACCTTTGAAATATGAAAATTTGGGTTTTTCCTATCAGCTTGAAATTTTCTTTTCTTTTATTTAGTAGGATGAGGGTTAACTATTTCACACAAAATGTAGCATAGCAACATGACTCAAAATATGCCGAAGTCTAGCAGTAATTCTAGAACTAGAAAATGCTGGTTACCAGCATTTTCTCCTTTTTCAATGATGTTTTCAAAGGCTTTCTTTCTCTGGGTGGTTAAAACTTTGGATTATTTGGTAAAGGGTTAAGTGTTAAATGTAGGCAAGTCTCAAATTTTGTTCTTTGGTACACACCTAATTTCAAGCTTGTCCGAGATATCTAGAAAAACATTCCAACCAACTTTCAGAAGTTTCAGGCTGAAACTGTGGCCTCTACAGTGCACACCAAGTTTTTCTAAGATTTAGCCTGATGACCTACTTTTTGACCCAATATGACCCAATTTCAAACTTGTCTGAGATATCATCAGGACAAACATTCCAACCAACTTTCATGAATTCAAGGCTGAAAATATGGCCTCTATAGTACACACAAGGTTTTTCTAAGATTTGGCCCAGTAACCTACTTTTTGACCTGACATGATCCAATTTCAAACTTGTCCAAGACATTATCAAGACAAATATTCTGACCAAGTTTCAAGAGTATAAGGCTGAAACTGTGGCCTCTAGAGTACACACAAGGTTTTTTCCTAAGATTTAGCCCGATGACCTACCTTTTGACCCAACATGTCCTAATTTCAAACCTGTCCAAGATATCAAGACAAACATTCAAACTGACTTTTCATGAGTTTAAGGCTGAAAATATGGCTTCTATAGAAATGTTTTTCTAAGATTTGGCCCAGTGACCTACTTTTTGACCCGAAATTTCACCCAATTTCAAATTTGTCCAAGATATTCTGACAAACATTCTGACTAAGTTATGAGAATATAAGGCTGAAACTGTGGCCTCTAGAGTGCACACAAGGTTTTTCTAAGATTTAGCCCAGTGACCTACTTTTTGGCCTGACATGACCCTATTTCAAACTTGTCCAAGATTTTATCAAGACAAACATTCTGACTAGGTTTCATAAATATCTGACTAAAATGTGGCCTTTAGAGTGCACACAGGGTAAATATTGACGACCCCCATGGCGGATGACGGCCACAGCACAATCACAATAGCTCACCTTGAGCACTTTTGCTCAAGTGAGCTAAATAAAGAATGTGGTAAAAGGAGAAAAATCGACAAAAAAATGTTTTCCAAATACATTAATGTACCTTAACCCTTTACCAAACAAGAAAGTTTTACACATGTCCAAATTGAAAGCATTTGCAGATGACAAAATAAATGTGACTCAAAAACTAAAATTTGTTTTGGGAAGGTTAGAAAACATTGTTCCCACCAAAGGCTTTTTCTTCAGGGTCATTAAAACCCGTGATTGTATGGAAAAGAGTTAAATTTAAAACAACGGATATCTTCATGATTTTTATCAATACGCATACATGACACGAACATTTCTGGTTTTACAGTAATAGAAAATACATGTATTCAAGAATATGATAAAATGTAGACTTACTTCTGGGGCAGGTGGTTTAGGACTACAGCTGACTAGCTTCCATTCTTGTAGGATCTCCTCTACCCTGGACACAAACCTTCAACAAGTAAATAAACATGTCTCCATTCTTAACTCTTTACCAGACACCAAACTGAAAGCATCTGTAGACAACAAATTAACTCTTTACCACACGACAAAAATGTAGACCTTTCCAAATTGAAAGCACTTGCTGATGACAATTTCAGTGCAGCTCAAATGATATAATTTTTCTTTGACAGGGTAGAAAACATTGTGAGAAAAGGAGAAAATGCTTATTACCAGCATTTTTGCCTTTCCTTACAATTTTTCCTCAAGGTAATTAAGTCGGAATTCTGTGGTAAATGGTTAAATAAAACTCAAAACATAAATTTTGTCTTTAATAGGGCAGAAAACATTGTGAAAAAGGAAGAAAATGCTGGTTACCAGCATTTTCTCCCTTTCTTGCCTGTTTTCTAAAGCCTTCTATCTCCGGGTTGTTGAATTGTGTGGTCAAGGGTTAAATAGAAAATCCATTGATTTCATGACCTCAAGGAAGAGGGAAATTACGAGAAATAGAAGAAAATGCCTTCTCATAGAGGTAATTCTAACAAGTACACAAGTCATACATACAACATAGGTGTAACCCTTTACCACACAATCCTGAGTTTTAGCGACAATGAAGAAGAAGTCTTTTGAAAACATTGTAGAAAAACGAGAAATTGCTGGTAACCAGCATTTTCTCCTTCTCCAACAATGTTTTTGACAGGCCTCAACCTCAGGGTTGTTAAAACTCTGGATTGTGTGGTACAGAGTAAATGCAGCATTACAGTTATCACACTGACAACCTGGCTCCCATTTTGGGTGTTAAACCGTAAGATATTATCCTGAAAGTAAAAAATAGATTTACTTCTATTCAGACATTGGAGTGAAATGATGAACAAATGGAAGCACGATATTGGGAGTGAAAGTCTTTTTGTTGTGTGGTAAAGGGTTAAGAGCAACACAGTTTATGCAGACAGAACACTGTGCAGTCTGATCTGCTTGTTTTCCACTATGTAAATGTATGACTAGTTGCTACGTATCACAGAATAATGGTTTACTTTGCAAATTGCACTGATGAGAACAAAGTGTGATATCAAAGCCAAATACTAATTGTTTGGCTTACATACTTTATGGCCTTCATATAAACAATTCTTCACGAAACACCTCTCGTACCTACATGTACACAAGTAAATGTTAAAGATATATCCTTATAGCCAGACAGAAAAAAATGCTGTCAAAACTTGAAAGTGTGTAGTATGAAAAAGAAAGTTGTTCCAGACGATTGCTTCTTTTCTCAAAATCAGCTATAAACTGGTTGGGCATTAAACACAGTGCATGCAATGAACTGTAGAGGAACTTTACCTTTAGGCTGGTAGATGTGACTATGGACAATTTTGCTGACAATGTAGCACAAAATCAGGCATTCTTTTGCAAAGGAAGGGTGGGTCGAGAGAAAATAAAAGTTTATAGCTACCTTTTTGTTGTTATTGTTTTATATAAATCAATGAACCTTAAAAAAATATTTTTGCTCAATGCTGACTTCTCAAAGACAGCTTATACTTATGTTCTGCACAAAGCTTTGTCGCACAGTATGTAGTAACATTGGGGCGACTCATACGATTTTAGTGTGAAGCGTGCAATTGCCCCTGTCCAGACTAAACACTGCCTTTTAAAACCTTTGTCAAGATTTTTCCTTGGCAACAAAAATAGGGGGGTCATTTATGATCCCCTAGTAAAAAATAATGGGGGTCATTCTTAAATTTATGGGGGTCACAACAAAATGTAATTAGGTGAGATAAAAGCTACTGTTTATAAAAAATTGTGCTTTTTATTCACTGTAAATTGGAAAAGTTTAACTTAACATATGTATTATTACATGATGATAGATACATCATAACACCAGAGCTTCTCTATATGTAGGTGCTTACAGTCTAGATGGCATCTTTTTCATTAAGAGTATCTTGAGTATGCTTTATTTACGCCTATTCTTAACAGACAAAAATGCTCTAGCTGCAGACAAGCTGTCATATCTTTATATAACATTTATTTTTCTGTGGCATCACCAGGACCGCTAGTGTTTTGATGATGCTCAAGGGTTAAATTACAGAAGTTTGTGCAGCCACTTTTTGTAGCAAAAGGGTTATTGTGTTTTGTTTTAATCACAGGATTCGGCTGTTTAATTGGTGAAAACAGCTTGATTGGGAGATCTCTATTGTTTTCCTGAATAGAAAATATCCATTTTGGCCGACAACTAACTGTTTTCATCCATTAAATTGCTGATTTCTGTATTTTGATACTCAAGTCACACTCATGTCAGTGTTTTCAACGAATAACAAAGCGTATCTCTTCAGTCAATTTACAGTAAACCCTCGGGACCTTGAAATGTTTTTCTGGATGCTCTTACTAGGCATTTTATCATCTGATTATTGTTCAAGGGCTCTTCTTTCTTGCTGAGAGCAAGAATGATGTCAATTTTGACAGAACCATCTTGTTTTCATTAGCAATCGACTGGTTTGGACACATTGAAAGACCAATGGTTTTCTATTAAAATTGATACATTGAAGTGTTTCATCCCATTTTCACTTCATAATCTAGCTTCTAAACCTACTTGTGACGTAAGCATGTCCGTAGTAAAGTTGATCATGAGTAATCCTTATCGTATTTGTGCATCCACCCCAGAATGACACATTTTTGAAAAAATTACCTTTCATTTTCCTGATCAAAACACACTAAATCATGTACCAAGGAAAACCCTGCCGGTTGCAGGTCTTTACTCATGTAGTAGCAAGTAAACATTTTTACCCGTATGCCACTGACCTTATTTCACACCTTTAATTGTTGGCACATACCGGTACAATGCTTGGGGTTTTTTTTTAACAATTTCTGTACCTGCAAGAAATTTCTGCAAATGACATTTTAATCATTAAACTGCTAAATGAATGACACAAAAATTTCTACTCAATGCTAAAAAAAACCAACTATTGCAATTTCAAAGCCGATTTCACCCAAATGAAAATCCTGTATTGGACAGTGTAGATCAACGAGCAGACTGCATATTTTGTGCACATTCTTGGTCTAGACTGTCTGCAAAAGTGCACAGAGTCTGGCTTAGCAGCCTAAGGGTTAACCCTTCACCGTACAATGCAACCTTTACACAACCCTGCGGAAAAAGCCTTTTATAAACATTGTGAGATAAGGGAGTAAAAAGTGCTAGTAACCAGCATTTTCTCCTATTCCCACAATGTTTTTTACCCTCTCGAAGGCAGAAGTAATCACTTAAGGTAGATCTGCATGACCCTGCAGAAAAAGCCTTTTGAAAACATTGTGGGCAAAAGGAGTAAAATATGCTGGTAACCAGCATTTTCTCCTTTTCCCACAATGTTTTCTACCCTCTAAAGGCAGAACTAATCACTTGAGCTAGGTTTTATTTGTCATCTGCAAGTGCATTGAATTTGGTCCAGTCCAAAATTTTGTCATCTGGTAAAGGATCAGAAGCTCCTATATTTTTTTTTTTTTTAATTTATCAGTCAATGTTACATTATAAGGACAAATAAGCAATACCTATGGTACGTTTCGACCATATGTTTTTTTCAAAAGTGGGACGTTTTAACCAAATTTGGAGGACGTTTTGACTAAAGTGGGACGCACTGACTGTGGGGCGTTTTGACTGCGCACTGTCCGAACAAGACTGTCCGGAATGTATTCGAGTTCAAGACTTACTTATCATTGAAGGTATGTGCATTGATTTAGGCTTCTTACATAAAATAAAGGTATCAGTTAGAAATTCTGTAACCGCATTTAAAAATAGGAAATACAAGTTTGGCGTAACAACGAATAATTAATAAAAATAAAATGAAAAACATTTACGTCGTCTGCAGGCATAATCGAATAGTCAAGGGAGTTAACTATGTGAGGTTATCGAGAGTTTCGCCTTCGAATAAGTTTGCGGTCGGAGGTTTCGTCACTGTGTAGTTTCGCAACGGGCACACGCATTGAAAGGTTTAAAAATCTGTTTTTATGCCGTAAATTTGACTCAATTAAACAAATCATTGTTGAAAATGTCAAATTATCTGGTCATTCTGTATTTTCAAGTTCTTTCATACCTGAACATCTGTAACACAAAGCTGAAGAAGATTTTGATGTCCCTGTCCGTTTTAGACTACATAGATCTATAACAACTTTTGTTTGCGTGGCATATTCTTAGAAACAACCCTTACGTTTGCTCATTAAATTTAATTGCATGAACTGTAAATTAAACCTGCAATTCCTGTGTTGCAAGTCTTGTATGGTTACCGAGAGAACAAAATGCTTAGTGTTTACATGGTAGAAAGCTATAACTGCACATTATATCATGGCATCTTGATCAATAGGCTTTATGCAAATTTATACTAGTTCTACAGAAATGAAAAATATGGGGTTGTGTAGGTCTTAGATCAGGTAGGTTTTTTTATTCAACAGTTTAAGCCTATACATATACAAATAAAAAGCAACTAAATTTATGCACCTGAAGTAACACATGTATAACACCTTACTCATCACAGTAAGAAAATGTGAACACTTAACTCTAAAGCAGACGACAAAACATTAAGACTTGACCATATTGAAATCTTCTGCAGACAGCACAGTAACTACATCTCTAAAACGAGATTTGTCCTTGGAAGGGTAGAAAACATTTTTGGAATAGGAGGAAAAGCAGACCTGTAACCTGTATTTTCCACTTTTCCCGCGATGTTTTTAAAAGCATTCTTCCTAGGGATCGATAAAACTCGAGACTGTTTGGTAAAGGGTTAAGTGGATAATTTTAAATAGAGATAGTAAAGAAACTTTGAAATAAAAATCATTAACATGCAACACCCCCTCCTTTTTTTTTTGTTCAATCTTGCATTGGAAATAACTCTGCCTTTAATGTACACTCTTATAACCGAGTTGCCTCCCTTAAACAAAAAAAAAAAAAACTAAACGTGATAGCAACGTCATATTATGGAAGCGCCCGTAGTGTCAACGTGACCCTGTAAAGTCATTGTCATGTCATATAAACAAGATCTTGAGCTTCTTTCACATCTTTGAGTAGCCAGCTGCTTGTAAATGTACACGTCTGAAATAAAATGAGCCATACTCTTGCAAAAGTGGGCTTAATGCCTCTCCGTGATGCATGATACCAAGAAGAACATCACATGATCCTCGCTTCATAAAGTACATTTTGGTTAAACGCCAACTAAATTATGACGTAGACTGGCCCTTTGACACGCAGAAAATTGACCGAACAGAAAAAGTTTCGGCCCAGGTCAGCCTTCGTGGACTGCACGTGCTGACCTGGGTCGATATCTTTTGCAAATCCGTCAAGTATCCTTTTCACAGAGCATGACTCTAAGATATATGTGTCCATTGCCAGAATATGCTTGTTATCATAAAACTTAAGCTTCGAGATCGTATTTATATCAAAGCTGAACCTGTGCAAGCTCTAAGGGCATTCCTTTGATAATTTCAATCTCTCCTTTGACCTTTTCACGTGCATTACATATTCCCCTAGATTTCACGTGTGGCATACATAAACCAATCAAAAAGGACAAAATAAAAGCGGGAAGGCGAGGTATGGGAAACAGGGGAAGCCATGTTGACTCGGAGGTAAAAATAGGTAAGTCTCTGTTGTAGTATTTTGATTTTCTTGTGGGATTGTACTCCTAAATGATCTACAGTAGCATGGTAACTGCTAATTATCACTGACTATTTTGCTGTCTTCCTCTAAAAGTCAAACTGCCTAGTGTTGACGATTACGTGATTGGCCTTTTTCGTTCCCGAGCTTGTTCGTCCGGGGTTGATAGTCCCAACCGGTTTTTTTGCTCATGGTATCAATGAAATTACAGTGATTGTGCCAGCCTACCAATTGTTCATCAAACTTTTACATATTGTGAACATGTTAAGGGGACAATAGAACATTTTGATTCTTATATTAGACAACTTCAAAAATGTTTTGTCACGTAATTAACCCTATTATCGTGGTACTTAAACATTCTGCAGTGTGTAGAGAAAATAGTGTCATGCCTGATATATATCTGTTGCAAAAAAACATGCACTGATATCTCAGGTATATATCTACGATAACTGATTTTCTTTTTGTCAGTTAACTATTTTCATTCAAGGCAAAGCAGGAGACAGCATTGATCAACATTCTAAAAGGCTAACTTCCTGTATTATCGTGGCATTGAGATGAGGCCCGGAAGATGTACATGCTCGTGCTATTTATGTTCAAAACTTTTGCAAATGAAAATTAATTTATTTTCAAAGGGTTGAGATTATTTTATCAAGAATTTTGAGCAATAGATAATTTTCCCTATTACTTTGTAAACAAAGTTTTACTTTGTGCACCTGTGAAAATTGAGAAAAATAAAAAGACATGTATCTGTGTTTAAAATAACATCAAATAACGCATTTTGGGCCTCTTTCATGGATAAAAAGTGGATAATTTTTAGTGTGTTCTCTCATTACAAACATCAGAACAGGGAACATAAGTAAAAAAAAAAATAATAATTTGTACTGCCTTGCGAATAAAATTTTTGATAAGTAAGTCAAAAATTTTGTCAGGGCCTCTTATTTTCATTCCCATATTTGTAAAGCTGTGACATCATCATTACAAAGTCGTCTGAAATTTACTTACCTCTTTCATGAACTTCAGTGACAGGAAAACAAATCTTACATAACTGTTATACTTATGTTGCTTTTGTTACACTGATAAGATCATAAGTTTGATCTAGGGGATAATATGGTTTTGCAAAGAGGCAAGTTTTCTTACTATTTGGATGAAAACTTCATTTAACATACCATTTCCGGAGAATTTGTTTAGGTAAGGTTGCAAAGTGTGTTGACGGTATCTGACCTACAAATGCTCTTGAGAGAAATACTCCAGGTGGCGCATTTCAGCCTCAATTTCAGAAATTGTAAATACTACGATAACAAAGAACCCACAATAATGCCAGAAGCGACTATACTTAACATTAATTTTTTTACATATTCAAATTGAATCCGTCATATTTGTGTGATTTTTTGGAACTTTTTTCCAGCATTAGGTAACATGCTATCATTGTACATGGAGCTCTTTTCTGAACTTTTTCAGTAAATCAATTGTAACTTCAAAATTTTTCCACATACTGGAACAAGTTTTCAACTCTTTTGTATTTTTGTGTGGTAACAGATTATCTCCCTACCACATATTTTTTTTTTTTTTTTTGACACAGAACTGAGAAATGATTCAAAGAAAATGAGTGATGCTCTGTGAAAATGGGGCTTTATGCATTTGTAAAGCCCAGTTGGGCTTGCACAGTCCGCACAGACTGACCTGGGCAGAAACTTTCTGCTGTTGGTCAGTTTCCTGCACGTCAAAGAGTCGGTGCACATCATGATTCAGTCTTTTGTTATTATAAAATGGATTTTGGGAATCTATAGTTATGTGATGACTTCCTTACTATCATGACTGATTGAATGAATTGGAGTTTAACACTGTTTTAACAGCTAAGGTCATATCAGTACACCTACGCATGTGTTTCCTGGCTTTCTTACACTAGTACTGACACAACTTTCTTACAAATCACTGACTACTTTCCTCACATCCATCAAGAGGTGAGAGGCGAAAAATCGCTGGAAAGAAAGTTTGCCTCAACCTGGTATAGAACTCACAACCACAGGGTCACAAGTCAGATAGGCTAACCACTGATCTACCCAGGCGGGCTCTTGGTACCAAGAATCATGAAGATGCATTAACCCGTGTCCTGCTAAATAAGTTAAACTTTCAAACCTATAGTAAAAACCTAAAATTTTGCTATTTTAAAGGTAATTCTGTTTTTCATGGCAGAATATCTCATCGGACATAGTAGATCCAGTCTTTGCGTTGTTCATCTGTTCGTCCGCCCGACCTGACAGAAAGATCCTTGACTAAACTGAAACTTCATACATGTGTTCCTTATGATAGTCTGCCAATAGACTTTCTTTTTTTTTTATTTAACTCCCTTTCATGGAAAAAGGTGGCTTGATGTATATTTCCGTTATGGACCAATATCTCTTTAACAAATGGACAGAATTTTATGAAAGTTCATATTTACATTGTTTATCATAAGACACAGACAATCATTATTTGTTTTTATCTAATGAAATGCCATGTCATGGAAAAAAGGGGCTTAATGTATAATTTCATTATGGACTAGTAACAATCTGTTGTCTGTCCGTCCAGATATCTTTTAAAACCCTTGACAAAAATGGATGAAACTTCTTACATTGTGTTCCTTATTATAGTCTGCAGATAGACTTTTTTTTTATTTAACCCCATGTCATGGAAAAAGGGGGCTTGATGTATATTTCCATTATAGACCAATATCTCTTTAACTAATGGACAAAATTTTATGAAACTTGATATTTATATTGTTTATCATATGACACAGACAATCTTTACTTGTTTTCTTCTAATGAAATGCCATGTCATGGAAAAGGAAGGCTTAACATATAATTTCAATATGGACCAGTAACAAATAGGCCACATGTACATGCAAAACAGTAATTCTTATATGTTTCTATCAAAAATTTCTTTTTAGTAGGGGATATCATTTCAATGAAATAACTTGTTTTATCACCTGCAAATGCCTTCAATTAGGTATAGTCTGAAATTTTGTTGTTTGGTAAGCGGTTAAGTCTATACCAAAGGCTGAAATTCTTAGTCCGTCCAATTTGAAAGCCTTAGCAGACCGCATATAAGAGTTAGCCTTAATGATAGTTTTAATGTTTGAAAGGGTAGAAAACATTATGAGAAACAGGGACAGTTCTGGTAACCAGCATTTTCTCTGTTTCTCACAATGTTTTTTAAAGCCATCTCCTTCCAGATGGTATTGTGTGGCAAAGGGTTAACCCTTACCATACTTTCCTGACTGTATGACCCTGGGCAAAAGGCTTTTGATAACATTGTAGAAAAGGGAAAAAATGGTGGTAACCAGAATATTTTCTTCCCTTCCCTAACAAATTTCAATTTTTGAGTTAACCCTTTACCAGACGACAAAATTTTAGACCGGTCCAAATTAAAAGCATTTGCAGACGACAAATTAAATGCAACTTAAGAATTGAAATTTGTTTTGGAAAGGGTAGAAAACATTGTGGGAAAAAGAGAAAACGCTCCTTTTTCTCCTTTTCCTACAATGTTTTCAAAAGGCTTCTTTCTCAGGGTCATTAAAAGTCGGTATTGTGTGGTAAAGAGTTAAATTTATTCTGTTGCCTACAAATGCGTCCAATTTGGACATGTCCAAAGTTTTGTTAAAACGTTTTACCAAAACGGTGAAATTTATGAGTTGTCCAAATCCAGAGCTTTTGTTGACAACAATTCAAAGATGGCTTAAATGATGGAACTTTGAGCAGAAAACATTGTTGCAAAAGGAGAAAATGCTGGTTACCAGCACCTCCTTCATTTCCAACAATGTTTTGAAAAGCTTTCTTGTGGTAGTTAAACCTTAGGATTGTGCGATAAAGGGTTGATTAAGTCATTATCATTCTCATTAACCTTTTACCACACAATCCCGACCTTTAACGACCCTAAAAGAGAAAGCTTTTGAAAACAGTGTGGGAAAAGGAGAAAATGCTGGTAACCAGCATTTTCTCCTTTTCCCATGGTGTTTTCTATCCTATCAGAGACAGAAATTATCATTTTGGCAACATTTGATTTGTCGTCTGCAAATGCTTTGAATTTTGGTCTAGTCAAAAAATCAGTCGTTTGGGAAAGGGTTAACTCTTTACCGCACAATGACGCCTTTTGACGCCCTAGGTAAAGAAGCCTTTTGAAAACATTGTGGGAAAAGGAGAAAATGTTGGTAACCAGCATTTTCTCCTTTTCCCACAATGTTTTCTACCTTATCGAAGAAAAGTTGCACCAATTGAGCCACACTGACATTGTCGTCTGCAAATGCTTTTAATTTGGACAAGGCTAAAATTTTGTCGTCTGGTAAAGGGTTAAACAAATTTGCAGATAACATGAATCAAGGTTTGATTACTTTTTAAACCTTTCCCAAACGACAAATTTTGGACTGGTCCAAATTGAAAGAGTTTGCAGACGACAATTTTAAATTTGATGAAAATGGCAAAAAGGTCTCAAAAAGGGTAGAAAACACTGTGGGAAAAGGAGAAATTGCTCGTTACGAGCAATTTCTCCTTTTCCCACAGTGTTTTCAAAAGACTTGTACTGCAGACACATGAAAACCAGGGCTTGTTTGGGAAAGGGTTAAACCATGTCACAAAATAAAAAACTGGGCCCGGTTTCACGAAAAAAAACTTAAGTTTCTCATTTTGCTCAAATCTACAAATGGACTCATTTTTCAACTAAAGCTATGTTTGTTAATTTGAGATGATTTCACTAACATTGACACCAACTTTAGTAACCTTCTCAGATCCTGAATTGACAGAATGTTTCAGACTCCACTCAGGAAAATAATGGACTTGAGTCTGTTACCTCTTTACCACACAGAAAAATTTTAGATGTGTCCAAATTGAAAGCAGTTGCAGACGACAAAATAAATGTGACTCAAATACTAAAATTTGTTTTGGGAAGGGTAGAAAACATTGTGGGAAAAGGAGAAAATGCTGATTACCAGCATTTTCTCCTTTTCCAACAATTTTCAAAAGTTTTCTTCTGTAGGGTCGTTAAATGTTGGGATTGTGTGATATAGGGTTAACTGAGTTGAGTCATTTATTCTGCTGAGTTGGGTCTGAAATGTCATGTCAACCAAGCATTTTAGAGTGTAACTTCAGTCTTTTAGAGTTAGTGAAATGGGTCTCAAACAACAACCTCACCTTCAGTCAGACAACGAGTACAGTACAGGATTTGAGCAAAATAAGAGACGTAAGTTTTTTTCATGAAACTTGGCCCTGCTCGTTACCATCAATTAATCCTTTTCTCACAATGGTTTCAAAATAGTCTTGATGAAGACACTAAGTCAAAGTGGGGGTGTAACAATTAATTTCTTTCACTACCATGGGCAACATGAATAGGTATTCTTGAAGCTGTAGATAAAGATAGCACAGCAGCACAGAACAATCTCCTTATATATAAACAAGCTATGCTGAGTGAAAAGGGTGCTTAACGTATCTACATAAACTATCAAAAGTATCAATTTTCTGCATGTAAAAGGATCAGTCTACCTTATAATTCAGTAATTTGGTAGACAAGATGAATTTTATGGATCCATAACTGTGTAGAGCGAGTGCACCTATTACCGAACACCTAAGCGTAAAAATTTGCCGTTCGTAAATAAAACCACCTACTAAAAAGACGACGTCATTTGTATCATCTTTTGTGTATTTCTCACGATTGTGACTGATAACCTACGCAGTATAGTGCACCGATATTGAGTTATGGGCATTTCTTAAGTGTAACCGAAGGGTTGAAATTACGAACGCTGGTTATGAATCCGAACACATATGGTTGTAAATCCGAACACGTCGGCGATTTTTAAAAAATACCACTTCAAACATATTGTGTCAAATGCAGTAAATACCAGAATCAGCGGTTATTTGCGAAAACACTTTTGTAAGCTATCTATGTTGACTGGGGTCCTGTCAGATATTGAGGTATGGATAATAGCTGACGGATCCCAGTCTAAGCCCTATGGGTCACTACTAAATCACGGAAATGGACAGAACGGAAAGGGAAAAAAATCCCTTAACGTCTGGTTGCCTCGTTTGCATCACTGAAAAGCTTTGAAAATGTCGTGGCTAAAAGAAGTTATTGCTAATGGCTTGTGATGAGCAATATCTCCTTTTGTCACAATGTTCTCAAAATTATTTTAAAGCAATGCTTAAGATGTCAATATACATAAAAGTAAAAGATTTATCCTTATAACACGAAACATGGAAATGAAACAAGTGAACGTAAAATAAAGGGGATTCTTTCATCAATGTTTTTGATACGTTTAATTTCAACCGATATAGATATACCGCTCATCCGAATATGAAAAAGGTGGACAATGTGTACCAAAGATCAGACTACGCTTATATTCAAGCTGATATTGCTACACATTATCCCCCCAAAAAAAACATGGTTTAGTTCCAAGCATTTAAAAGGTTAATGGAAATTATGTATCAAATTTTATTTAATGAGACCGTAGACAATAAAGGGTTCTTGAAAACTATATTTCCAAATGCGTTCGTAATTAAAACCAGTGTGGGAAAATATGGTTTTAAATCCGAACAGTCAAATATCTCTATCAACCACGTGTATTGATTTAAAATGTGTATTGATGCTGGTAAATAATAGTTTCACCGTTTATAAAACAATACAGAAACAGAATTTAAGCGCTTTTGTGGCGCGAGGTAACCTTACGTAACAATGTCGTTGGATTAGCGAATGTCACAATTTTACTCACCTGATTCTGGGTAGCAAACCAAACTTGAAGCTGTGTGGTATATATGAACGGTATCGGCTCCAAAATGGCGAAACCGGAAAGAGTTAAATAATGACGTTATAAATGTGATGTCATATCTGTATTGTACAGTACTGCAAAAGAACTAAGGTCATAAATAGGAACTTGTTCGGAATAAGACGTCGTTCGGAATCACATGCACCCGCTCTATATGATGACATGCTTGGTATCATACATCCCTGTGGTATAATGCATCTCTGTGATGCATTAAGTCCCCTTTTCACTGAGCATGGCTCACATCTGTATAATGACATGCTTGGTATCATGTACCCCTGTGGTATAATGCATCACAGAGATACATTGTCGGTGTTCCCACTCACATCTCTTTTTGGGAGTGCATGCGCTCCCTGGAATACAAGTTTGGGAGTGCAAGAGAAATTCTTGGAGTGCACTTAATATTGATAATTATAGAGCATCTATGGAGGACAGTAAGGATCTGTTGTATTGAAAATTTGTTTTGACGAGTCTTACTCTGCAGTCAGCTGCTCTTGAAAACAAAATGGGTAATTTAAAAAAAGAAGACGCTTGTTATAATTTCCTTGGTCACTGGACCAGTTTCAGAGGGACAACTTACAGCCTGACGGCCAGTAGAATTTTCCATTTCACTGTCAATTTCAGACACTAATTAGGTTTCACTTACTGTTTTATAGAGATATTTATGTAAATTTACTGTTCAAAGTCATTGATAAAACTGAATAGACAGTTTGAAATGCCTACGATCGGACAATGTCAAACCAATGTCATGGGTTTTCGTGTTTCTTGCAGCGATCTTTTTTTCATGCCTATTAAGTTTTGGAGTAGTATTTCTGCATGATTTGATGTAGATTTGTCAATAAGAATAGCATACATAACTTCAAAACCTTCGATTTTACACTAGAAAAGCGGATGATACCATGTTTGATTAGCGGTCATAAACAGTGACTTTCACACTTGTTAACTTGTCCCAACTGTTGCCACTGGTGATCGACAACGGGAGCCCTGAAAACTGTGCGTGCATGCACACTTCACTTCATATTTTTGTGCGTGATTATTCAATTCAGTGCGTGAATCACGCACATATGTGGGTGAATGGGAACCCTGATTAAGTCCCCTTTTCACTGAGCATGGCCCACATCTGTATGATGACATGCTTGGTATCATGTATCCCTGTGGTATAATGCATCACAGATACATTAAGCCCCCTTTTCACTGAGCATGGCCCACATCTATGATGACGTGCTTGGTATCATACATCCCTGTGGTATAACGCATCACAGAGATGCATTAAGTCTCCTTTTCACTGATCAAGGCTCACATCTGTGTGCAATTCATTGTGATGTGTTAATTGATTGTGTGCTGTTTGAGGTTGCTCCCACATTTTGTCAGTCACATAACACAGACATGTAATTTATTCAATTACATCCTTGGTCTCGCCTGTATTTGGCTGGGGCTCTGAGGTATCTTGCCAAAGGACATGCTGGAATTTTTCCAACACAGAACAGAAATTCTGTTTTCTCAGTTTCTTGTATTTATTTTCAGACTTATGTCCATGATGAAGATACAACCCAGAGTGCGAAACTTGCTGTAAAATGTTGACGCTGTATGATTAAGATGAAAACAAGAAAGTTCTTAATTTAATGTAAGATTTTTTTTCTTATTATGCTTTCGTAGACAAATGTTGCATGATGTTGTTCATAGACCAGGCTACAGATTTCAGGTTATTCTCTGATTTAACGCTTATCAAACCAAAAGATGTTTCACTTCACCAAATTGAAAGCATTTGCAGACGACAAAATCTTAATTATCAATAAGGAAATCTATACATCAAGAGCATGTATCCATCAAAGTATTTTTGATACGGTTATGCTCCTTTTTTTACGGAGAATTTTCGCTGAAAATCAAGTGTCCATAGCCCAGCGGTGGCACCCGTGTGTAGTGCTCTTGTTTTTACAACCCGGAAGAAGTAGGCTTTTTTGAAACAATGTTTTGAAAGGAGAAAATGTTCACATTTTCCTACAGTGTTTTCAGTCCTTTCCAAGACAAACACTCACCTAGGTAGCACAGTGGTTAGTGTGTCTGACTCGTGACCTGGTGGTTGTGAGTTTGATACTTGGTTGAGGCAAAATTTCTTTCTGGTGATTTTTCACCTCTCACCTCTGATGCATGTAAGAAAAATAGTCTGTGTCTTGGAAAGAAAGTTGTGTCGATACTGGTGTGAGAAAGCCAGCAAACACATGCATAGGTGCACTGACCGCCATGATATGACCTCAGCTGGTAAAAAGGCGTGTAGCCAAGACCACTAGGTCTTCTATTTCAAACTAGTATATTGGGCTTACTGGAATTGGAATTAATCATTTCGTGACCAACTGCAGAAATTCCATTTTGTCAAGCTTTTCAGTGCTATTGGAGATGACTGGTGGTAGTTTACTTTCAGGTAGCAGCCAGTGTAGATCATAGATCAGCCAGCACATTCGGTACATGTGCAGTCTGATCTTGATTTGTGTTGTCTGAAAAAGCTACTTTAGTGATCATTGGCAGTGAGAGAGCTAATGGAGATTTTGTTAGTATTTATTTTCAAGTAATACATTTTCCTTTTTCCAGTGTACCTCATACCAAAGAAACCATGGACTTCTGCCCCTAGTCAGCAGCAGTAATGCCCATGTTCCCGCATGTCATATTAATGCTCAAGAACAATCATCCAATCAGATATGCTTAAAGCACAGCAGGAAAGACACGCCCACTGTTGAAACACACATGAATTAAACAAATCGGAGGAATACAGGGAGGTAAGACAGAAATGTGAAATATAACTTGACCCATTATAATTATGTTAGATAAACATTGTAATACCCTGCAAAAGTCAATTTAAACCTTTGCCAAACAATCCCAGGTTTAAACAACCCTGTTGGAGAAAGCTTTTGAAAACATTGTGGGGAAAGGAGAAAATGTTGGTAACCAGTATTTTCTCCTGTTCCCACAATGTATTCTGTCCTTGCAGGGATCTTAACTCATTTGTTTCAATTTTGAATTTGCAATTGTTTTGAATTCAGAAGAGTCTGGAATTTGTTATTTGGGAAAGGATAGAAAAAAAGAACCTCCAGCGTGAGAAAGTGCTCATTACTCTCTGTTTGACCTTTTGCCACAATGTTTTCCAAGGAGATTCTATTTAAAGATTCAAAGGTTTACCCACAGGATTAATGAGTAATTTGCGATACCACCATTGAAACATGGATAGGTACTCAGGAGGATGTAGATCAAGATCAGACTGCACAAAGCAGCAGTTGGGGAGATATTTTGGTCAATTTAGTCTAGTTGCAGACAGGTAGATCCAAGATAAGGCTGCCTAGTACCTAGTTGCAGACAGGTAGATCCAAGATAAGGCAGCAGAGAACTTGCAGTCTACACTGGCTGCTGCTAGACTCTAAGCAAAAACAAGTGTTTGAGTGGAAATACTTTTAAACCTCAATAAACTGTATTGTTTTAACTCTTTGCCACACAATCTGGAGTTTTAACAAGCTTTAAGAAGAAGGTAACCAGCATTTTCTTCTTTTACCACAATGTTTTCAATGATCTAAAAGACAGATATGGTTGTTTGTGCCCCATTTCATTGTGATCTGCAAATGCTTTCAATTTGGTCTGGTCTAAAATTTTGTTGTGTGGTTGAGAATGATCTTAAGGTTTGACAAAAATATGGCAAAAGTTACATATGAGCCATGCTGTGTGAAAAGGGTGCTTAATGCATCTGCCTAGAGCATAGATCAAGATCAGCCTTTTGCAGTCTGTGCAGGCTGAACTGAGCAGAAACTTTTTATAGTGGTCAATTTTCTGTATGTCTAAGGACCAGACTCCCTCATGATTCAGTCAGTTGTTAGACAAAATAGACATTATGGATCTATGATCACGTGATGACTTGCTTGGTATCAAACATCACTGAGATGCATTAAGTCCCCTTTACACAGAGCATGGCTCATGTTCATGAACTCTTTTACCAAACAATGAAATTTAGCTGAAATGATAATAATTGTCTGAGAAAGTTCCTCCTTTTCCCACAATGTTTTCAAAAGGCTGCACCGGGGGTCTTTAAGACTCGGAATTGTGTGGTAACGAGTCAAAGAGAACGTTTAAGTCACAAACTGAGGTTACTAAGTTTGACTTTGAAATTACATTGCTGTCAACATGTTAGGGGAAAAAAGAGAAGAGAATCATTCTGTTCCTTCTAAAACTAGACATACGAGGGACACTTTTTAAGTTCGTAGAGTAGGGCGGTCTTTTTAAAACCGCTTGAAATATCAAAATTTTATTTATCTAAGACCTTCGAAACATGCCCCATCTGCCTCCACACACATTTTACACCGATCTACCCATTTCCGGAACGCCGCCCGGTAGTCCTCTTTAGGTATATGTTGCAAACATTGGTAGACCGCACTGCCTATACCACAACGGGATTCAGAACGGTGCCCTGCCAGCATTTCCTTTAGTCTTGGGAACAACCAAAAGTCACAGGGGGACAGGTCAGGGCTGTATGGGGGATGATCTAAGACATCGAGCCCAGATTCTTTCAGATATTCCTGTACCGTAGCGGATTTATGGGCCGTTGCGTTATCATGGAGTAATTTGATGCCGCGGACACCGGTGCGCGGTCTGCGTTTCTGATAGAAATCAACAAGTTGAGTAAGAACACTTTCTCTGTAAAACTTTCCAGTGACAGAACTACCTTTCGGGACTGGAATTTGAAGGACTGGACCTTTCGAATCAAAGAATATCGCATACAACATGCGATTTGATGTTTTGCAATGGTGCGCAATGACAGGTCTGTCGCCCTCAGATGAAACCCAAACCTTATTTTTAGCCTTAGAATCGGGTTGAAAATGATAGATCTAGGTTTCATCACCTGTAACTATCTCTTCCAAACGACGTGGGTCACATTTATCATATTTTTCTATAACTTGCGATGCAAGTCTAACCCGACTTTGTTTCTGCTCGTCAGTGAGCAAATGGGGCACCCAGCGCGCGCAGATCTTACGTAGCCCAAGTCGTTCACGTAAGATCTTCAAAACACTTGACGAATGAATGCCACTTAATTCTTCTATCTCTTGCACGGTATAACGTGCGTCTTCCTCAATTAACGTTTTCACAGTAGCAACGTTCTTTGCCGTCAAAACGGAAATCGGCCTACCCACCCGAGGGTCATTTTCAATTGACTCCCGACCATCATTAAAACGACGTACCCACTTGCAAACTGTAGCATATTTTAAAGCACCATTCCCATAAACTTTTTGCAAATCAGCATGAATTTCTGTTGGCGGAAACCCGAGCTGTGCTCGAATCTTACAATATACCTTCTGTTCAGAGATTTTTCCATCCATATTGAACGCTATATTTTACTATAGTGTATAAAACCACGTGTTGAAAATACCCAGCGCAGCGCGCACGTGGACCTCGTGCGCCGCATACCGTGACACCGTTCGAGAGAGGAATGATTACGCAAGTTCTGTGTAAAAAATCGTGCAACTTGATAATCGTGTTAAAAAGTTATAGGCTTACTCTACGAACTTAAAATGTGTCCCTCGTAAAAAGTTCCAGGTTAAAATTATGATGACTAATGAGTAAATATTTGAGTGGCAAATCAAATCAAATCATTTATTGACAGTGAGACTGTTGCCTGTTAACCCTTAGAGTGCAGAATAAACCCAACAAACATATTTAGTCTGGAAATAAACCCAAATAATTGCATTTTCAAGGTTACTGCTATCCGGAATGTCTCAGCAAAGTGGACAGTGCAGATCAAAGATCAGACTGCTTTTTGTGCAGTCTGATCTTGAGCTACACGGCCGCAAAGGCAACTATAGTTGTGAAAGGTGCTTTAAGGGGTAAAACTATGTTAGCTACACTGGTAATTTTGACGTTTGTTGTTTAAAACCATTTTTCAACATTAATTGAATAATACAGCGGCTGCCACTGCAACTATCCATGCTTTTCCTGGTTTTTTGTTTACCAGTAATCTGCAGAATACTCTTCCAAAGCCACTGCTGTTTTTCCACAGAACTATTGTCAGAAAAATGATCAGTGATGAGAAAGGAATAAATGATGTTCCCTTGACTATCATAAATCCTCAGAAAGAAATTTACAAAGTTGAAGATTCAAACCAGTGACCCCCTGGTTTCAAGTCCTGTATGCTACAGACTGTGCTACCTGGCTTGGATTTTGAAAGGTCTGCTTGGAAGTAAATCAGTAAACAATCAGTCGTGGATTGCTTATTGACTGTGTGTTTTTTTACCCTCTCAATGTTGTTTTATTCACGGAAGAGAGACAGATGATTTATTCAAGTATATCCTCAATCTAACCAGTACTTGGTTGGGGCTCTGAAGCATCTTGCCAAAGGACACTCTTATTTCATGTCTGTGTGACTTGCTTTATATTTCAGGAAAATGTTGGGAGTGGGATGAGGGTCTATTTCTACTACATAATAGAAATTGTTTCTCACATTTTTATACTTGTATTTATTCATTTACAGATATATGAAGTTGAACTTGCAACCTCTTACTGTTTGCACTTTCTTGATGACGACAATACAGTGCTGGACACCTAAGGTTGCATGATGTAATTGATAGACAGGGCTGCAGTTTCAGGTTAGTCCTTATGTCGCATACCTCTGAAACATATTTGCAGACAACACAAAAATTAGAACAAATGTCTAGAACATCGTTGCAAAATGTGAAACTACTAACTATGAATTTCATTTTTACCCTTTGCCACAATTTTTTCCAACAAGGTCAGAAGTAAGACAAAAAAAGTCATCTGTAGGATATAAAGAGTAATTCCTTTCATTGACATGGGATCATGAAAAGGTATTGCAGTGCATGTAGATCAAGATCAGACTGCACACAGCAGTAAATGGCAAGACACGTTTAGTGCCAAGTTGCAAGCAAGTAGATGCAAGATAAAACTGCAGACAGCTTTCATGTCATTTTGAAGATACTCAGCTACTTTGTTCTAAACCAGGTCCAAGGATCTCTTTTTGGCTATGGAATAACTTCTAGACCTTAAAAAATTAGTCTTACATCTTGACTGAATATTAACCCTTTACCACAAATTCCAACTTCAACAACCCTGAAAAAGAAGGCTTTTGAAAACATCTGTGGAAAAAGAGAAAACTCTGGAGACTAGCGTTATCTTCTTTTCCCTCAATGTTTTCTACCTTATCATAGACAGAAATTATCACTTTAGCAACATTTAATTTGTTGTCTGCAAATACTTTTAGTTTGGTTGAGTACAAAATTTTATTGTGTGGCAAAGAGTTGATCATTTATAAAACAAGAAATTTCTAGATTTCCTTTTTTTGGACACATTTATGGCTAAAATGATATTAGTTGGCCTTAAAGAGGACAGAAAACATTATTGGGAAAAGAATAAATGCCTGAGGAAAATGGCTTTTGAGATCACTCATCTTTAAAGAGTAGAAAATATTGTGGGGAAAGGAGAAACTCCTTTCTTACAATGTTTTCAACTCTGTTAAAGACAATCCCATTTATCTAACCACATTCCTAGCATACAACAGTGTACTGCTCAGCTGGTAAACTACTGGGTTGTTGTTCAACTGTTGTAGATTGAAAAGCATAGAAATGACACAAAACAAGCCTCAACTTTTACTTTGATGTTTTTAGTTTACAGTGTGTTTATTCATGTTTTGCGCCTACAGTTTGTTGTTAAACTAACCTTTTGTGTACCTGTAGTATATTCTTTTAAATCCCTGTGTCCCAAACAAACTTTGTTGCAAATGCGGTAAACCTTTTTTTTTTTTTCAATATTTTGACAGATGCATAAATTATTTATTTGGGTAATTTCTTCCATTCCTTTGACTAACTCTTTACAACATAATCCTGAGTTTTTGTCACCCTGAAGAAAGAAGGCTTGGAAAATACTGAGGATGAAAATGAAAATGCTTGTAACCAGCATTTTGTTCTTTTCCCGCAATGTTTTCTGCCATATCAAAGACAGAAAGCATCATTTGAGCTGCATTTATTTTGTTGTGTGATAATGCTTTCAGGTTGGTCAAGTCCAAAATATTGTCATGTAGTAAAGAGTTAATGTACAGCCACTGTTTCATTCATATTTTGTTCTTTGGCATGAAAGTTTTCATCAGTATCGGACAGTCCATAAAATGCAGTTGCAATGACAGTTAGATTAATGCTTTTCCAAATGACAAATTTTGAACTGGTCCAAACTGAAAGCATTTAAAGATGCGCAGTCTACTCAGGCTGACCTGAGCCAAAACTTTTTGCTATTGTTAAATTTCATGTATGTCAAAGGACCAGTCCACCTCATGATTGAATCGGTCGTTCGACAAAATGGACTTTTAGGATCCATGATCATGTGATGACTTGCTTGGTACCATACACTGTGGAGGTGCAATAGGTGCCCTTTTGCCAGAGCATGGCTCAAATATGACTCAAAACTTAAAATGTTAGACCTGTCCAAATTGAAAGCATTTACAGACAACAAAATAAATGTGGCTCAAAAATTAAAATTTGTTTTTGGAAGTGTAGAAGACAGAGAAAATTCGCTTCCCTCAGGGTTGCTAAAACTTGATAACAATCTGGGATTGTTTTGTAAATGGTTAAGGACAGTAAGAGCTACTTCGCAGAGTTTCTTGAGAAAATTTAAAAAAAAAAAAAATGGAAAAAAAATGAAGTTTTTTCATGACAAAACTTAAGGAACAAAATTGCTATGTTGAGAAAAAATAAAAAAGCAAAAGAAGATGAAATGATAAAATTGTTTCATGACAAAACTTAGGAACAAACTTATTACTATTTCTATTTTAAAACATAAGTGAAGCGTATATCTTGAGATAATTAGAGGTATTTATGTTGAACAATGCATAATTCTAACCATTCGCAGTTAGTAATTTTTAGAATTCGGCTCAAATGATGGAAAATGTCTTTGAAAGGGTAGACAACATTGTGGAAAAAGGAGCGAATGCAGGTTGCTCACATGTTTTCTATTTTCCACACTGTTTTGGAAAGGCTTTTCCCTCAAGGATGTTAAAACACAGGAATGTTTGGATTATACCAAGCAAGCCCTCACATAAAATGCATATTGTTTAACAACCATTTGAATTCTGAGGTGCAATAGTCATTTGAGCTGCAGAAAATTGACCTATAGCAAAAGTTTTCAACCCATATCAGCCTGCAAAATCCAAAGGAGTCTGCCGAGGTAGCTAAGTGGTTAGCATGTCTGACTTGTGACCTGGTGGTTGCCAGTTCGATACTTGGTTGAGGCAAATTTTCTTTCTGGCGATTTTTTGCCTCTCACCTCTTATGCATGTGGGAAAAGTAGTTAGTGATTCTGAAAGAAAGTTTTGCCAGTACTGGGGTGAGAAAACCAGGAAACATGTGTAGGTGCACAGACTGCTGTTGTCAAAACAGCGTTAAATTTCAATACAAACAAACAAACAATCCACAGGAGAAGTGGGTCAAAACTTATTGCAGATACATTAAGCCCTCTTGTCACAGAGTATGGTTCATATGATATATTTGAGGACAATGTGGCAACAGGAGGAATTTGCTCATGATTAGCAATATCTCTCACTGTTGCCACATTGTTTTCAACATTTTTATGCTACAACTTGCATGAGGAAAATGTATTGGATCAGAGATTTCAAAGCCCCAGCTGTTTACCAGCATGTCTTCTTTTCCCATAATTTTTTCTTGGACCTTTCTCCTCAAGGTCATTAAAGCAAGGAATTGTATGGTAAAGGGGTACTTTTTACAAGATGGCAAAAAGTTAGACTGTGCCGATTTTGAAAACATCTGCAGACAATAAGTTTAATTTGGCTCAAATTAAGAAATTTGTCTGAAAAATTAGAAAAGATTGTGGGAAAAGGAGAAAATACTGGTTACCAAAATCTTTTGTCGGTTATTGATTCTGTGGTAAAGGGTTAATGATTTTTTTATCAGTCATTACATTAAGTACTGAAGCCCTGTTAAATTATAGCATAATTCTTTTGAGAAAAGAATTTGACAAAGTTTTGAGAAATTGCATTCTGATAACTTTTTAATCTGTACAGTTCAGCATGTGACTTCTTATGCTATTTTATACTGTAACCCACAGGGCTGTGAGTTACATCCCAGTTGAAACTCCCAAAGGATTTAAAGATATTTTGGTCCTCTTTTATTTTTAAGCTCACATGCGAACAAAGTGTGTAAGAGGTGAGCTATTGTGATTGGTCTTTATCCGTTATCTGTCTGTCTGTCTGTCTGTCTGTCTGTCAGACCATTAACATTTTCCTGTTAATGTGATCCAGTATATAGTATTTTCTTGTTTAAGCCATAAAGTCCTCGTTTTTGGTCAAACTTTGGTGAAACTTGCAAAAGTTTCTTTTTATCATGAATAGCTTATACTAAATTGATTATGAAAGAAATCTGACAGTAAGGAAAAAGTAAGGAAAAAGCAGCCCTTGAAAGTTGAAAATTTTCATTTCTTCTTTACACAATAGTCTGCATTAGTGGTCAGATTTTCGTGAAACTTAACAGTTTCTTTATATCATCAATAGCTTGAACCCTATTGATTTTGTAAGACAAAAAAAACAGTAAGGGAAAAGTAGCCACTTAAAGTTGAACATTTACACTTCTTGTTTAAGCAATCAAGTCGGCATAATTATGTGGTTGGAATTTTCGTGACACTTGCAGGTTCTTTATAATTATCATCAATAGCTTGAAACCTATTGATTTTGAAAAAAAAAATATCTGGCAATTAGGAAGTGGAAAGAAGCCACTTTAACTTGAACATTTTTATTTCTTGGTTACATGATAAAGTTTGCATTTTTGATCCAATTCATTAGAAACACGCACAGATAATTTGTATTATTGAGAGATTGTACCCTTTTGAAGGTGAAGAAAATCAAGCCAACAGTTTAGGAAAAGCAGCCATTTGATGACCAGTCTTGTTTACTCAACGTAGTGAACATTTATAATCCCATTTCCTTCAGATTTGCAGGGATTGTACAATGCAATGAATACTAAAACCCTATCAAATATGGCTGGATTCTAAATAATTGGTTTCGAGAAATTGAAGTGAGATTATTTTTGTTTAATTCATCATACCTTGTTAATTAAAGATGGTGAAACATCTGTGATTACACAGTTTACTGGCATGAGAATTTGTATTTCCAAACCACACAGTGTTACTGGTTTTGGCATCAACATTTAAAGAAGGCTGTATAGGTTTTGGTTAGTCGGTCTGTCGGTCCGTCCATTTTTGTGTCTGGGCTGTAACTTTTTTCCGTATTGTTCAATTACAGTATAACTTGGCACAAACGTTAACCATATCCAGACAATGTGTCATGTCATGTCCATAGGTTAAAGGTCAAGGTCACAGCAAGATCAAATGTGTTTTGGGGGGTATTATTCGTGTCTGGCCTGCAACTTTTTTTTATTATGAATGAATTTCAATATAACTTTGCACAATTGTTAACATAATTACAATGAGTCATGCCCAAGAGTTATGTCCTTGTGTTAAAGGTCAAGGTCACAGCAAGGTCAAATGTGTTTGGGGTAGCTTTTTTGATGTCTGGACCATAATTTTTTTTCACTTTAACTTAATTTCAAAATAACTTTGCACAAATGTTAACCACATTGACACGATGTGTCATGCACAAGAGTCATGTCTATAGGGTAAAGGTCAAGGTCACAACAAGATTAGATGTTTTTGGGAGATGGTATTTGTGTCTGGCCTGTAACTTGTTCAATTATGAATGAATTTCAGTATAACTTTGCAGAACTGTTAACCACATAAAGAGAATGTGTCATGGGCAAAAGTCATGTCCATGGGTTAAAGGTCACAGTTACAGCAAGGTCAAATATGGTGGGGGGTCATTTTTGTGTCAGACCATAACTTTTTTCTCTATACTTAATTTCAAAATAACTTTGCACAAATCTTAACAATATTGAGATGATCTGTCAAGCACAAGAGTCATGTCCATAGGGTGAAGGTCAAGGTCATAGCAGTGTCATGTGTGTTTTGGGGGCATCAGTCACTTCAGTGACACATCTTGTTTATTTTGCCGAACTACAACCGGTAGTGGGCAAATATTCACTCATTTGTCAAACAAATGAAATTTTGATTTAAATAAATGGTTCTTGCCTATTTAAGACTGATTGATTCTTCCATTTTATGAATGAAATGTCAAAAATGAGCTAGTTTTTGTTGTCAAATGGCAATATCTTTTTGATCATTTGATGCTTTGAGCATTAGTTTCTGTAATGTGCTGTGGAAGAACCCTTCAAATTAAGCGTCATTAGGAACTTTTAAAGACAGTGGAAAATTTATATCCAATAGCCATGCTATGACCTGGGCACTGAGTCAGTGAACTGTAGTCAGTGCATTTGAAGCTAATAACACAAATTATTTATCAGCTGGATGTGCCATCATGACACAAAATCTGTCACTTCCCAAGCAATAAATGAAGCTGATAACCATTCAAAATTTTTTATCTCAAAACATGCTTGGTAAAAATACTCTAACAAAATAATTTCAGTGTGTTAGAACAAATTTTATTTGAATGGTATCCGAAAAGTTTGCCAAGTGCAGGGCACAGAAAGTGCAAGACTTATGCTTTGCAATTGTATGGAAAGCCAATTTCTGGTGTAAGAAACACATGATGACAATGATATGTCTTTTTGACATCAAGCTGGTTATATACACAAGTCCTGCCATAAGTGGAACCACTGTTCTGTCACAAAAAATTTGAGCATTCTTAGACATAAAAGATTGGTCAATGATTAAATACAATTTCATATTTTTTTACCTTTTTTGAACTAACAATAAAAATTTAAGTTACGGATATTGAAGTAATTTCAAAGTGCTGCCAACTTTTTTTTCCATTTGGTGGAAGTGTTGGTGCAAGAAAGCAAAAAAAAAACTCTGCTATGTAGGATATGTTTTATGGTGTGTTGTCTCCAGTCAATAAGTAGCTCACCAAGTCATATCTACGAAACGCAGTGGGTGCAATCTAGAGGTGGTATTTTCAGTTTAGTGCACTAGAAACATAGAATGTTAGTCTTTGCAGTATTTCCTATAAATTTAAAAGTGGGTCAAACAGAAGGTCAAATGGTCAAATCAAAAAAAGACTTGTGCACCCTAAAGGTCATTGCTCATGGAATTCTGTCAGAAGGTTTGTCTTGATAATTTCTCTTGTGAGGTTGAAGTTAGGTCATAATAGTAGGTTACAATTTGAAATCTTGAAAAACCATATGTGAACTCTTTCTAGAGGCTAATTGTGGTCCAACAGCTATGAGATTTGAAATCTTTAAAAAACCATATGTGAACTCTTTCTAGAGGCTACAGTATGGTCCAACAGCTATGAAATATGGTCAAAATATTTGTCTTGACAATATTTTTAAAATGGGTCACCCTGGATAAAAAAAATAGGTCCGTAGGTCAAATAGCAAAAACTTTGTACCTTCTGCAGGCCATATTTTCTATGCATCCCTAATGAAATGTGGCTAGAAAGTCTGAATTAATAATATCCAAAAATGAGTTTGAGAAAGGGTTACATCTGATTGAAAAACACTGAGTCAGATAATACAAAGACCTTATAATACAATGTGCACTCTAGAGGCAATATTTTCTCTTCACTGCTTGTTCATGGTCTTGTTAGTAATATTTTAGAGGGATTGCAAATAAAATGTTTTATTTTCTGAGGCACTGATGATGTTGCAAAGCCTCACTACACCCTGAATGCAAGTGGCAGCAGAATGATTCAGAAAACATTCCTGCAAAAATGTTCTTACTATCCACAATATTACCATTGAAAAAGAAAAAGGACTTAAAATTGGGGATAAAATGCAAGAGAAATTGAAATATTTTATAAAAAATCGAAAAAGAAATAAATGAATAAAATAAAGAAAAAAGGTTGCAAGAAAACTAATAATGATTGATGTAATGACCATCAAAAAAAATAAGAATAGATATATTTAATGAAAATTGAAGAAAAATATATAAATAAATGAAAAATAATTCTCGTAAATAACGAAAAAGAAAAAAAATGTGCACACTTAAAATATGTAGATATGTGGTGACTGGAGAATAGTAAGAAGTATCAAGAATATTATGACGGGGTAAAAGCTTAAGAAATGGAAATCAAATGGAAAAGAACTTGAAATATTTTATAAAAAATTGAAAATGGGAAAAAAAAAAAAAAAAAAAAAATTGAATAGAATAAAGGGAAAAAAAAAAAAAAAAAAAAAAAAATAGAATAAAGGAAAAAAAAAAAAGATTGAAATATTTTGTTTATAACAAAAAATAATTATGACAATGATTTTAAGAAAAAAGAAAATGAAAATTGATATATTTTATATAAAATGGAAAAAAAAAAAAAATGTGTGTGTATGTTTAAGAACTGTGTGAGTGGTGATTAGAGAATAAAGTTATCTTAATTTTAACAAAAGGTTATGCTCATCAGTAGTGCAGGAGATTTCAATCCTTTACTTCCAAATCTCAAGCAATTGTGTTTAAGATCTGGGATCAAAATGTAAAAAATGTAGAAAAAAAAAATCATCTTATGAGAAGTCAGATGTTTAGGCTTTTTATTCCAAAAATATACATGTATAACACACAATGAGATACTTTCCAAGATCGTTAAAGAAGTAAATTTCAGTTTTCAATATCCATGTGTAACGTAATGATTTATGATAGAAATTGTTAATCCAGAAACAACAGAATAATGTGATGTTTTATGCAATGCTGGGTGTTGAGGATGTCAAATATAAAAGTAAATTAGTGAAAATATTGCTGAAAGACTTGTGCTGATGTTATTTTGTTTGCCAACAAAAATTAAGACAAGACAGTAAAGACAGTAAATCAAATCTAGATCAATTGTTAGGATTTCTTGTTGAAGTGATTGAAAGCTTTTTCTAGAGTTACCAAGTTTGATTGCCAGTAATAGGTGTACTTGACAACATAGAGAGTTGAAATCAAATACAAGTAAAGCTGGCATGTTTGAGTATAGCCAGAAAATAGCTGTAGCAAATGAAACAAACAAGAATCACAGAAACCTCTTGGGTCAAAATTGGCCCAGTTCGGTGTGTCATAAGTTTTCCATTGGCTTATAGTGAAAACTTTAGAATTCTTCTTGTTGGAGACCAATATGCCTAGAACTTGTAGTATTTGGGATGTAGTATCATTTTATGACCCTCTAAAAAAGTACTGGTTTAACATTTTCTTTTAATAAAGGCAATTAAAACTTTCCAGAAACCATTAAGCATTTACAACACAATTCCCTCTTTTGACAACTCTTGGGAAGGAGACTTCAGAAAACATGGTTTTTACCATTTCCATGAGAAATCTCATTATTTTGCCCAGATTTGATTTGTTATCTAAAAATGCTTTCAATTTGGACAAGTCCCCAGTTTTATCATTGGGTAAAGAGGGGAGCCTAGGTCTACCAAATATTGAATGTTTTTTTCATTTTGTGGGTCTTCCTAAATTTTTTTTTGCATATCTAATTTTACATGAAGTCTGTCTATAATCATAAGTTTAGATCCTTTAATAAATAAAAATTCATGAAGGTCACTGACTTAAAACTTCATCTATTGATCAGGAGTAAGAAGATGCTGCACATTCTGTCAGATTCATTGGACCTTAATTTTATTTGATGTATAATGTAACTTTCTGACTTGTTTCCAAGTTTAAACCCATACAGAAAGGGTCAAATTTGTCACAATTCTTGACACTCCTGTATGTATTCCCTAGTTCCCCCCAACACATTTATTTAACTTTAAAGAGGAAACAATTATAGTCTATCAGTGTTCAATCTAGGATTTGAAAAAAAGTGGGGGATTTGTTCCCATGCTTTTGAAAAATGTGGGGATGTTCGAAAGGTGTGGGGTTCATATGGTAATGTATATAGCAAAAACACCAAATTTGCTAATTTGTTTAGTCATTCTTTTTGTAATACAAAATTTCAAAAACAAGCACAAACATGATAGAGGGCTACTCTTCCGTCTAATTAGAATCAATATAATAGAATCAATATTGATCAAGGCTTCATTAGCTTTCTTGGATGAGGATGCATTAGACAAAGTGAATAAGTCATGTTGCTTTTAAATATTTCAGGATGGCAGACTGATTAGTTTAAAAGTCAAGAAATTTATACTACAGGACACTGAAATGTTAAATTGTCACATGAGCAACGGAAAAAGCGTCTTCTTACTAAGCCATATTGCAAAGGAATTATGCTGCAGTCATAGAACCCTAGTCACTGTTTCTGAGTGAAAGCCACTTCTTTTAAAATCAAACAGATAATAATGCTAAAGGCAGTTAATTGGCCAACAGGTCATTGTTCTGGATTCTTTGTTTTTCTTGTTGTAACTTGTAGATTATTCTATGCTCTTCTACATTCTAACTCTAGTACTTGTTTATAGCAAAGACATTATGCTCAAAATTGTGGACCCCTAGTCATGATTTCTGAGCCTGAGCTTTTTCTATTGAATCTAAGAATACTGGAACCACATGCCATTTTACTAAATCAAACCGTTTCTTAACTTTTAAATGTAATTTTTGCTGTCAAATTATTCTAGATAGTTATTTGAGACAAAAATTATTCTTAGGGTAGGTTGATTGGTTAAAAGGGTGGTGGTATTGGAATGGGTAGATATATTTTGGACCGGGGGGGATAAGTCATTGTGGGTTGGGTTTGTGGGGAGGGTTGTAGGTGGTTAGGGGAAGGGAGGGGTGGGTGGGTTAGGGGAGGGTTTGGGTGGATGGGTTTAGGGTAGGGTGGGGTAGTATGTAGGTAATTAGTGTACTTAAGTTTTTGAGGTTGTTTTGGTAGAGTGGGTAAGTAGAATAGAAGTGGTAGATATGTAATAGGTAAGGTAGGTAGAGTAGTCTAAGTAGGTAAGTTGAGTAGGGTAAGTACTTAGGTTTAGAGGGTAGGTAGAGTAGTAAAATAGATGGGTAGATTGAGTAGAGTAGGTAGGTTGGATAATAAATTGGGTAGGTTAATTAGTTAGGTAAGACAGATATGGTAAGTAATGACAGTTGGTAATGAATAAGTTAGGCAAGGATGGTAGTTGAAATAGGATGGTAGAGGTAAGTAGATGGGAAGAATAGAGAGGTAGATAGGTCAGTAGGGTTGTAGAGAAGTATTTTAGGTAGGGGGTAGAATAGGTAGCTAAGTAGAACATATATGTAGGAATAGCAGGAAGGTAAAGTGGATGAGGTAGGTACAATAGTTAGGTGGGTAGAGTAGGTAGGATGTAGAACATGCATGTTGGTAGTTTATGTAGGTAGAGTCTGAAGGTAGGAAGAATAGGCAGGCAGGTAGGTAGTTACATAAGTAGAGTCAGTAGGAGGTCGAAAGAGTAGGTGGGATATAAATATGTATGTTGGTAGTGTATGTAGGTATAAAGAGTCAGTAGGTAGGAAAGGTAGGCAGTTGGGTAGGTAGGTAGGCATTTTGGTAGATAGGTAGACTATGTATGTTGTTATTGTTTGTAGGAATAAAGAGTAGGTAGGTAGATAGGAGGGTAGAGTCAATAGGTAGGTCAGTAGAATGAGTAGGATAAAGATAATGCTGGCAGTGTATATAGTGTCTGTAGGTAGGAAGAGTAGGCCAGCAAGTAGGTAGGTAGGTTAGTAGGTACTTGGGTATGGTATGCAGATTAGGTAGCTATGTAGTCTGGCAGTAGAGTAGGTTGGTCGGTAGGCAGGTTTGTGGTATGCTAGGTTAGTAGAGTAGGAAAATTTAACAAGGGAGTTTCAAAAGTAGAGTAAAGTAGGTTTCATATGAAGGTCATTAGTGTATTGTTTACAGGAAGAGAGATTGGGTAATGTTTTAAGTTTAGTTTAAGTTAGAAGGGAGAGAAGGGGAAGGAAGAGAGAGGGAGAAGGAGGTGGTGAGAAGAGGCAGAAGAGATGGAAGGGAAGGTAGAAGAGAAGGAGAATAGGAAGGAAGAGGAAGAAAGAAAGGGGAGGAAGAAATGGAAGAAAAGGGAAGAGAGAAGAAAGGAAGGAGGAGAGGAAGAAAGGGAGAGAGTGGTGGTAGAGAGGGAGAGTAGGAAGGTTAGAGTTGTTAGATAGGGTAGAGTAAGGAGGGAGAAGGAAGGGAGGGTAAGGTTGGAGAAATGGAGGAAGGAGAGGAGGAAGGAAGGTGGGGAGGGGGGAGGGAGAAGTGGAGGAAGGAGAGGAGGAAGGAAGGAGGGGAGGGGGTGGGAGAGGGAGGGGAGGGGATAGGAGAATTAGGGATTGGGAGTTGGGCATAAGATAAAAATAGGCATTACGGAGGGGATAGGGAAGAAGGAAGGTAGGAAGGAAGGGATCAGTGGAGTTATTTAGGGTTGAAATAAGAGAGGAAGGAATTTTAGATATATTTTTGGTCATGTGGTTCCAGACATCTTGATTTCAAATTGCTTCCCCTTTTATACAATATTAAAGCTACATATGCAAAATACATTATATTTCATTTACAAATGTAAATGATACAGACCTGAAAGAGATCTAAATTGTTGTAAAAAAAATTAGATATAGATAGCAGAAAAAAAAAACAGTAAAGACGTGCCAAGGAAGTAGATGCATGGATACCCAACATGACACAGTGACTTTTGAGAGTAGAATTATTGGTTGTGATGAATGCATTTATACTGTACATTATATTTTTTAGAAGAGCAGGAAAGCACGGATAGGTGCACAGTATTTTTGCCTTGATACTATCTAGGACATGTTTGATGATATATTGCCTCCTGTCAAAAGGAAAGTCACTAGTTCATACCTTAGAAAAACAGTGGGTGCACTCTAGAGGTTCAGGAAAACATTATTAGGTGTACTGGCTACTGTGATATATCTGACATGTTGCTTATGACAAAAGAAAATGATAGAAGTTTTAATCAATATTGAATAGCAGAAGTTTTCATCATTATTAAATAGCCCGAAAACTGCAGTTGCACTGAGACAATTTGACAGAGGAAGTAAGAGTTACTTTGCAGTAATTGTTTTTATCTTAAACTATTAAAAAGAAAATAGGTCCACAATTAGATACAGTAAAAACTCTTTTCATGACCACCCCAAGCAATATGAGCAATTCACTATTTTGAACGATTTTTGTCAGAAGCGAATTTTTCCCTCTTTATGGTCAATGGTCACGAACTGTAAATACGAGTACCCTGGTATTCCGAAATTACACCACCATTCTCAGTACCAATGATATATAACCTATAGATTTTGAACCCGTGAAACTACTAATTTTCACAACTTCTTTAAAAACAGTTAATTTTCCCAATTCTGTAGTCGCAAACTGTAGGCAGTAGTACATGTATGAATATTCTTGGATCTGATGGAATCGACGAATACTTGTCATTCTTAAAAAGGCTTCTTTCTTAAATAACTTTATTGTTGAGAAAGAAAAAAATAAGTGTATATTTGAAAAATGTGGGCATGTTGTGACTAGAGAATAGTAAAAAAGTATCAAAAATATTATGATTAAAAAAAAAAAAAAAAAAAAAAAAAACACGTAAAAAGTGGGGATAAAATGGAAAAAAAATTGAAATATTTTATAAAAAATGAAAAAGAAAATAAAAATAGAAAAAAAAAAAAAATAAAGGAAAACAGAAAAAAGATTGAAATATTTCAATTGTAATGAAAAATAATAATGACAATGATTTTTAAGAAAAAATAAAAAAGAAATAAAAAAATTGATATATTTTATGAAAAAAAAAAAAAAAAATTTGCTAATGTGAAGGCAATTCATATTATACTTAATCAATATGTACATGGTCTAGGCTAATTTTATTGAAGTAATCACAGTACCATTCTGTTTGTAACCCTATGTGATTTCAAATGTTGGGCCTTGTCACACGCTGTGTTAGATAAAGGAGCATAAAATAAAGTATCATGGGAATACTATGGTGTAATTTTTAAATGTGAAGCCTTGTCCTACACTGTGTTAGAAAATGAGCATAAAATAAAGTAGCGTGGGTAACCTATGATGTGATTGCTAAATTTGGGGGCCTTGTCCCACACTGTGCCAGATTAAGTTGGGGATTATTTACAAAAATGCGGGATTCCTGCAATCCTGCCGCCAAGATGAAACACTGGTCTAGAATAGTTTAATGGACACTGTAGTCTTCTTAGCCATATTGCAAAGGAATTATGCTGCAGTTGCAGAACTGTAGTCACTGTTTCTTAGCCATAGCCACTTCTTTCAAAATCAAACATAATAATGCTAAAGGCCCACAAGTCATTGTTCTAGATTCTTTTGTTTTTCTTGTTGTTACTTTACAGATTATTCTATGCTCTTCTATATTCTAACTCTAGTACTTGTTTATAACAAAGACATTATGCACACACAATTGAGGAATCCTAATCATGATTTCTGAGCCTGAGCTTTTTCTATTTAATCTAAGAATACTGGAATCACATGCCATTTTAGTAAATCCATTTGTATTTCTTCTTAATTTTTAAATGTTTTTTTTTTTTTTGCTATCAAAATTATTCTGCTTAGTGGGGTGGGTGGGTTAGGGGAGGGGTGGGGATGGGTGGGTTTAGGGTAGAAAGGGGTAGGATGTAGGTAGTTAGTGTACTTACATTTGTGAGATGGTTCTGGTAGAGTGGGTAAGTAGAAAAGAAGAGGTAGATACATAGGTAGGTAATGTGGGTAGAGTAGTCTAAGCAGGTAGGTTTAGTAGGGTAAGTAGTTAGGTTAAGTGTGTAGGCAGAGTAGTTAAATAGATAGGTTTAGTAGAGTAGGTAGGTTGGATAGTAAATTGAGTAGGTTGTTAAGGTAAGAAAGATATGGTAAGTAATGAAGTTGGTAATGAATAACAGTTAGGCAAGGAGGTTAGATGAAGTAGGATTGTAGATGTAAGTAGATTAGAAGAGTACAGAGGTAGATAGGTCAGTATGGTTGTAGAGAAGTAGTAAAGGTAGGCAGTAGAGAAGGTAGCTAAAAGTAGAATAGGTATGTAGGATTAGCAGATTATGTAGATAGGTAGGGTCTGCAGGAAGGAAGAGTAGGCAGGCTGGTAGGTAGGTATGTAAGTAGAGTCAGTAGGTTTGCTGTTAGAGTAGGTAGGATGGAGTAGGTTGGGAGTGTATGTATGTAAGAGTCAGTAGGTAGGAAAAGTAGGCAGGTAGGTATGTAGGCAGAGATTTTGGTAGATAGGTAGGCAGACTATGTATATTGGTATTGTATGTAGGAATAAAGAATAGGAAGATAGGTATATAGGAGGATAAAGTCAATAGGTAGGTAGGTAGAACAAGTATGATGTAGAGTATGCTGGTAGTGTACATAGTGTTGGTAGGTAGAGTAGGCTGCCAAGTAGGTAGGCAGGTAAGTAGGTTGGTACATATTTAGGTAGGTAGGTACTGGGTAGGTACTTGGGTTGGTAGGTAGATTGGATAGCTCTGTAGTCTGGTAGTAGTGTAGGTTGGTTGGTAGGCAGGCTTATAGTATGCTAGGTTACTAGAGTACTAGTTTTAGTAGGGACTTTTGAAGATAGAGTAACTTAAAAGGTAGAAAAGGCAGTTAAGTAGGTTTATTACGAAGGTCATTAGTGTATTGTTTATAAGAAGAGAGATAAGGGTAATGTTTTAAGGTTAAAGTGAAAAGGAGAAGGAAGGAAGGGAGAGGGAGATGGTGAGAAGAGGAGGAAGAGATGGAAGGGAAAGTAGGAGAAGAGAATAGGAAGGAAGAAAGAAGAGAGAAAAGGAAGGAAGAAAGGGGAGGAAGAAAAGAAAGGAATGTGAAGAGAGAAGAAAGGAAGAAAGAGTGTGGTGAATGGAAGGGGACAGAGAGGGAGAGTAGGAAGGTAAGAGTTGTTAGATAAGGTAGAGTAAGGAGAGACGGGGAAGGGAGGGTAAGGTTAAAGAAGTGGAGGAAGGAGAGGAGGAAGGAAGGAGGGAGGGGGAGGGAGAAGTGGAGGAAGGAGAGGAGGAAGGAAGGAGGGGAGGGGGGAGGGAGAAGTGGAGGAAGGAGAGGAGGAAGGAAGGAGGGGAGGGGGTGGGAGAGGGAGGGGAGGGGAGGGGGTGGGAGAGGTAGGGGAGGGGAGAATTAGGGATGGGGAGTTGGGCATAAGATAAAAGTAGGCATTATGGAGGTGATAGGGAAGAAGGAAGGTAGGAAGAAAGGCATCAATGGAGTTATTTAGGACTGAAGTTAGAGGAGGAAATTTTAGATATTTTTGGTCATGTGGTTCCAGACAAGTTGAGTTCAAATTACTTCCCATTAACACAATAATAAAGCTACATATGCAAAATATATTGTTTGTATTCTGTTTACAAATGTAAATGATACAGACATGAAAGAGATCTAAATTGTTGTAAGAAATTTAGATGCAGATAGCAGAAAAAGAACAGCAAAATTAACACGAAAGACTTGCCAAGGAAATAGATGCATGGTTACCCAACAGTATGACACAATGAACTCTGAGAGAAGAATTATTGGTTGTGATAAATGCATATATACTGTACATAATATTTTTTGGATAAGCAGGAAAGCAAGAACAGATGCACAGTATTTTTGACTCAATAGTATCTAGGACATGTTTGATGATGCCTTCTGTCAAAAGGAAAGTTCATAGTGTAGAAAAACAATGGATGCTCTTTAGAGATTCAGGAAAACAATGTGTACTGGCTGCTGTGATATACCTGACATGTTGCCCATGACAAAAGGAAGTTGTCATCAATATTGAACAGCCCAAAAACTGCACTTGCTATGAGACAGTTTGGTAGAGGAAGTGAGAGTTACTTTGTAGTATTAATTTTTTTTGAAAATTATATAGAAAGAAATGAAATTAAATGAAGTTTTATGGCAAAACTTAGAAAGAAAAGTAGTACTGTTTTTTTTTTCTAAAACTATAAGAAAGAAAATAGGTCTTTAAGTAAATACAGTACAAACTGTCCTCACCATCACCCCGACAATACAAGCAATTCACTATTTCAAACGAGTTTTGTCAGAACGGAACATTTTCCTCCTTAATGATCAATGATCACAAACCATAAATACGAGCACCCCAGGATACTGAACTTATAAACACCATTCTCAATGCCAATCATATATTACTTTTTGATTTTGACCCCATGAAGTGACCAATTTTCACAACTTCTTTACAACACTCAAATTTCACACATCTGTAATTGCAAATTGTAGGCAGTGCTACATGTATGAATATTCTTGGGTCCAATGGGATCGACAAATAATTGTCATTCTTTAAAATACTTTGTTGTAAAATATCTCTAAAGAATTAGAAAGAAAAAAGTGTTAATATTCAAAATGTGAGTATGCTGTGACTAGAGTATAGTAAAAAAGTATTAAGAATATTGTGATTAAAAAGAAAACGTAAGAAATAGGGATAAATTGGAAAAGACATTGAAATATTTTATAAGAATTAAAAAGAAAATAAAATTTAAAAAAAAGGGAAAAAAACAAAACAAAAACAAACAAAAAAAATTAAAAATTTTATTTGTAATGAAAACTAATGATGACAATAATTTTAAGAAAAAGTAAAAAAAAAAAAAAAAAAAAAAAAAAAAAAATTGATATATTTTATGAAAATATGAAAAAAAAAAAAAAAAAAAAACTTTTCTAATGTGAAGGCAATTCATATTATTTTTAATCAGTGTTTACATGGTAAAGGCTAGCTTTTTGAAGTAATCAAAGTACCATTGGTAACCCTATGATGTGATTACTAAATGTGGGGCCTTGTCCCACACTGTTAGAAAATGATTGTAAAATATCATAACCATAGGTAAGGTATGATGTGATTTTTAAATGTGGTGTCTAGGGGTGAAACAATATGGTAAAAAGCGTATTGCAATATATTGCAATACGGCAGACCCGTATTGCAATACGTATTGCAATATGCTGTATATGCTGACATTTAGCATATCTGACCACTTGTAGTCACTGTTAGGGTAGCATATGCTCAAAAGGTGATAAAGAAAACTAGCACATGTGCTTGGAACTCTTCCATTCTTTCAAGATAATGAACTAAAAAGCAATTCTTTTGCATGAACAAATAAAAACAAACTGAAATTGACTAGTCTTTAACACTCGCTATCTTGACGATTTTCGTCTGCCATTTTTTTTTTCTTCAAGAGCGTACTTGTTTATATAAAAACCACCGCTACTATACCGAACTTCGGGAGCTCAACAGAGTAGACAGTGCGATGCACTAACTTACTCAGTTGCTTACTGTACTAACACTAATACTTTGCCGCTTAACTACCGGAAAACGCAAAAATAAGTGTGAGCAAAGTTATAAGAAATGAATAACATACAAACTCCATTGATCCAAAAGCATTAAAGCTCGACAGTTATTTGGAGTTCGTGTCGTGAAATTTTATGTGGTCATAGTTTTACCTAAACACCGGTGACACCGTCTGTGGAAAAAATAAACAACTTTCGCTTTCGGAAATCTTTAGAACTGTAAGTTGAAAAACGATCGATTTCTGACAGAATTTTTGGGAAAACTGGACTTTCTGATGCAATTAATAGAAGTAAACCGTTTCACCACTTGTGGTGTCTTGTCCTACACTATGTTAGAAAATGAGCATAAAATTAAGTACTGTGGGTAACCTATGTTGTGTTTGTTAAATTTGGGGGCCTTGTCCCACACTGTGCCATATTAAGTTGGGGATTATTTACAAAAATGTGGGATTCCTGCAATCCTGCAGCCTAGATGAAACACTGTTCTGGGATAGTTTAATGGACACCGTAGTCTTCTTAGTAAGCCATGTTGCAGAGGAATTATGCTGCAGTTGCAGAACTGTAGTCACTGTTTCGTAGCCATAGCCACTTCTTTCAAAATCAGACATAATAATGCTGAAGGCAGTTCCTTTGCCCACAAGTCATTGTTCTAGATTCTTTTGTTTTTCTTGTTGTTACTTACAGAGTATTCTATGCTCTTCTATATTCTAAATCTAGTACTTGTTTATAACAAAGACATTATGCATGCAATTGAGGAATCATAATCATGATTTCTGAGCCTAAGCTTTTTCTATTTAATCTAAGAATACTGGAACCACATGCCATTTTAGTAAACCTATCTGTTTTTCTTAATTTTCAAATGTATTTTTTTCTGCTATCAAGTTATTCTGGTTAGTTATTTCAGAGGGAAATTATTCTTTGGGTAGGTGGGTTGGTTAAAGGTGTGGTGTTATAAAAAATTAAGTGGATGTATTTTTGATGGGGGATAATTGGTTGTGGGTTGGGTATGTGGGGATGGTGGTAGGTGGGTTAGGGAAGGGGTGGGGATGGGTGGGTTAGGGGAGGGGTGGGGATGGGTGGGTTTCGGGGAGGGGTGGGTAGTATGTAGGTAGTTAGTGTACTTATGTTTGCGAGATAGTTTTGGTAGAGAGGGTAAGTAGAACAGAAGTGGTAGATATGTAGGAAGGAAGGTAAGGTAGGTAGAGTAGTCTACGTAGGCAGGTTGAGTAAGGTTAGTAGTTAAGTGTGTAGGGAGAGCAGTTAAATAGATAAGGTAGGTTGAGTAGAGGAGGTAGGTTGAATAGTAAATTGGGTAGGTTAATTAGGTAAGAAAGATGTGGTAGGTAATGAAGGTTGGTGATGAATAATGGTTAAGCAAGGAGGGTAGATGAAGTAGGATGGTAGGGGTAAGTAGATTGGAAGATAAGTGAGGTTGATAGGTCAGTAGGGTTGTAGAGAAGAAGTGTAGGTAGGCATTAGAGTAGGTGGCCATAAATAGAACGGGTATGTAGGATTAGCAGTAAGGTAGAGTGGTTAGGTAGGCAGAGCAGTGAATTGAGTAGAGTAGGAGGGCGTAGATCATGTAACTTGGTTGTTTATCTAGGTAGGTAGGGTCTGCAGGTACATAGGTAGAGTCAGTAGGTCGGTTGGTAAAGTAGGTAGGATGTAGTATTTTGGTAGTGTATGTAGGTATAAAGAGTCAGTAGTTAAGTGTGTAGGGTGATAGTGTATTCCCAGATGCAAACATTTGTTCTTCACTTGCAAACATCGAAGGTGGAGATGGTGGTAAGGAGAGGAGGTAGAGGTGAAGGTTGTTAGGAGAGGTCTCTGAGTTTAGAGACAGGTACATGGGCTTGCACTGGCTATCTGTCCTGTCATCACTTGGTCTGAAACTGTGGTAATTATCAAAGATTGACTGTGAGTCCATCTGTGTGTTCTGTGTGGCACACTGGGTATACCATCAGGGGCTGAATTTGTGTTGTCAGTTTTGTATGTGTAGACCTAGGGTTCTGCAGTCCAGGAATTATTTTGGAAAATAGAAGAATTTCAGAACACTTTTGTCAGCAGGTCATAGATAGGTAAACTGGCAGCAGAGATAAAATTGAAAAACTGTTGAAAATGGGGCTCTGCACTGGAAAAGCTTGACGGTTGTGTACAGTTTCCTGATATTACTTTCGTGTTTGTACAGACATTGTACCATTATGTGTTGCTTTTCTTTCTCAATGATTAGCCCCTATATCATAAAGAACTTGGGTATTCATCAAGTACTAGTGTTTACTAGCAAACAAAAATGGCATTAGGATTAGGCATGGATGGAACCTCTCTTCATTTTTGACCAAGACTTGCTGATTTTTTGATATGCTGTTTTTTTTGGGTTTTTTTTCCCATTTTTTTTAGATGTTAAGGATGGTATATGTGGAATCTACACTTTGACCAGGTTTTTGAAATGCCTTTGTTTTTTTTTTTTTTTTTTTTCTTTCAATTTAGTTAGGCTTTGATTTTTGAAATGCTGTTTTTCTCTTCAGTTTTTTTCAGACATTAAGGAAGATATGGGTGGAATCTGTTTGCACCTTGACCAGGTTTTTGAAATGGCTTTGGGTTTTTTTTTCTTCAATTTTGTTAGGCTTTGATTTTTGAAATGCTGTTTTTATTTTCATTTTTTTTTGGGGGGGGGGGTTAAGGAAGATAAAGGTCTGTTTGTACTTTGACCAAGTTTTTGAAATGCCTTTATTTATTTATTTTTTATTTTTTTTTTTTTATTTTTTTTTGTTCAATTTTGCTAGGCTTTGATTTAAAAAAAATATTTTTTTCTTTTTTCAGTTTTTTTAGGCGTTAAGGAAGATATGGGTGGAATCTGTCTGCACTTCTGCACTTTGACAAAGTTTTTGAAATGCCTTTGGGTTTGTTTTTTTTTGTTGTTGTTGTTAAATTTTGTTAGGTGTTAGGGAAAGGTATGAATGAAATCTGCCTGCATTTTTGACAGGACTTGCATGCAGGTTTTTGAATTGCCTTTGAATTGCATTTATTGTCTTTTTCCTTTTTTTTTTTCAACTTTTGACCAAGTTTTTTTTAAAATGCCTTGGATTTTTTTCCCTGCAATTTTGTTAGGTATTAGGGAAAGGTATTGATGAAATCTGCCTGCATTTTTGACCAGGACTTGCATGCAGACTTTTGAATTGCCTTTGTTGTTTTTTTCCCACCTTTTCTGTTCAATTTTGTTAGACATTAGGGTAAGGTATGGATGAAATCTGCCTGCATTTTTGACCAGGACTTGCATGCAGACTTTTGAATTGCCTTTGTTGTTTTTTTTTCCTTTTTGTTCAATTTTGTGAGGCATTAGGGAATAGTATGGATAAATTCTGCCTGCATTTTTGACCAGGACTTGCATTCAGATGTTTGAGATGCCTTTTTTTTTTTTTTTTTTTTTCAATTTTGTAAGGCATTACGGAAAGGTATGGATGGAATCTTTTCTAAATTTTGACCAGGCCTGCATGAAGGTTTTTGAAACACCTTTTTTGACAGATTTGACAAGACACTGTTTGACACCTTTTCAGCTGTACTCAATTGTAGGCAGTACAATTTCTTTCTTTATAACAGCAAGGAAAAAGTTCTGTGTAGGGTTCAGGAGCTCTTCGCTTTTCTGTAGATACTTCCTGGACTGAAGAACCCTAGGTCTTCATGTATGCAATTGACAACATACATTTATTTTCATGTGATACACCCAGTGTGTCACACTAAACATGCTGATGGCTTCACAGTTCAATCATGATGACTACCACAGTCTCAGGCCGAGAGACTACAGTACAGATAGCTACTTTATACCCATGAACCTGGCTCTGAAATGTAGGGAATAGGTGTAGATAGTGACTCCAAAAAGTGCAGAGTATGTGGAGGTAGTGATGTGAAAATACACATTGTATGTGGAGATGGTGACTCCAAAATAATTATGGTGTAAGTGGACATAGTGACTCAAAAGTGTTGTGGAGATAGTGACTCCAAAATGTATAGAGTAGGTGGAGATAGTGACTCTGAAATGTAGAGAGAAGGTGGAGGTAGTAGGTAGAAGAGGAGGTGGTATTCAAGGGAGAAGATGGAGACAGTGACCAGTAGAGGAGGTGCAGGCCATGAATTGAATCATTTAGGCCTTTTCCACAGGTAGGAAGGTTAGTAGGTTGGTAGGTATTTAGGTGGGTAGGTACTTGGATTTGTAGGTAGGTTAGGTAGCTATGAAGTCTGGTAGTAGAGTAGGTTGGTTGATAGGCAGGTTTGTAGTTTGCTAGGTTAGGAGAGTGGGAAAGTTTTGAGTCAGGAGTTTTGAAGATTAGAGTAACTTTAAAGGTAAAAAAGGCAGTTAAATAGGTTTCATATGAAGGTCATTAGTGTACTATTTATAAGAAGGGAGATAAGGGTCATGTTTTAAGGTTAGTCTAAGGAGGGAGGGAAGGGGAAGGAAGGGAGAGGGAGATGATGAGAAGAGGAGGAAAAGATGGAAGGGAAGGTAGGAGAAGAGAATAGAAAGGAAGAAAGATGAGAGCAGAGGATAAAAGGAAGGAAACGGAAGAGGGATGGAAGGATGGAGGAGAGGAAGAAAGAGTGTGGTGAAAGGAAGGGGAGTGAGGGAAAGTAGGAAGGTTAGAGTTGTTAGATAAGGTAGAGTAAGGAGGGACATGGAAGGGAGGGTAGGGTTGAAGTGGAGGAAGGAGAGGAGGAAGGAAGGAGGGAAGGGGGAGGGAGAAGTGGAGGAAGGAGAGGAGGAAGGAGGAGGGGAGGGGGGTGGGAGAGGGAGGGGAGGGGAGGGGTTGGGAGAGGTAGGGATGGGGAAGTGGGGCATAAGATAAAAGTAGGCATTATGGAGGGGATAGGGGAGAGGGAAGGTAGGAAGGAAGGGATCAATGGAGGTTTTTAGGGCTGAAATTAGAGAGAAAGCAATTTTAGATTTATGTTTGGTCATGTGGTTCCAGACAAGTTGAGTTCAAATTGCTCCCCCTTTTTACACAATGTTAAAGCTTCATATGCAAAATATATTGCATTCCGTTCACAAATGTAAAAGATACAGACTTGTAAGAGATCTAAACTGTTGTAAGAAAGATGTAGATAGCAAAAAAGAAAAACAGTAAAGACATGTCAAGGAAGTAGATGCATGGTTACCCAACTATATGACACAATGACCTCTGAGAGAAGAATTATTGGTTGTGATGAATGCATATATAATGTGCATAATATTATTTGGAAGGGCAGGAATGCACGGATAGATGAACAGTATTTTTGTCTTGATACTAAGACATGTTTGGTGATGTATGGCCTTCTGTCAAAAGGAAAGTCACTAGTTCATACCTTAGCTAAACAGTGGGTGCACTCTAGAGGTTCAGGAAAACTTTGTTAGGCGTACTGGCACCTGTGATATATCCGTCATGTTGCTTATGACAAAAGAAAATAATAGAAGTCATAAATATTAAACAGCCCAAAAACTGCAGTTGCTATAAGACAGTTTGGTAGAGGTAAGAGTTACTTTGCACTATTAAATTTTGTTAAAAATTATATAGAAAGAAGTGAAATTAATTGGAGTTTTGTGGCAGAACTTTGAAACAAATATTTTACTGTTTTTTATCTTAAACTACATAATGAGCATAGGTCTTTAATCAAATACAGTAAAAACTCTCCTCACCACCACCCCGACAATACAAGCAGTTCACTATTTTGAAAGATATTTGTCAGAACGGAATGGTATCCTCTTTAATGATCAGTGGTCATGAACCGTAAATAATAGTACCCCGGTATTCTGAAATTAAAACCGCCATTCTCAGTACCAATGATATATTACCTATAGATTTTGAACCTGTGAAATTACCAATTTCCACAACTTCCTTTACATCAGTTAATTTCCACATGTCTGTAATTGCAAACTGTAGGCAGTGCTACATGTATGAATATTCTTGGGTCCGATGGAATCGACAAATAATTGTCATCCATAAAAATACTTCTATGTAAAATAACTCTTAGCATGAGAAAGAAAAAAGTGTGTATATTAAAAAAATGTGGGTATGTTGTGACTAGAGAATAGTAAAAAAAGTATTAAGAGTATTATGATTTAAAAAAAAAAAAAAAAAAAGAAAAAAAAAATGACATAAGAAATGAGGATGAAATGGAAAAGAAATTGAAATATTTTATAAAAATTAAAAAGAAAATAAAAATAGGAAAAAATAAAGAAAAGCAAAAAAGATTGAAATATTTTATTTGTAATGAAAAATAATGACAATGATTTTAAGAAAAAAAAATAAAATATAAATAAAAGAAATTGATATATTTTATGAAAAAAAAAAAAAGAAAAAAAAAAAAGTTTTTAAATGTGAAGGCAATTCATATTATTTTTAATCGGTGCTTACATGGTATGGGCTACTTTTTCAAAGTAATCAAAGTACTGTGGGTAACCTATGATGTGACTTTTAAATGTGGGGCCTTGTCCTACACTATGTTAGAAAATGAGCGTAAAATAAAGTATCATAGGTAACCTATGATGTGATTGTTGAATTTGGGGGTCTTGTCCCTCACTGCCAGATTATGTTGGAGATTATTTACAGAAATGCAGGATTCCTGCAATCCTGCAGCCTAGATGAAACACTGGTCTAGGATAGTTTATTGGACACCATAGTCTTTTTACTAAGCCATATTGTAAAGGAATTATGCTGCAATCATTGAACTGTAGTCACTGTTTCTTAACCATAGCCACTTCTTTCAAAATCAAACAGATAATAATGCTAAAGGCAGTTCTTTGGCCCACAGGTCATTGTGCTAGATTCTTTTGTTTTTCTTGTTGTTACCTTGTAGATTATTTTATGCTCTTCTATATTCTTATTCTAATACTTGTTTATAGCGAAAAAAATATGCTTGCAATTGTGGAACCATAGTCATGATTTCTGAGTCTAGTTTTTTTTCTATTTAATCTAAGAATACTGGAACCACATGCCAATTTAGTAAATCCATCTGTGTTTCTTAATTTTTTGATGTATTTTTTTTGCTGTCAAAATTATTCTGGTTAGTTATTTGAGAGAGAAATTATTCTTTGGGTAGGTGGGTTGGTTAAAAGTGTGGTGGTATTGGAATGGGTGGATATGTTTTTGATGGGAGATAATTGGTTGTGGGTTGGGTTTGTGGGGAGGGATGGGGTGGGGTGGGGTGGGGTGGGTGGGTTAGGGGAGGGGTAGGGTGGGTGGGTTAGGGGATATGTGGGGTCAGGATAGGGAGGGTTATTATGTACATAGTTAGTGTACTTAAGTTTGTGAGAGTTTTGGTAGAGTGGGTAAGTAGAACAGAAGTGGTAGATACGTAGGTAGATAAGGTAGGTAGAGTAGTCTAGGTAGGTAGGTAGGTTGAGTAGGGTAAGTAATTAGGTTAAGTGTGTATGTAGAGTACTTAAAAAGATAAGGTTGAGTAGAGTAGGTAGGTTGGATAGTAAATGTGGTAGGTTACTTAGGAAAGAAAGATATGATAGGTAATGAAGGTTGGTAATTAATAACAGGTGAGGAGGGTAGATGAAGTAGGATGGTAGATGTAAGTAGATTGGAAGAGTAGAGAGATAGATAGGTCAGTAGGGTTGTAGAGAAGTAGTAAAGGTAGGCATTAGGGTAGGTAGCTTATGTGGAATAGGTATGAAGGATTAGCAAAAAGGTAGAGTGGATCAAATAGGTAGAGCAGTTAGTTGTAGATAGGATATAGAGCATATATTCAGTAGTTTATGTAGGTAGGCAGGTAAGTAGAGTCAATAGGTTGGTTGGCCAAGTAGGAATGATATAGTATTTTGGCTTTGTATGTAGGTATTAAGAGTCACTAGGTTGGTAAAGTAGGTAGGTAGGCAGAGATTTTGGTAGATAGGTAGGGAGAGTATGTATGTTGGTATTGTCTGTAGGAATAAAGAGTAGGCAGGCAGGTAGGTAGATAGGAGGATAGAGTCAATAGGTAGGTTGGTAGAACAAGTAGGATGTGGAGTATGCTGATGGTGTACGTAGAGTTAGTAGGTAGTCTTACGAACATGAAAGTTCATAACAAATGCATAGATAATACATAAACTGCTCTGGCTGGGATTTGAACCCATGCAGGTAAAGATCCTCATTTATCAAGGTTTAAAAGACCAACACACTAACCCCAGAGCAAAAAAGAATTCTCCCTAATGCAGTTGTCAAGTATTGATTTTATACGGCAAAGCTATGCCATAAGGAAGGAGTGATCTCCCGTAACAGTAAGAAGAGTAGGCTGGCAAGCAGGTAGGTAGTTTGGTAGGTATTTAGGTAGGTAGGTACTGGGTAGGTACTTGACTTTGTAAGTAGGTTATGTAGCCATATAGTATAGTAGTAGAGTAGAAAAGGAAGGAAAGGGAAGATAGAGAAGGAAGGAAGGAGGAGAGGATGAAAGGGAGAGAGTAGCGGAAGGAAGGGGAGAGAGAGGGAGAGTAGGAAGATTAGAGTTGTTAGATAAGGTAGAGTAAGGAGGGTCAGGGAAGGGAGGGTAAGGGTTGAGAAGTGGAGGAAGGAGAGGAGGAAGGAAGGAGGGGAGGGGGGAGGGAGAAGTGGAGGAAGGAGAGGAGGAAGGAAGGAGGGGAGGGGGGTGGGATAGGGAAGGGTGGGGATGGGAGAGGTAGGGATGGGGAGGCATAAGATAAAAGTAGGCATAATGGAGAGTATAGGGAGGGAGGAAGGCAGAATGGAAGTGTTAAGTGGAGTTGTTTAGGGCTGAAATTGAAGAGGAAGGAAATTTAGATATATTTTTGGTCATGTGGTTCCAGATAAGTTGAGTTAAAATTGCTTTCCCTTTTATACAATAGTAAAGGTTTATATGCAAAATACATTGCTTGTATTCCATTTACAAATGTAAATGATACAGATGTGAAAGGGATCTAAATGGTTTTAGGAAATTCATGTGTAGATAGCAGAAAAAAAGCCAGTACAGACATGCCAAGGAAGTAGATGCATGGATACCCAACATTATGACACAATGACTTGTGAGAAAATTACTATTGGTTGTGATGAATGCATATATACTGTACATAATATTTTTTGTCTTTATTTTTCCTGGTTGAAGCAAACTTTCTGGCAGTTTTTGATCTCTCACCTCTGCTGCATGTGAGAAAATAGCTAGTGGCTTGGAAAGAAAGTCATGTTAGTACTGTGTGAGAAAGCCAGGAAACACATGCATAGGTGCACTGGCTGCCATGACATGACCTACGTTGTGAAAACAGCGTTGAACTTCAAGACAAGGAAGTTGTCTTTGTTTCCTTAAGTTAAGAAATGAATCTGGCAGAGTTTCCGATTCAGACAAAAGAAATGATCAACTGTTATACCAGTTTGAAGTGAAAAAGATGGAACCATCTCGTGAATAGCTAACGTTATTGATCAAATTATACTCCTTTGGTCAAATTGAAAATCTCAGGGTCACACATTTTATATTGGTTTATGTAATGAGATCTCAAATAATTTAATAATCAAACGCAAACATCATGATGTAAGAAGAAAATCTACTACTAAACAGGTGCTTTTTTTATAGCAGTGGTGTCCAATATTGCTCTATCCTGATGGGTCACTGATTTTCTATACTTGATTTGTAAGTCTTGTAAACAAGTTCTTCAAAATGCTTTAGGCATAGGTCTCCCAAATCTGGAATGCACTGTCATCTTTGATTAATGTACATTCAGTCTCAAGTCTCATTCATAAAATTATATTTTGTCCATTTGCGTAGACGTTTTGGAGCCGAGCCCTGATAGAACAGCCAGAAGCCTACAGGACTTGAGACCAGTGGGTCACAGGTTTGAATCCCCATTAAAGCAGTTTTTTTCCCAAAGATTGATGAGAGTCATTGCAACAGGATTCATACCTCTCTCACCCCTGACTTTATTTTGAGAATGGTTATGTGGGAAAGCAGCCAGTGGATTGGGAAGAATATTTTATGAAGTACTGACAAATGAACTGCAAGAAAGCACGGATAGATGCACAGTATTTTTGTCTTGATACTATCTAGGACATGTTTGATGATGTATTGCCTTCAGTCAAAAGGAAAGACACTCGGTCATACCTTAGAAAAACAGTGGGTTCACTCTAGAGTTCAGGAAAGCATTGTTAGATGTACTGACTGCTGTGATATATCTGACATTTTGCTCTACTAAGAAAGAAAATGATAGAATTAGAAGTTTTCATCAATATTGAATAGCCCCAAAACTGCAGTTGCCATGAGATAATTTGGTAGAGGAAGTAAGAGTTACTTTGCAGTATTTGTTTAAAATTATATAGAAAGAATTGATGTTACATGTAAATGTAGTTTTATGACAAAACTGTGAAACATATCTAGTACTGTTTTTATCTCAAATTATAAACAAAGAATAAAAGAAAATATGTCTTTTTTTTATTTACAGTAAAAGCTCTCCTCGCGACCATCCAAACAATACAAGCAAATCACTATTATGAACAATTTTTGTCAAAGCAGAATTTTTCCTTCTTAACGTTCACTGGTCACGAACCGAAAATACCAGCACCCAGGTATTCCGAAATTATGACTACCATTCTCAGTACCAATGATAAATTACCTATCGATTTTGAACCTGTGAAATGACCAATTTCCACGACTTCTTTACAACCAGATAATTTTCACACGTCTGTAATGCAAACTGTCGGCAGTGCTATACATATGAATATTTTTGGGTCTGATGGGATCAACAAACAATTGTCATTTTTTATAAAGTTACTTTAAAAAATAACTCTGATAAAGAATGAGAAAGATCATGAAATGTGGGTATGTGGTGAACAGAGAATAGTAAAGAAGTATCAAGAATATAATGATTAAAAAAAGTGCAAGAAATGGGATTAAATAGAAAAGAAATTGAAGTGTTTTTAAAAAAAAAAATGAAAAAGAAAATTAAGAAAAAAAAAAAAATAAATAAATAATAATAAATAAATAAATAAAAAAAAAATGAACAAATAAAAAAAGGAAAATACACAAAAAAATTGAAATGTTTTATTCATAATGAAAAATAATAATGATTTTAAGAAAAACTAAAAAAGAAATAAAAATTGATATATTTTATGAAAAAAAAAAAAAAAAAAAAACAATCACCTGATTTTTCTAATGTGAAATGGGATTGATATTATTTTTAACCAGTGTTTACATGCAATAAGCTGGTATTCCGAAGTAATCAAAGTACAGTGGAAAGTACCGTGGGTAACCTATGATGTAATTTTTAAATGTGGGAGCCTTGTCCCACACTGTGTCGGATAAAATGGGAAATATTTTACAAGAAGATGTGCATTTTCACAATCCAGTATGAAACACTGGTCTACGATAGTTTAATGGACACTGTAGTCTTCTTACTAAGCTGTATTGCAAAGGAATTATGTTGCAGTCGTAGAACCGTAGTCACTGTTTCTTAGCGAAAGCCATTTCTTTCAAAATCAAACAGATTATAATGATAAAGGCAGTTCATTGTTCTGGATTCTTTTGCTTTTCTTGTTGTTACATGTAGATTATTCATGGTCTTTCATTCTAACTCGGGTACTTCTTTATAGACATTATGCTCGAAGTATGGAACCCTAGTCATTATTTCTGAACCTGAGCTTTTTCTATTGAATCTAAGAATACTGGAACCACATGCCATTTTACTAAATCCATCTGTGTTTCTAATTTTTTAAATGTAACATTTTGGCTATCTAATTATTCTGGTTAGTTATTTGGGAGGGAAATTATTCTTTGGGTAGGTAGGTTGGTTGAAGGTGTGGTGGTATTGGAATCATAGGTGTATCTTTGCTGGGTGGGTAATTGGTTGTGTGTTGGGTTTCTGGGATGGGGGTAGGTAGGTTAGGGGAGGGGAGGGGAGGGTTGGGGTGGGTGGGTTAGGGGAGGGGAGGGAGGGGAGGGTTGGGGTGGGTGGGTTAGGGGAGGGGAAGGGAGGGGTGGGGGTGGGTGGGTTTAGGATAGGATGGGGTAGGGGTAGCGTGTAGGTAGTTACTTTACTTAAGTTTGTGAGGTAGTTTTGTTAGAGTGAGAAAGTAGAATAGAAGTGGTAAATACATGTATGTAGGTAGGTAATGTAGGTAGAGTACTCTGAGTAGGGTAAGAAGTTAGGTTAAGTAGGCAGGTAGAGTAGTTAAATAGATTAGGAGGGAGAGTAGTTAAATAGATAAGTAGGTTGAGTAGAGTGAGTAGTTTGGATAGTAGATTGGGTAGATTAATTAGGTAGGTATGAAAGATTGTGGGTAACAAAGGTTGGTAACGAATACACAGACGAGGAAGGTAGATGAAGTAGGATGTTAGAGATAAGTAGATGGGAAGAGTAGCAAGGTAGATAGGTCAGTATGGTTGTAGAGTGGTAGTGTAGGTAGATGTTAGAGTAGGTAGTAAAGTAGAATAGGTATGTAGGAATAGTAGGAAGGTAGAGTGGATTAGGTAGGTAGGGTAGTTAGATGGGTACAGTAGGTAGGATGTAGAGCATGAATTTTTGGTAGTTTATGTAGGTAAGATGTGGTATGTTGTTAGAGTATGTCGGTATAAAGAGTCAGTAGGTAGGAAACGTGGACAGGTAGGTAGGTAGGCAGAGATTTTGGTAGATAGATAGGTAGAGTATATATATGTTGGTATTGTATGTAGGGATAAAGAGTAGGTTGGTAGGTAGGTGGATAGGAGGGTAGAGTCAATAGTTAGGTCAGTAGAATGAGTAGGATGTAGAGTAGACTGGTAGTGTATGTAGAGGCAAGTAGTAGGAAAAAGAGGCTAGCAAGCAGGTATGTTGGTAGGTACTTAGGTTGGTAGGTACTTTGTAGGTACTTTGGTGTGGTAGGTAGGTTATGTAGCTATTTAGTCTGGCGGTGGAGTAGCTTGGCTGGTATTGATTGATTGATTGTATGGTGTTTAATGCCATTTTCAACATTATTTCAGTTATATCGCAGTGGCCAGTGCACCTATCCATGCTTTCCTGGAGTTTCTTTTACCAGTACTCCACACAATATTCTTTCCAAGCCACTGGCTGCTTTCCCACATAAACATCGTCGAAACAATGGTCGGTGGGAGAGGAATGAATCCTGTCGCAATGACTGTCATCAATCCTCGGAAAGAAATTGGCCAAGCCGGGGATCGAACCAGCAACCTGTTCTCAAGTCCTGTGTGCTACCGACTGAGCTACGGGGCTTGGCTAGCTTGGTTGGTAGGCAGGTTTATAGTTTGCTAGGTTGGTAGAATAGGAAAGTTTGAGTAGGATATTTTGAAGAAAGAGTAACTTTAAAGGTAGAAAAGGCAGTTAAGCAGGTTTCATATGAAAATCATAAGTGTATTGTTTATAGTGAGGGAGATTAGGGTAATGTTTTAAGATTAGTTTAAGTTAGAAGAGAGAGAAGGGGAAGGAAGGGAGAGGGAGATGGTGAGAAGAGGGGGAAGAGATGGAAGGAAAGGTAGGAGAAGAGAAAGAGAATAGGAAGGAAGAAAGAAGAGAGAAGAGGAAGGAAGAAAGGGGAGGAAGAAACGGAAGTAAAGGGAAAAGAGAAGGAAGGAAGGAGGAGAGGAAGGAAGGGAGAGGGTGGTTGAAGGGAGGAGAGAGAGAGGGAGAGTAGGAAGATTAGAGTTGTTAGATAAGGTAGAGTAAGGAGGGACGGGAAAGGGAGGGTAAGGTTGGAGAAGTGGAGGAAGGAAGGAGGGGAGGGGGGAGGGAGAAGTGGAGGAAGGAGAGGAGGAAGGAAGGAGGGGAGGGGGGTGGGAGACGGAGGGGAGGGGGTGGCAAAGGTAGAGACGGGGAGTCAGGGCATAAGATAAAAGTAGGCATAATGGAGGGGATAGGGAGGAAGAAAAGCAGAAAGAAAGGGATCAATGGAGTTTTTAGGGCTGAAATTGGAGAGGAAGGAATTTTGGATTATATTTTATGGTCATGTGGTTCCAGACAAGCTATGTTCAAATTGCTTCCCCTTTTACACAATATTAAAGTTTCATATGCAAAATACATTGTTTGTATTCTGTTTACAAATGTAAATGATACATACATGAAAGAGATCTACTATTGTAAGAAATTTAGATGTAGATAGCAGAAAAAAAACCCCAAGGAAATAGATGCATGGTTACCCAACAATATGACACAATGATTTCTGAGAGAAGAATTACTGGTTGTGAATGTATATATACTGTACATAATATTTTTTGGAAGAGCAGGAAAGCACGGATAGATGCACAGTATTTTTGTCTTGATACTATCTAGGACATGTTTGGTGATGTATGGCATTCTGTCAAAAGGAAAGTCACTAATTCATACCTTAGAAAAAACAGTGGGTGCACTCTAGAGGTTCAGGAATACATTTTTAGGTGTACTCGCAACTGTGACAGATCTGACATGTTGGTTATGATAAAAGAAAATGATAGTTTTCATCAATATTCAACAGTCCAAAGACTGCAGTTGTTATGAGACAGTTTGGTAGAGGAAGCAATAGTTATACCCCCCAAAACTCTGTTTTTATACCCCCCAAAACTGTTTGGGGGGGGTATATAGGAGTCAGCTTGTTATACCCCCCAAAACTCTGTTTGGGGGGGTATATAGGAGTCAGCTTGTTATACCCCCCAAAACTCTGTTTGGGGGGGTATATAGGAGTCAGCTTGTCGGTCCGTCAGTCCGTCGGTCGGTCGGTCGGTCGGTCTGTAGCTTTTTGTCCGCTCTATTTCTCATAAACTATTGGACGAATTTTATTCAAACTTCACAGGTAGACTCAGTATCAAGCAGAGATGTGCATATGAAATGTTGGTTATGGTTCATTGATTTTTCACTGAGTTATGGCCCTTTCATGAAATTTCTTGTCCGCTCTTTTTCTCATCAACTATTGGACAGATTTGGTTCAAACTACACAAATAGACTCGTTATAAAGCAGAGATGTGCATATCCTATTTTGGTTATGGTTTATTCAGGTTTCATGGAGTTATGGCCCTTTGATGATTCTGGACACCATCGGTCGGTCTGTAGCTTTTTGTCCGCTCTATTTCTCATAAACTACTGGGCAAATTTTATTCAAACTTCACAGGTAGACTCCGTATCAAGCAGAGATGTGCATATGAAATGTTGGTTATGGTTCATTGATTTTTCACTGAGTTATGGCCCTTTCATGTAATTTCTTGTCCGCTCTTTTTCTCATCAACTATTGGACAGATTTGGTTCAAACTACACAAGTAGACTCGGTATAAAGCAGAGATGTGCATATCCTATTTTGGTTATGGTTTATTTAGGTTTCATGGAGTTACGGCCCTTTGATGATTCTGGACACCGTCGGTCGGTCTGTAGCTTTTTGTCCGCTCTATTTCTCATAAACTACTGGACGAATTTTATTCAAACTTCACAGGTAGACTCAGTATCAAGCAGAGATGTGCATATGAAATGTTGGTTATGGTTCATTGATTTTTCACTGAGTTATGGCCCTTTCATGAAATTTCTTGTCCGCTCTTTTTCTCATCAACTATTGGACAGATTTGGTTCAAACTACACAAATAGACTCGGTATCAAGCAGAGATTGCATATCCTATTTTGGTTATGGTTTATTCAGGTTTCATGGAGTTATGGCCCTTTGATGATTCTGGACAAATTTCTTTCAAACTTCATGGATAGACTTTGCACTCAGCAAAGATGTGCATATCATAAATTGTTCTTAGTTAATTAAATAAAATTTCCAAGAGCTAATCCCTTTTTTGTCGTTCTCTTTATGACGGTGCCCTTGCTGAATTGATGAAAATAAATTACTCTTTTGATAGAATACTTTTAACACAGCTGTCCGTCCGTCGGTCGGTCTGTAGCTTTTTGTCCGCTCTATTTCTCATAAACTATTGGACGAATCTTATTCAAACTTCACAGGTAGACTCAGTATCAAGCAGAGATGTGCATATGAAATGTTGGTTATGGTTCATTGATTTTTCACTGAGTTATGGCCCTTTCATGAAATTTCTTGTCCGCTCTTTTTCTCATCAACTATTGGACAGATTTGGTTCAAACTACACAAATAGACTCAGTATCAAGCAGAGATGTGCATATCCTATTTTGGTTATGGTTTATTTAGGTTTCATGGAGTTATGGCCCTTTGATGATTCTGGACAAATTTCTTTCAAACTTCATGGATAGACTTTGCACTCAGCAAAGATGTGCATATCATAAATTGTTCTTAGTTAATTAAATAAAATTTCCAAGAGCTAAGCCCTTTTTTGTCGTTCTCTTATGATAGATTCCTACACCTGTAGATAGTTAACAGTAGACTTACCATCACTAACCATCACTGGTAAGTTTTCATGTCACTTCACTTATGTCATGTCATGTCAATTTCATCTTTTCATCGGAAGTTTACTCAAATATAAGACAGATTAATCTTTCAGATATGTTTGGAAAAGGAGAAAATGCTGATTACCAGCACTTACTACTTTCTACACAAAATTGGAAAGATTAATCTTTGCAGTTACTTGGGAAAAAAATAAAATGATGATTACAAGCATTTACTACGTTCTCCACAACTATTCCAAGTCTTCAACTTGTGATGTGTTAAAATAGATACCAATACCATACGGAAACTAACGAAAGCAACATTTTTTGCGGTTCCGCTTCGGCTTCGCTGCGGTTTCAGTGCATTCCGTATTATATGACTAAAAAGGAAAACATTGTAAACATTGTGAGCAATGGCTTCTGTATTTACAATGTTTTCTTAAGTTTATTACTTTCGGTTCAGTTCAGTTACTATTACGGTTCCGATTCGGTTCGGAGGTTGCTTTCGTTAGTTTCCGTACTGTATAAGTAAGATGTAGAGTCTGGTCAAAAACACTGCATGAAAAGACATTTGTTTTCTGCAAAACCTTTTCATTTAAACCAATCTCAATTTGTCCAACTGGTAAAAAAAAAATGTATCAAGTAAGTTTTATTCTCTCCAAGTCTTTAGTCTGTAACAAAGAGTAATTCTTTGGCAAGAAGCCATTGCACGATATTCATCACTTTCAGTGATAGCTCTGGTATAATTGACTCTCCAGTCACTTATTTTGCATTCCTGTGACATTAATCTGTTTTGTGACAAGGAGCTGTTGGGGGGTATGATCACGTTTAGTGATAGCTCTAGTTAACTTTGAGGTGTTTTTTTAAAAAAATCATATAGAAAGAAATTAAATTAATTGGAGTTTTATGGCAAAACTTTGAAACAATAAAAACTCTTCTCACGACCACCCTGACAATACGAGCAATTCACTATTTTGAACAGTTACTGTAGGAATGGAATTGTTCCTTCTTAATGATCAATAGTCACAAACCCTAACTACCTGGTATTCCGAAATTACAACCATCATTCTCAGTACTAATGATATATTACCTATAGGTTTTGAACCCATGTATAAATATTCTTGGGTCCTATGGAATTGACAAATAATTGTCCTTTGTAAAAAGACTTCTTTGTAAAATAACTCTTAAAGTATGAGAAAGAAAAAAGTGTATATTCGAAAAATGTGGGTATGTTGTGACTAGAGAATAGTAAAATGTTAATATTACGATTAAAAAGAAAAAAAGAAATCATAAGAAATGGGGATAAAGTGGAAAAGAAATTGAAATATTTTATTAAAAAAAATAAAAAATAAAAAAAAAATAAAGGAAAAGAAAAAGAGAATTTTTTTTATTTGCAATGAAATATAATAATGACAATGGTTTTAATAGAAAATAAAAAGGAAATAAACATTTATATGTTTTTTGAAAATATGAAAAAAAAAATTGCCTGACTTTTGTAATGTGAAGGCAATTCATATTATTTTTAATTGGTGTTTACATGGCATAGGCTAGTTTTTTGAAGTCATCAAGTACAATGAGTAACCCTATGATGTGATTTCTAAATTTCTAAATGTGGGGACTTGTCCCATACTGTGTTAGAAAATGAGCAGAAAATAAAGTACCGTGGGTAACATACAAGTTGATTGTTAAATGTGGGAGCCTGGTCCCACAATTTGGCAGATTTATGTTGGGGATTATTTACAAAAAAAATGTGGGATTTCCGTAATCCTGCAGCCTAGATGAAATGCTGGTCTGGAATAGTTTATTGGACACCAGAGTCTTCTTACTAAGCCATATTGCAAAAGAATTATGCTGCAGTCATACAACTGTGGTCACTGTTTTGTAGCAAAAGCCACTTCTTTCAAAATCAAACAGATAATAATGCTAAAGGCAGTTCATTGGCCCACAGGTCATTTTTCTGCATTCTTTTCCTTTTCTTATTGCTACTTGTAAATTATTCTATGCTCTTTTATATTCTAACTCTAGTACTTGTTTATTTATATCTAAGAAATTACGAACCCTAGTCATGATTTCTGAGCCTGAGGTTTTTCTTTTGAATCTAAGAGAAGTGGAACCACATGCCATTTTACTAAATCCATCTGTTAATTTTTAAATGTAATTTTTTTGCTATCAAATTATTCTGTTTATTTACTTGGGAGGGAAATTATTCTTGGGTAGGTGGGTTGTTTAAAGGTGTTGTAGTATTGGAGTTTGATATATTTTTGATGGGTGGATAATTGGTTATGGGTTGGGTTTATGGGGAGGGTGGTGGGTGGGTTGGGGAGGGTGGGTTGGAGTGGGGTGTGTGGGTAAGGGGAGGGGAGGGGTTGGGATGGGTTGGTTTAGGGTAGGGATGGGAGTATGTAGGTAGTGTACTTAAGTTTGTGAGGTAGTTTTGGTAGAGTGGGTAAGTAGAATAGAAGTAGTAGATAGGTAAGGTAGGTAGAAAAGTCTATGTAGGTAGGTTAAGTAGAGTAAATAGTTAGGTTAAATAGGTAGGTAGAGTAGTTAAACAGGTAAGTTAGGTAGCTTGTGTAGAACAGGTAGGTTAGATAGTAAATTTGGTAGGTTAATTAGGTAGGTAAGACACATATGGTAGGTAATACAGCTTGGTAAAAAATCGACGAGTAGGGTAGATGAAGTAGGATGGTAGAGGTAAGTAGATGGAAGAGAAGAGAGGTAGATAGGTCAGTAGTGTTATCGAGAAGTATTGTAGATTATCTACTAAATCTCGTATGTGATTCCTGATTGGTTTGCAGTACTTCAAGTTGTGTAAAAATTCTGTTTTCACACCCTTGGATGCAGATGGGGCATGGCGAAATCGACACTTGATTATTAGCATTGCATGGTATATATGTGTGTATTGTGTGTAACTAGACAAATCCCATGTAATATACAGACTGTTATTTAGATCAGCTGCCATGACGGGGTGTATTGGCAACAATTTACAAACTGCTTATCGATTTTTCGGTTATAGATACGCTTTCACGCATTGAGGTGACGGGGACCAGTATCAAAATGTATGGCACCCCGATGTGAAAAATATCGGCGCCAGTCATTTTGGCCATTCGGCTTTCTCTTGCTCCACGTTACAAGATCTATCGCAAATGGCACCAAATGGGAAGCCCAGTGGGAACCCTGAGACAGGCAGAGTAAGTAGCTAAGTAGAATAGGTATGTAGGAATCACAGGAAGATAGAGTGGATTAGGTAGGTAAAGTAGTTAGTTGGGTAGAGTAGGTGTGATGGAGAGCATGTATCTTGGTAGTTTATGTAGGTGGGTAGACTCTGTAGGTAGAAAGAGTAGGCAGACAGGTAGGTAAGTATGTAAGTAGAGTCAGTAGGTAGGTAGGTAGGATGTAGATATGTATCTTGGTAGCGTATGCAGGTTTAAAGAGTCAGAACATAGGAAAAGTAGGCAGGTAGTTAACTGGGCAGACATTTTGGTAGATTGTTAGGTAGAGTATGTATGTTGACAGTGTATGTAGGAAGGAAGAGTAGACATGTAGGTAGGTGGATGGGAGGGTTGATTCAATAAGTAGGTGGGTAGTATGAGTAAGATGTAAAGTATGCTGGTAGTGAATGTAGAGTCAGTAGGAAGGAAGACTAGATCGGCAAGAAAGTATGTAGATTAGTAGGTCAGTAGGTTCTTAAGTAGGTATTGGTAGGTTCTTGGGTTGTAGGTAGGTTCGGTAGCTATGTAGTCTGGAAGTAGAGTAGGTTAGTTGGTAGGCAGGTTTGTAGTTTGCTGTAGTAGAGAAGGTAGATTTGAGTAGTAAAGTTTACAGATAGCATAATTTTAAAGGTGGAAAAAGGTAGTTATGTAGGTTTCATATGGAGGTTAGCTTAGCAGTGTATTTTTATAGCAAGGGAGATTAAGGTAATGTTTTAAGGTTAGTTTAAGTTAGAATGGAGAGAAGGGGAAGGAAGGGAGAGGGAGATGGTGAGAAGAGGAGGAAGAGATGGAGGGGAAAGTATGAGAAGAGAAGGAGAATAGGAAGGAAGAGAGAAGAGGAAGGAAGAAAGGAGAGGAAGAAAAGGAAAGAAATGAAAGTGAGAAGGAAGGATGGAGGAGAGGAAGAAATGGAGTGAGAGGTGAAAGGAAGGGTAGAGAGAGGGAGAGTAGGAAGGTTAGAGTTGGTAGATAAGGTAGAGTAAGGAGGGATGGGGAAGGGAGGGTAAGGTTGGAGAAGTGGAGGAAGGAGAGGAGGAAGGAAGGAGGGGAGGGGGGAGGGAGAAGTGAAGGAAGGAGAGGAGGAAGGAAGGAGGGGAGGGGGTGGGCGAGGGAGGGGAGATGTGGGGGTGGATGAGGGAGGGGAAATGTGGGGGTGGACGGGGGAGGGGAGATGTAGGGATGGGGAGGCAGGGCATAAGATAAAAGTAGGTATAATGAAGGGGATAAGGAGGGAGGAAGGAAGGGATCAATGGAGTTGTTTAGGGCTGAAATTAGAGAGGAAAGAACTTTAGGTATATTTTTTGTCATGTGGTTCCAGACAAGCTGAGTTCAAATTGCTTCCCCTTTTATACAATATTTAAGCAGCATATGCAAAATAAATTGTTTGTATTGCATTTACAAATGTAAATGACACAGACGTGAAAGAGATCTAAATTGTCTTAAGAAATTCAGATGTAGATAGCAGAAAACAAAAGCAGTAAAGACATGCAAAGGAAGTAGATGCATGGATATACAACATTATGACACAATGACTTGTGAGAGAAGAATTATTGGTTGTGATGAATGCATATATACATTACATAAATTTTTGTCCTTTTTTGTTTTTTTTATCCCGGTTGAGACAAACTTTCTTTCTGGCAATATTTCGTCTCTCACCTGTGCTGCATGTGAGGAAGTAGTCAGTGGCTTGGAAAGAAAGTTGTGTTAGTACTGGTGTGAGAAAGCCAGGAAACACATCCGTAGATGCAATGTTAGCCATGAATTGACCTCAGTTGTTAAACTCCAATACAAGCAAGTTGTGTTTTTTTCCTTAAGTTTAGAAATGAATCTGGCAGAGTTTCTGGTTCAAGACAAAAGAAATTATCAGCCGTTGCACATCATTTATACCAGTTGTGAAGTGAAAAAGATGGAACCATCTTGTAAATAGCTAACAAAATTCACCACATTATAGTCCTTTGGTCAAACTGAAAAAACTCGGGGTCACACATTTTATATTTGCTTATGTAATGAGATCTCAAATGATTTTCAGTCAAACCCACACATCAAGATTTAAGAAGAAAATCTGCTAGTAGACCTCTGCTTTTTATATCTGTGGTGTCCTATATGGGTCTATCCTGATGGGTCACTAATTTTCTATACTCATTTAGGCAGTCCTTTGTCTTGATGCTATCTAGAACATGGTCGATGATGTATTGCCTTCAGTCAAAAGGAAAGGCACTAGGTCATACCTAAGAAAAACAGTGGGTGCACTCTAGAGGTTCAGGAAAACATTGTTAGGTGTACAGGCTGCTGTGATATATCTAACATATTGCTTACAAAGTAGGGAATAGAAATAGAAGTTTCATCAATATTGAATAGCCCAAAAACTGCAGTTGCTGTCAGACAATTTGGTAGAGGAAGTAAGAGTTACTTTGCAGTATTTGTTAAAATTTATATAGAAAGAATTGAAATTAATTGGATTTTTATGAAAAAACTTTGAAACAAAACAGGTACTTTTTTTAATCATAAATTATAACTAAGATTATATATCTTTAATTAAATACAGTAAAATCTCTCCTCACAAACTCCCCACACTACGAGCAACTTGCAATTACGAACGATTTTTGTCAAAATGGAATTTTTCCTTCTTGATGATCAATGGTCATGAACCCGTAAATAGGAGCACAGCTGTATTCCGAAATAGGACCACCATTTTCAGTACCAACGATTTAATTACGTATAGATTCTGAACCCGTAAAACAACCAATTTTCACAACTTCTTTACAACCAGCTAATTTTCATACATCCTTAATTGGAAACTGTAGGCAGTGCAACATGTATGAATATTCTTTGGTCCGATGGACCATCAGTATTGAATAGCCCCAAAACTGCAACACAGTTGTCATTCTGTAAAAAGATTTCTTTGAAAATTAACTCCAATAAAGAATAAGAAAGAAAAAAGTGTGTGTATACTCTAAAGGGATGATTATGTGGTGAGTGGAGAATAATTAAAAGTATGAAGAATGTTATGATTTGAAAAAAAATGACATAAGAAATGGGGATAAAATGGAAAACAATTTGTAATGTTTTATTTTGAAAAAAAAAATGAAAAAGAAAATAAAAATAGGAAAAAAAATATAGGAAAACAAAAAAAAAAATTGAAATATTTTATTTATTAACAAAAAATAATGATTTTAAGAAAAAACAAAAAAAGAAATAAAAACTGATATATTTTATGAAAATATGGGGGGAAAAAATAAAAATGAAACATAAAAAAAAAAAAAAAAAAAAAAAAAAAACATAGTAAAAAATTAAAAAATTATCAAGAATATTATGACTAAAAAAACATGCAAGAAATAAAAATTCAACAAGAAAGTAAAAATTTAGAAAAAAAAAGTGTACAAAAAAAGATTGAAATATTTCATTTATAATGAAAAATGATAATGACAAAGAAAAAAAAACAGATTTTAAGGAAAAACAAAAAAAAAAAAGATAAAAATTGATTTAAGAAAAGGACGAAAAAAAAAAAGTGTACATATTTAAGATGTGCGTGTCTGCTCTGATTAGAGAATAATCTTGATTTTAAGAAAAGATTGTGCTCATCCATTGTGCAGGAGATTTCAGTTCTTAACTTCCAAATCTCAAGCAATTGTGTTTAAGGTCTGGGACCAAAATGTAAAAATGTAAAAAAAAAAGTCACTATCTAATGCAAAGTCTGATGTTAAGTTAAACACTCAATGAGATACTTTCCCAGAAAGTCAAAGAAGTAAATTTCAGTTTTCAATATCCATGTCTACTATGATTTATGATCTAAATCATTAATCCAGAAACAACAAAAATAATGTGTTGTATGCTATGTTGGGTGTTGAGGATATTAAATACAAAGGTAAATACAATGTAAGTGAAAATATTGCTGAAAGACTTGTGCTGATGTTATTTGTTTGTCTGCCAGTAAAAATTAAGACTAAGAAGAATTTTCAGACAGTAAATCTAATCTAGATCAAATGTTAAGATTTCTCTTTGAAATGATTGAAAACATTTTCTTAGCAAGTTTGATTGTCAACAACAGGTGTACTCCGCAACAGAAAAAGGTGAAATCAGATACAAGTAATCTGGCATGTTTGAGTATAGCCAATGAATAGCTGTAGCAAATGAAACAAACAAGATTCACAGAAACCCCCTTGGGTCAAAATTGGCCCTGTTTGGTGGGTCATAAGTTTTTCTTTTACTTATATAGTGAAACTAAAGTTTTTCTTGTTGGAGACCATTATGCCTAGAACTTGTAGTATTTGGTATGTAGTATCATTTTATGACCCTCTCTACCAGGACTGTTCAAATTATAGCTGTTGGCTCAAAAGCGACCCTGCTCAAATTGTAGCCCTTAGTCAAATATATTCAAATGATTAAAAAGCACTTGTTTAATATTATATTCCTTTAAAAATGCATTTAAAACTTTCAGAAACCATTAAGCATTTACGACACAATTGCCTCTAGACATAACTGAGCTACGGGGCTTTGGCAGGCTTTGGAAGAATATTGTGCCAAGTATATTGGTAACAGAACCTCCAAAAAAAGCATGAGTAGGTACACCAGCTGCAGTGATACAACTAATGTTAAAATCAATCAACCCTTTTTCACAAACCTGACTTTAAACAAGAGTTTTTGAAAACATTGTAGGAAAAGGAAAAAGAATGCTGGTAACCAGCATTTTCTGCTTTTCCAATAATGTTTTTTACCTTTGAACAACAAACTTTATGATTCAAGTAACATTTAATTTTTTTGCAAATGCCCACGGTCAGGGAAAATATTTCAGCAAAAAGGGAAAGGTCAGGGAATTTGGAAATAACTATGAATGATAAAAACATCATGAATGAAGGCTAAGGCACTTTCTTCATGTAATAAAATAAAAAACACTTAAAAAGCAAGATTAAAAATATGAAGAATGATACAATGACAATTTCTAGTAAAATAGGTGGTAAGGGTTGGCTGTGGAGGGAGAGGAAGTCAACAGATTTCCTTTATTAAAACATGCATTTAATTTCAAGCACTCATCCAACAGTATAACTAACTTTTGAAAATACATGTACATGTATGTATGTATGTATGTATGTATAAAAAGAAAAATAGAAAATAAATTCAAAGGGAAAATAAGTAAATTACATGTGTAAAGAGTAATAAAATTATAGTGGTAAGGTACAAGGTGGAAAGGGTTGGCTGTGGGGTAGGAGGAGGCCAACAGATATCAGAAGTTTACATGCACAAAATACAAAAATGTAAGTCAGGGAAAAGTCAGGGAAACTTGCTTTAGTTAAATTGTGGACAGCCTGAAATGCTTTCAATTTGGACGAGTCTGCAATCATGTTGCCTGGTTATAGCCCCAGGGACCAATATGGCTCCATCCTAGGGGCCACTAGTTTCACATATTCATTGGAGTCAGCCTACTAAATAGAGAAATAGTGTAATCCAAGTAGTGGACTTTTCTGTTGATGTGTATGATTCTGTTGTTTAACATTTGTAGTCACGATTCTACTACAAAGGTGTCCTAGTCAGTCCTGTAGGAAGCATTTTTAGATGAAGGTTAGGGGCTGAAGAAAAATACTTGTCTCAGTATCAATCTTGTATGTTTTGTAAAACCCTGACTGACTCAGAACTATAGTCAGGATGATTTAGTTTTTGCTATTTATTTACTATTTATTTAAATAACTGGGCCAGGCTAAGTTCCCCCCCACCCCCGACGCCCCTGCTCCTACAGCCCAGCTAGTCACAAAGAAATGTTTTTTTCTTTCTTTTCCTCTGTAAATGGACCATGGTCTCAGGTGAGCTATTGAGGACCAGTATGGTCTTCTTATGTAGAAACTTGCAAGGACTGTCAAATAGGTCTTTAGAAAATATGCTTTGATATATTATTATTTGTTTAACCTTTTACCACACAATTATAGATTTTAACGACCTTCAAGAATAAGGCTTTTGAAAACATGAGAAAAGGAGAAAATGCTGGTAACCACCATTTTTTTTGAAACAGTACTATAGTTATACTATTACAGTGGCTTATTTATTTATATACTAACACTAGTTTGTATGTAAATAGGTTCTGTAGCTCTGTTGTGCTTTGCCTAAGGGCACTCCTATATGACCAGCACTGCTCCTGCAAAACATCTCTGTTTCATAAAAGTTCAAGAAATATAAAAGGAATAAAACACCTAAATATATTGTAGAGAAAAGTAGACAGTGGATTGAAAAGAAACTTGTTTCAGTACTGGTGTGAGAAAGCTGGGTAACACATGTAGGTGCACTGACGGCTGTCATTTGACCTATGCCGTTAAAACGGTGTTAAACTCTATACAAAGTGTTCTAGAACCGTCCAAAAAATTAACCAGAATGATTCACTTTTGCCACACAATTTTGAGTTAACAACCCTGTCAAAGAAGGCTTTGGAAAACATTGTGGGGAAGGGAGAAAATGCTGGTAACCAGCATTTTCTTCTTTCTCACAATGTTTTCTTTCCTTCCAAAAGTGAATATCTGTTTTTGAGTCATAATTATTTTGTCCTCGGTGAAAGTTTTCAATTTTGGCAAGACTAAAATTTTGTCGTAAAGGGTAATTGAACACTTTCAAAATGGAAGAATGGTAGACAAGACCAATGTCTTTAACCCTATACCACACAATCCCCAGTTTTAATGACCCTGAGGAAGAAACATTGTTGGAAAAGGAGAAAATGTTTAAAAAAGGCATTTTTCCTTCTCCTACAATGTTTTCTACTCTTTCTGTGACAAATTCCATCATTTGCGCCACGTTTAATCTGTAATCTGCTGATGCTTTCAAAATTGACAAGTCTAAATTTTTGTCATTTGATAAAGATTTAAATAAGTTCTGAAGGTTTTTTCCTTGAGAGTTCTACCCACAATTCCTTACACTGTCTTATTGTGCATTCAGTGTTCCTAAAATACTTACTTGTTCAAATATCCTCTCCTGTATAGAGGGATTAGATTATGCTGTTTCAGTGCTCATTGTTGAGATTTTCAATCCCACTTGAGTAAAAATGTTGCCTGGACTGTGGATGAAACCAATATCAAAGACCTGGGTTGAGAGCAAAATAATGCCTATGACACTTTCTTTTGCCATTTTTCCTGAAGGAGAGCACACTTCCAGAGAGACAACACTCAGCGCCATTAACAATGTTTAGTGTTTATCATGTATAACCAAGGGTGTCAATGCATCATAAAACATTGATTTATTGATGAGCTTAGCTGTTTTCGGTGAAAATTTTGAGGTATGTCATAGCCCTGTTGTCGACTGTGTCATCATCTGCATTTGAGATTATATAATATCCCTGCCATTACTGAAGATATTTACTTCAAATGCAAACCTATCAGAAGGGGAACCCATTCAGCAAGGGCAAGTAACTATAAACATTTTTGACACAATTTTGCCCCCTTTTCAAGTTAAAATTTTCACTGAAAATCAGTATGTCTAAAAGCAACTTAGCTGAGCGTTGGCACCCAACCTCCCTCATATTGTGCTCGCTTTAATTCTTCATTTTCCTTGCAACCCCTAGACCATAGAAATACTGGCTGGATTCCAGCAGGGGATAGTCTGGTCCCGGTGTTCCTACCAAAGGTGATAATACTAGCAGGTGACAATTGGTTTTTGTATAACATGACAGGCAAGTATGGCTTCCTTAAAAGCCTTGTCCTAGTGTTGTTAAACAGCAGCACTAGTACCTGTAGCTGACAGAAGAATTGAAATATTTGCCAGCAGTGGCTACAGGGAAGTAGAAGGTCGGTCAGAGATCCTCTGTACTGAGCTTGCTTTAGTTCTAGATACCTTACCCTACTGTTTTTAATAACACTAAACCTTTTATTTACACATGATCTTTGCCGAGCCCTGGTAGCTCAGTAGGTAGCGCACAGGACTTGAGAACAGGGGGTTGCTGGTTCAACCCTCGGCCAATTTCTTTCCGAGGATTGATGATAGACGTTGCAACAGGATTCATTCCTTTCTCATTGCTGACCATTGTTTCAACGATGGCTATGTGGGGAAGCAGCTGGTGGCTTGGAAAGAATATGTGTGTAGTACTGGTAAAAGAAACTCCAGGAAAGCATGGATAGGTTCACTGGCTGCCACAATATAACTGAAATAATGTTGAAAACAGAGTTAAACACTATATAATCAATCAATACACGTAATCTTGAGTTAGCACCCCAACTTACACAGCTTAAATTGAGATATAGTTATATATTTTTGAAAGCAGAGTAAGTTGTTATCAATCAATTTTTGAAGCATCCAGCCGTATCATCTTCCGCTAGGTGGCATTTTTCAAATACAGAACCTATCTCATATGAGCATTCTGGGTACGGAACCAGACTACTTTCAAAGACGGCAATCAAGGCAGCAAATTTAAAATAGAATATATGTGTACTCACTTAAACCTATCTTGTATGATTCATCTAGCCACTGTTAGCTAGCATATAACCTATGCACCGGCCATTTAAAACATCGCCCATATAAGCTTGAGAAAAGGCCCCAGGTATAAGCCCAGCTAGGTGGGCATGTTTTGAGAACAGGAGGTCACACACAAAATAATGTTGAAAGTGATGTAAAACACTGTTCAATCAATCAATAAAGCTACATACAAAGGGGAAGGGGCCAGCACTCATTACTGCTTTTATTTGACCAGCACCTCTGAGGTATGTGACAAGTGTTGCTTATTCTGGAAAAAACAATCATAACATGTTTAGCTTCAGTAGCCAGGAGTATGGCAGAAATTAAACGCATGTTGAAAAGTATTGGATGAGTGTGAATGCCTTTTGCACTTTCTTTTGCATTTTTCGTCTTGAAAAGCGAAATTTCCAGACAGTTTTCTAGCGTTTAGTGAAGGGACCACTTAAAGGGGGCTATTCAGATTTCTATAATCCCACACTCTTTAAAAATGATATGTCACAGAATTTAGTCAGGCATAGCCGACAAAGCATCAGTATAGAAGAAATACAAAAATAAGAGAAATAATTTACAACTGAATTTTTTAATGGATTACATAGCCTCTGACAGTATTGTTGCAATGGAGAATATTGCTCATTTTAAGCCTTTACCACACAACAAAATTTTAGATCAGTCCAAATTCAAAGCATTTGCAGACAACAATTTCAGTGTGGCTCAAATGATGCAACTTTTATCTGATAGAGTAGAAAACATTGTGGGAAAAGGATAAAATGCTGGTAACCAGCATTTTCTCCTTTTCCCACAATGTTTTTAAAAAGCTTCTTCCTCAGGGTCATTAAAAGTCGGTATTGTGTGGTAAAGAGTTAAGCAATTTCTCTTTTACCATGATATTTTCTTAAGTTGCCTGTTACCAGATGACAATTACCGTCAAATAATAACCTGTTAACTAATATAATGGAATTTCAGCAGATTTTCAACAATATGTACAAAACATAGATGGATCAATAAGAGCCGTTGTGAGAAAAAAAACTTGCATACAGATTGGTTTCAAACAATGAGGAGAAAATGAATAAATGAAGTAAATTAGTGGATAAAAAAGAAAATAATTTCTACAAACAGTTAATAAAAAGAAGAAAAATGTAGAATGAATAAAAAGCAAGAAAAAAAAGCAGAAAAATGAATTAACTCTTTACCACACAATGCAGACTTTTAACGACCCTGAGAAAGAAGCCTTTTGAAAGCATTGTGCGAAAAGGAGAGAATGCTGGTAACCAGCATTTTCTCCCTTTACCACAATGCTTTCTACCCAATCAAGAGAAAATTGCACCATTTGAGCCACAATGAAATTTTCGTCTGCAAATACTTTCAATTTGGACAAGGCTAAAATTTTGTCATCTGGTATAGGGTTAAAAGATAAAATCTACAGTAAATAAATGAAGAAAAAAAATGAAAAGTAGAGAGATAAGAAAATAGAAAAATTAAATGAATAAAAAACATTAAATGTGGAAGTAAAATACTAGAAAATAGAGATTAGAGAACTTTAGAAAAAAGGACAAGTAAAGTTTGGAGTCATAAGACTTTCACAGCAGTGTCCAAAAACACATGTAAACATGAGATTGTTTGTGTTGTTGCTGTAATGCTTTAGATTGTTCAATGGGCAACATTAGACCAACACAGCTTCCAAAATGAGCTTACATGGATCATAATTATACTTATCTAGTATATTTTGCAATTTATCCCTTGAGATGTTAGCAGCTTATACATCAAATTTTACAAGCATGGCTCCTAAATGATTTTTATATGGGCCAACCAAATTGTTTAAAGTTATGATTTAATAATTTTTTGATGGAAACTGCAGTATGACCCCCAACATGGAAAAACAGTAGCAGTTTAAGTTAGTGATGTGTCAATATGCCAATTTGTAAGAAGGAAACTAAAACATGTATGCAAATAAGTAAAATGCCCTTATGATTTTACCAGTGAAGATGTCGAATTTCCTCTTATTATGAGCCATGCTGTGTGAAAAGGGGTCTTGATACAGTCCGCGCAGGCTGACCTGAGCTGGAACTTTGTTCTTGGTCAATTTTCTGCCTGTCAAAGGACCAGTCTACCTCATGGTTAAATCATTTGTTTAAAAAAAATTGGTATTACAGATCCATAATTATGTGACGGCTTGATTGGTGTCATGGAGCACAGAAGTGCATTAAGCCCCCTTTAGCTGTATTTACATTTCTTTTGCTTTTTATTGATGATTTAAATCATGTGATGACCTGCTTCCCAGGATTCCTTTGATTTTTATCAAAGACTAAAATCATGTGATCATATTAATTTCCTTTGCTAGGTCGAAAATGGAAATCACATGACTTGCTGCATATAATAATTATGTACAATCAGACAAACTAGTTCACCCAAATAGGATTGCCTATTATTATGCAAGGGCAACTAAAAATGGGTGGTTCAGGAATACTATTAACTTGGACCAGATCAAGTGATTATTGACACAGAATTGTGTGAACTGGCATTTGTAGAGCTCCAGTAGCAAAATAAAGTGTCAGTTCACTAACAGCAGATCAAATGTGGATCAAACCATGGGATTTTTCTTTAAAATGGTAAAAAACATTGTCAAAACAGGGAAAATAACTGGTTACCAGTGAGGTTTATCAGTATTTGAACCAAATGCTTGAAAAACATTGCTAGTAAATGTAGCTAGTTAAGTCAGCCTGTTCCCCTTTATTCATTTTTAGTGCATGGTTTAATTGTAATGAAGGAGTGATTTTCATTTCGACTGATTCTTTACCAAACAATTCCAGGTTTTTAATACTGTGGGAAAATAACCTTTTGAGAACATTGTTGGAAAAGGAGAAAATGCTTATAACCAACATTTTCTCCTTTTGCCAAAATGTTTTCTATCCTTCCAAGACAAATTTGAATTTTCGAGTCACATTTCTATTTTAGTCTGCAAACACTTTCAGTTTGAATGAGTCTAGAATTTTGTTGATAGGTAAAATGTTGAAGGGGGCAAAGTTTTGTAATCTAACCAAACTTCAAAAATTATTTATCACTGAATTACATAAGGCACTAGCAGGCAATATGCCAGTAAAGATGAAAGATAAATGTTAGAAAAAGTATTGCTCAATGGTTACTTAGCCTCTTTAGGTATTTCTAGAATTTGTACCAGAATTGTTTTGTAGGAATGTCACATGATCAATTAACTGCTATTATGTATGATAGTATTCAATATTTATCATAGGTGATTTCATGAAATGGACAGGCTACAGGTTTGCAAAGAGACCCTATTATTTGAATGCCAAGTTGGCACAGGTTAACTGCATGTTATTGACCAGTTTCTTAACCTTAATTTTGCAGAGAAAAGTCTTTTTATGGTATATATTCATGTTTAAAATTATATATTTGTGAGGAAAAAAGCCCCTTTAAGTTTGAACAAACAGGACCTGGTTTTCTTAACTTTTCAACAAACAACAAAAATTACATCTGTCCAAATGGGAAACATTTGCAGATGACAAATTCATTGTGAATCAAATGATGGTTGAAAACATTGTGGGAAAAGAGAAAATGAGGATCAGCTACATTTTCTACTTTTGCTACAGTTTTATTAAAAAAGCATTCAATCTAAAAATCATTAAAAACTTTGGATTGTGTGGTGCAGGGTCAAAGATTATGTTGTTTGGGAAAAACACACATTTTATTCATGCAAATTTAAATTCTGTGTGGGTAATAACATTCCAGGATTATTAACGCCATTAAGGATCTGACATAAATCAGTGTTTAGATGGAATTTGATTAAACAAGCCTAGAAAAATGATACCAAACAAGCCTCTTGCAAGCTTTATATCTTTTTTTGTAGAAGAGTCTACTAAAATATTATCTTTATCAAAAGCCAACAAATGTCATTCTTTTTATCACTTTACAAAATCTTGTGAGTTATAGGTTAGAATATGCAACAACCATACATGAACATAAGGAAATTTCCATGAATAAAACCTATTTCACTTCTCTAAAAGAAGTATAAAATCATGTCACATAATTTATCATGATGTCACCCAGTAGATGGACCAAACTTTTGTAAGATAAGGAAATTTGTAATGGGTATGTTGCCTGTCCGAGTAGCTTAGTGGTAAACACCTCACTCTGGTGAATGCAGGTTTGATACCCAGTTGAGGCAAACTGTCTTTGCAGCGAAAGAAAGTCCTGCCATTACTGGTGTGAGAAAGCCAGGAAAGACATGCATAGCTGCACTGACCGCCGTGATATGACCTTAGCTGTTAAAACCGTGTTAAACTCCACTACAAAGTAATGGATATATTACACAGAAAACAAGGGGGCGTATGTGATAAATTTGAATTTTGAAAAGAATATTGCTCCATCTACTGTTCTGAGTAAAAAAAATTCAAGGACACTGTCCCTTGAATTGTTTGGCCTTTCATATCATCCACCATTTTTGTGGCTTGTCACATGACAGGAAATAGTGCTGTCAGCTATGCTACCACTAGTCTGGCAGTGCAAGAGATTTCCTGTTACTGTATCAAGTTTCATCTTCATTACCTTACATGTGAACAGTTTTATCACCCCAACATTCATACCATTTTTATAGCCTGGTCAGGCAAGGAGAGACATCAGTGTGCTTTCATAATTTGACTTGCTTTTGTATATGAGTTGTTTTATATTATCAACTTGAGATTTAAGCAGAATGGATGATGGAATACCTCCTTGCTTGTCACATGACAGGAAATAGTACTGTCAGCTATGCGACCACTAGCTTGGCAGTACAAGAGATTTCCTGTTACTGTGAAGCTTTTCATATTCTGTTACCTTTCATGTGAACACTTTATCCCGTAACTCCCTTGTTTTCAGCATAGTATACGTATTATACATTTCCTCATCTTACACATGTTTTATGTATTTTTTTATGTCATTTGTGACACCATTTTGTACGTATTTAAGAGAAGTGGATGGATTTTATTTAATGGAAATTACTTGTGTGCATTGATGGTTTTGCATGTTCTGATCTATAATTTGTAGAAATGAATTTGTCATCTGCAAATGCTTCCCATTTGGACAGATGTAACTTTTGTTGTTTGTTAAAAAGAAAAGATTATGTGATGGAAAGAATCTGACATTTGTTGGCTTTTGATGTAAAATTTCATTAAGCTTGCCAAAAAAAAAAAGGTTAAAAAGCTCACCATAGGCTCGCTTAATAACATTTATCAGGACTCGTTTAATAAAGTTCAATCTCATACGCCAACATTTTTCAGATCCTATATATCATCCCAATATGTCCATCATTTTTAGAAAACGCGATCAAACAAGGACAGACTTTTGTGTGGTTTTATCATTTGTCTTGCTTTTTGTATTTAAGTTGTCTTGCATTATTAAAATTAAGTTTATTAACCCTTAGGTTGCTAAGCGCAACTCACAGACCTTTTGCAGACAGAGTAGATCAAGATAAGACGGCACAGAACATGCAGTCTGATGTTGGATCTACACAATCTGATTAGGAGATATTTCCCCAAGCCCCATAACTTTGAAATACCGACATTTTGGTTTTTACCATTGGCTTGAAAGTTTCATTTAAGTTATTTAGCAGGATAAGTTTATTAATACAACCCATGTACAAACTTCTATTTGTTTACCACACATTCCTGAGTTTTTAACAACCTTGAGGAAGTAGGCTTTTGAAAACATTGTGTGAATATGTGAAAATACTGGTGGCCAGCAGTTTGTCCTTTTCCTACAATGTTTTCTACTCTAAGACAAATCTCACATTTTTACCCACATTTGATTTGTGGTCTCTTGATGCTTTTGATTTGGACCACTCTAAAAATTTGTCATTTGGTAAAGAGTTAACCTTAACTGAAGGAATGGATGTTGTATAATCTTCATGTCTGTTTGTATATATTTCTTAATGTCTTAGCTTATCATCAGTCAACATGGAGCTGAGCCGTTTGGTAATGCACAGGGTTCGAGACTAGGTTTAAATTCCAATTTCGGCCAATTTCTTTCCAAGGATTGATGATTGCAATTGTGACAGGATTCATTTCTTTCTCACTGGCTTGGAAAGAATACTGTGCATAAGTCTGGTGGAAGAAATTCCAGGAAAGGATGGATAGGTACACTAGCTTGTGTGATAAAACTGGAATATTGTTGTAATGGCATTAATCACCAATTAAACAGACAAAAGTCAGTATGGATCATAATATCAGAGGATGACATACATTTCTTACATTTTAGAGTTTGCAGTAAAATTTAACTTAAATTGCAGATTTTTATAATTTCACTGGACCTCAAAAATGACTCAAAAACGATTCAACAAAAATATAAAAAGGTATGAAAAAAGAAATTTTTTAGAGGTATTTTCTTAACCCTTAGGCTGCTAAGGGCGACTCACTGACCTTTTGTGGACAGCATAGATCAAGATCAGACTGCACAGAACGTGCAGTCTGATCTTGAATCTACCACACAATCCCAACTTTTAATGACCCTCAGAAAAAAGTTTTTGAAAGCATTGTGGGAAATGGAAAAAAAAGGTGTTAGCCAGCATTTTCTCCTTTCCTCACAATTTTTTCTACCCTTCCCAAATCAGATTTTAAATTCTAATGCACATTTATCTTGTCGTCAGCAAATGCTTTAAATGGGGACAGATTTAAAATTTGTCATTTGGTGAGGTTTTTTTTTTTTAACTTATATTTAGATTTCGCTGCAGAATTTTGCAGAGTTATGTGGGAATATGATGTGGGATCATATTTAAAGAAGTACAGTGACATCATAATTATTTGAACTCCTATATAAAGATTAAAAAGTTGCCAATTGAAGTATAACCAACTGGCCATTTGAATGTCCTATTTGCACCTTTGTACTGAATGTAACCACCAGTTTCTTTACAGTTGCATGTAAAAAGTATACTTGTACTATTGATCAGTGTTTAACAATAAATCTTAACTTCCAGCCAAAAAAAATCTCAAAGGCACATTTAACTCTTTACCACACAATCCCATATGTTAACGACCCTGGTAAAGAAGGCATTTGAAAACATTGTGAGAAAAGGAGAAAATGCTATTACCTACCATGTTTTCTACCCTTTCAAAGATGAATTCCATCATTGTAGCCACATTTATATTGTTGTCTGCAAATGCATTTAATTAGAACAAGTCTACATTCTTGTTGTGTGGTAGAGGTGAAAAGGACTTATATTGAGTCTGAACAAGGCAGCAGTTTGGTCAAAGCAAGTGCACTGCCCCACTGTATTTCATTTTGCTGTTAGCCAGGCTGAAGCATGATAGCAAAGTAATTCTGCATGCCTTCTATTTTTTTCCTCAGCTCTTGAATCTCATGAAACTGGCCCAAACCATCCATATTCATCAACTGTTATGGAAATAATGGCATTAGTATGCATTCTCTTTTGTGATACAAAAAAAGTGAGAGAGGCTTGCACTCAGTGCTGTGTATATTTGACCATTACTCAGGGTTCTTACGCTACCGGTAAAACGGGAAAAGTCCGGGATTTTTAAAATACTGACTCCCGGCCGTGAAAGTACCGGGACTTAGTAGAAAATTTGTCAAACACGTATGAAATGTTTTTCGAAGTTGTTAAATATATATATGAGCAGCATATCCGAAGTTGTAAATGAAGGAACTTATCGTTTCGCTTGAAACGCCGTATTATCAGTTACTAGTGATACTGTCTGATACCGGATTATTTGTTTGACTTCAAGGGAGATAAACAAATCCTAAAGCGGAAGTAGGACAAGTATTGCAATTCGTATAGTTTTTCGAGGTTCTGCGAAGATTACATGAAACGTGAGTTATTTTTAATGTCAGTCATAATTCCAGCTGACTTTTCTTCAACCTGATATAGACGAATATCTGTGCATAAAAAATAATACCTGGTTTTTGTTTTTGCATTTTGTTTTTTTTTTTTTAAAAGAGCATCTGTATCGGTTAAGCGCTTGCATAAAAGCGCCCTCCAGTGTACATGAGCAGGTCAATCATGTCGTCTACTCTCAAATATTTCAGGCAGCGTGAAATCGGTGTGAAGAGTGTTTTCAAACTCGGTTTAAAGATCTTAACTTTTGATGGATGGACATTTAAAACATCTGTTGAGCTGCAAACTATTCTTGAAAATTTCCCAAGCTTGACAGAGTTAACACCTGAGTCCTTGTCAAGGTCTCCTCAATGAATCAAAGGCGCTTGTTTCGGTTATTGGAATGTTACGGGATGTTACGGGAGCTTCAGTTTATTTGTATTGAAAGAACAACATACCTTTCACCAGAAGAAGTTGCAGAAATTATGCAAAAGTGTCACAATCTGATCGCATTCCACTTCTCACCCATTTGGTTGAGAATACGCAAATGTCATTCACCCGCAGAGTTTGGATTGTATGATGAAATTGTCAGTTTCATTTCACACAGCATAGTATAAACCCTAGTATTGTAAGTTTCAGATCATACAACTGTCTTTTCAAAAGTTTCCAAAAGGTTCTTGAAAAGGAGTGCAAAGGTCCTGGAAAGTCCTGGAAAAGTCCTTGAATTTGATTCTTGAAAAAGTATGGGAACCCTGATTACTGTATCTTTCAGGTTAATGCTTATTCTAGAAAAAAAAACAATAAGTTGATTATTACCTTTTTTTGGTAAAGGATGGTGATTTGAGATTCAAGTGATTCTAGCCAGAAAAATCTCATCTTGTCAGACAGTGTAGATCCAAGATGTTCAGTCTGATCTAGATCTACTTTGTGTGTGACAGCAGATGGAGTTAATCTTAGTAGTGTTAGGGTTTAGGATCTTAAACCTTTACCAAACAATTTCGATTTTTAACGACCCTTGGAAACGAGCCTTTTGAAAACATTGTGGGAAAAGAACATGCTGGTTATCAGCATTTTCACCTTTTCCCATAATGTTTTCTGTCTTATCAAGGATATTATCTCCACCATTTGAGCAATATTTATTTTGTTGTCTGCTAATGTTTTCAGGTTGGACCAGTCTACAATTTTGTTGTATGGTAAAGAGTTAAATGCAAAAGTATGTATATAATCATTAGTAAACATTAGCGAGACTCCATTTTTGAGGCATATTTCTACCCTTTACCATACAATCCCAAGTTTTATCAGACCTGAGGAAAAAAAGCTTTGAAAACATTCTGGGAAAAGGAGAAAATGCTGGTAACCAGCATTTTCTGCCTTTCCCACATTGTTTCTACTCTTTGATAGAGAACTTCAAGTTTTGAGTAACATTTGATTTGTCTTCTGCAAAAATGCTTTCAGTTAATTTGGACTAGGCAAAGCTGGTAAAGAGTTAAAGGGGATTTTTCAGATTTTGTTAATGTCACCAAACTTCAAAAATGTTTAACATCACTGAATTAAGTAAGGTGATAGCTGGCAAACCACCAGTAAAGAATCAAAGCGTTGAAAACACTGGTGTGGCATTTGTCAAGGGAGACATTGTGTGGAATGAATAATTTGAAAAATAAACAACAAAAATAATTTCAAAACATTCGCTTGAAAGTCAACCTACTATATTGTCATGCAAAATCCGATATAGAAGGGTGCAATCTTGTGGGACGAACAAGTCCGAGCGAACAAGCCGTGGGACGAATAAGCCCAGAAACGAACTGGTTTTGGAACGAACAAGCACGGTATGTGTGTATCATTACGCCATTATAGAAGGCCATGGCGGGTCAAGTTTTTTTCGATAAAAAAGAAGTATTACCACGATCAGTGGCCTAATCCAATTTATTGTAATACGCCATTTTCAATTTCATATCTGAGTACAATCGAAACACTTATTTGTCTCAGAAAAAATAATTTTAATTGGGTTTACTTCCTTCGGTTTCGCACAAACTACGATACATGATTTTCAAAATACCATAGTGATCTCATAGTGGCATTGTCTTTGACAAATGCCACAAAAATGGTAAATGTAAGGACAAATTTTTCAGTGGTATTTTCATAATGGGCTATGTAGGTGTATTTTTAGATTTCTCTAAAGAGTTATGCAAAGGTTTGCCAGTTTGTCACGTGATCAACAAACAAGCCTCTTGCATTATTTCTAGATTTCTCACTTAAACTATACAGAGGTTTGTCTGTATGTCATGAAATCAACAACACCAGTTCATTATGTGGGGTCGTATTCAAATTGTACAAAGGGGTCATATTTGACATCATAATGGTAAACTGACTTACCAATTGCAAAGCAACTGACTCATTATTTGAATGTCAAAATTTCACCTTTTTACCTCAAAAGTAAAGGAGATATAATTTCCCAACATGCAAGTCTCAACACCAAAGCTGCAACAATTAACGTTGAAAACCACTTTGTCAAAATTTGTTTTGCCCAATATCCATCTTTCTGAAGTGACATTTTGCCGAAAATTAACAAAATTTGATCCGGAGTACGACATTTGCCCAAAAGTTATTTATGTTGATCAACTGTTTTATTTTTTCCCCTTAACCATTAGAGACCATTCACTATGTTTATCGTTAAAAATTCTGTACATTTGTTGATATATCCTCTATCTGGGATGAAATATTGAAGGGAGATTGCTCAACATTCACTACTAGACTGAAGAAAAAATCTGTAATTTTTCATGTAGAACAGATGAATGATCAAACAGAGCTAGATTATTCATGTTTTTAAGGGACTGTTGGCAGAGTACACATGTATTTTTACATGTAGTTTCATCCTCTTGCCAATTCTACACAGTTGGGTCGAATTAAAATGTTACAGTGATGGATTTACCTTGAAATTTTATACAGACTTTCGTCTTGTCTATACTTTTGGACAATGTTTTTCTTTCGTTGAAATTTGACAATTCGATGAAGTTTGCCAGTGTGTCCCTTCAATGAAAGGTTGCATTTGGCAAAATGTCGCTTTGGCAAGATGGGTCTTCGATGAAAACATCTTTCCACGAAAGGGTTTTTGATGAAATGTCATGGATCCATGCAAAAGATATTTCCATTCTTAACATCCAAGTCTCATGCAATTACATGTATGTATGTATGTCAAGGGTTATAGATCCATAAGTAAAGAAAATATGTTAGAGAAACACTACACCCAAAGACAGTAGCAAAGATATGTTTGAGACAGACTACGCAAAGAACAATGAAGTAAGATTGAATAATACATTTTTACAGCGCAATCCTGTGTTTTTACTACCCTAAGAAAGAAAGTATTTGGGGGAAAAAAAAATGTTTTCTCCCCTTTTTAAGACAAAATTAATGTCACCAGTTTAAGTATATTTTATGTGTTGTCTACAAATGCTTTCAGTTTTGAAAAGTCCAAAATTTTGTCACTTTGTAAATAGTTAATGCATCAAAGGAGATGCACTAAACCCCTTTTTCCAACATTAAAGTTTGTCCTACAAAGGCAAATATACTGCTTATGAAGCTTGAATTTTCAGATTAGATTACTGACACCAGTGTTTCCATTTACCTGAGATTTTATCAAGTCCATGAGACTCTGTCACTGAAAAGGTTGAGTCCCATTGAGTTTCTTCTGACTCTAATTGTGTATGCAATAAATCATTAGTTAAATATCGCAAAACCTTGTCAGAGCTAAAAAAAAATCCACAGGTCCGCTCATATTGACAAGTAAACAATGGGTCTGGACAAGTAACATTTCCTAAGCAATCGTCTGACTGAACTAGTAGCTTTTCTAAGGGTAGGTAAAGCAAAACAATCGAAGGGGCATTCTCCTATATTATCTGCAAAATCTCCAGACCAACACCTGTACAAAACAACAAAGTGCTAATCATTTATTTGCCGGCAGCAGTGGTAAAACAAAAATGGAAATGACTTTATACACTGCACATGCGTGATGTCCATAATGTATGCAAAAGTCGATTTATCAAGTCGGAGAAAAGATTCCAGTCTATATTGCGAAGAAGAAAAGTTTAACTTTCCGACAGAGTAAAACTGTTAACAAATTTTAAGATTCAATCATGATTTTGTTTTTTTTTTCACATTATATGTAACGACTACAAATTAAGTAGATTATTCATTGAAAGGAAATGCCATAAGGAAAATCAAAACGAACGGACCGATGACACATCAAAACATTTATACAAATATGTTGACTGCTAAAGGCCAGATCCTCAAGTATGTTTTCGGCGATATTTGTGTTTATTTGCTTCTTGACTAAAATGTAGGATGAGTGATAGTGGAACAAGGACGAGTAACTTTCTAATTCACTTGCCCTGCATGATGAGTTGGTATTGGAAACATTTTTGACGTCTGCTTCGGAAAAGAAGGAAAGAGAAGGAAGAAAAAAAAACACCCTAAACAAGAAATTCCTTCTTTTCCATATTTAAATATTTCCGAGGATTACAATTTTCTTGATCAACATTATGTTTTGCCCTGACCCATGGTTAAAATTTGAATGGATGGGCTTGATGGGAGTCCTTTACATATTTGATGTTCAGGGTGGACAGTTGCACATCACTTGAAATATATTTTACAATTCCAGGAATTCTATGGAAATACCCTGTTATAAACCCTTTTTTTTTCTCTGGTTGGTTTCACAGCTAATCAAACACTGTAAAGGGAGTAATCCATACAATAAATTTCTTTGAACAACTAATGTTTAAAAGCTGGATCTTGCAACCATTGGTCTTGGAATGACTTTCAATATTTTTTTCCTTTTTTTGTCAGGGAAGCTATCTCCAGCTTCAGCAGAGAAAACCTAGGCAACAGTTGATTCCTGCAATTAGTGCTTAGAATGACTATATTTCTTTATTGTGCGTAACCAGTAAAAGATGGCGACATAATTGATTTAAGTAGATGTACAATCGCATCATCATAGTTATATCCTCGCACACTAACAGGCCAAGATATTACTTTAAACATTTTGAAATTCTAATGATGGATTTCTTTAGTAAGAGTTAACAGCTCCATTCATTGTTTTCTATACTGATATTGTGAATGTTGACTTGTCTCAGTTTTCCATACTGATATTGTGAATGTTGACTTGTCTCAGTTTTCCGTACTGATACTGTGAATGTTGACTTGTCTCAGTTTTCCATACTGATATTGTGAATGTTGACTTGTCTCAGTTTTCCATACTGATATTGTGAATGTTGACTTGTCTCAGTTTTGTATTTGAGGCATTGATATTTGGTGGCTGAGCGACTTCTATGCATATATTGATACTTTTACGTTGTAAACAGAAACCCTATTTGACGCGTGTGTATGATATTTCAGCATAGGAAAAAGTAGGTATGGGAAAGAAATAGCAAGAAGTGTCTGTTTAAAAACAGTGATATATCATTATTTGAACTAAAGTGTAATAGAATCTTACACTTGCTGGAGGATGATATTTTCAAACTTTAAACAGTAAGCAGAAAAAGATTTCACTTGCCACTTCAGAATGCCATGAAAAAGAATGTATGGCTCAGATCAATGATAAATATTTTGCTTATTGGTGAAGAAAATATGTTGAATTTAGGAAATACTGAACTTAATATCATCAGATGTTTATTTGCATCAAAATCCTCTAGCATTACATTCATATAAAGCCATAACAAAACTGTGTAAATATAATGATAAATACTAAAGTTGTTTGACAGAGGCAAGATAGTTTCTAGTTGTTAAAATATCAATGTACCATAATTCCCCCCCAGCAGTAATGGAGTTTGACCTTAATCAAACTCAACTGTCGTCTCATTGATATGAGGATCCCTTTTCCATTTTGATAGCATCTGATGAAAATTGGGAGTTAGCTAATGAAAACCAGTTACATAGATTACAAACTTGCAGACAAACAAATTGACAAACAGATTGAATAAAAACAATATGCCCTTGATGTATGATCTCAGAAGGGGGGATGATTAACCCGTAAAGCTTATTTCAAAACTAAAGCTGTTTTTTGCAGCCAGTGTAGAACAAGATTAGACTGCACCAAATGTTCAGTCTGATCTTTGATCTACACTGTGAGCTTAGCTTATACACCATAGACAAAAGCAACCATCAAATTGCAGTTAATTAGGTCTTATTGCTAGTCCACATTCATATATCTGTTGGGTTTATTCTGCACTCTAAAGGAAAAGAAGAATCAATGTCTCATGCAGTGTTGGATGTTAAAGATCTTAAATCCAAATGTGTATCAGTGAAAAACTTTGAGACTTGGACTGCAACGTACAGTAAAGCCTGTTTTGTATAATTCTCTTTTTTTTTTTATGAAATTGATGAAGTCGGAGTTTGATTGGTAATTTAAATCTGTTGATTGAAATCCTTAAAATGGTTTTAGTAAAATGAAATTATTGCTATATGCATTGGCAAATACTTACGTGAAGCAAAACCGAATTAAACGTTTTTCACCATCAGAGTGGAGATATTGGGTGGGTGCCTGGAAAAATGGATGTCTTTTGACCAGAATGTTGGATGTTCTATTTATGAACAGACTCAAAAATTGAGATAAACTGCCACCAATGACAGATTAAGGCAATCCAGAAAGGTTGTTGATCTATTCAGGGGCAGATAATTGAAATAAAATTCAAGGTTTCGAAACACTATAGCTCCCTATCATAAATAGGCTTAAATCCTCACCTAGTTATATATGCACATTCTAGGAAAGTCTGCCATATTTGAGTCCACAGCAGTAACATGAGCAAGCATAGCTACTGACTGAAACCAGCAAAATAGTCTAGAATTGAGTGTGTTAGGTTATTAGAACAAATAAGGGACTTAACTATTTTCAACAGACTGTTCCAGAACTAATAGGAGGTTCATTATAAATGCACTTATATGCAAATTGGGAGCTGATAGCGTCACCAATGACGGACCGAAGTGAGCTCATCGGTCTATTCAGGGACAGCCATGTTTCATTTGCAGAGTCAACCCTTCACATCTGAGCTTTTTGGTCAAAAGCCAGGTAACAGAAAAACAAATTATTGCAAGAACAGAGACCATTTTGAAAGGCTGCATTAATAGATTTATTTTACCATTCATTTACCAAGGAAATATATCAAAATTTTACAGATAGCATAGATAAAGATCAGACTAATATACAACTGATTTTTGGACCCTGGACAGGCCAACAGCTTTAGTATATACATGTGGAATGAAACGGATCTGAATCCCTAGGGTGCCTACCATAGTTGATGTTTAGTTAGGCCAGTGTAGATCAAGATCAGACAGAGCATGCAGTCTGATCTTGGATCTTCACTGTCCAATATGTAGAGACATTCCAGCTGAATGTAGTCATGAAATGATGATAATTATGGTATTTTTATATCCCTGGGATCAAAGATGGGGATGCATGTTGTTTTTGGTCTGTCTTTTAGTTTGTCTGCATAACTTGGTTCCCATTAAATAAGGCCTTGGGAAAAGAAAAACATTATGGTTGTATGGCTTAGTTTTAATAAGATACCACATGACTTGATCATTGGTTACATCTGTTGACATTTACCAGAGTTGCAGGACTTACACAAATTAGAAATTTCTTGTATCTGTCAAGTAACTATGGTATCTATTACCAAATATGCAAAATGGTTAAATAACACAGATTTGGTGAATATATATGTGTGAAAACTTGGTGAGAAAAGATGTTGCTCATTAAGAGCTGATTTCATAAGGCTTTGTACTGCTGAAAACACACATTGGTGATATTATATGGTATTACAAATACTGTGAGGATAAGAATATTCCAGGACTATCTATATTAATTGACTTTGTGAAGGTATGTGCTTATCTTTGTCCTTTATTCCACTTCTGAGTAAAAGGGTTCAAGGCAACACTGTCTCTTTGTTTGATTTTGCATCATCCATCGTCTTTGTGGCTTGTCACATGACAGGAAATAGTACTGTCAGCTATGCTACCACTAGTCTGGTAGTACCTAAGATTTCCTGTTACTGTGACAGGTTTCATTTTCACTGCCTGTCATGAGAGAAATTTTATCAGCCCAATATTTCTTCTATTTTAGTTGCCAAAAATTGTTTTTGCAAAAAACACATATTTGATAATAGTACATCATGAAATACTTTTAGGATAAGTACACTCCAGGATTATCAGTGTTAATTGATTTTGAGAAGTTGTTCATTTATTTTTTCTCCTTCCATTTTGACTCTCTTTGCCCATTATTCCTTTCCTGAGTAAAAGGGTTCAAGGCCACACTGTCCCTTGAATTGTTTGGCCTATTATCATCTGCCATCTTTGTGGCTTGTCACATGACAGAAAATAGTATTGTCAGCTACGCTATCACTAGTATGACATAACAAGACATTTTCTGTTTATTGTGACAGGTTTCAATTTCGTTACTTATTGTGTGACGAGTCTTACCATACCAACATTTTCTACCATTTTCATAGCCTGGTCAGACAAGGAGAGGCTTCAGTGCGGTTTCAAAAGCTCAGTCTGAGCAGGGTTTCTGTTCTGTGTAGTAAAAGTATCTATATAGGCATGAAAATCTGCTTTGGCGCAAAAGACTAAAGCTCATTTTGTCCCTTGGAAGCAGACAAAAAAAGAGTCAAAACTTTAAGTTAAGCTAAAAAGCATCTGGAATGAAAAATACAAAGTTTTTATTGCTGCACAAATTGACCATCCGAATTGTCTACAAGTACATCTCCGCCTGCATGTGTACCATGGTATAACTGAGATGATGCGATTGTACTTTTCAAAGGGCTACTTGCTGCAGAATAAAATGGTGATTTCCAGCATATTGATCACAGAAACTGTTTCTTAGTGTTAGTCTCGCTACAGGTGGCTTCCAAAAATTTCTTGTTAAACCAGCTTTGTGTTTTTTTTTTCTTTGTCAAACTGTTTCTTGCATGCAAATAAGGAACTCAAAGGGACTTGACTTTTTTGGTGATACTGAGTCCCACGGACTCCATGAGATCTTAGGCAAGTGGAAACACTGGTCCTGGTATTTGGAAACAGCAAAATTAACCCCTTTCCACACAATCCAGAATTTTAACAACCCTGAGAAAGAAGCTTTTGAAAATATTGTGGGAAAAAGAGAAAATGCTAGTAACCAGCATTTTATCCTTTTCCCACAATTTATTCAACCTATTTAAGGACAGTTACTATCATTTTAAAAAAGTATGAACTGTGGTCTGTAAATGTCTTCAATATTGACGAGTCTAAAATTTTGCCATGTGGCACAGTGTTAATATAGTTTTATATCCAGTCCCCACCCGTTGCATAGGTTTTGAGCAAGGCATCCCATAGTCGATGAATCCTTAGGCCTTGTTATTCTAGACACACCTTTCAAGGAAAGTAAACTGATGAACCACAGTTGTCTACCCCTTGTTGGAAGATAGGATCATACACTAGTAGCATAATTATGCTCTTCCAACCATCCAGTATTCACATTAACCCTTTTTCCTCACAATAAAATTACAGACCTGTCCAAATTGTTTAGCCTTTGATGATGGCAAATTCTTTGTTGCTCTAAAGATGACTGTTGTCTTTTCAATGGAAGAAAATAGTGTGGAAAAAGAAGAAATTGCCTCAAGAGGCTACATAACCCATTAAGGAAATACCATCAAATTTTTTTTCTTACTTTGCCTTTCCCTTTTACTGATGATTTGCCAGCTATCTCTTTACTTAATTCAGTGATACATCATTTTTAAATTTGATGAGAATATAGAAATCTGAATATCCCCCTTTAACTCTTTACCAATTGACAAAGTTTTAGTCTTGTCCAAATTGAAAGCATTTCCAGACAACAATTTAACTGTGGCTCAGATGTCTTTGATAGGGTAGAAAACAATGTGGGAAAAGCAGAAAATGATGGTTTCCAGCAGTTTTTCCTTTACCCACAATGTTTTTTAAAACCGTCTTTTCTCGGAGTTGTTAAAACTCAGGACTGTGTGGTAAAGGGTTAACTCTATACCAGAAGACAAAATTTACTCTCGTGCAAATGAAAAGCATTTACAGACAACAAATTAAATATTGCTGAAATGATCAGATTTGACCATAGTAGGATAGAAAACATTTTGGGAAAAGGAGAAAATGCTGGTTACCAGCATTTTCTCCTTTTTCCAAAATGTTTTCAAAAGCCTGTTTTTCTTGGGTCATTAAAAGTCAGGATTGTGTGGTGAAGGGTTTAAAGATCAATGAAAAGAATCATTGTAGACCACTGGCACTGATAGCACAAAGATGTATGGGCTTGATCCTTCCATGTTTTATGGAACAAGTTAAATGTTGGGTCATCTGATACTTTTCCCCAGCTACCATCCACAATAGTTCAGCTTGTAGAGCATGAATGTCAAATCTTGGGCCACTTGAGAGCGTGGGTTCGATCCCCATGGCTGGCCATCTGAATAGACTCAAAAGTCTTTTGGATAAGACATAGGGCTACAGGAATCTGAAAAATTGCTGGATCAGACTGATTCCTAACATTGGAAACCAAATTATTTTCAAAAACTTCGCTAAAAATTGGTCCAAAAAATCACAATATGGCAAGTCAGGACGAACTTATAAATCTATATAAACCTTTAATCATTGTTGCAGGCATTTTTGAACATTTAGTAGAGCAGTGATCGTATATAAGATCCCTTGGTAGAGTGTGAAACTGTTAATTGGCCATTATCTAATTATTGCCATTTCACTGTGACAGAAATCGCAGCTTATAGAGATCTCATCATGCATCATTGCTGCGCAAGTGATTAATCCCTTTCCGCAATCGGTTTTGTCTAGTTACAAACCATACATGCAAAACACACTAATCAGTCAATTTCACCACGCCCCATCTGCATCAGAATTTACACGCAATATCTACTGTGAACCAGTCAGAAATCGCATACGAAATTTATTTGCCAATTTTCCAAAGCCGCGCCTTGATTCTGCGTAATATGATGGTGTGCATCCTGTCACGAACTCATGACCAGCATTACATGTGTATATTTAGTGATGACCTCTCGCAATCTTGAGTTATTAACCCATCTCCTGCTAACTGCTTACACAGCTCGCACCCCACTATCTCCCCTGTCAATGGTAAAAACGACTTGGAGAACTGTCTACTCCAGGAGGTTGCCTCCGAAATTTGCCTATTTTTTGCTTTTGGTATCAGTATACTCACTCAAGATTGTAGACATGAATTAATTCATGTAGAACCAAGTAATTTTACGTCATTCTTTCCAAACAATCCAATCGTGTTAGTTTTAGCAGACACAGACACATGTTTACTTCGGCCACGTTATTCTTGAAAACAAAAGTAAAATGGCGAGCCGCAGATTGACACTCTATGACGCTCTACAGCAAATTTTCGATGGCAGTGAACACGTTCTTCAGAAAATTTTAACCGATGCCATCACCATCAATAAGCTTGAGATGGAACATTCACAGACCGATCACGAGGTTATTTTGACAAAGAAAGTGGGTGGGGTAACATAAACTCGCCGTCATCAATCACTCATGACAGCTGGGCCAATTCCAGGATCGCCCGACGTTTGACGAATGTGCCATCGATCCACTGGACCGGTTGAGATTACAAAATTTTTGTAGACCTGTAAGAAATTAAACCTAGGTCCCGTTCTACGGTGCTATTCACTGAGCATGCTAAAGAGACCAGGAATAACTTAGGACGGGTTTCTTTTTGTATTTTGCACTACATAACTAACAGCCTTATTGGTGCGTCACCCATATGTGCAACCGATGGTGAGATAAATATACAATAATCAATCAATCCTTTGCTCTACTATTGTTTAGTAATAGTTTTAGTTCAACTCTTTTCCTGGCTACAGATTTTAGACTTACCAAAATTGAAAGCATTTGCAGACAAAAAATTAAATTTGACCCAAGTGTGTCTTGGAAAGGATAGAAATCAGTGTAGAAGAAGAAAAAAATGCTTCCGTGTTTTCTCCTTTTATTACATTGTTTTCAAAAGCTTTCTTGATTTCTTGATCAGGGTCTTTAAAGCTCAGGATTGTGTTGTAAAGGGGCTAAAAAAGAATTTTCTTTTCAAAAGAGGATATTGCTCACTATGATCAATTTCTCCTTTGCCAAAATAATTTTCCAAGGTGTCTGTTACACAATGAAAGTCATTAGCAGGTGCTTATGTGCTAACCCTGTACCAAACAACAATAATTTAGACTCAGCTAAATTGACAGTATAACATGCATAACAAATTCAGGGTAATTCAAAAGATCAGTTCCATCTTTGAAAGGGTAGAAAATATTGTGTAAAAAGGGTACCAGCATGTTCTCCCTTACCCACAATGTTTTGTAAAGATTTCTTCCTTATGGTTGTAAATACATGGGATTGTTTGTTGCAGGGTCCTATTTAGTTCTTGTGTGGTAAATCATAATTTCTTGTAAAACATTGATAAACACAACTAGATATATTTTTTCTTTGCAAATGTACAGAATGTGTATAGTTACATTCAGTCAAAAGGTGCAATTTTGTGTATAATTCAATGGTCGTTTTGCAATTAGTAACTCTATTTTTGTTACATCAGATCTGACATCATGATGCTGATTTGAACATGAATCCTCATAATTGGCCACCGTTATTGGTCATGTGACATTCCCACAAGTCATTGAAAGTTGAAAAAAATATTAAATATATAAGGAAGTCAAAGTATAAAAAAAAATAATGAAACAAATATAAGGATAAAACTAGAAAAATCAGTTTTGACAGAAAATACAAATGAGCCTTGCTCTGGCAAAAGGAGGTTTAATGCATCTTAGAAATGCATTGCCAAGGAAGTCATCATACTATTGTCAAGCCAGGTAGCTCAATTGTTAGCATAATATCTGACTCATGACCTCATGCTTTTTAGTTTGATACCTGGTAGAGGCAAACTTTCTTTCCAGTGACCATACATTTTTTAAGTCTATATACAAAATGATGAAATTTTCAACCTGTCCAAATTCAAAGATTTGGCAGACGACAAATTAAAATTGACTTATGAAATTGGATTTATCCTTGACAGATAGGAAATATTGTGTGTAAAAGAGAAAATGCTAGTTACTACCAGCATTTAATCCTTTTCTCAGAATGTTTTCAGAAGCCTTCTCCATTGTTGTTCAAAGCTGGAGATAGTTTGGTGAAGAGTTATCCCTTGAAGTGCTTTTCATAACCATAGTTGATTTTGTAGCCTGTGTAGATCAAGATCAGACTTCACAAAACATGCAGACTGATCTATAATATACACTAGATTCTTTAAAATCAAGTGCATCAGTGTAAACTACAAGAGAAATGTGTTTTGAATGATAGGAATTGCCAATTATGGGTAGAAAACATTGCAGAAAAGGGAGATAATGTTGGTAACCAGCATTTTTCCCTTTCTTACAATGTTTTTAAAAGGTCTCTCCCTCAGGTGGTTAAAACTCATTTTGCTAAAGGGTTACATGGCATGTCATACATAATTATATATTTCAAATGACTTTGATAAGGAAAATCCTAGGTAATGAATGCACATGTTGTAAATTAAAGGGGGCAAATCAGATTTCAGTTGTGGATAATTTTTTTAAAGCTGTGACAAATAGTGTATAACACTTTCTTCTCTGTTAGCAGAAAGAAAATGGTGTAATTTTAGACTTTCCCAGCATCCCCTCCCTTCCAAGTTTTCAAAACCTTGTCATCAGTGCATTATAAACATGGTATTTCATTTCCTAGCATCCCAGGCACACATTTATGTAAAGGAATCTTCAGTCCAAAAGTAAATACTGATAGTTCTGACAGCAGCCTGGTGTGTAGTTGAATACATGTTAATTTATGACGTTTTATAATGGGATTTTAACTTTGGTTTGTAATGATCTTTGTTGCTCAAGACTTTTTTCAGAGGACATTTAAATGCCCATTTAATCTTTAGTGGAACTGCTTTCTGCACAGACTTATTGAAAGTTGCTCAATTTTCAATAGAGTAATGATTTCAATTACGTTTAACGGAATAGGTTTTCTTGAGAGTAGTTGCTTTATTTCGGTAAACAATCATTGCTATCTCTTTACTCTGAACTGTCTTCCAACTTTATTTCTATCTTATATTATTTGTATCTAACATATTATGCTGAATGTAAACAACTTTAACCCTTAATCTGCTAAGTGCGACTCACTGACTTTTTGCGGACAGTGTAAATCAAGATCAGACTACAGAACGTGCAGTCTGATCTTGGATCTACGCTGTCCGACAAGGAGATATTTTTCTCCAAGAAATAAGTTCAAAAACACATTATTCAGGTTTTTACTATCGGCTTGAAAGTTTTTTTTTTTAACTTATTTAGCAGCATAAGGGTTAATACATATTGAAAATAAATGTTTGTACATTATGTAGAACATAGAAACAAAGTTGATAAAAAAAGTTTAAAGGAACAGATTTCTTGAGGGTCGCTGTATTTGGTAAACAAACATCTTACAGAGAGCATAGTGAAATGTTAGGATAATAATGTAATTGAAAAGGCATTTGACTCTCTTGCCCAATCTTCCTGTCCTGAGTAAAAGGATTCAAGGCCACACTGTCCCTTGAATTGTTTGGCCTTTCATCATCCACCATCTTTGTAGCTTGTCACATGACAGAAAGTAGTACTGTCAGCTATGCTACCACTAGTCTGGCGGCACAAGAGATTTCTTCTTATTGTGAGGAGTTTCATTTGCATTACCTTTCCTTTGAACATTATTCCCCCAACCATTTTCACAGCCTGGTCAGACAAGGAGAGGTTTCAGTGTGGCTACATAATTTGTCTTGTGTTTGTACATAGGTTGTCGTCGTGACCCTTTACCACACAGTCCCAACTTTTAACAACCCTGAGAAAGAAAGCTTTTGAAAACATTGTAGGAAAAGGAGAAAACGCTGGTAACCAGCATTTTCTCCTTTCCCCACAATGTTTTCTAACCTTCCCAAAACAAATTTTGATTTTTGAGTCACATTTATTTTGTCATCTGCAAATACTTTCAAGTTGGACCAGTCTAAAATTTTGACATTTGGTAAAGGGTTAAACAGAAGTTGTCACAATTCATGCAAAATAATAGCTAGATTTTGTCGAAGTTGTAGCATTCCTGAATGTTTTTATTTGTCCTTGCAAAACTGTTGGTAAATCTGATTTGAGTCGGTCTGATGGTACATATGCAGCAAATCACATGCTTTCCTTTTTAACTTAGTGCAGGAAATTATGTGATCACATGACTTCATTCATCATTGAAAAACAAAGGAAGTGTAGAATAACAAGTGATAATGTGATTTATCATTGAAAGATAAGGGAATTTTAAAAATCTGTAAGACATAATTTGCCATAATTTTTTCAAAAGCCTTTTTCAAGTTTGATACCCAGTTGAGGCAAACTTTCTTTCTGGCAATTTTTAATCTCTCACCTGATGCATGTGAGAAAAGTAGTCAGTGGCTCTGGAAAGAAAGTTGTGTCAGTACTGGTGTGAGAAAGCCAGGAAACACACGAGTGCGTCACTGACCCCCATGATATGACCTAAGCTGCTAAAAGGGCATTAAACTTCAATACAAACCAAATTAACTATATTGGCATGCATCTTATTTCAAGTACCACATCCAACAGCATTGTTTATTACTTTTGTAAACACATGAATAAAATAGAAAACTAAATCTAAAAAAAACATGTAAAAAACAAAGAGTAAAATAATGACAATCGGTGGTTAAAAAAAAAAGGTGGTAAGGGTTGGCTGTAGGGGTAGAGGAGGCCAATAGATTTCTCTGTACTATGACATGCATTTACTTTCAAGCATAAATCTAATGGTAAATATATGTTTTGAAAATACATGTACTAGTATGTCTAGAGAAAAATAAACATAAAAAATGAATTCAAAGAAAAAAAAATGTTTAACCCTTTCCCAAACAATGATTGTTAGACTGGTCCAAATTGGAAGAGTTTGCAAACGACAATTTCAAATTTGATGAAAATGACAGAAAGTTCTCCAAAAGGGTAGAAAACACTGTGGGAAAAGGAGAAATTGCTCGTTACGAGCAATTTCTCCTATTCCCACAGTGTTTTCAAAAGACTTGTACTGCAGACACGTGAAAACCAGGGCTTGTTTGGGAAAGGGTTAAAGAGTAATACAATTGCAGCTGGTAAAGTAAATGATGGAAAGGGTTTGCTTTAGGGGAGGAGGAGGCCAACAGATGTCAGAGCTTTACCTGCAAAATACAAAAATGTTAGTAAGGGAAATTTAATTTTAGTTAGGAAAAGGTCGGGGAAATTTGCTTTACTTAAATTGTGGATACCCAGTTAGGGTGTCCATGGTGAAAAAAAAAATACATTTTTTCAGGGAGTTCTGAAAATCTGTCAGGGATTTTTTTTTTTTTTTTAATTCAAGCAAAAGTTTGGGAAAAGTAAAGAAATTTTGAAATAACAGCAACTATCCTCAGCGATAACGGAGATATGATAAAAAAAGTTTTCGCATGACAACACAGGTGCCGCTGCCAGGGCAATGACAGTACCTCAACATTTTCTTCCAAAACAGCTGAGCTCTTAAAGAAAAAAGGCTGACAACATTTTGTAGTACATGTATGTATATCAATTTCATTTTAAGTGCATACTCATGAAGAGATATAAATCTTATCAGAATAGCTTGTATTTTTGTCCATTTAGGCATGCATCTAATTTCAAGCACCACATCCAACTGTATACATTGTTTTTGTAAATATATACATGTATGTATGAACATAGGAAAAAAGAAAGAAAACAAATCAAAGAAAAACAATTAAAAACAAAATTAAAAAGACAGAAAATAATACAAACAATGAGAATTGGTGGTTAAAAAAAAAGGTGGAAAAGCTTGGCTGTAGGGGTGGGGAGGCCAACAGATTTCCCTGTATTATGAAAAACATTTAATTTCAAGCACTCATCCAACAGTATAAATATCATTTGAAAAAACATGTACAAATATGTCTATAGAAAACAAAAAGTAAAAAAATGTATACAAAGAAAAACAAAACGTAAAAAAACTGGTACATGTCTGAAGAGTCACACATTTATTACAGTGGGTAAAGTAAAAGGTGGAAAGGGTTGGCTGTAGGGGAGGAGGCCAACAGATGTCAGAGCTCATTGTGCATGTTCAAACAGCACATCCAACAGTATAGATAAATTTCATAAAGACATGTATGTAGGTAAAAAAAAAAAAGAAAAACAATTAAAAAACAATTGGAAAATAAATCAAAGTACTGAAAGTACTGACAGACTAGCAAATTTGATTAATTGATTGTTTGTATGGAGTTTAACCATGTTTTCTGCATTATCTCATTTATGTAGCGGTGGCCAGTGCACATATATCCATGCTTTCCTGGAGTTTCTTTTACCAGTACTCTGCACAATATTCTTTCCAGGCCACTGGCTGCTTTCCTACATGCCCATCGTCGAAATGTGAGAGATGAATCCTGTTGCAATTTGTGGATCCGGGCATTGAATCAGGGACCTCCTGTTCTCACGTCCTGTACGCTACCAACTGAGGTGCCGGGGCTATACGTGCTACTGGTTAACTATAATCTAGTTTAAGTTTAACACTTAACCTGCTAAAAAATGTTAAATGAAACTTTCAAGTAGATGGTAAACACCTGAATATTGCTATTTCAAAGTTACATTTTGGAGAAAATATATCCTCTTTTCAGACGATGTAGATCAAAGATCAGACTGCATGCTCTATGCAGTCTGATCTTTATCCACACTTTCCGCAAAAGGTAATTGTGTCACGGTAGTGCTGGTAAAAGAAACTCCAGGAAAGCATGTATAGGTGCTCTGGCTGCTGCAATATCACTGAAATAATGTTGAAAACAGTGTTATAACACCATGCAATCAATTAGTCAATATCCAATAGCACAAGATGTAGTTAACTATTTAACTCTCTTTATAAAACAAAAAAGTTTGCACTCGTCTAAATTCAAAGCTGTTGCAGACCATAAATTAAATATGGCTGAACTGATGAAACCTGATTACAAAAGGGCAGAAAACAATGTGGGAATAGGAGAAAATAATGGTTACCAGCATTTTCTCCTCTCACAATATTTTCAAAGGGATTCTTCCACAGTGTGGTTAAAACTTGGGATTGTTTGGTAAAAGGTTAATATTCAAGACATAGAATGACAGCTTAACATAACAGTTTAACTGTACACAATAATCTTATCAATGAATGAATTTATCGTCTGCAATAGCTGTCAGTCAGAATTACGTAGTATGGTCAAGAGTTAAACAGTATCTTGACTATTTTCTTTTGGTCAAAAACAGTCCTGGCATGAGAGTCTTTTGCTTTACATAGACATTTCTTTCATGGAATTACAAAGCCCATAGTTTTAGTTGTAATATTTGTATGTATCATTGTCAAATGGTCTTTGAACAAAATTGTTCAAATTGTTCCAGAAGAGGTCCCCCCCCCCCTTTTGTGTTTTACTATTTATAATGGATCCAACTCTGATGGTCGACTGTGCTTACGTAGAGCTTCAAAAATTTATACGTACATGTACCATCAGCCATGTTTGGTTAAACAAGCAGATTCAAATTTTGTCCATGGTTATTAAAAATGACTACATTTTCAAATTAGCTCCTATTAACTCAGCTGAGTGATATATCATCATAAAGGTCTTCTAGTTTAGGTCTTGCTGTCTGAGTGTGTCATGATAAGAATTGTAACAAACAGAAGCAGCCCTGATTTAGCCTAAAACTGTGCAAGTGAGAGTGCCAAGTTTTCTTTTATACAGATTTACACCATTTTAGGTAAAAACATCATCTACAGGTAGTAATTTTTGGTGCCCAGCTTTTCCAAAAAATGGAAAGGACTGAAAAGTATTATCCATATTAAGTACTATTCAACATTTTTTAAAATAATCTTTTGTAATACAAAAGAATACAGGAAGCCAACATAGAGTTATGTTTTGTTCCTCATAGACCTTTTGAAATGTTTTGCATTTTCAGGGTGAAATTCAGACACATAATTTATGTCGAGTATCAATTATTTAAAATGCTGATGATTGTGGCATCAAATTTGACAGTTTAAAGATAGAAATTAATTTTGGTAATGTCATGTTTTTAAGATTTGATGAATTTATTTGTAAAACATATTGGAAAGTAAATATTAGAATTTCTTTCATGATTTTCTTGAAAGTATTTTGACGTGTTAATATATTATACAGGTATCTCTAAGTCAATAGTGTCAAACTATAGTGACCATCAAAGTTTTTAAATAAGCCTTTAAAGGGGAGGTGGGGGGATTACACTTACACTGGGATTCCATTGGCATCAAATAACTATTTGAATTCAGTTGACTGTATTTATTATATATATTTAAAAATACTCTCTGCAGAATTAATGATGGATCACATGTTAATTATGAAGTTACAGCATGTGTGAAAAAGCAAAGACTAAGACCAGTCTGCACATGCACAATGCTTGATAAGAGACATTTGGGCTCACAAACTGGTTCCTGTACAATCAGATTGTTGATTCAGGGAAAATGATGATCAGACTATTGATTAGCTGGTTGATCTAGGTCAGAGATGTTTGTCACACTTGTTTTATTGTGTGGCTCAGTGATATTTGTCTTTTCATTGCTTTGACCACATTTGACAACCTAAGATTTAGTAGTTTTCCCACCTTTTAAGTAATGTTGCAGGGCCATATAAAAAAGATACAAGTCCAAACAAACATGATGAGCAAAGGCATTGCACAGCTGACTACAACAGTCTTTAGAACAGGAGGTATTAGGGTTATGGATGGCAAAACCCAGTAGCTAGACCTAATGTTGAATGCCTTAGTTTATGTTTGAATGTGCTGCTAAAATTTGACATAGATTCTATTGTTGAATAGCAGGGTGAATAAAAAGAAGTGTAACAGATTTGGTTGAGGATCTTTATGTAATGGTGATCATAACATTAATTTTATAGAAATGCAGTATAGCATCTATCTTTTATTACATGTGGTTTGAGTAAAGTCAAAGCCATCAGTATCACAATGTACACATTTCCCCATCAAATTGTTAAATATTTCTTACCAAAGGCATCAACAAAGGTTGTATACAATTGTTGCATTGTTTAGAAATAGTATTATGAAATCAGAAGCAAGATTTATGATGTTATCAAAACCTACTCATAGCTTCAAAATCAAGTTGGAATAGTCTTGCACTTTGAAATCCAACTTTTCAAGCTGGATTGAAGTGCAAAACTATGCTATCTTGAGTTAGAATAGTTTTGCACAATTAACATCATCACTTTGAGATAGAATATCTTCCAAAAATAACAATATCTCCAAAACTACTTGGAGTATCACCGCAATATTTTAACATAACATGTATCGTGACATTTTATTTCAATAAATGCAAAAAAACTATTTTTGACAAAAATTGAGTTAGAATAGTTTTGCGTTGAAAAACAAACCAAAACCATATTTGATAATACATGTATAGAGAGTAACACAATTAGATTTGGTATAGTAAAAGGTGGTAAGGGTTGGCTGTAGGGGTGGAGGAGGCCAACAGATTTCAGAACTTAATGTGCAAAATACAAAAATATTACTCTGGGAAATTTTAGTCAGGGAAATTTGCTATACTCAAATTGTGGACACCCTGCCTGTAATGTCAAAGGAAACATGAAAGTCCCTTAGTGCCTGTCCACATTTTTGTACCTACGGCAACCATCACATCAATGATGCAGCAGCAAGGATTTAATGGTCACATCCACATCATGACCCATGCTCCCCCTGACAAAGCATCACTGTACCATTCATCAAGCCTGGGACATGAGCCAGTACCATGAGGCACGGGCCACCATGACAGCCCCCACTAAACAACCCATCACTTGACACCATAACTCTCTGGAAATAAGCAACCACATTAAATTTAACCCTTTATCACACAGTCCCAGGTTTTAATGGCCCTGAGATGTGAGGCTTTTGAAAGCATTGTGGGAAAAGGGAAAAAAATGCTGGTAAGCAACATTTTCTACATTTCCTACAATGTTTCCTATCCTTCCAAAAACAATTATCAATTTTTGACTCGCTTTTGTATCGTTGTCTGCAATTGCTGTAAATTTTGAAAAGTCTGAAATTTTGTCATTTGGTAAAGACTTAATGGTCTACAGTGACAAATAGCAAATACACTGCTTTGTCCAATAAACTATAGCCAGTGATTTTTCTCCCAATAACGGTTTACTCTCTCACTACAGTTGGTCGACGAGAGTCAGACTTTCTTTGAGACAAGTGTTTCGTCCAGAAATACCAGTGCCTTATTCCGGCTCATACCGCCTGATCCCTTACAACAAGGCATAATGAAAGACATCCCTGTGAGGGCTTGGCAGTGCTGTCCCACCATTCACTCCCATCCCTTTTCTTAAGGATTACCAGCCAACATACCTGTATGCAGGTATATTTCTGGATAACCTAAGTGCATACTTTATTCATCAGATCTAATTGGTTTGTGATCAAAGTCGATATTTCTGCCGCTGCACACAAGCTAATTTAATTTTTTACCAGACGACAAAATTTTAGACCTATCCAGATTGAAAGCACTGGCAGACGACAAATAAAATGCGAGTCAAAATATTTCTTTGAAATATTTCTTTGGAAGTGTAGAAATCAATGTGGTCAAAGGAGAAAATGCTGTTACCAGCATCTTGTCCTTTTCTTACAATGGTATCAAAAGCCTTCTTACTTAGGGTTTTTAAAACTCAGGATTTTATGGTAAAAGGTTAAAGGGCACATCAGCCGATAATCTCATGTGTCAGATTGATGCTTATGCGTCAATATGGGTAATTTCCAATTTTCAATCATCAAAAACCCGGGGTCTCATGTCAAATAAGAACCCTGTTTGAGTCTCTTTTTCATAAGGGATTTATTTTTCTATACCATGCTTAACAAAAAATCATTGTGGGAAAAGAAGCAGTTCCTTTTTAATAGGCATTGTTTCTACTCCCAAAATATTTAGCAAAATATCTAAACTTCTTATTTTTTGTCATGGTTTTGTGTTTGATCGAGTCTAAACATAGATTATGAATTAAGCTTTATAAGATTTACAGACAACTGGACCAAGGAAGCAGTACAAAATGACAATTGAGTGAAGAACATCATGTAACTGTAGGAGGGGATAGGAGTGTATACAGAGTAACTGCTGGAATAGGGATGTCAGATGCCAGATTGCATCTGTAATCACATTTCATACCTGAATTGGTTTGTATTGTCAGCCTCAATCTGTAAAATGTTCTAGATAGATCTGGCAATGTGTGATGTGATTTCAGATTTCAACTACCCTTAGAGCTTCATTGATCCACGGATCTGAACAGGAAAAGGTAAGTTATATTTTTAATTTACTATTTCATAAAGTTATGTAACCCATACCACAGAATTGTCAGTTTTAGCTTTGAAGGGAAGTAATCCTCTGAAAGGAGGAAAATTCATATCCTTGCATAACCCAAGCAAGAGCACCGCATGCAGGTACCAATGCTCTACTGCAGTTGCTTTTATAAATAGACTGAATTTCATGGAACATTTTAAGTTGAAAAAGGGGCATAACTGTGTCAACAATGTTTTGATGGTTACCTACCCTTGTAGTATAGGTTCCCCTTTAGATAGTTAACGCTTTACCAAATGACAACATTTTATATTGGTCCAAATTAAAACCATTTGCAGACAACAAGTTCATTGTAGCTCAAAAACTGGTATTTTGCCTTTGGAAGGGTAGGAAACATTGTATGCTGGGTACCATTTTCTCCTTTTCCCACAATGTTTTCAAAAGGCTTCTTCTTTAGGGTCATTAAAACTCGAGTTTGTGTGGTATAGGGTTAATAGATTGATTTTCAGTGAATATTTTATCTTGAAAAAGGGGCAAAACTGTGTCAAAAACATTTTGATGGTTACCTACCCTTGTTGTATAGGTTCCCCTTTTGATAGTTAAGAACTATTCCGAATCTGAAGTAAATATTTACAGTAATGACAGAGATACTATAAAATGTCAAAGTCTTTGCATGGTGACACAGGCGATGACGCAGACAACAACAGGGTCTTATTTCTAGTCTGAAAATGTTTGTTGGCAGTACTGTATTTGGCTCCCTGAGGGTTATTACTAGTGATGGGACATCGGTTAGAAATCATAATCGATCATCGGTTGGAATCGGTTGCTGCTACCGATGCGATTCTTCCGATTATAATCGGTTCCTCATAAATATGCTCTTACATGCATGTTTTATTGTAAACCCTTGTATCATTTATGTTTTATGCTGTTGTTTGTGATGTAGATAGACTTTTTGTAGTTTTACCTTTGCACCAGGTCCTGCTTTCTATACACCTTTTGGTTTTTAACCACCTCTGCTTTGTGCCAGTTGGCTTTGTAACACATAAGTATTTGGGCTGATTTTTGCCATTACAGAGGGAGTTGTTGTTATTGCGGGAGTGATAAAACCCGGTAACAGACACCAGTATATAAAATCCGGTACCAGACCGACGATGCAGACTTCCTGCCGATCATCGATTATGACAAAGTTTAATCGATAATCGAGATCGGGAGTTTCCAACACGCTGCTAATCGATACTTGCCGATTATCGGTACACCACTAGTTATTACATATTTTCACATACAATCTTATGAGGGATGTTTAAACCTAACAAACACATATGTTATCAAAAGCCCGTTAGTCAACAAAGAGTCATAAAAAATATACGAGCCAAGTGAAAAGTGGTTTTAATGCAGTTGCAAAAAGTATTAAACCATAACTTTTTGCTTTTGGTCAATTTTCTGCATGCCAATGGACCAGTGTACCTCATGATTCAGTAGGTTGTTATACAAAACAGATTTTAGGGATGTATAATTCTGTGATGACTTGCTTGGCATCATGCATCACAGGGGGGGTGCATTAAGCCCCCTTTTCAGAGCATAGCTCATATCATTTTGCTTTTGAATTCATATGTAATCATAGAATGCAATTTTTGTACCTATTATATTGATACTATATGCACAAGGGGCCATTTATTTTTCCATGCTAATAGGCACATGGGGCAGTCCAATTATTTGTCCTGTTTGTATAGCTTTTAACAGCTTCTAAAACAGTTGTTAGCCAACCAATTTGCTTGAAATTACGCCAAAATATTGTCTAAAGTCATTACAACATTTCCCAAATAAATGATGTCATTTGCATGTTGCAAATGGAAGTAAACAACTTTTAAAGTTAACTGATACTAATGGCAATATGTTACGTCAAGGCGGCAAAGGATTGTATTGAAAATGGTGCATTTAACAGGTTCTGCTGAAATCTTGACAAGTTGAGTCAGGTAAACTCAGTCGAGGTGCCCCAAGTTCATGTCAATGATTCTCTTTAAGAGACTGTAACTTGGTGCAAAGTCATCAGAACTAAACCAAACTTGGTGATAAAATGCCAAAATAATATGAAAACACACTGACATAATTTCTATCACAATACTCCTTAGTAGTGTCAAGTTACTAACTCTTTCCACTGTTTTAATGACCCTGAGGAAGAGAACTTTTGAAAACATTGTGGGAAAAGGAGAAAATGCTGGTAACCAGCATTTTCTCCCTTTCACACAATGTTTTCCACCCTTCTCAAAATAAATTCAAATTTTTTGAGTCACAGTTACTTTGTCATCTGCAAATGCTTTCACTTTGGACAAGTCTAGATATCTTGTCGGTAAGGAGTTTAGAAAACCAATGTTACTTCTGAAAACCCCTCATATAGCCCTGGAAATCTTCACTGTATGCCGGTAACTGTTTACTAGATGATCAAGTTTTGATTTGTCCAAATAGAAAGAGTTTGCAGACGACTACTCAATTGTGCCTAAAATGTTCGGCTTTGCTTCTGAAAGATAAAAACAATTGTGGGAAAAGGAGGAATTGTTCATAACCTGTATTTTCTCCTTTAACAACAATGTTTTCCAAAGCCTACTTCCTTAAGGTTGTTAAAACTTTGGATTACATATGAGCCATGCTCTATGAAAAGGGGGATTAATGCATGTGTGAAAAGTATCAACCCAGGTCAGCCTGCACAGTCCGTGCAGGCTGACCTGGGCCAAAACTTTTGGCTATTAGTCAATTTTCTGTATGTCCAAGGACCAGTCTACCTCATGATTCAATTGGTTGTTAGACAAAATGGATTTTATGGATCTGTTGTTATGTGATGACTTCCTTGGTACTAAGCATCACAGAGATGCATTAAATCCCCTTTTACCAGAGTATAGCTCATACATGTGTTATAGAGCAAACATACCTATGTGTTATAGAGTGAACATACATATGTGTTATAGAGCAAACAGAAAAGAAATACTGGTACATAATGACACTATGAATTCCTCAGGGAATGTATAGCCCATATGTATGTGTTATAGAGCAAACATATGTATGTGTTACAGAGCAAACAGAAAAGAAATACTGGTACACAATGACACTATGAATTCCTCAGGGAATGTACAGCCCATACATATGTGTTAAAGAGCAAACATACGAATGTTTATAGAGCAAACAGAAAAGAAATACTGGTACATAATGACACTATGAATTCCTCAGGGAATGTATAGCCCATACATATGTGTTATAGAGCAAACATATGTATGTGTTACAGAGCAAACAGAAAAGAAATACTGGTATACAATGACACTATGAATTCCTCAGGGAATGTATAGCCCATACGTATGTGTTAGAGAGCAAACATACGAATGTTTATAGAGCAAACAGAAAAGAAATACTGGTACAGAATGACACTATGAATTCCTCAGGGAATGTATAGCCCATACATATGTGTTATAGAGCAAACATACAAATGTTTACAGAGCAAAAGAAATACTGGTACAGAATGACACTATGAATTCCTCAGGGAATGTATAGCCCATACATATGTGTTATAGAGCAAACATATATTTGTTTATAGAGCTAACAGAAAAGAAATACTGGTATACAATGACACTATGAATTCCTCAGGGAATGAATAGAAAAGAAATAATAGTTAGCTTTAGACCTTTTTTAATTGATCAAAGAAGATAAAACTATCTATCAATGATTCCAAATACATTCACCATTCTGTTTCTAAACTCAAAACCTAGCAATCTGATTGGTTGAGACATTCTGCCGCAGCCAAACAGATGGCTAGATCTACAACAAAGATTTATAATTGATTTACAGGGGGATTTGCAGTTTTTTAAAATCTCAACAAATTTAACAGTGATTCATCTCACAAGATTTTTACAGTCTCATCAAACTTCAAGAAATGATTACCAGCGTAATCCCTGAAATTACCCATTTACCACAACAAATTTTACACTTGTTCCAAATGAAAGCCTTGCATACGAAATATTAGCTTTGGCTATATGAGATCTGTAAAAGGACAGAAAACAATGTGTGAAAAGGAAAAAATGCTGGTTACCAGCATGGTTACCAGCATTTTCTCCCTTTCCCACAATGTTTTCAAAAGGCCTCTTGGTGAAGGGTTGCAAGGTAAAAAGCTGGCACACCATCAGTCAAGAAGAAAGACAAATGTAAGAAAAAAAATACTTTTTCAGAAATATTTCCTGAAGTCTTTACCAAATAATAGAATACCACTGCTATGATTAATTTGTTTTTTTGAAAATAGAGAAAAACATTGTGGGAAAAGGAGAAAATGCTGGTAACCAGCATTTTTTTTCCCAGGTTTTCAGAAGCCTTTTTCTTCGGGTCTGTTTAAACCTGGGATTGTGTGGTAAAGGGTTAATGGGCTATGTAGCCTCTTAAGCCTATACCAGACAACGAAATTTTAGACTTGCCCAAATACATGGTTCAGTGAAAATCTATAGATATTTGACCAATCAGGTCATTACATTTATTTGGCCCAATGTGCAGCCTTGCTGTCTGCTATTTTGGCTCCCAAACAAGCGACTGTTAATGTTGGAGAAGTGCAATATTTTGTGTGTTTACAACGCTTAAATTTAAGAAAAACTTACAGATGTGCTTTGCAAACATGTACGGCTTACGTGAGATATAGGCAGAGGCTACAAGTTGGCATAATGATTATGATTGCCAATGGGACATGAGCAAAGAGTTTCAATCAACGCTATATTATGCAATGGATTAATTAATTTTTTTTTCCCCACTGAAATTTGCTGAGGCATAAAATCTTTTACAGTGGAAAACAAAGGTAAAAATACATGAAATACTAACAAAAAGAAAGTATGTTCACTAAAATATCTACTGTAATCTTGTTTAATAACCTCTGCACATCCAAAGAGAGGCACTTGTCATCAATGTTTCAGTTTGACATTAACTCTTGGTGCCTGAAGAATACTGAATGTGTAGATACAGATCAGACTGCAAAAAGCATGCAGTTAATTCATGGATTCAAACTATCTGCTACTTAAAATAAGCACATTTACGTGTTTTCCTTACTGAAAGAACATGTACATTTAAATTATGAAAAAGATTAAGTTCTGTTCCATACAGTTTTGGAAGTTCAGCTCAAAAGGCAACTTATGTTGCCATCTTTGCAAGCCAAGGTGACGACCACCATGTGGATCTTACCCCTTGGCTGATCCAGTCGAAATTTGTTAGCTCCATGATACGTGTAATCATTGGTTGCAGTCAGGACTGAAAGCTCCAATCAAATAGCGTGTTCCATTTGCTGTCCAACATCAGCAAAATGTAAATAAAAATGATGATCACAGAAGATTGTCAGATATGCTGGGAATAATTACCCAAAAATAGATGAACAATATTTTCTTCAACATTCACTGTCACAAATCAATTAAATGAAGTTTTAGGATACATCCCAACACTAGATGATGGACTGTCAAAGTACATAATTATGTGGCTTTTGCTTCGCGAAACTTGACAAGATTTCGGAAATAGATTTGGATCTGATAAATCGTCTGTAAAGTTTGTGATCTGAAAAGCTGTCAATTGTTGACCAATTACAGAGAAAGCATGCTGAACAAACTATCACTGGACCAAACCTTAGCGGCCAATTGTCAAGGACTCCCATTAAAACAACAACAACGAAGCGCTTAACTCTTTACCTACAGACAAAATTTCAGACTGGCCCAAATTTAAAGCATTTGTAGATGACAAAATAAATGTGGCTAAAAAAATGAAATTTGTTCTGGAAAGGTTAGAAAACACTGCAAGAAAAGGAGAAAATGCTGGTTACCAGCATTTTCTCCTTTTCCCACAATATTTTCCAAAAGGCTTCTTTCTCTGGGTCATTAAAAGTCGGGATTGTGTGGTAAAGGGTTAACAGATTATAGCCAAAGACCCTGAAAGGTAAAAAAGCCTTTTGCCATATTTAACGAAATGCAGAAATGCTGGACATATTTAACTTGGATAAGCAAAAATTGGTAATACAGCTTGATAAAAAATAAAATAGTCCAAAAAAAATCACAATTCTGATGAAAGAATTATTTTAAGTATATCCTTACATGCACAACATACCATAATATAGGTAATTGGTTACATACGTGCTTCAAAGTGAAATCATCCAGAAAAAAAAATCCGCAATTGTTCATCAATAACCTTTTTCGATTTTCAAAAATGGCTTCTCTTAAACTCTTGAAAAATGTGCACACTGATGAAAAATTCACAGGCATTTAACAGGGGGGACATGTATCCAAGTTCACACGACATCCGGATATACCTGACATTGCTCTACCCTTCCCAAAACAAATTTTAGCTTTTCAATCACATTTATTTTGTTGTCTTCAAATGCTTGCAATTTGGACAAGTCTACACTTTGTCCTTTGGTAAAGAGTTAACCTGCTCAAAAAAAATACATGAAACTTTCCAGCCAACAGTAATAATCCAAATATTGTTATTGCATAGTTATTTGTTGGGGAAAAAATATCACCTTATCAGACAGTATAGATCCATCCTGTGCAGTCTGATCTTGATCTATACTGCCCGCAAAAGATCATTCAGTCACGTTTGGCAGCATAAAGTTTTCAAAAGCTTTCTTCAAACTGTATGGTAAAGGAATAATGCAGATTTGACTATAAATAATTAACAAGTATAATTTACATTTGCAGAACAGTGAAAGTAAATAAGAGCAATGCATGTGTGTGCCAATGCATGGCTGCAGTTGCTTGATTTTAGTGGAAATTCTAAGTCAAAAAAGGGACATAACTGTGTCAAAAATACTTTGATGGTTACCTACCCTTGATAGTTACCTATTCTTGAGAAGAAAACACTATGGGAAAAGTAGAGAATGCAGGTTACCAGAATGTTCTCCTTTTCCAACAATGTATTCAAAAGGCTTCTTTCCCAGGGTTGTTAAAACCTGGGATTAGTAAAGGGTTAACACAGTTTCTCCGTCTTGCAACAGACATCTTTGAATAGATAGAAGCGAAAGTAGAATTTGCCCATAACAAGCAATGTCTACTGTTACTGCTATGCTTTAATATACATTCATAACTAATACCCTAAATTTTACACTGATTTTACCCAATAAAGACCATTCTGTTACTGCCGGAATAGGACATTTTACAGAACAAATGTCAAATACAGGGTACAGAAAAAGCCATGTCTACTGTTACTACCATGTTTTACCCTATACAGACAAATAACATCATTTTTACAACATTTGCCATCTGCAAATGCATTCAATTTGGCCACATACAAAATTTTGTCTTTTTTTTTTAACAATTAACACTGGAGAATACCGACAGTCTAAAATTGTGAATTTTGGACTTGTTAATTCCTTTACCAAACAATCCCAAATTTTAAAGACCCTGAGGATGAAGCTTTTAGAAAACATTGTGGGAAAGAGCAAAAAAGCTGGTTACCAGCATTTTCTCCCTTTCCCACAATGTTTTCTATCCTGTTACCTTGTCATCTGCAAATGCATTCAAATTGTTTGGTAGATAGTAAACATTGGAGAAGTGATGGCTGCACATACTGAAAGGTGATAACACTCTTATGAAGTTTTTAATTCCAGGATCCATATTCATTAATCATTCATAACCCTTAAGGCTCAAAAAATATCCCAATGGACATTTTCACTCTAGAATAAGATCCAAATAATTGCAATTTCATTACAGCCTTTTCTCTATATTGTTTAACTAAAGCGGACAGCCTAGATCAAAGGTCAGACAGCACGATTTGTGCAGTCTGATCTTGATCTACACTGTCCACAAAGGCAACTATAATAGTGAAAGGTGCTTTAAGGGTTAAGAATATTCCTAGCCTTACTCTCCAGAATTTTATAAATTCAAAAGTAACCAGTTGGTTTAGCCGATCAGAAGTTGTCCAACTTTCACATTTAGAAAACCTCAGATATAAAGACTAAGAACTTTCTAAGAATGGTTGGTAAATACTGCCCCAGACATGTTTTCAAAGCCTTCTTTTTTCGGGTTGTTAAAAGTTATACCTGCCTGCTCATGAAACATTCGAAAGAAATGAAAAAAAACCTCTCTGTAGAGTTGCTAAGTCCCAGAATATTATATCCAGCATGAAAAGATTAAATATCACAATGATAACAAAGTACAATCACAGAGGTGATTTTGTAGCCTGTGCTACTTTCGAATAAGTTGGTCGTCCCAGAACTTTTGACATAAACTGTCCAGCTTCAATCAATTTCTGCAAGTTGATACCCTGAAAATACAAAAAAACCACAATTTTGCAATCCCTCTAGTACCAACAAATAATGGGTTCTCTTTTTTTTTTTCAAACCTTTCGAAAACGAAGAAAATTGAAGTTGTCGTAATTATTAAAATATTTGTATGAACAAAGTTGACTAAATATTACCATGATGATGAACTGGTATCACAAAGACAATTTTGTTGCTTGTGCTACTTTTGGGCATGCTCTGGTAGCTCAGTGGTTAGCGTATCTGACTCACGACCTTGTGGTTGCAAGTTCGAATACTTGGTCGAGGCAATCTTTCTTTCCGGCAATTTTTCGCCTCTAACCTCTGATGCATGCGAGAAAAGTAGTCAGTAGCTTTGGAAATAAAGTTGTGTTAGCACTGGTGTGAGAAAGCCAAGAAACACATGGGTGCATCACTGACCACCATATGACGTGAACTGTTAAAATGGCGTTAAACTCCAATACAAACCAAAGCTACTTTCTAAAGAGTTGGTCATTCCAAAACTTTTGATATAAACTGTCCACTTTCAATCAATTTCTGCATATGGATACCCTGAAAATAAATCAAAATCTGAATTTTGCAATCTCTCTAGCACCAACAGATACAGGATTCTTTAACTCTTTACTGAATGAAAAAAACAACTGAGTGGTACAAATCAACAACATTTGCAGACAACAATTTAAATAGGGCTAGAATTATGAGACTTGGCTGTGAAAGAGAAGAAAACATTGAGAGAAAACAAAAAATGCTGGTTACTAGCATTTTCTCCTTTTTCTACAATATTTTCAAAAGCTTGCTTTCTCAGGGTCATAAAAACTGTATTGTGGGGTAAAGGGTTAAATACAGAGAAATGCCACATCTAACTGTTTTTTCAGTCACAGCAACAGTTTAGTTTTTATTTTTTTTTTCCTAGGTCATACCTGTACTAGACTGAATCTCTGCAGTGCCTATGGACACACCATGACCTGCACCATCAAACAAGGATAACAAATCCACAAACTTTACAACTGATCTGAGGAATCAAATTAGTGTGTGTTCACAACAGAGCAAATTTTTAATTCTAATTTAACCTTTAGCAGATGACAAAATTTTAGACTGGTTGAAACTTTTGCAGATGATAAATTAAATGTAGTTGAAGTCTTTACCACAAAACAAAAGCGTTTGCAGGACCTACATTACTGACTGACAGACTGGGCTTAGCAAAGTCAGAAGTTTTGATTATGGTCTACCAACTGAAATAAAAAGGCTCTACATATATCAGGTGAAAGGCTGAACAAGAACAACAACCCTTATTTACATGTTTTAAATACCTGTAGTTGAGTTACCTACCGTGAAAGAAAAAAGAGGACCAGCCAAACGGTTGTATTGAACACGTCAGCCCCCCATGATGAAACAGGGGATTTTGATGGCGGCATAGATCAAGATCAGACTCCACAGAACGTGCAGTCTAATCATGGATCTACACCATCCCCTTATTTATTCAGGCCTATTAAATAAAGGTTGTCCAAGTGATGGAATTTGTTCTTGATAAGGTAGAAAACATTGCGGGTAAAGTAGAAAATGCTGGTTACCAGCGTTTTCTCCTTTTCCCGCAACATTTTCAAAAGGCCTATTTTCTCAGGAGTTGTTAAAACCCAGGGCCTGTGTCATAATGGGTTAAATGATGGACATTATCTCTGAAAGCAATTCTCCTTTTTTCATAATATTTTCTACCTTTTTCAAACATAAATCTTACAATGTTAGCACATTTGATCTGTTGTCTGCAAATGCTTTTAATTCAGACAAAGCAAATGTTTTGTCATATGTTAACCCTTTATCACAAGACAAAAATTTTGACTTGTCAAAATTCAAAGAATTTGCAGACGACTACTTAATTATGGCTGAACTGATGGAATTTCTCTTTGATAGGGTGGAAAACATTGTTGGAAAAGGAGAAAATGCTGGTGGTTACCAGCATTTTCTCCTTTCTGCACAATGTTTTCAACAGGCTTCTTCCTCGGGGTCATTTAAACTCGGGACTGTGTGGTAAAGGGTTTCTACACAGCAGATACTCACTGTTTCTATATTTAGACCATGCAACATGTACACCACATTCTATGTTGAGACATTACCACTGGCCCCTTTGGCATAGGGACAGCCACCAAGCCCTGCTATAGAACTGTCCACCACGCTGTCACCAAAGGCCCCTTTGGCAGTGGGACAGCCACCAAGCGCTGCTATAGAAATGTCCACCATGCTGTCACCACTGGCCCCTTTGGCAGAGGGACTGCCACCAAGCCCTGCTATAGAACTGTCCACCACACTGTCACCACTGGCCCCTTTGGCATAGGAACAGCCACCCAACATGCTGTCCCCTTTGGCATAGGGACAGCCACCAAGCCCCATTATAGAACTGTCCACCACACTGTTGCCACTGGCCCCTTTGGCGTAGGGAAAGCCACCAAGCCCCATTATAGAACTGTCCAACACACTGTTACCACTAGCCCCTTTGGCATAGGACAGCCACCAAGCCCCATTATAGAACTGTTCACCATACTCACTCCCATCTGAAAATGGGTAACTAACTTGATAATATGATTCTACTTAACTCTTTACCTAACGACAAAATTTTGGACTGGACCAAATTGAAAGCATTTGCAGACGACAATTTAAATGTTGCTAAATTGATGATTTCTGTCTCTGATAGGATAGAAAACATTGTGGGGAAAGGAGAAAATGCTGGTTCTCCTTTTCCCACAATGTTTTCAAAAGACTTTGTCCTCAGGGTCATTAAAAGTCAGGATTGTGTGGTACAGGGTTAACTCTTTACCTAATGATAAAATTTTTGGTTTGTCTAAATTGAAAGCATTTGCAGATGACAAATTGAATGTGGCTCAAATGATGGATGACAGGCTTTGGAAAACATTGTGGGGAAAGGAGAAAATGCTGGTAACCAGCATTTTCCCCTCCTCCAATAATGTTTTCTATCCATTTCAATTTCATAATCTGAGCCCCCTTTAATCTGCCGTCTACAAGTGCTTGCAATATGAACCAGTTTAAAAATGTGTTGTGTGGTAAAGGGTTAACTCTTTGACAAGGAAGTTTTCTTTTGATTGTGGGCAAAGGAGAAATACTCTTTTCCCACCATGTTTTCTACCCTTTCAAAAACTTTTTCCACTATTTGAGCCATGTTTAATATGTCATCTGCAAATGCTTTCAATTAGGACTAATCTAAAATTTTGTCATGTAGTTAAGAATAAAGCTGTATCTTATTTGTTGTCTGCAAGTGTTTTCAATTTGGTCCCAGTCTAAAATTTTTTTATCTGCTAAAGAGTTAAAGAAGAAAAAGGGTATAGAAACAAGAGGGCCATTTGCCCTAAAGCGCTTACCTGAGTAAAGTCATCTAAAGTTGATTATGCTGAAGAGATCCTGGTTTTAATCATGAAAAACACATCAGTGTAAGTGACCTACTTTTTGGACCAATGTGACTAAATTCCAAACATTCTGACCAAGTTTCATGAGTATCAGACTGAAAATGTGGCCTCTACAGTGCACACAAGGTTTTTCTAAGATTTGGTCCAGTGACCTACTTTTTGACCTGATGTGACCCACTTTGAAACTTGTCCAAGATATCATCAATGCAAACTTCTTGACCAAGTTCCATGAGAATCAGGCAGAAAATGTGGCCTCTAGAGTGCACACAAGGTTTATCTAAGATATGACCATGCGACCTACTTTTTGCCCCGACATGACCAGCTTTTAAACTTGTCTGAGATATCAACAAGATAAACATTCTGACCAATCTTTATTGGTATAAGACTGAAAATGTGGCCTCTATGGAGCACCCAAGGTTTTCCTAAGATTTGGCCCAGTAACCTACTTTTTCACCCACCATGACCTTCACACTTGTCTGAGATATTATCAAGACAGACAGTATGACCTAGTTTCATGAGTATCCAACTACAAATGTGGCCTCTAGAATGCACACAAGGTTTTTCTAAGATTTAGTCCAGTGACCTACTTTTTGACCTGACATGTCCCAGATATTATCGAAACAAACATTCTACCCAACTTTCATGAGTTCCAGGCTGAAAATGTGGCCTCTAGAGGGCACACAATGTTTTTCTAAGATTTGGCCCAGTGACCTATTTTTTGACTGGACATAACCCAATTTCAAACTTTTCCCAGATATTATTATGACATTCTGACCAAGTTTCAATAGTATCAGGCTCAAAATGTGGCCTTTTGAGTGCACACAAGGTTTTTCTAAGATTTAGCCCAGTGACCTACATTTTGACCCGACATGACCCAGTTTCAAATGTGTCCAAGCTATCATCAGGACAAATATTCTGGCCAAGTTTCATAAGTTACAGGCTGAAAATGTGGCCTCTAGAATGCACACAAGGTTTTTCTAAGATTTCGCCCAGTGACCTACTTTTTGACCCCACATAACCCAATTTCAGATTTGTCCAGGATATTATCAAGACAAACAACATGACCAATCTTTATGTGTATAAGACTGAAAATGTGTCCTATATTAAGCACCCAAGGTTTTTCTAAGATTTTGCCCAGTGACCTACTTTTTGCCCCGATATGAACAGCTTTTAAACTTGTCTGAGATATCAACAAGATAAACATTCTGACCAATCTTTATGTGTATAAGACTGAAAATGTGTTCTCTATTGAGCACCCAAGGTTTTTCTAAGATTTGGCCCAGTGACCTACTTTTCCACCCAACATGACCTTCAAACTTGTCCGAGATATAATCAAGACAGACAATCTGACCTAGTTTCATGAGTATCCAACTACAAATGTTGCCTCTAGAATGCACGCAAGGTTTTTCTAAGATTTAGTCCGGTGACCTACTTTTTGACTGGACATGACCCAATTTCAAACTTGTCCCAGATATCATCGAAACAAACATTCTACCCAACTTTCATGAGTTTCAGGCTGAAAATGTGGCCTCTAGAGGGCACACAATGTTTTTCTAAGATTTGGCCCAGTGACCTACTTTTTGACCGGACATGACCCAATTTCAAACTTGTCCAAGATATTATAATGACAAACATTCTGACCAAGTTTCAATAGTATCAGGCGCAAAATGTGGCCTTTAGAGTGCACACAAGATTTTTCTAAGATTTAGCCCAGTGACCTACTTTTTGACCCGATATGACCCAGTTTCAAAAATGTCCAAGCTATCATCAAGACAAATATTCTGACTAAGTTTCATAAGTTACAGGCTGAAAATGTGGCCTCTAGAATGCACACAAGGTTTTTCTAAGATTTTGCCCAGTGACCTACTGTTTGACCCGACATGACCCAATTTCAGACTTGTCCAAGATATTATCAAGTCAAACATTCTGACAAAGTTTCATAAGTTTCAAGCTGAAAGTGAGGCCTCTAGAGTGCACACAAGGTTTTTCTAAGATTTGGCCCAGTGACCTACTTTTTGACCCGACATGACCCAATTTCAAACTTACCCAAGATATTATCAAGACAAACATTCTAACCAAGTTTCATGAGTATATGACTGAAAATGTAGCCTCTAGAGTGCACACAAGGTAATTGATGATGCCTGGACGACGCCCGCCGGACGCGGCATGATCACAAAAGCTCACCTTGAGCACTTCGTGCTCAGGTGAGCTAAAAATTGTTGGAAAAGTAAAAACATATTTTAACCTTTCAAATACAAGCTGCATCATTTGAAGCACATTTTGTATGTCATCTGCAAATGTTTTCAATTTGGATAGGTCTAAAATACTGCCATCTGGTAAAAGAGTTAAATGACAAAATTTAAAAGAGCAGCATAATATTTCATCAATGCATTCCTGGAGTTTCTTTTGCCAGTACTCAGCACAATAATCTCTGTGACTGCTTTCCAACATAACCATCATCGAAACAATGGTCAGCGGTGACAGAGGAATAAAAACTGCCACAATGACTGTCATTAATCCTCAGATAGAAATTCACCGAGCTGGGGATTTGAAGCAGTGACCCCATTCTCAAGCCCTGTACCCTGCCGACTGCACTACAGGGGCTCGGCCGTCTTGATAAGGATTTAAGAGTTAACCCTTTACCACACAATTCCTAGTTACTCTGATAGGGGATGCTTTTGAAAAAAATGCGGGAAAAGGAGACAAGAAACATCATTGGAGCCACAATATAATTTGTTGTCTGCAAAGGCTTTCAATTTCGACAAGTGTAAAATATTGTCCATTGGTAGGGATTGAGTCTTTACCAAACGACAAAATTTTTGGACTAGCCAAACTATAGGAAAAGCATTTGAAGATGACTAAATACATGTAGCTCAAATGATGATTTCTTAGTAGGGTAGAAAACATTGTTTCGGAAAAGAAGGAAATGCTGTTTACCAGCATTTTCTCCTTTTCCCCACAATATTTTCGAAAGCTTTCTTCTTCAATGTCGTTAAAACTTGGGATTGTGTGGTAAAGGGTTAAGGTATTAGAATACACTACATAAAGCTAATCCTTACCTGTACGGCAGCCAGAATGTTTGCCAAAGCTTGACCATATGTATCACGACAATGTACTGCCAGTTTCTCTGTGTCATCGCCACAGTTAATATTTTTCTCATGGCCCAAGGGGTTCTGTAACATCCCATTTCGTACATAGATTTTGTAACCTGGAATGTTCATTTAGCATTTAAGTGATGCATAATACCAAACAAGTCATCACATAATTACGATCAATAAAATCCTTTTGTCCAACACTCGACCGGATCTGGAGGTAGAATGGTCCTTTGATATGCAAAAAATTGAACAATAGCAAATATTTTCGACCCATGTCTGCCCTGATTGATACTTTTTTAGCATTAAACCCCCTTTTCACAGAGTGTGGCTGTTATATTGTTGCCCTTTCCTCTGTATGTAGTGGACAACTTTTAACTCTTAAGCTGCTAAATAAATAAAATGAAAATTTACCCTCAATAGCAAAAACTCAAATATTGAGATTTTAAAGTAGATTTCAACAGAAAAAAATACCGTAGCAGACAGTGTAGATCCAAGATCAGACTGCTTGTTCTGTGCACTTTGTGCTCAGGTGTGCTAAAAAATACCGTAGCGGACAGTGTAGATCCAAGATCAGACTGCTTGTTCTCTGCAGTCTGATCTTGATCTGCAATGTCTGCAAAAGCATCCCGAGTCGCAGTTAGCAGCCTATGGGTTAACTCTGTACCAAATAACAAAATTTTAGACTTGTTCAAATTGAAAGCATTTGTAGACCAAAAGACGTATGCGACTCAAAAATTAAAATTTGTATTGGGAAGGGTAGAAAACATTAACTCTTTACCAAATGATAAAATTTTACACTTGTCAAAATTGAAAGCATCTGCAGACGACAAAATATATGTGACTGAAAAACCAAAATTTGTTTTGGGTAGGGTAGAAAGTATTGTGGGAAAAGGAGAAAATAATAGTTATCAGCATTTTCTCCTTTTTCAACAATGTTTTCAAAAGGCTTCTATCTCAGGGTTGTTAAAAGTCAGGATTGTGTGATAAAGGGTTAAGAGATCATTTAAATTCTTCCTGAAATGATACAATTTGTCAACCTTACTCCTTTACCAAGTAATCATGTACTGTTATAACTTTGAGCAAGCTTTTGAAAACATGGAGGGAAGAGGAGAAGCTGTTAACCAGCAGTTTCATTTTTTCCCTCTATGTTTTCCACTCCTTTTAAAGACAATAACAATAATTTAGGATTTCAATTTGACAAGCTGCAGAAGAAATAACATCACAACAAAAGCTGTTAAAATATTTTACAGCATCAAGATCTCAGAAAGGTAGGTTGACACAAGTGATTCTACCATTTACACATTTTGTTTTATTTTGCCTTAACACGGCATGGCCTTTATTTGACAGAGTTTGAGCTTACAATGGGCTGATTGGCCTGCTCCTCTGTGATTTTAAAATAGCCAGATCTATAAGCATCATTTTGGACAACAAGCTTCAATCTGCCTATGTTACCTTTTTAAAGCAGTCCTAATGTACTTCGCAACTTTGAGAAAGGAATAAAACTGAAGATCCTTTCATAAAGGCAGTTGATTATCAAAAATCATAGCCGTGTTCTGTTTTTTAAACCCTCACTACTGTTGCGATTATATCTAAGTATATGTATGTGCATGCCCTGGAGAAATAGTATGCATCCATATAATCACCAAAAGCACAATTTGATAATTCAATTAAGATCCCATTCATTATGGTACAGGAGCAAGGGTGTTAAAAGTCATTAATAAAACTGAAACAGCACAAAGTTACACTGTACCCCCTAATTTTTCTTTGTACCCCAAATTCAAAACCTAAGGGGTAGGATAATTTACCACTGAGTAGAACGGGTTAGCAATTCGCACCACTGCTGTTCTATTCTCCGGCAGGGAACCATTGTGGATGATAGTCGGATAACTCAGAATTTAACCCAAGATAACACTGCATGCAAAACGACATGGTTACCAGCCGTATATTGTGCTAAAAGTCATAAACCTTTTTAACGCTAATTACAACAGAAGAAAAATCACACACTCTACACAACCTTACCGTGGATATCATAAGCGTCCCGGAGACAAGGAGGATGAAATGACCGAAATGAACTGCACACGGTTTGAATAAGGGGAAATGTAGATTCTCAAAAGAGCAGCTTATTGTCATATGTTACAGCTTGTAATGGGGGAAAATACGGCTTAAAAATGTTCGACTCTGGGGCGAAATAGACTCATGGGCGAACTACCCAGTTCAAAACCTGGAGGGTGCATGCATGTACCCCCAAATGAAAAACCTAGTTGGCATGCTGGTTATTGTTTTAGGTACCTGATTCCTCTGTATGTAACTGGCATTTCTTGTCTGTTGATGTTATGATGATAAAGCTGGCATAAGCACTTCTATGTGCAGCTGACTGAGTGAATAATACATGCCAGCATACACATAAATGCGATCAAGCTCGCTAATTTTAGTCGTAAGACAATTCTGTTGATGCGGATATTTGCTAATGTTCTGCATCGCATCTGCATTACCTGAATTTTTCCTCGTTTAGCTTCAAATTCGTTTTGGCACATACATTCACTTCGTCAATGTATGACACTTGTTGTTTACTTCGTATCTGAACTGATGTCATGACTGTTTGTTGCTATTATTACTCGAAATCGGCATTAATTCTTCGAAAAGCATTGAGCTGTTTGAGGAGGCAGCCATATTGGTTGTTGTTGTTGAGAGAAGTACGATAAAAACAAAGGGAGGTAACTAGTTTCAATTTTTTGTTTTGAGAAAAGTGAGTTACTTCCCTTTGACCATAAAACTCTAAATGAGCCCTTTAGCCACCATTATAATGTAAGGCATGACTGCAGTTTTTGTGGACAAGGCAGATCAAGATCAGACTGTACAGAACCTGCTATCTGATCATGGATCTATATTGTCTCATACAGTTTTTTAATTTGCATGTGTAAGGAACTTTGAACTCTCAACATTTTGGTCTGTACTACTAGCTGGAAATTACCATTTTATTCATTAACCCTTTACCACACAATCCAGAGTTTTAATGACCCTAATGGCGAAGGCTTTGAAAAATATCGTGGAAAAAGGAGAGCTTTTTCTCCTTTTTCCCACTCACCAAGCCCGGCTAGCTCAGTTGTTAGTGTAAAGGACTTGAGAACAGGGGGTCACTGGTTTGATTCCCGGCTTGGCCAATTTCATTCCAAGGATTGATGATAGTCATTGAGAGATGATTCATTTCACTCTCACCGCTGACCATTGTTTAACCGTTTACCACACAATCCCGACTTTTTAAGGACCCTGAAGAGGAAGGCTTTTGAAAAACATTGTAGGAAAAGGAGAAAATGCTGGTTTACCAGCATTTTCTCCTTTTCCCACAATGTTTTCTGCCCTTCTCAAAACAAATATCAATTTTTGAACCACATTCATTTTGTCGTCTGCAAATGCTTTGAATTTGGAATAGTCTAAATTTTTGTCGATTGGTAAAGAGTTAAGTGGGAAAGCAGTGTTGTGGAAAGAATATTGTGCTGAGTACTGGTAAAAAACTCAAGGACAGCATGGATAGGTGCCTTTGCTGCTATGATGTAACTGAAATAATGTTGAAAATGGTGTTAGACACAATACAGTGAATCAATCCTTTTTGTCCACATTGTTTTCTGTCCTTTCACTCATCACTTCCATCAGTTGAGCCACAATTAATTTGCTGCCTGCAAATGCTTTGAAATTAGACCAGTCTTTATCAAATTACAAAATTTAAGACACATCTAAATTGTGAGCATTTGCAGGTGAAAAATTGTAATGAAAAACTGATATTTGTCTTTGACCAGCTAGAAAATATTGGTGGATAAGGAGAAAATGCTGGTAACCAGCATTTTCTCCTTTTCCCGCAATGTTTTCAAAAGCACTTTTTGTTTGGTTCCTTAAAATTTGGGATGGTGTGGTGAAGGGTTAAGCAGTTAAATGGTTAACAAAAAACAAGCACAGCCTGCAGCAGGCCTGTTTTAGACTCTTTACCAAATGACAAAATTTTAGACTTGGCCCAAATTGACAGCTTTCAGACAATAAATTAAATCTGACTCAAACAAAAAAATTGTCCATGGATGGGTAAAACGTTTGTTGTTCAGTAGAGAGTTAGGTTGTTAAAGGCTGTTATACCTTACTTTAAACAGTAGTATAAAGCTACAATAGAAATAGACCTTCAGCCTGTTATGCATGAACCAAAGCATGCCATTGCAGACATTATGTAGATGTGAAGCCAGTGTGGATCCCATATCCTTTACTGTCTGATCTAGGGTTTATGAGGTCTGCTTCTTTAACTCTTTACCAGACAACAATATTTCAGCCGTGTCCAAATTGAAGGAATTTGCAGACGACAAATTTTCTCTTCCTCAACACATAAAATTTGTCTTTCACAGGGTAGGAAACATTGTGAGAAAAGAAGAAAATGCTGATTACCAGCATTTTCTCTTTTTCCCATAATGTTTTTAAATGCCAACTTTTTCAGGGCAGCATTGTGCTGTAAAGGTTTAAAAACTAATTTTAGCCTGTTTTTCAAGCTGGACAACGCTTCTTTGGCTACTTTATTCTGGTTTGGTTTCTACGCAAAGAACATGAGAGTATACAGTATTAAGCATGTTTCAGAAAAGGAATTAACACCAAGGGAGATAACTAGTTTCAAACATGTATCATGATGAACATGACTTATTTCCCTTTAATTACAAAAAAAACAAGAGGACCATGATGGTCCTATATCGCTCACCTGAGTACCAAGCAGTAAAGGTCTACAATGAAGATAAATACCAAATATTGAAGTGCAAGGTCAAAGCTCTAGGTCTTCTTGGTTTAGACAAGAAGATAATCTTTCTTAACCAAACCAGGTTATATAAATACTTGTGAGAAGTTTGAATGATATTTGTCCAATAGTTGTTGAAAAATTGGGAGAACAAGAAATTTCATCAAAGGAAAATAACTTTGTAAAAATTCAATGAACCATCACCAAAATATAATATGCACAATCTTGCTTGGCACCGAGTCTCTCTAAAATTTGAATGAAATCTGTCCTGTAGTTGTTGAGAACTAGCTCTGACAAGAAAATGCTACAGAAAGACTGATGGATGGATGGATGGATGGACCGACAAGCCGACTCCTTTATACCTCCAAAACGGAGTTTTGAAGGAATAATAACAAAGCCCTAGGCCTTTTGGTGTGTGGCAAAAAGTTGCCTGATTTGAACAAACTTAGTAGAGAATGTTTGCCGATTCAAGACTTTCTATACAGGTTAGTATTATAATGTTGTTAAATACACCAACAACTACAGTGGTTGTCCAGGGACATGTTCATGGGTAATTGCTATTGTAAACACATAAACAATGTATTTACACTTGCAATAGTCTTGCACCAACCTTTCAATGCGTCCAGCTTACAAAAATTTGACCTTCAAATGTGACACTGACCTTGGCCCTACCTGAACAGATCTTTCAAATGGTACTTCAATTCATGGTGGAGTATATGCCCAAAAATTATAATGACTTCTAAGATTTACAAGATAAAATCTGTACTACAGAGTTAAATGAATGAACAAAAATGAACTCAAAATACAATGAACACAATGTTCAAAGATACATCCTAACAGCCAGAGAGAAAAATGCTGTCAAAGCCTTTAACCCTTTACCACACGGCAAAATTTTAGATCTGTCCAAATTGAAAGCATTTGCAGACAACATTTTCATATTGGCTCAAGTGACACAATATTTCTTTGACAGGGTAGAAAACTTTGTGGAAAAAAGGAGAAAATGCTGGTTACCAGCATTTTCTCCTCTTCCCACAATGTTTTCAAAAGTTTTCACAGAATGTTTCTCATCATGTGACCTAGCGCATATTGTCAAGGTTCTGCAATTTATAGCTGCATCATGGAAAAAGGGGTCTTCATGTTATATTTCATTTTTCACCAATATCTCTTTGATTACTGGACATATCTCAACAGATTTGGATTAAATTTTCACACATCAAGTGACCTAGCGCATATTGTCAGGGTTTTGGAATTTATTGCTGTGTCATGGAAAAAGGGTGCTTCATGTCAAATTTAAACTGCATCCGTCCATCCTGAATAGATAAAAGGAAAAAATGATCAGGTGGGAACCAAGGCTAGGGGTACACAAGACAGGATGTTTTATCAGACAGTGTAGATAAAGATCAGACTGCAGTTGGATCTTGGATATATATGCCTTATATTCTGCAAGATAGTATTGCCTACAACACAGTCTTGAAATGCATATTACTTGGTCTATCTTTATCTCTTTACCAAACAAAAATTTTAGACTGGTCTATAATTCAAAGCATTTGGAGACAACAAAATAAATTTGTCTCAAAAAATGAACTTAGATCTGGGATGGGTAGAGAACATTGCGGAAAAAGTTTAAAAAATGCTGGTTACCTGAGTGCTTGGCCCAACTGAGATTTAAATTTGACATCCCTGCATAGCTAGCCCTGTAGGTAATGAGCTAACAGGCTTGGATCAAATCATTAACAAACAACAAAATTTAATCCTTAAACCCAAAGGCCATTTTCATTCCAGAATGATTCCAAGATGATAACAACTGCGTGGGTGCCTTTTGTCTGCAGTGTTTCAACAAAGCAGACAGTATAGATCAATGATCGGACTGCACATTTCGTGCAGTCTGATCTTGATCTACACTAGACACAAAGGCAACTATAGTAGTGAAAGGCACTTAAAGGGTTAAGACTTGTCCAAATTCAAACCATTTCCTGACAACAAAATAAATGACTCAAAAATTTAAATTTGATTTTGGTCGGGTGGAAAACATTGTGGAAAAAGGAAAACATGCTGGTTACAAGTATTTCCTCTTTTTCCCACAATATTTTCAAGAGCCTTATTTCTCACAGGCATTAAAACTTGGGATTGTGTGGTAAAGGGTTAAGTAGGACAAGACTTTTAAAGTTCATTCTGTATACCTTTATGTCCTGTTTTGACCCAGGGGCATCATCTGAACAAAATTGGTAGAAGTCCACAAGGAAATGCCACATACCAAATATCAAAGCTCTAGGCCTTCTAGTTTCAGACAAAAACATTTTTAAAGTTTGCTCTATATACAATTTTGCCCAAAATTGTGACCCCTGGAGTTAAAGGGTTAATTCAATTCTTTTAACAACTTTGGTAGAACTTCACCCAAGGAATATGCCTGTCAAGTTTCAACATGATTGGTTTAGGAGGAGATGTTTAAAGGAATTGTGGAAAGACGGACGCTGGACAACGACGAATCACAATACCTCACCCAGCACTTCGTGCTCAGGTGAGCTAACATATAGGCCTAACTATTGTCTGTGGCTTGTGATAAACGACATAAAGATGAAGTTTCATAACATTTTGTCCTGTAGTTAAAGAGAAATTAATCCATAATGAAAATATATGTGAAGCCCGCTTTTTCCATGACACGACATTTAATCAAAAAAACTAAACTAATGATATTGGCGGACTATCATAAGGAACACATGAATGAAGTTTCACAAATTTTTGTCCAGGATTTTGAGTTGAAGATACATGTATATTGATCCTTAACAGAAATATACATGAAGCCCCTTTTTCCTATGAGACAGTATTTGATATCAAAAAGGAAAAAAAAAAACAATAAATATCAGCGGACATCATTAGGAACACCTGTATGAATTTCTATTAGTTTTTGTCAAGGATTTTAGAAGATATCTGTCCTGAAAGATGGACAAACAGATGGTCATTGGTCAATGACGAAATTAAACATTTAGCCCCCTTTTTTCATGACATGGCATTTCATGAAATAAAAACAAATACCTATTGTCTGTGGCTTGCAATAAACAATAAAAAGATGAAGTTTCATGACATTTTGTCCTGTAGTTAAAGAGATATTGGTCCACAATGAAAATATACGTCAAGCCCCCTTTTTCCATGACACAGCAATAACTGGTCCTATTAGACCTACAATCAAACTCATTCGAGATCTACGGTCATATATAATATTGACTAAGTTTGGTGCTGATTGGTTTAAATTTGTAGATGCTAGAGTGTAAACAAAGTCAAATGGAGCAACTTTTTAATTCAAGGGCAAATAACTCCAGTCGTTCTGGTCTGATTAGACACATAATTGAACTCATTCAAGATCTTATGGTCATATATATTTAGACCAAGTTTAGTTCCGATTGGTTAATATTTGTAGATGCTAGAGTGTAAACAAAGTCAAATATAGCAATTTTTCTAATTCAAGGGCAAATAACTCCAGTCGTTCTAGTCCGATTAAACCCATAATCGAACTCATCCGAGATCTTATGGTCATATACATTTTGACCAAGTTTGGTGCTGATTGTTTAATATTTGTAGATGCTAGAGTGTAAACAAAGTCAAATATAGCAATTTTTCTAATTCAAGGGCAAATAACTCGAGTCGTTCTGGTCCGATTACACCCATAATCGAAGTCATCCGAGATCTTATGGTCATATATATTTTGACCAAGTTTGGTGCTGATTGGTTAATATTTGTAGATGCTAGAGTGTAAACAAAGTCAAATATAGCAATTTTTCTAATTCAAGGGCAAATAACTCCAGTCGTTCTGGTCCGATTACACCCATGATCGAACTCATCCGAGATCTTATGGTCATATACATTTTGACCAAGTTTGGTGCTGATTGGTTAATATTTGTAGATGCTAGAGTGTAAACAAAGTCAAATATAGCAATTTTTCTAATTCAAGGGCAAATAACTCCACTCGTTCTGGTCCGATTACACCCATAATCGAACTCATCCGAGATCTTATAGTCATATATATTTTGACCAAGTTTGGTGCTGATTGGTTGATATTTGTAGATGCTAGAGTGTAAACAAAAAAATGTGAACGGACGGACGGACGGACGGACGACGGACGCCGACGGACGGTGAGTGATCACAATAGCTCACCCTGAGCACTTCGTGCTCAGGTGAGCTAATAAAAAGATGAAGTTTCATGACATTTTGTCCTGTAGTGAAAGAGATATTGGTCCACAATGAAAATATACGTCAAGCCCCCTTTTTCCATGACACAGCAATAACTGGTCCTATTAGACCTACAATCAAACTCATTCGAGATCTTACGGTCATATATATTTTGACCAAGTTTGGTGCTGATTGGTTTAAATTTGTAGATGCTAGAGTGTAAACAAAGTCAAATGTAGCAATTTTTTTAATTCAAGGGCAAATAACTCCAGTCATTCTGGTCCGATTAGACACATAATCAAACTCATACGAGATCTTATGGTCATATATATTTAGACCAAGTTTGGTGCTGATTGGTTAATATTTGTAGATGCTAGAGTGTAAACAAAGTCAAATATAGCAATTTTTCTAATTCAAGGGCAAATAACTCCAGTTTTTCTGGTCCGATTACACTCATAATCGAACTCATCCGAGATCTTATGGTCATATACATTTTGACCAAGTTTGGTGCTGATTGTTTAATATTTGTAGATGCTAGAGTGTAAACAAAGTCAAATATAGCAATTTTTCTAATTCAAGGGCAAATAACTCCAGTTTTTCTGGTCCGATTACACCCATAATCGAACTCATCCGAGATCTTATGGTCATATACATTTTGACCAAGTTTGGTGCTGATTGGTTAATATTTGTAGATGCTAGAGTGTAAACAAAAAAATGTGGACGGACGGACGACGGACGGACGGACGACGGACGGACGACGGACGGACGGACAGACGGACGCCGACGGATGGTGAGTGATCACAATAGCTCATCCTGAGCACTTTGTGCTCAGGTGAGCTAAAAAAGCCCATGTAAAAGTCTGTTACACACCCAAGGCTATCAGACATGACTCTATGCGGTTTTTGTAGACAAAGTAGATTAAGCTCAGGCTGTACAGATCATGCAGTCTGATCATGGGTCTACACTGTCCAATACAGTATTTTGATTGTATGGGTATGTGTAAAGAGCTTTGAAATAATATTTTGGTCCGTACTCCTGGCTGGACATTATCATTTTATTTATAGACCCTTTACCACACAATCTGAAGCTTTAACGACCCTAATGGAGAAGACTTTTGAAAACATTGTGGAAAAAGGAGAAATATTGGTAATCAGCATTTTCACCTCTTTACCACAATGAAACAAAAATTTGCATTTGAGTGGCTAGAAAACATTGTGGGTAAAGGAGAAAAATTGTGGTTACCAGCATTTTTCTCCTTTACTCACAATGTTTTCAAAAGACCTTTTCCCTAGGGTCGCTTAAACTCAGATTGTGTGATAAAGGGTTAACCTCTTTACCATGAAGTATTCTCAAACCACGAGTAAAAAGTGGTTCAAATGATTGGTCATGTCTTAAAAGGGTTGAAAAAAAATGTTGGAAAAGCAGGAAATTGTTTTCAAATGTTTTCTCCTTGTCAAATAATGTTTTCAAAGGGAATTTCTTGGGGTCATTCAGACATGGGATTGTTTGGTAGCAAGGTTAATAGACCGATTGATTAATTAATTGATTGTATGGTGTTTAACCCTTTCCCAAACAAGCCCTGGTTTTCACGTGTCTGCAGTACAAGTCTTTTGAAAACACTGTGGGAAAAGGAGACATTGCTCGTAACGAGCAATTTCTCCTTTTCCCACAGTGTTTTCTACCCTTTTTGAGACCTTTCTGCCATTTTCATCAAATTTAAAATTGTCGTCTGCAAACTCTTTCAATTTGGACCAGTCCAAAATTTGTCGTTTGGGAAAGGGTTAATGTTGTTTTCAACATTCCTCCAGTTACATCGTGATGGCTAGTGCAACTATCCATGCTTTACTTCAGTATTTAATAACAGTTCTTTGGACAACATTTTTCCCAAGCCACTGGCTGTATTCCTGTGGTAAGAGTCCAAGAGAAAACAAGCCTTACTGCACCAACCATGTCTCTAAATGGATCAGATAGAAAAAAAATCTGGAAAACAGGTCCAACAGAGGATATTTATGCCACATTACTGAGAACTCCAACACATGGTTTTGGTGAAAAAGATATGAGTCATGCTCTGGCAAATGGGGGTTTAATTCATCTCCATGATGCATGATAACAAGCAAACTATCACATAATGATGGCTCCATAATGTCCCATTTTGACTAACAACTGACTGTAACATGAGATACACTGGTCCTTGGGCATGCTTGGGCAGACTGCACAGGTTAACCTGGGCCGATACTATTCGCAGATGCATTAAGCCCCCTTTTTAACTCTTTACCACGCGTCAAAAAGTTGACTTGTCCAAATTGAAAGCAATTACAGGTGACAATGATGGAATTTGTCTGATAGGTTAAAAAACATTGTGGGAAAGGGAGAAAATGCTGATAACCAGCATTTTCTCCTTTTTCCACAATATTTTCAAAAGGCTTCTGGCTCATAATTTTTTTTACCATGGCAAGTAGCATTTTAAATGTAATGAAATTCTTGGAAAGAATTCCCAAAAGTACCACGGTAGGACCATTTCTGTGGACTTTGGTTAAAATTAGTTCTGCAGTTTCAGATTTTTTTTATTGAAAGTAAAGTGACGCAACATCACACAACCAACACAGAGCCCCAGTTGGCTTGAGGACACATATCAAATTATGAATCGATCAAATGCAATTTTACATGACTTTCAATAGAATATTCAGTCAAATCATTTCCACACCTTTCTTTTCATCCCTTTCCAGGGTTTACCATCTCTCCTTATGGACATTACTCCATGACATGCCCTGGCTGCCACAGAGGATCCAATCCCAATTTTCTTATTACAACCCCTATATTAAGCCTTAACCATAGGACAAAATTTTAGAGTGGTCCAAACTGAAAGCATTTGCAGACGACAAATTAAAAGAGGTCAAAATGATGAAATTTTTTGTAGATAGGGTAGAAAACATTGTAGGAAAAGTAGAAAATGCTGGTTGCCAGCATTTTCTCCTTTTTCCACCATGTTTTCGAAAAGTCTCTCTCTCAGGGTCATTAAAACTCAGGATTGTGTGGTAAAGGTTCAAAGCTCCTTTTACAACTTAAGTTGCCTTTTGTGGCCAGTGTAGATCAAGATCAGACTACACATAACATACTCTCTAACTCAGGACTCAATTGTTAGAGAAAATGTTTTTTATGGATCAATGAGAATTGCAATGACTTGCTTGTTATAATTCATCACGTGGAGCCACTAAACCCCTTTTGCCAGAGCAAAGCTCAGATATAAATGAAAGTTAATTAACACTTTACCAAATGACTAAATTTTGGACATGCCCAAATCAAAAGCATTTGTGGACAACAAAACAAATGCGGCTCAAATGATCAAATTTGTCTCTGAAAGGACAAAAAACATTGTAAGAAAAAAGAAAAAAAGCTGCTCACCAGCATTTCTCATTTTCTAACAATGTTTTCTATAGCTTTGTCCCACAGGGTTGTAACTCAAGATCGTATAAGTAAGGGTTTAAAGTGGCAATTGAGAGAAGTGAAAAGAGTCATAGCATAAATAAATAGCTAACACATGACTAGTGATATGAATTTTTTTATCTCAACAGAAAAAAAAATGTTGTATTTGTCGACTTAAATAAACAAATAAATACAAATATCGTCATAGAATTTAAAAATAACCTAAGTCATAAACAGGAAAATATCTGGAATAAAAAGAACAATGTGTATGTAATGCATACAACTTGAACACTATAGAAAACGTTGTGGAAAAAGGAGAAATACTGGTTAACACCTTTTTCTCCTTTTCCTACAATATCTTCATTAAGTTTTCCTATCAGGGTCATTACAACTTAGGATTGTCTGGTAAAGGGTAAATATCGACTTCATCTAGACAGGTATGTTATATGTAATATATTTACAGTAACAGACAAAACAATGATAATTCAGTATCTCTTTCAAATAAGAGAAAGAGAATAAATAAATCGCCTCAGAAAAAAATGTGTAACAAAAAAGTGTCATCAGTTTCTGGCAAAATTAAACTCCTACCAAACAATTCCATGTTTTAACAATGCTGAGGAAAAAGCCTTTTGGTAATCAGCATTTTCTCCTTTACCCACATTGTTTTCTTTTCTGTCAAAGAACATCAGCTCTTTTGTAGTAATTTTAAATTTGTTGCCCACTGATGTTTGAATTTAGAAGAGTCTAAAATTAGTCATGTGGGAAAGGTTTAACTTGCTTTTCCTGACGGTCCTCAGATAAGGCCCCACTGCCTCATAGTAAGTGGGCCAAGTTGAAAAAAAAAAAGGTTTTATCTTGGAAATAAATGCTACATTTTAGAAAAATTAGAACAATACAAAGACTGCTACATGTAAAATATTCAGCACATCTAGCTATAACCTAACAGATCCATATATATCATTATGGTAGAAAGCGGGATACAGTTTTGTCAGAAATACAAGAGCATCACATGCAGGTGCAAATGCTCGGCCACAGGCGCTTGATTATAAGTGAAATTGCTACATCCAAAAAAGGGGCATAACTGTGTCAAAAATACTTTGATAGTAACCTGCCCTTGTTGTATGGGTTCCCCTTTTTATAGTCAAAACTTATCAAAGTTTGAAGTAAATATCTTCAGTAAGTAAAAAGACAGTCTAAAAAGTCTAAGTTTTTGCACATAGTGTAATTGGCAGACGACGACAAGGCTACCACAATAACTCAGCCCAGCTTAAAATCCGAGCGTACAATACCAACAATGTTGCAGCAAAGAAGGTGGAGTCCTAATTTGTGTCAACTGTCTTTCAAAGGCAAATCTTTCCTTGGGTTTAGGAGAAATAGACTCAGGTTAGCATTCAAAATTATTTCAAGAGCTGACTGAGGTAATGCCAAGGTGATAGATACAAGCAATGCACATAGACCAAGCCAATGAATCTTTTAAAGGCACCAAGTCCTAAAAACCCCATCTCTTTGATACTGAATCAAATGTATCCATCTGAGAGAATGCCTTGCCATAGGAAACATCTTTGAGAGTTGGTAAATCAAAGGGATTATTTACATTTCAAACGTTTGGAATTAAAAAAATAACGTCTTTCGTGTGAAAAACTGTGAACAAAGCAGTTTTGGAATTAAAAAAAAAAAAATGTCTTTCTTGTCAAAAACTGTGAATAAAGTAGTTCATCTCGTCAAAGATTTGGAGCAAAGCAGTCTGTCTTGTCATAAACTGAACAAAGCAGTTTCTCATCAAAAACTGAACAAAGCAGTAGTTAAAAACTGAACAAAGCAGTCTGTCGAGTCAAAAACTGAAAAAGGCAGTCTGTCTAGTCAAAAACTGTAAACAAAGCAGTCTGTCTTGACAAAAACTGTCAACAAAGCAGTCTGTCTTGTCAAAAGCTATGTGATGCTCCTAGTCTAGCTGCAGACATATTCCATCCATGCCTGTCCCTTACGCCTTACAGAACTTACACTTACACCTTACACTACTACATACTACAAAGGCATTTCAAAATCCTGCATGCAGCTTCTGGTTTGTCACGCTGTCAGTGTACATCTCTACCTTTCCCTAAAGCACCTATTCGTTTCCTAGTAAACACTAGTACTTAAAAAAACAAACCTAACTCTATCATGTGACCCGTTTGCTACAAATCCCCTGGATTTACGAGTCCTCAAATATGTAAAAGCACACGAGTGTGTATAAAACACGTGTCATGTTTAGATACATCAATAAGTAGACATACCTATCAATTTTGTAGATATGGTGCACTTTTAAAAGACTCATCTGACTAATAGTGGTATTTTTTACCATTCTCTTCCTCTCAGCTAATGAAGTATCTCGAACACTTACACATGTCACACATCTCAAACTTTAGAAAATATTTACCCATATGATTTGTAACTATACTTGATTTTCAATTATCAGACACTGTAGTGTAGAGGACAAGCAATTATTTGTGTTTTCAACCATTATCTATTTTGGACAGCTATGCCAAATAAACATTTTTTGATGATCAATGCATGAACAGAACTATTCCTAACTAAGTGAAAAAACAACAACTGAAAACTGTATATAATATAAAATCTACACAAATTCAGTTGTAAATGAATTTCAACAGAACCTTAAAGGGTACATTAGAAAGCAAAAGCAAAACCTGTTTAAATAATGAAACCACCATTAAGAAGGGTGAACTATCCATATAAAAAAAAGTACTTTATTGACAGCATTATCAGTACTAATGATCTTGTGATGAAAAAAAAGGATACTTAATGTAATAAAGGTTCTATGTAAATAAAGGCAACAACACTATACTAAAGACAACATGAACAGATTTAGTTTAATGTTGAAATTGACAGAGTGGGTACAATTCCCATCCATGACCACAATACAGTGCTCACCAAAACATTTTTGTAGAATTAAAACTTCTAAAAACATGTACACATAATGTATTTAGAAAAATTGGCCTCCTTCCTCCCCTTCAGCCAACCATCACCACCTTCAAATCTGAGCTCCTGGTTTTAGTGTACACTAAGACCATCCTGCAAACAGATGTATAATCAGTACATACATTGTTTCTAAATAAATTGTAATGGAACTCATGAACAGAAATCAAACAAATACTGTGAATCTAGTGAATACCGGTAATCACTTATAGCTCTAACAAGTAAACATCTTGTAGATAATCACCACTGGGACAGAACAATTATTGTCTATAACTAGCTAAAAAACAAATGAAAACTGTTTGTAATATACAATCCTTACAAACTCTGCTATAAATGAATTTCAAAGGTACCATAAAGAGTACATTAAAAAACTAAAAAACAAAACTGTTTAATCAATAAACACCATTAAGTAAGGTAAACGGTCCACATTAAAAAAAAAAAAAAAAAACTTATTTTATTAATAACAATACTGGTTACAATGATCTTGTGATGAAAAAAAAATGCCTAATGTCATAAAAATTCTATGTTATCATCGTATGCATGTTAAAAAAAAAGCATATTTTAATTATAACAATCAGCTACAAAAAGTATGGGTACCCATAACTTAAGTAATAGATATCAAAACAAATCCTTTTGATAAATGTAGGGAAAGTAAACAAGATAGCATTCCATCACATTAACAAACATCTTAAAACAACAAAAATATTGCTATATCTAGGCGCCTAGAATAAAGACATTTAAAGTTTAAACAAAAATCAAATATCAAAATATATCTATAACTATCATATAAGTACATATACTTAATTGCTTACTAAGCAAAGCAAAAACAGGGATATACTGAAAACAAAAAAAAAATTATCCAATCCTATATAATAAACACTTTAATAGGTCAGTGCAATACTATTCTCAGTGCATGTACGTTGTATAGGCACTTACAATAGTATTGCACAAAATCGTCCATCTAGGCGGCTTGCAATCCAGCTGAATACCTCTCACACTGCCTGCCATCCTGATTTGCAGCATCTGAAAGGAAAATAACACAAAGTCAAATTTAAGCAAATTTCTCCCTTTCCCATTATGTTTCCAAGTCTTCTTTTGATTCATAAAAAGACTTGACTGTTTGGTATTAAAACTGAGCTTGATTTTTTTAAATGTATTTTGAGAGGATTTTTTTCAAGTTTAGGTGTATATATGATCCCTGATCTGCTGCAAATTTGTTTCTGGAGGTAATCAGTTAACCCTTTTACAAATGATAATTTTACAGCTGTCCAAATTGAAAGCACTGGCAGACGACAAATTAAATGTGATTCAAAATCTGAAATTTCTCTTAGGAAGTGTACAAAAGATTGTGGGAAAAGTAGAAAATGCTGGTTGCCAGCATTTTCTCCTGTTGCCACAATGTTTTCAAAAGTCTACTTCCTTATTGTCGTTAAAAACTCTAAATTGTGTTGGAATGGGTTAACCCTTGACCAAATGATCCCATGTTTTAATCTTGAGGAAGAAAGCTTTCGAGAACATTGTGAGAAAATGAGAAAATGCTAGTACCTAGAATCTTCTCTTTTTCTCTCATTGTTTTCTATCCATTTAATGACAAAACCCATTATTTGTGCCATTTTTGTTGTCTGCAAAAGCTTCAATTTGGACATGTCTACAATGTTGTCTGGTAAAGTGTTACTAGTACTTACCCTCTTGGCAGTTGGATATTGCAGTTATCTGGTATTCTAGAGTGGGTTGGGCATCGTAGTCTGCTATTCTAGAGTGGTATGGGCATCATAGTCTGGTCGTCTAGAGATGATTGGGCAACAAGTTCCATCTTTTTTTGGACATCGTGACTCGGAATCATCCATCTTCATGTCGTCTGCTGAAAAAATAAAAATGAAGATAAACTTATTTAACTCTTTACCAAACAAAAAAAATATTTAGACTGGTCCAAATTGAAAGAATTTGCAGACAACAAAATAAATGTAATTGAAAAACTGAAATTTGTTTTGGGCAAGGTAGAAAACATTTTGGGAAAAGGAAAAAATGCTGGTTACCAGCATTTTCTCCTTTCCCCACAATGTTTTCAAAAGGCTTCTTACTCAGCGTCCTTAAAAGTCAAGATTGTGTGATAAAGAGTTAACTATACCAAAGCACAATTTTTAGACTTCCAGTTGAAAACCATTTGCAGGCAACAAACTAACCCTTACAGCCCCTTTCTCTACTACAGTTGCTTTTCTGCTCAGTGTAGATCAAGATCAGACTTCACAAACATGCAGTCTAATCTTTGATCTACACTGTCCACTTTGCTTGCTGATTCAGCACAGACAAAAGGCAGCCAGAAAAATGTAATCATCTTGGTCTTATTGTAGAATGAAAATATCCATTTGGTTTTTTTGGCACTAAAATGGTTAACTCGAAATGAGATTTGTTTAGGAAGGATAGAAAACACCATGAAAGAAAATACTGGTTACCAGCATATTCTCCTTGTACCACAAGTGTCCCAAAAGTTGTTAAAAACTCTAAATTGTGTTGGAATGGGTAACCCTTGACCAAACGATCCCATGTTTTAACCTTGAGAAAGAAAGCTTTTGAGAACATTGTGAGAAAAGGAGAAATTGCTAGTACCTACAATCTTCTCCTTTTCCCTCATTGTTTTTGACCTATTTAATGACAAAACCCATTATTTGTGCCATTTTTGTTGTCTGCAAAAGCTTCAATTTGGACATGTCTAAAATGTTGTCTGGTAAAGTGTTACTAGTACTTACCCTCTTGGCAGTTGGATATTGCAGTTATCTGGTATTCTAGAGTGGGTTGGGCATCGTAGTCTGGTCGTCTAGAGATGATTGGGCAACAAGTTCCATCTTTTTTTGGACATCGTCTCTCGGAATCATCCATTCTTCATGTCGTCTGCTGAAAAAATAAAAATGAAGATAAACTTATTTAACTCTTTACCAAACAAAAAAAATTTAGACTGGTCCAAATTGGAAGAATTTGCAGACAACAAACTAAATGTGATTGAAAAAACTGAAATTTGTTTTGGGCAAGGTAGAAAACATTTTGGGAAAAGGAGAAAATTCTGGTTACCAGCATTTTCTCCTTTCCCCACAATGTTTTCAAAAGGCTTCTTACTCAGCGTCGTTAAATGTCAAGATTGTGTTATAAAGAGTTAACTCTATACCAAAGCACAGTTTTTAGACTTCCAAATGAAAACCATTTGCAGGCAACAAACTAACCCTTACAGTCCCTTTCTCAACTATAGTTGCTTTTCTGCTCAGTGTAGATCAAGATCAGACTTCACAAACATGCAGGCTGATCTTTGATCTACACTGTCCACTTTGCTTGCTGATTCAGCACAGACAAAAGGCAGCCAGAAAAATGTAATCATTTTGGTCTTATTGTAGAATGAAAATATCCATTTGGTTTATTTGGCACTAAAATGGTTAACTCTAAACGAGCTTTGTTTAGGAAGGATAGAAAACACTATGAAAGAAAATACTGGTTACCAGCATATTCTCCTTGTACCACAAGTTTCCCAAAAATCATCATTCTTAAGTTTTTTGAAAGATAGGATTGTGTCATAAAGGGTGAAATGGGTGTTTTAGTTGCTTCTGGTCATATTAAAGCAGCCAGTGCACCTCTCAATGGACTCAAGTAGTTAATGCTTTCTCAAGTGGCAAATATTAGGCCCCTCTACAACATTTGCTGACAACAATTTCTAAAAATTGAAACAAAATTAACTCTTTACCAAAAGACAAAATTTTAGACTGGTCCACATTGAAAGCATTTGCAGGCAACAGAATAAATGTAACTGAAAAATTGAAAATTGTTTTGGGTAGGGTAAAAAACATTGTGGGAAAAGGAGAAAGTGCTGGTTACCAGCATTTTCTCCTTTTCCCACAAGGTTTTCAAAGGACTTCTTTCACAGGGTCGTTAACAGTCGGGATTGTGTGGTAAAGAGTTAATGAAGTTTTCTGACAAGGTAGAAGACATTGTGGAAAGTGGAGAAAATGCTGGTAACCAGCATTTTCTTCTTTTTGCACAATGTTTTCTATCCTTTTGGAGACAAATTTGTAATTTGAGCAACTTTTGATTGATCATTTACTAATGCTTTTAATTTGGTCATGTCCAAAGTTTTGTCTCTTTGTAAAGAGTTGAGTGATGGGATTTGTCTTTGCAGGGATAGAAAACATTACAGGAAAAGGGCAAAAAATGCTGTTTACTATAAATAAAGGTTTGTTTGGTAAAGAGATACTCATAAAATAGTTACTTGTTATCTCTCCATTGGATATTCTACTACACATCAGGCATCACCATAGGTTCACCATCCATCTGTTAGTGGCTGCACTTCTTCTTGAACATCATCTGGCTCTGTACATTAACCTGGGTCTTCCATCCAACTGTTAGGGGGTGCTGTTCTTCAATGTGGGTCTTCCATCCATCTGTAGGGGGCTGCTCTTGTTACTTCTTCCCGAACTCTATCTTGGCTCAGGTCATCAACATCAGTCTTCCATCCATCTGTTAAGGGCTGCTCTCCTCAGTTCCCCATGGGGTTCTGTGCGGCTCAATGGTGAAAGTGCAGGGTATATACTCCAGGGGCCTGGGTTCGATCCTCAATCACAAAGCTGAGGTATTTGTGGTCCTTGGACAAGACTCTTCAGAGTCCTAGTACTGGTGAAACCCAGGACACACATGAGTAAGTGAGGTTTTACTGTGATATGACTTGAAATAATGATAAAAGCCACATAAATTGTTGACAGAAGCTAGCTTCTCCCTCATTGTGATGTAATATGACTGAATATAAATCCACATCACAGTCATCAATGTGTTGCAATGACTTGGCAACTGTATGTAAATAGTGCTGTTTGATGAAGACTCAAAGATAGGATTCATGATATAACTGAACATAAAACTGGGTTCAATCCAAGCCCTGATTGTACTGATGTACCTGCCACTGTATGGGATTTATATTACTGAACATAAAACTTGGTCCAATCCGTGCCATTGTCGTACTAATGTACCTGCCACTGTGCAAATGGCATTGTTGGATAAAGGGTTAAAGATACATGATATAACTGACTATATAACTTGTTTAAAGAGAGGCTGAGGCAATGCCGATATAAAATCTTAACAATTGGTTCAATCCATGCCACGGTCTTACTTAGAACTTGGTTCAGTCCATGCTGCTGGTACATGATATAACTGAACACACTAACTGCTTGGTTCGATCCATGTCACAGTCATACTTAGGTAAAATACTAAACTTGGTTCAATACATGCTGCGGGTACATGATATAACTGAACACACTAACTGTTTGGTTCGATCCATGTCACAGTCATACTTAGGTAAAATACTAAACTTGGTTCAATACATGCTGCGGGTACATGATATATCTGAACACACTAACTGCTTGGTTCGATCCATGTCACAGTCATACTTAGTTAATATACTAAACTTGGTTCAATCCATGCTGTGGGTACATGATACAACTGAATACACTGCTTGGTTCGATCCATGCCATGGTCATACATAGTTTAGGTAAAATACTAAACTTGGTTCAATCCATGCTGTTGGCACATGATATAACTGAACACATTGCTTTGTTCGATCCATGCTGTGGTTTTAAGCTGAAATTACTATAATGATTGATATTGATCTAAAACATACGGTATGAAACAGGTATGGTAGTTCACCTTTTCCTTACACCATGCATGTCTGGATCATCAGATTCTGCAAGAATAAAGAAAACTTAGGAAGTAACATAGTTATGGTCAAATTTTAAAGACATTCATAAAAGAAGCATTGGCAGACCATAACTTTGCGCAAACATTGACAGGAAAGGAGCAGGTGACCATTATTTTCTCCTTTCTCTAGGATGTTCTTCAGGGTTACAAACACACAGAAATTTTTTATGAAGGGTTGGTTCAGCTCATGCAATGGCCATGACCCGAGCATAAAAAATCTACAGATCTCCAAATTAGGCAAGCTCAATTTCTTCAGAAATGAATCATCTGTCATCACAATAGATTGAAGCCCCTCCAGGCTGACACTCTGCAGCAACTGTTGGATGGTCATTCCTTGACCAAAACATTAATTGACCTCGTTTGTGGCTGTGCAATGGAAAGGTCACTTCAAAGACCTGTCACTAAGTCCCTGGTCTTACTTGTGAAAGATCCCATTCATAACCTTCCTGTCGCCACTTTACGCTCAAGAACCAGTGACACAGTGGGTAACAACCTAATAGAGACAGGGGTGAGTGTCAAAGAAAGGATCAATCCAAAGTAATGACAACAATATGCCCAATATCTTGCACTGCACATATAGACATGTACTATCCTATCTTCTCCACCATCTATTAGTTTAAATGACATCTAAACTCATGAATGTTGGTCAGAATGTTTGTCTAGATGATCATTCTGACATGTTTGAAATTAGGTCATGTCAGGTTGAAGAGTAGGCTGTTTATACAAACATTGTCAGGAAAGGAGCAGGTGACCATTATTTTCTCCTTTCTCTATGATGTTCTTCAGGGTTACATACACACAAAAATGTTTGGTGAAGGGTTAAAGAAATAATATGTAATAACTCTGAATACATGACTTGGTTCAATCCATGCAACGGCTGTATTCTGATCATAACAAAGCTACAGATCTCAAAATTATGCAAGCTTACTTTATAAATGAAACAGTAAGCATGGGGAATGAAGCATAAATTAGTCATCACAATAGACTGAAGCCCCTACAGTGATAGGGGCGAGTGTCAAAGAAAGGATCAATCTAACGCAATGAACAACCCAAATTCATTTGAATAAATCTTGCTGCAATGACCCTATCATCAATACTCTGCAAGAAACCATCTTATAACAGAAAAGTTCTGAAATTCCTTTAATTTTAGCTCACATGAGCACGAAGCGCTCAAGGTGAGCTTTTATGATTGTGCTGTGTCTGTTGTTTGTCATCCTTTGTCAACTTTTACCTTGTGTGTGCACTCTAGAGGCCACATTTTAAATCCAATACTCTTAACAATCACAATCACAGTAATCATGGATCCATAAAATCCATTGGTCAGAATGTTTGTCTTGCTTATCTTGGACCAGTATGAAAGTGGGTGATGTTGGGTCAAAAACAAGGTCACTTGGACCTGGGACAAACATTAGAAAAAACCTCTGTATGCAACAGAGGCCATGTTTTCAGTCAAGTACTCTTGAAAGTTGGTCAGAATGTTTGTATCTGATCGTAACAAACCTACTGGTCTCAGAATGATGCAAGCTCACTTCATAAATGAAACATTAAGCATGTGGAATGAAACATCCGTCATCAAAACAGGTGGAAGCCCCTCCAGGCTGACACTCTGTAGGATGGTTATTCCTTGATCAACATATTCAGTAAACTTTAGTAATCTATGTTTGTGGCTGTGCAATGGAAAGCTCACTTCAAAGACCTGTCACCAAGTCCCTGGTCTTACTAGTTACAGATCCCATCCATAAACTTCCTGTCGCCACTTTACGCTCAAGAACCACCAAAACAGAGGGTAACATGTAGAGACAGGGGTGAGTGTCAAAGAAAGGATCAAGCTATAGCCATGACCAACATATGCCTAATGCACTACACATATAGATATGCACTATCTTCTCTCCTCCACCATCCATTACCTTAAATGATACCTAACCTCAGCTTTGCATTTCTAAACATTTATGCACAAAGTGTTAAAGGTCAGCTTTTGTGCAACCTATCGGCCCTCTCAGCTTTTGTGCAACCTATCATTCCTCTCAACTTCTACCTTGTCAATACTCTAAAGGCCACATTTTCAGTCCAATACTCATGACAATTGGTCAGAAAGTTTGTCTTGATATATCTGATACCTCAGACAGGTTTGAAAATTGGTGATGTCAGATCAAAAACTTGGTCATCAGGTCAAATCTTTGAAAAACCTTGCATATGCTCTAGAAGCCATATTTCAAATCCAGTACACATGAAAGTTGGTCAGAATGTTAGTCTTGATAATATCTCATTTACAGAAAAAAACAGGTGCTATATGGTCAAAAAATAAGTTACTGGGTCAAATCATTGAAAAACCATGTGACCACTTGGAAGCCACATTCTCAGTCCAATCCCCATGAAAGTTTGTCAAAATGTTTGTCTTAACATATCTGATATCTATGGGTGACCTTGGATCTAGAGGCAGGTTACTGGGTCAAATCTTAGAAAAACCTTGTATACAATCTAGAGGCCATATTTTCAGTCCAATACATGTACTCATGAAACTTGGTCAAAACGTTTGTTTTGATATCTCAAATAAATTTGAAAATGGGTGACGTCTGGTCAAAATGTAGGTCATTGGGTCAAATCTTAGTAAAACTATGTGTACACTCTAGAGGCCACATTCAGTTGTCTTCATTTCTGCTTACTAGAGAACACTAGCACATGATTTATGTCCAAGTTAACCAGACACTGATACCTTCAATGGGAGATAAGCTGTTGAGGCTGTCTACAACTGAAGGAAAGCATAATGTTTGCAAAACACTAATAGTACAACCAGTCCCCGTACCTATCAAAACACTCTAATAGTACAACCAGTCCCCATACCTATCAAAACACTCTAATAGTACAACCAGTCCCCGTACCTATCAAAACACTCTAATAGTACAACCAGTCCCCATATCTATCAGGCCGACGGCTACGGCGCCCACTACGTGTGACAACCACTGGCTCAGACACAACAGAAGGTAGACAGACCTCAAGCTCATCTCCCTGACTAATGGAGAGAGAGTCCAAGCTTAGCTCAGCCTCTTCCCCATCAGCCACCCCAACACAATCCTCAGTCTGCAGGACGGGCATATCCACTGTCAAAGTCAAAGAGGACAAAGAGATACAACTTAGCTCCAGAGAACTAATTTCTACCTCTAAGTCTTCTTCAATCTCTGCATCACCATCACGAAGGATCTCCTCCTCCACATCATCCAGCACCTCAGCAACTGAGGTACCTTCATCCGCATCAAAGGAGAACTCGAGATGGTCTCCTTCATGCTCAAAGACGACATTTGGGGCGGCTGTATCAGCCTCCACCAAAGTCTTCTTTGCCCATGACAGGAGGTCAGACACATAACCGAGGGCAGAAAATACCAAAGCCATTTTTTCACTTATCGTCGAGTTGAATTCTTCTGTATCTGGAAAGAAAAAGAAAAAAAAAAAAAAAAAAAATCAGGATTTGCATTAACCCTTTCTCAAACAATCCTGTGTTTTAACAACCCTAATGCTTTTGAAAACATCGTGGGAAAAGCAGAAAATGCTGGTAACCAGCATAGATCAGACTAGACAAAATATGCAGTCTGATCTTGAACCTACATTGTCTAATCTTGAACCTACATTGTTGGTTTTTTTGCTAGATGTTCTGTCAAAAAGAGCTTTGAAATAGCGACATATGCATCTTAGTACATGTACTGACAGACTGTTCATTACATCCCAAATTCAATTGCATATTTTGAATGCTTTGATTTTAATACATGTATGTACCATCAGAAAAGTTAAGCTGTCAAAGACACTTAATTGATGATAATATGCTGGCTTATTTTTTTTCTTCATTTGTTTGTGTTTTATACTGTACAAATATTATTTCCATTATTTGGCAAATTCCTTAACACAGGCTGCTTAGCGTTACTATGTGGGCTTTTGTGAAGAGTGCATATCCAAGATCAGACTGCATAGAAGGTTCAGTTTGATCTTGGATGTACACTGTCCAATATGGTGGGATTTTTTCCTACAAGCAAAATTTTGAAACTATAATCTATATGTTTTCACTATTGGCTGGAAATCTTAAGTTTAATTTACATGTACTTAGCAGTTTACTGGTCAACAAATACAGCTATGGTATGTAAGGTTTTAGAGTAATATAATGTGGCACTTCCTTGTATATATACACATGTATTTCCACTGCCATTAAATTTGTCATGGATATCTGTTACTAATTATGTAATGAAATGTAGAATAAAACAAAAAGTCAACAATTCCCAAGTTTTATTTGATTTTCCTGTCAAAAATACAATGCTGTAACAAAATACCAAATATGAACGAATTCCATATTTATGAAAGAAATGGGAAAACTTTAGCATGTTACGCATTTAAATTTTTTCCAGATGACAAAATTTTACATCCATATTAACAATAACTCTTTATTGAACAACAAAATTTTGGGCTGGACCAAGCTGGTTACCAGCATTTTCTCCTTTTCACAAAATGTTTTCAAAAGCCTTTTCTTTCAGGATCATTAAATGGTTGGTTGGTTGTATCGGGGTTTAACGCCACTTTAACAGCTAAGGATCAATAAAAGTCTGGATTGTGTGGTAAAGGGTTAAAAAGTCTTGCATAAGATAAATGTAGTTCAAATGATGGTATTTGTCTTTGAAAGAGCATGCTATAGTATGCTAAATTGTCTTTAAAGCCTTTAAGACTAGAAAACATAATGGAAAAAGAAGAAAATGCTGATTTCCAACATTTTCACCTTCTACCAAACTGATTTTATCAAACTGACTACCAGCATTTTCTCTATTTCCCATGATGTTTTTGAAAGCTTTCTTTTCTACTGCAGCATTGTTAAAACTTGGGGTTGTGTGGTAAAGGGTTTAACTCCGTAGGAAAATTCAAAGCATTTGCAGAAAACAAAATAAACCCGATGCAAAAATTATTTTTGTTTAGGGAAGGGTAGAAAACATTGTGAGAAAAGGAGAAAATGCTGGTTACCAGCATTTTCTGCTTTTCCCACAATGTTTGAAAAGTTTTTTTCCTGAGGGCCGTTAAAAGTTGGGATTGTGTGGTAAAGGGTTAATACTAGATTGTTTGATGATTGGATATATATTTCAGAAGAAAGAACAAATTTTATGCCCTAACAGCAATGGCTTCCTTAAACAAACTCCACATATTGAGTATTTTAAGTTACAATGTTCAGGGATAGAAGCATTGTTTTACTCTCTCACACTAAGGACAACTCATTTACCCAAAGTGTTTCAAATGGGGTATACAAAAATACAAAATTTTTCCGCTTTCTTATCAGTTACTTCTCTTTTCTCAAAAATTTCATGAAGTTACGATGAACAAGAGGCTAATATTGTTATAAAAGAGGCTTTGACTTTTTTGTTAAATATAAAATTGTCTTTTATTTGAGCAATAATTTCTGTTACTTCTTAAATGTGCCACTTCTGTTTGGCAAACACTAGTACCCTTTACTTTTTACACATAATCCTGCGTTTTAACCCTTTACCTCACAATGCTGAGTTTAAACAACCCTGAGAAAGCCGTCTTGTGGAAGCAATATGGGATAAGGAGAAAATGCTTGTAACCAGCATTTTCTCATTTTCCCACAAAGTTTTCAATTCTATCAAAATTAAATTTCATCACTTGTAAATTTCATTATTTGAGCCACATTAAACTATTTGTCTGCAAATACTCTCAAATTGGACGAGTGTACATTTTTTGTTGTCTGGTAAAGAGTTAGTCTCTTAGGTAGAATGAATTTTGAAAACATTGTGGGAAGAGAAAATTAATGCTGGTAACCAGCATTTTCTCCCTTTTTTGCCCCAACAATACTTCTTTTCCTTTCACAACTGTCACATGTGGTAAAACTCTTTAACAACTTAACATGTTTCACAATCCTATTGAAGACTGCTTTAACCCTTAACCTAACTATCTCGAAACTTAACGACCATAAGAATTCAGGCTTCAGACAAAACCAGCATTTTCTAGTGTGACAAAAATGTTTTCGATCCTCACAGATCAAATATCAATTTTGAGTCACGTTTCCTTTGCCCTCTGTAAATACCTTCAATTTGGACAAGTTTAAAAATTTGTCATTAAGTAAAGAGTTAAAAATAAAATTGTGGGAAAGGTAAAAATGCATGGAGTATGCTTTTTTGTTCTCTTCCAACATTTTTCTGCTCTTTTTGTTTGTATTGAAGTTCAATGCTGTTTTAACAGCATAGGTCCTATCAAGGCATTCAGTGCATTTATGCATGTGTTTCCTGGTTTTCTTACACCAGTACTCACATACATTTCTTTCCAAACCACTAACTTCTTTTCTCACATGCATTAGGGATGAGAGGTGAAAACTGCCAGAAAGAAAGTTTGCCTCAACTGGATGTTGAATCCACAACCAGCAGGTCATGAGTCAGATATGCTGACCACTGAACTACCCAGCTGGGCTTTTCTACTCTTTCAGATACAAATTCAAATTGTTTAAGTTAAATGTCATTTAGTCGTTTGCGATTGCTTTTAATGTTTGAAGTCTCTTTCCCAAATATAGTTCCCTTTTCAGTCAATGTAGATCAAGATCAGACTGCACAAGACATACAGTTTGATCTTTTTTAATATCCGATTTGCTGAGACATTCTGGAAAATAAGTGCCCTTAAAACTGCACTTACTTATAGTGATTTTTTTTACTTTACAGGGACTATAAACCAGATTTTGTTTCACAAGACTTAAGTTTTTCCTAGTCTTAAGAAAGACTGCTAATTTTCATTTGCTTTGAAAAATGCCTTTGAATTTAAAACCCTCAAAGAACTACATGTAGATTGATTAATTGGTGCATTACGCCGCTTTCAACATTATTATTTCAGTCATATCATGGCCGCAGCTCACAAAGTCATATTCATGTATGTCCTGGGTTTCAACAGTTCTAGGATGGGGCTCTGAAATGTCTTGCCCAAGAACTACACATAGAAATCACAAGCAATTACATTTTTTATCTTTATTGCACAAATTCTATTCCCATAGTAACTGTATAGTCATAATTGCACAACAAAGAATAAGTACATATTTAACATGGCAAATTATATGTTGGCCCTATACCTTAGTTTTTTAGGAGTTGCAGAGCCAGTTTTGAAGGTCACAGGTTCCAGTCAAACATGGTGCATTTTTTTTTTTATATTTTTTATGTATTTTTCACCAACAAAGGGTAAACAGTCACATCCTTATTATTCTTCCTTTCAAACAATCAGTCTCCCCTCATCAATTATTTTTCGAAATCTGGTTTAATGTCCCATTAATCTTTCATCAGATAATCCCACGTTTTAATGACCTAAAAGCAGAAGCTGTTTAAAAATATTGTTGGAAAAGGATAAAATGCTGGTAACCACATGATGTATTCTGCCCCATCAAAGACAGAGCTATGTGTACATTCGAAGTCATTTGGTTTCAGTTTGGTAGAGCCTGGAATTTTGTCATCTGGTAAAGAGTTAACCCTTTACTGCACAATGATGCCTTTTAACAACCTGTGGAAGAAGCCTTTGAAAAAAAATTTGGGAAAAGGAGAAAATGCTGGTAACCAGCATTTTCTCCTTTTCCCACAATGTCTTCTACCCTATAAAGAAAACTTGCACCATTTAAGCCATACTGAAATTGTTGCCTGCGAATGCTTTCAATTTGGACAAGGCTAAAATTTTGTCCTCTGGGAAAGGATTTAGTTTTGTTGGCTTTACTTAACCCTCTTGGTGTCAGTAAGGACAAGCCCAAAGTCGAAGTATAAAAAATTGGGAAACAAATACCAAATCAGAGCAATCTAGTCCCATGTAAAGCAGTTGATCTAGCTTCAAATTCAGCGCAATGATTTACGATCAAAATTCATGTGTCCACACTTTTGAATGAATGAATGAATGAATAAACGAATGAATGAACGAAGGAACAAATGTTCTTTAATAGTTCATCCACAGCTTTGGTCATTTTGCACAGTCTTTATTCTTAGAGCCACAAAAACCCCCATCACGTGTTTTATGCCTCTTTCAACAATCTCACTTTAGTAACTTACATTAGTTTTCCAAGTTTCATTAGTACTGAATCCAGGCTTTGTAGTGCCTTGCCAAAGGACACTCATTAGGAGCTCAGTTCCTCTATTGATGCTCTAACGCATATCTCTAGATAACGAGTTCACCAATTTTACCCTTTACCAAACAATTGAAATATAAAAGATCCTGGAAGTTAATGGCCTTTGAAATCACTGTTGGAAAAGCAGACATTTTTTTCTATCCTTTCAAAGACAAATTACATCATTTTATCTGACCATTTACCCTTAACCCATTACTACACAATCCAGATTTTTTAATGACCCGATAGAGAACCACATTGTTTTAAACCCTTTCAAAGACAAACTGTATTACTTCAGCGACATTTTACCCTTCACCCATTACCACACAACCCGAGTTTAATAAAGCTGATAGTTTTTTTTTTCCCATTATTGATTTCTATCGTCACCAACAAATCCAATAATTTGAGCCAAGCTTTAAATTTTGTCTACAAATGCTTTCATCTGAGACTGGTCTACAACTGTACGAGTTAAAGTTCCTTTCAGAAGCTGCCTTTGCAAATATACTGCCTTTGCAAAACATGAAATTTAAGCTTTGATCTACACTGTCTGCTTTGCTTAACCCATTCTTACACAATCCAGTGTTAACAACCCTGGCATATAGGCCTTTTGAAATAATTGTGGAAAATACAGAAAATGCTGGTAACCAGCATTTTCTACTTTTCCCACAATGTTTTCCATGCTTTCAAAGAGCTTCACTGCATTTTACCAATTTCACAATGTTGTCTGTAGAATGCGTTTCAATTTTGAAGAGTGTAAAATTTGTCACTTTGTAAAGAATTAAACCTTACAGACATTTAGGCAACCTTAGAATTGTAATTATTTGGATCCTATCCCCAAAGATTGATGTGTTGTCTGCAAATGCTTTCAATTTGAACATGACTAGCATTTTGTCCTCCGATAAAGAGGTAATCGCTGAGTGACACAGGACCCCTTAACTCATTACTACAAAATTCCAACTTTTAACGATCCTAAAGAGGAGGCCTTTTAAAAACATTGTGGGAAAAGGAGAAAATGCCAGTAACCAGCATTTTCTCCTTTTCCAACAATGTTTTTTATCCTTTTACAGACAAATCTCACCATATGAGCCATATCGAATTTGTCGACTGCAAACGCATTCAATTTGCACAAGAGTAAAATCTGTCGTGTGGTAAAGGGTTAACATATTGGACATCTTAGTCATATTTGTTGATTTTGATTTCAACATTATTTCACTTATATCACTTTTGCAAGGCACCTATCCATGCTTTCCTGGAGTTTTTTCAACTAGTACTTCTCACTGTGTTTATCCCAAGCTACTGGCTGCTGTCCCAAATAGCCATTGTCGAAACAATGAACAGCAGTGAGAGATTAATGAATCCCATCGCAATGAACATCATCTATCTCCAGGCAAAAAGTGACAGGGCTGGGGATTCAATCCACACAACCCCTCATGTCAAATCCTGTACACTATCCACTGCCCTAACTGGTTTGGCATTTCAGTCAGGAAAACAGACTCAAAAACTGCAATCTGAGATAGCAAGTCTTTTTTTCTTCAGGAAAATACTGTTAACTCTTTACAAAACAATAAAAAAAATACACTGATCCAAATTCAAAGGATTTGGAGATGACCAAGTAGATATGCCCTTTTTAAATGGGATTTGTCTTTGATTGGGAAGTAAGCATTGTGAGAAAAGGAGAAAATGCTGCTTACCATCATTTTCTCCTTCCCCAAGATTTTTCAAAAAAGCCCATTTCTTCAGGATGGTTAAAACAAGGGACTGTTTGGTAAAGGGTTAACTGGGTAGACAGAGTAGATCCAAGATGCTATCTGATCTTGATCTTCACTATCGACACAAGCATCCAAAGCTATTTTTGAAGCTCTGATGTACCAAGGCTTCTGTCAGTAATGTAAAGTGTAAACTACTCTACTTCATTGCGTCTTGCAATAATTATTGTGTTGAACATGACCAAAACAAGCTGTTTACTTACTGTATCTAGAGGGCCTTGAGGGCCTGAATCACTCTACTGGTAGTGATTTTGCTTATTTTCTAGCATGCATCATAACTTCATGATGCAAGTAAGAAAAGAAACAATGGCATAAGTCAGCATGGTGAATTAAACAAATAGTTAAATAATCAAAGTGCATTTTCTCAAAACAAATTATTTGGAATCCAGCAATATTTGGTAAGGTTTTAGTACTTTACTGTAACCTACAAGTTTCAAAGAAATGGAACTAATAAATTATGGGGACTTTGTTGAGTAAAGAGGACTAAGTCATCATGTGGCTACTTTTCCTAAACAGATTGTTGGATAGTGTTTACCCTGTTTTCAACATTATTTCACTTACATTGCAGTGGCCAGTGCACCTATCCATGCTTTCCTTCCAATATTCTTTCCAAGCCACATGCTGCTTTCCCACATAACCATTGTCGAAGCAATGATGGGAAGTGAAAGAGGTTATGATTATCGTCAATCCTTGGAAAGAAATTGGCAGAGCAGAGCAGGGGATTGAACCAGCAACCCCTTTCTCAAGTCCTGTATTCTACCAACTGAACTATCGCTGCTTGGCAAGATTAAAAAAAAATGGATAAAAAAATGCAGATTTTATCGTGTAAACAAGAAATGTAAACTTAACTAAAAATTACTTCTTTTCCCTTACTACCATATCAGTGTTTTTTCTGCAGGTATTTAATTTCTGCTATGTCTGCAAGCAACTCAAGGCCGCAGCAATTAATCACCCAGATTATAATGTCCAAGTTTTTTGGGGACAATACAGCCTCAAAAACAAGGACATCTAGTTATAGGGTTATGTATAAAGAACATTAAGTGTGGTCAATCCCGCTATATTTTGTAATGAATTTTAATGCATTTTCGCAGCTGAGGTCAAGACGGTCAGAGACGCACCCATGCATTTCCTGGATTTCTCACACTAGTACTGACATAGCACAAGAAGATTGCCTCAAACGGGTACCGAACTTGCAACCACCAGGTCTTGTGTCAGATACGCTGACGACTGAGCTACCCCGCCAGGCCTAATACAGGTATAAAACAGCATTATTCCTTAAATCACATTGATCTTCTGAAAATATTGATCAATACAGTTTAACTTCTTAATACTGATAAATGTCAGATTACATATTTCAATTAGAATTTAAACCTTTACTGCACAATGCCTCCTTTTAATGACCCCGGGAAAGAAGCCTTTTGAAAACATTGTGGGAAAAGGAGAAAATGCTGGTAACCAGCATTTTCTCCTTTTCCCACAATATTTTCTGCCCTATCAAAGAAAAAAATGCACCATTTGAGCCACATTGAAACTGTTGTCTGCAAATGCTCTCAATTTGAACAAGGCTAAAATTTTGTCGTCTGGTAAAGGGTCAACATCTCATGAGTGGAAACTGAGAAAATTTATGTTTATACATGTATAGATTACAAACTATTTCAAAAACATCCAACTAATTCCCATAAATATTCTTTTACAAAACAAACATAGCTGTTTACTAACATAAAGTCTATTTTAAACTATCAATCTTCAACAGGGTTGTATTTTAAGACCAGGTGGGAATATCTATACAATATTTATACATTTACATGGCCGGAAGTCTCCAAAATTTGAAATAGTCATCAGCAGTAATTCCCATAATTCAACTGCTGCAGATACCAAAGACCAAAAAAATGCTCACACTGCACATTGCCGATATAAGATTCTCAGAAACTGAAACACCCCTCTGCCTGGAAAAAACACAAAATTCGGAACCCGTAGGAAAAAACACTTAGACCGATGTTTTTCAAAATCAATCGGGTTCGAGCTATTGATGAATTAAAGAAAGTGTGCCAGATTAACAAAATCCGACCACAAATCAGACTTCTCAAGTAAAAGAGAAATTTAAGTTTCCATCTTAAAATGGCTTCTTTTCCCATACTATAATTTATTTCAGAGTTTTGTTTACAAAACCAGTAGGATTCAAGCTTATTTATTGCTGATATGAAGAAGATCTGACTGCAAATGCGGACTTTATCGTGTAAACAAGAAATATAAATTTTCAACTGTAAGCGGCTGCTTTTCCCTTCGTAATAGTCAAATTTTTTTCAAAATAAATAGAGTTCAAGCAGCTGATGATATAAAGAAACTTGGGATGTTTTACAAAAATCTGACTGCAAATGCAGACTTTATCATGTAAAAGAAAAAGACTGAGGAATGGAAACCACACCATGACAAAAGCTCTGTTGGCCTTCGGTCAGTTGAGCATTAATGATTGTGTGGTACATGATGGAAATAAGCTGCTTACTTATTGCAAAAGCTAATTACTTGACTTCATTAGCTATCTTGCACTACGGTTGCAGTAAAAGAGATTTACACTTTTTGTGCTTTATGCAGTTTTTACCAATTACTCGACTTCATTGGCTTTTTTCTGCATAAATATGTTGTACAAATAAATCACCCGGAAATGCTGCTTGCTTATTGCAAAAGCTAATTACTTGACTTCATTAGCTATTTTGCACTAAGGTTGCAGCAAGGTAAATAGACGTGCCATGATTTCCATGATTTTAGGACCCAGAGAAATTTTGTTGAAAAATTGTGGAAAAAAGGAGAAAACGCTTGTAATAACATTTAACTTGCTGTCTGCATATGCTCTCAATTTGGTCAAGACTAAAATTTTGCTGCTTGAAAAAGTTATATGATACAGCAGGGACAGCAGCACTTCACCCTTTACCTCACAATCCCCAGTTTTAACGACCTTGGGGAGAAAGGCATTTGAAAACATTGCGGAAAAAGGAGGAAATGCTGGTAGCCAGCATTTACCCCTATTCCCACAAAGTTTTCCACTAGTGCAAAGGTTAATTTCAATTCTTGAGTCACATTGTCTTCTGTAAATGCTTCCAATTTGGAAGTCTTAAATATTGTCATTTGGTAAATGGTCCAATTTATCAAAGCCATGAAGGCGAAATTTTTTCACATTCCATCATACAATGTAAATCTAAGATCAGTGGTAATCAGGGAATCCTGACATTCAACACTGTACCACACAATCCTGACTTTTAACGACCCTGAGAAAGAAGCCTTTTGAAAACATTGTGAAAAAAGGAGAAAATGCTGGTAACCAGCATTTTCTCCTTTTCCCACAATGTTTTCTATCTTTCCAAAAACAAATTTCAAATTTTTAGTCACATTTTTTTTGTCGTCTCCAACTGCTTTCAATTTGGACCAGTCTGAAATGTTGCCGTTTGGTAAAGAGTTAATCCATTTTCAATCCTTTACCATGCAGTCCCTAATTTAGACAACCATTAACTCTCTGCCAAATGACAAAATTTTAGACTTGTTCAAATTGAAAGCATTTGCAGACTGAAAAAATTAGAATTGATTTTGGGAAGGGTAGAAAACATTGTGGGAAAAGGAGAATATGCTGGTTACAAGCACTTTCTCCTTTGTCAGGTTGTCAGAAGTCAGAATTGCTTGGTAAAGTTTTAAAAGGTAAGCTTTTGAAAACATTCTGGGAAAAGGACAAAATGCTGGTAATAAGCACTTTCTCCTTTTCCCACCATATTTTTAATCCGAAAAACGAAAAGGGTAAATCACACCGTTTGAATAACATTAAATAACATTAAAGTTGAAAAGGTTAAAGGTTTAAAAAAAATAGGATTCTTTTGTGTGCCCCCCCTCCCCCAAAAAATGGGAGATTTAAATCTTTACGGTGTGACAAAATTTTAGACTTGTACAAATTGAAAAAAATTGCAGACAACAAAATAAATGTGACTCAAAAATCAAAATTTGTTTTGGAAAAGCTATAGAACATTGTAGGAAAAGGAGACAATGCTGGTTACCAGAATTTCTTGTTTTCCCACAATGTTTTCAAACTCCCCTTCCTCAGAGTCATTAAACTCGGGATTGTGTGGCAAAGGGTTAAGTACTTTTTTGGAGAAAATATTGGAATCTTATGGAAAAATACTTCATTGAGTAACATTCATGAGACAATGCACTTACTTGTTACCTGGATAAAATCAATTAACCAAAAATTTGTACAGCATCTCCACCAAGGCAAGTATCCTGCAGCATTAATCCCTGGTCATCAATATGGACACCTGAAATAGCAAATGAAAGATAAATAATAATCAAAACTGCTCTTGATTAACCCTTTACCCTTTACCAAACTGTCCAATGATGTGACAATACCCCCCTTTCAGGAGAAGGCTTTTTGGAAAAAAAAAAAACATTTGGTTACCAGCATGTAAGAAACTACTAGTTTTTTTGGTTTTCCAACAAGATTTTCTACCCTTTTAAGACTAATCCCAGCATTTAAACTTAGTTTATGGTATGGTCTGCAACTGCATGCTTTCAATTTGGGCAAGTATTAAATTTTGTTGTTTGGTAAAGAGTTACTGTTTTACCACATGATCTCTAGTTTTAAGAACCTTGATGAAGAAGGCTTTACAAAACATTATTCTAAAAAGGAGAAACTGCTGGTTATTAGCACTTCCTTTTGGAACAATATTTTCTTCCCACTGAAAAGAGTGAAACCCATCATTTGAGCCAAGTTTACAAAAATATATGAGCCATGCTCCAGCAAAAGTGGCTTAACCCTTTACCCCAAAATCCCAATTTTTAAGTACCTTCAGGAAGATGCCTTTTGAAAATGTGGGAAAAGGGGAAAATGCTGGTTACCAGTATTTTCTCCTTTTACCACAATCTTTTCTACCCTATCAAAAAAAAGAAATCATTTGAGTCGCATTGAAATTGTCTGCAAATCTTTCAATTTGGATGGGCCTAAAATTCTGTCGTGTAGTAAAGAGTTCATATCCTTGATCCATTGTAACAAAGCAAGCCATCACATAATATATGGATCCATGATAGCCACTTTTTTTCCAACATTTGACTTAATCATGAGGTAGACTGGTCCTTCGGCAAATAGCAAACAGTTTCAGCCTAGGTCAACCTGCCCCCTTTTTGGCAAGTCAAAAATTTTGTTGCCTGGTACAGAGTAAACCCTTTACCACACAATTCTAAGTTTTAATGACCCTGAAAAAGAAAGGTTTTGAAGACAATTTGTGGGAAAAAGAGAAAATACTGGTACCCAGCATTTTCTGCCTTTGCCACAATGGTTCCTGACCTTTCAAAGACAAATGTTAGTTTGTTGTCTGCAAATGCTTTGAATTTGCATCGTTCTAAAATTTGTTTTAACCACCTTGAAGAAGATGGCTTTTGAAAACATTGTGTGAAAAGGAAATAATAATCGTTACAAGGATTTTATCCTTTTCCCACATTGTTTTCTTCTATCAAAGACAGAAATCATTCAGCTACATTTTGTTGTCTGCAAATACTTTCTATTTGGACCATTTGGTAAACAGATAATACCACGATTATGCAAAATACCAATTTCATTTAAGTATTCCAGTGCCAAGGGGTGTCAGTAAGAGCCAGGGGTCAGAGATTTCACCCGACCATTCTGACCTAAACCCTCGACTACTTTTGCCTGAAAAAAGAATCTGCCGAGAGTTTTTTTTTAATTACGTGTTATTCCTTTTCAATCATTATTCCTTTTCAAACATTATTCCTTTTTAATTATCATTCCAAATTTTCAGTGCTTCTGGATGAAGGCAAGGAAGAGCTTGTGCAATATCCATGCCCTCGTAGTCTTAACTCTTTACCAAACAACAAGACACCATTCAAACAAAAACATTCAATTTTTTGAGGCACAATTTTAATGTTTCATCTGCAAATGCTTTCAATTTTGACCAGTCTATAATTCTGTTACATGGTAACAATCTTGACTTTAAACGACCCTCTGAAAGAAGCCTTTTGAAAACATTTTGGAAAAAGGAGAAAATGCTGGTAAACAGCATTTTGGTCTTAGATTTTGGAATTTCCTGTTAAAGTTTTTCTGGAGCTCCCATTTTCCAGAATGATTGCCACCCCCATTGATTAACTTTTTCAGGCAAGCTCTGCTGTCTTATGACAGCTCTTGATATATCTCATGTCCACCGAAACACTTGAATCACAATTTTCACCTGGCCCCGTTTGAATGTCAGTAAATGCTGATATTAAAATATCAGCAACAGACATCTGCTATTGTAACAGACATGTGCTCAGGCAAGATGGATATTTGCAGTTTTCAGACATGGTTTTCACCTTTTATAAAGGGCCAAATTTTGATTTTGGCCTATACCCACAGACATAACAGCACTGTCCCCAAGACCGCCACCTTGTTTTTGCACAAATCAACATGCTACTTTCACCCCCAGAATCCCAGAATTCCCTTATAATACTACAGTGACATACTTCCTTTTAAATACAGAGCACTTTTGTAATATTTGCCGGGCATTTGTAGTCTGGCACAAAATCAATACAGACTCTGGCTGAATGGAAAGAAAATTACACATTTCCCCTCAGGTTTTTTTTTTTTTTTTTTCATTTTAAGAACTTTTGAGGGAACTTGAAATTCAAGACTACACTAATCTGCTCTCACCTTTTTTGACTTGAGGTTTGGCATATTCATCATCAAGGTGTCCACACGGATGAGCCAGAGCGTAAAGCAGCAGTTCTGCAAGGTGGGAATGCTTTAGATGACATGAAAGAGCTGAATACTTCAAATAACTGCAAATAAAAAGATCCAGAGGCAGTACGCAGAAACTAAGTTCTACATGTATCAAGACCAGCAACAATGCCTTTACAATAAGAGGAAAAATGTCCAAATTTTACAAAAAAAATTGTGGCAAAAAGAGAACTTACTGGTGAACAGTATTTTCTCCTTGTCTCACAATGTTTTCTTCTACATCAGGGTTGTAAAATACCATATCCTTTGGTAAAGGCTTAACCTTTAGAGCGCTGAATAAACCTATCAGGCATTTTCATCCTAGAAATATGACCCAAATAATTGCAATTTCATGGTTGTTTTTGTCCACAGTGATTGAGCAAAGCAGGCAGTGAAGATCAAAGATCAGGCTGCATGTCTTGTACAGCCTGATCTTGATCTTCTCTTGCCGCAAAAGCAACAATAGTCATGAAAGGTGCTTTAATGGTTATTAATATTTTAACTCTGAATAGAACAAAAAGTGTGATCTTGTCTCATTCTTCAGTACTCACAAAATACAAATGAAAGAGTCTGATCTAGTTATTCACTACCAACACAATGGATCTGAAATGTAGTCTGGCCTCGTTCTTCACTATCCACAAAATACAACTGTACTGCAGTCTGATCTAGTTTTTCATAAACTAAAAAGTTTCTATGACAGACAAAGATTTTTTCTGACGGCAATCAATTGATCAAACTCTCTAACAAATTTAATGTTATCAAAAAGTCTGTCACTATGCATAAATGAAATCACAATTCAAATCTCCGAGTCTCTGGTTATCTTGTGAAATCTTGAACTGGGCAGAAACCTGACTTGTAAGCACTGGGTCTTACCCATTGTTGATAAGACGATTGATAATAGGCCGCCAGCTTACTGACTAAGAATACAATTTAGAATGGTTGGTGGATACAGTTCCCCACATTTGATCAAATTCAAGTACTGTCCAATCTGTGTTAACCCTTTACCAAACAATCCAGAGTTGTAACAACCTTTTAAGGAAAAGCCTTTTGAAAACATTGTGAGAAAATGAGAAAATGCTAGTAACCAGCATTTTCTCCTTCTCCCAAAATATTTCCTATCCTATCAAATACAGAAAACTTCATTTTGGCAACATTTAATTGGTTGTCTGCAAATGCTTTCAATTTGGTTCAGCCTAAAATTTTGTCTTTTGGCAAAGAGTTCAAGGCCATGAATGATGGTCATTGAAATCATTGTTAGAAAAGAAGAAAATGCTGTTTTCTACTTGTTTTATGTCAAATCTCACCAACTGAGCCACTTTTAATTTATTGTTTGCAAAAGCTGTCAATCTAGGCGGGTCTAAATTTTCTTTGTGTGGTAAAGATTTTTCCCTTTCCCACACCATCCTGTGTTTCAAAGCCCCAGAGACTGCCTGGGACAAGCCTTTCAAAAACATTGCCAGAAATGAGAAAATGCTGCTTTTCCCACAAAGTTTTCTATCCTGTACAATATCAATTCCATCACTTGGACCAAATCTAATCAGTCATCTGCAAATGCCTTCAATCTTGTAGCTGGTAAAGTGTTCAAAGAGTTTTAACAACCTTGGGAAAGAGGTCATTTGAAAACAGTGTGGGAACAGGAGAAAATGCCGGTAACCAGCATTTTATCATTTCCCCACAATGTTTCATATTATATCAACGACAGAAATATTCATTCTAGCAACATATGTTGTCTGCAATGCCAAATGCCTCGAGTTTGGTCCAGTCCAAAATTTTGTGGTTTGGTACAGGGTTAAGACCGACTTTTGACGACCACGAGAAAGATGACGTGAAAACATTTTGGGAAAAGAAGAAAATGCCGATAACCAGCTTTTTTTCCTTTTCTGACAATGTTTTCAACCTATCAAAGACAACTTCCACAAATATGAGTCAATGATGGGACATATCTCAAGGCATGAGACGTGCCATTCGGCAAACTTCGGCTGTTACTAGATAGTTACGGAATCGGCCGAGTCGTGAGAAGTGATCGCACAATGCATTTTCACGGAACCCGAAAGACACTAACCCTCATAGCAAAACTTTCAAATAACCTCGTTCGTACATAGGAGATTTATACGAGGGAGAAAGATTTATTGCAGCTCAAGCGATGGGAGCTGTGAGAGTCTAAAACTAGCATTTTTCCTCCCCAGTGCCTTTTTCACCAGTGTTTGGTTGCATTTAACGCGCGAATTACAGGACCGTTTGGTTACCAAATCATAAACAAAATGTACTCACCAAAAGGATCGCAGTCGAATTCTGTACTTCAGTGTCGTAGCAAAACAACCAAGAAGATCGCAGTCGTAGTCTGTGGCTTGAGTTTCCTAAGATAACAACCACCGCTCTCTACAACTAACAGGAGGCAAAAGCCGGTGAATAATGGCGCTCACCCGGTATTTATACAGGTATGCACTGTGACGTCACAGCTCTAACGGGACACGCATACAGAAACCATTTGACGAAGGGAGAAATTGCTCGTGACGAGCATTTGCTTTTGCGGAAATTTATATTTGTTTTCATACTGTTAAATCCTTTTACTGAACCGTTTTCAAATCTGCTTCTCAGAAACAGTAGGAGTCTTGCAATTTAGATGAAGTTTGGTCACAAAACTTGGACTTGTGGAAAGTGTTGTTCTGAGATCAGACTTTCCGTGCAGCCTGACCTTGATCTACCCCGCATCAAAATGTAAGTTTAGAGCTCTAAGGTTTTAGATAAAGTTAAACCCCTTAGATCTACACATTCCCGTCATTTAACAACTCTGATAAAGTAGCGGCTATTGGAAACATTGGTCTAAAAAGGAGAAAATACTGGTAACCAGCACTTTTTCCTCTTGCAACAATGTTTTCTTACCTTGCAACAACAATCCATCATTTGAGCCACTTTGAATTTATTGTCTGCAAACGTTTTCAACTTGGACAAGTCTAAGATTTTGTCATACAGTAAAGAGTTGAGACGTCTTGAGCATGTAATGGTTTTGCTTCTTTTACCACAATGTAAAATGTTTGCGACAATGCAGTCACCTTACTTTACCCCTGGCCCTTCTAAATAAGTGAAATGAAACTTTTAAACCGATAATGAAAACCCAAATTTTACTATTTTAAAGGTACTTTTTTGTGGGGGTGGGGGCAGGGATCTTACATGTATATACACATTGTGTATATAAGATCCCTGGTGGGGGATACATCCTTATTTCTCCTTTAGTAACAATATTTTCACTTATATTACTGCATGAACTCTTTCCAAACTACAAAATTTTAGACTTGTCCAAAATAAGCATTTGCAGATGACAAATTAAATTTGGCATAAGTGATCGAACTTGAATTTAATAGGAAAAAAAACATGGTTGGAAAAGGAGAAAATGCTGGTAATCAGCATTTTCTCCTTTTCCCAGAATGTTTTCAAAACCTGTCGTCCTCAGGTTTGTTATAACTGGGTATTGCTTGGTAAACGGTTAAATATTACTTCAAGGTGAATTTGATAAATTGTACAAGGATTTTTTTTTTATAATCGTCCACTGCAAATTTCGTTAATAAGGGGGTTGATTTGTCAAATCTGAAAAAAATGGACAGGTCTATAGTCTATATATATTATCCTGTCACGTTGATATGGAAAAATTGAGACGATCGTCATCTTTTTCTATGTTCTCGCTCACCGTTGACCATTATTTCGACGATGGTTACACGAGAAAGCAGCCAGTGGCCTGGGAAGAATATTGCCGCGAATATTGAAACTCCTATCTTGAGAGCATTCTTAGTCTTGTTCTCCAAGATTTTCTACATTTGAAAGTAACACAACTTCTGCTTGGTTTAGCCAATCAGAAGTTGTGTTACTTTCAAATGTAGAAAATCCTGGTCAACAAGACTAGGAATACTCTTAAGAATGGTTGGTGAACGAGGACTCTGGAATGGTTGGTGAATATGGACCCAGGTAAGCAGGGATAAGTGTATGGCGACCGGGACATAACTGAAACAACGTTGAAAACGACGTCAAACACCATACAAATATCTCGCTTTACAGTTTTCGCCGGAAAAAATCAAGGCATTCATTTTTCCTTTTCTCTTTTTGTGTCAAAAAATTTACTTGTATTGATATAATATTGAACCTTCATTATTTTTCATTGGGCACATTTTTATCGTTAACCCGTTACATAAGTCAAATGAAACTTTCAAGCTTAAAGTAAAACCCAAATGTTGTTAAGGTTATTTTGAGGGGAAATATCCCCTTATCGGACAGTGTAGAGCCAAGACCAGACTGCACAGAACGTGCACTCTGATCTTGATCTACACGGTCCACAAAAGGTCCTTGAGTCGCGTCTAAGGGTTAAAAATTAGGAAGGGTCAAAATACAGGGCAAGCGAAGTGAGTGATGTCAATATTGTGTACATAAGAGATACACTGCTTGTTCGTGATTTCCCAAGTTATTTGGGGGGGTCAAGATTAAACCCTCAGGTTATGTTTGAATGTTTCGGACAGTGATCACAGTTCACTTCAAACCATGTTTACCACCAAAGCACCATGAAGGCTCAGAAATGTGTCCACATACGGTTTATTTTTAGAGCCAAGAACAATGAAACACTGGGCAAACTCGAAAAAAGTTACGTAAAATATTGGTGCTTTACTACCCATATATGTTTACTTAACATTACGGACATTTTTTATATAATGTAACGTGATTGTCTAGCTGGAAACTAGAATCCAAAACATTATCGCACAAATTTACAGCAGATGACTGAAATCACCCTTATTTTGAAAACAGTCTTGTACCCCACAGTATGGAAAATTTACCCTTTACCAAGAAATTAAATTTTTTTAAATGACAACCCTTTAAAAGAAGATTAAAAGAAAACAATGTGGAAGAGGGAGAAAATGCTAGTAACAAGCATTTTCAAACGTTCCCACAATTTTTTGTGGCGCCGCATGAGCGGCGGCACTATATTTTTATTCGCTTTTGTAAAGTGCCTAAGGAGGCAGCCATATTGAACTGGTTCCATGCTTTGTTTTAACATCCACCTATATCTACTGTACTTTGATTACCAGATCGGGGTCCATAATAACGTTTTTATTTATTTGTGGGGATTTTTTTTTTTCGTTTTTGTATATTACACTTTCATTGTTAGATGGATAAAAACACGGATCGTAGACATATCAACATTTTCCTTTCGAAAAATAAAAAATGCATTTCGAATAATAACTCACGTGATCAAAAATTATCTGTCACAAATTTTCGAAGCCACCATTTTAAATATCTTATGCTGGAAAAGGTTAAGAGGCATTTTCAAGCTCTTTGACCCTAGAGCACCCTATGTGGTACTTGTGACCCCACTTATATTTTTGTTCTAGTATTGTATGGATTGTAGAAATATTGTTTTCCTTTCGCGATCGTGTTTTTAAGACCAGCTAACTGTAACTAGGTCAATGTTGGAGCGCCTAACATGACTGGTATCATACAACCCGTCTAGTCTATATAGATATAAGGACTTCATTCAAGTCTTTATTATATCTATAATAAATACGGGTTGTATGATACCAGACATATGTGTTGGAGTGTCAGATTTAGCACAATCCGATAACAGACTTTTCTTTCGTTAATGTAAAATCTTCCTGTTCAAAATCAGACGGTCGAGAGTTTTGATATTTCATGTGTAGTATCGCTACAATGACCTCTACCAAGTACTAGTATGTTCAAATGGTGGCCTTCGAGTCAAAAGTTGCCATATGCTCCCCTCCACCCAGATGTCACAAATATGCGCATAGCCATATTTGTTGCACACTTTTCAAAATCTTCTATCAAATATCAGAAAGGCAACAGCTCTAACATTTCTATCTATCAATTGTGTCCAAATGATGTCCTGTGGATAAAGAAATGGCCCAGTCCATGGATAAGAAGTTTGCAAATAGCCTTCAATGATATGAAATTTAAAAATCTTGTCAAAAACCAGATGGCCCAGAGTTTAAATACAGTATCACCACTTGGACCTCTACGAAGATTGCGCAAGAGATGCGTATTAGGAAATAACCCAATGCATTGTGCCCTGTTACAGAAACAACTAGTTTGCGGCGCCATTGATGTTCAGCATCAATATTTTCTTGTTCTACTGTTTGATAGGCAAATTTCAAATGATGATGAACATTCAAATTGTCTTCTGCTTTCAGTTTGGTCAAGGGTAAAATAAGCCCCATAGCTCAGTCGGTAGCGCACAGGACTTGAGAACAGGAGGTCGCTGGTTCGATCCCCGGCTTGGCCAATTCCTTTCCGAGGATTGATGATAGTCATTGCGACAGGATTCATTCCTCTCTCACCGCTGATCATTGTTTCGACGATGGCTATGTGGGAAAGCAGCCAGTGGCTTGGAAAGAATATTGTGCGGAGTACTGGTAAAAGAAACTCCAGGAAAGCATGGATAGGTGCACTGGCCGCAGCGATGTAACTGAAATAATGTTGAAAACGGCGTTAAACACCATACAATCAATCAATCAATCAATCAATCAAGGCTAAAATTTGTCGTCTAGTGAAGAGTTAACCCTTTACCAAACAATCTCATGTTTTAACGAACCTAGGGAGGAAGCCTTCTGAAAAAAAAAAAAAAAAAACATTGTGAACAAGGGAAAAAAATGCTGTAAACCAGCTTTTTCTCCTTTAGGTTAAACTTCTTTATCCTACATCTATTGAGAAACAAGTTCTTGCAACTGGCTTATACTGATCTCTCTCGATTCTGCTTCCTGGAAACTACACTAGTACTCCCGTCGAATGTGTGGGCCAACGATCGGTCCCAAGTTGACTTTTTTTTTTCGGTTTTATTCCAGTATCGGATCTTTTCAGTTCATGTTCATTCTTATGATTCTTACGTCTGAAATCTGATGTTTCCGATTAAGTTTAGATCCGATCCCGGTATTCTCTTTGTTTTGGAAATCCACATGTTCATTTATCATGGTCCGGTTTGGCGTCTTGTCTGATGTTTCCAAAGTCGGATATTGAAGTGCACCTCCAGCCCAGATTTATATATATATTTTTAGCTCCACTGGCCGAAGGCCAGCGGGCTTATGTCATGGCCCGGTGTCCGTCGTGCGTCCGTGCGTCCGTCCGTGCGTTAACTTTTATTTCAAACATCTTCTTCTCTGAAACTACCCATCCAATTTTCATGAAACTTCACAGAAATGATCCTGCCATCGTCCTCTTCAGAATTTCTTGAAAGAATTTGATTCCTTCAAAAACTCTGGTTGCCATGGCAACAAAACTGAAAAATATTGGAAATCTTTAAAAATCTTCTTGTCTGAAACCATAAGGCATAGGGCTACCAAATTTGGCATGTAGCTTTATGTAGTAGACCTCTATCATGTTTCGTGAAATTATGGCCCTGGGGTCAAAATTGGCTCTGCCCCAGGGGTCACAAGTTTTACATAGGCTTATATAGAGAAAACTTTAAAAATCTTCTTGTCTGAAACCATAAGGCGTAGGGTTACCAAATTTGGCATGTAGCTTTATGTAGTAGACCTCTATCATGTTTCTTGAAATTATAGCCCTGGGGTCAAAATTGGCTCTGCCCCAGGGGTCACAAGTTTTACATAGGCTTATATAGAGAAAACTTTAAAAATCTTCTTGTCTGAAACCATAAGGCATAGGGCTACCAAATTTGGCATGTAGCTTTATGTAGTAGACCTCTATCATGTTTCTTGAAATTATAGCCCTGGGGTCAAAATTGGCTCTGCCCCAGGGGTCACAAGTTTTACATAGGCTTATATAGAGAAAACTTTAAAAATCTTTCTGTACCTAGCCATAAGGCCTAGAGCTACCAAATTTTGCATTTAGCTTGATCTAGTTGGGGTCTACCAAAAGTGCCCAAATTATAGTCCTGGGGTCAATTTGGCCTCATGCTGGGGGAGGGGGTGTGTTTCACAAGATTTACATAGGCTTACATAGGGAAAACTTTTAAATCTTGCTGTACATAGCCATAAGGCTTAGGCTACCAAATTTTGCATAATTATAGCATTATCTAGTGGACAACTACAAAGAGGGCCCAAGTTACAGCCCTAGGATCAAGTTTGGCCCTGCACCAGGGGTCACAAGTTTTACATGGGTTTATGGAGTGAAAAGTTCAGAAACCGTTTTGTTACTAGCCATAAGGCCAAGAACTCCCAAATTTGGCACGTTATTCTTCTAATACACATATTCCCCATTTAGTCCGACTGTAGCCCTGGGGTCAAAGTTTTATAAGGGCTTATATAGTGAAGACTTCTCTTCATGGTTTATAGTTATAAGCCAGTGGAGCGATACAGGGCCATCATGGCCCTCTTGTTTCTTTTCATTTCCTGATTGATCAGGATATTTTGTTAACACTTTCCGGTTATAATCGTTAAAATGCATCTGTAAGCACAGGTGTGCAACTCGAAAATCCAATAAGCGAGATTAAAGACCATATTTCCTGTAGCCAAGGTCGTAAAGGCCGATCTTTCTCTCATATACGTGAACGTTTAATCTTTTCCATATTCCAACATCAAATAAATGAAGTATCGCTACAAGAGTTTACATTGTATATTCAAGTCCATTCCGGTCCGGTCAAGCCTACCCCGGTTTTCCATGCACCTCCCTTTTTCCTATTACTCAATTTTTAGGCAATTTAATTTTTAACCTGTCACTTCCAGTATTTTTTTTTTTTTCCCCACATCTTAAGCAAATCAAGATGATGTGTCAAGCACAAAATTCATGTTCATAGTTTGAAGGTCAAGGTCCCAGGAATGTCAAATGTGTTTTCAAAGGTGTGAGGCCTGTAACTTTTTAAATAATGAATGACTTTCATAATATCTTTGCTGAAGTGTAGAATTGTCAACCACATATAAGTGATGTGAGGGTGCAAGAACCATGTCAGTAGGTAATAGGTCAAGGTCACTGCAAGATAATATGTGTCTAAAAAGAGAATTTTGGGGGCTTGTGTTCATGTTCGGGCTGTATCTTTTTAATAATTGTGAATGAATTTCAACATTACTGTGCAGAATGGTCAACCACATACAGACGTGTCGCACGCAAGGACCGTGTCTGAAAGTCAAAGATCAAGGTCACAGTAAGGTCAAATGTCCGTTTTTGTGTCCGGGCAATAACTTTTTTCTATCACTTAAATGCAGTGTTAACCACATCAATATGACTTTTCTTCCACAAGAGTTATGTCCGCAGGTTGAAGGTCAAGGTTACAGCAAGGTCAGATAAGTTTTCGAAGGGGGTTAGTGTTTGTGTCTCTGTAACTTTTTTAATAGGGAATGAATTTCAGTATAACTTTGCAGCATTATCAAGTACATATAAACAATATGTGGAGGTCAAAGTCACGACAATGTCAAATATGTTAAAAAAATGCAGGAGTGGTGACATTCGTATGCGGCCTGTCACTTTTCTGGTTGTGAATGATTTTGAACATAACTGTACCATGACATGTCGTGCACAAGAGTTCTGTCCGTAGCTTAAAGGTCTAGGTCACGGCAAATTAAATATGTTTTGGAGGAGTGGTAGTGTTCGTGTGAGGCCTGTATCTTATTTCATTATGAGTGCATTTCAGTATACCTTTGCAGAATTGTCAACCACATATAAACAATGTATGTTGTGCAAAGCCTTGGATGAAGGACTAGAAATCTGAGTTATATTTTTGATATTAGTAAAGCTTTCTACAAAGTATTACATAAAGGTCTTCAATTTTAGCTGAAAGAAGCTGGAATCGGTGGCAAACTTCTTTCATAGTTTTCAGACTATCTCTCAAATAGGTATCAGAGGGTTGTCCTACCTGGTGCTGTCTCAAACTAAAGTTCTATTAAACACAGGATCTAATTCTCTGACATTTTCTTTATCTAGTGTACATTAATAAATGATACTGAGTCAAACATAAACCTTTTCGCAGATGACACTAGTTTATCCATGGTAATAGGTGATCCTGATACAGCCGGTACACTTTTACAAACAGACAGCAATACAGCAATAAAAGTACAGATTGGGCAAAAAAGTGGCTTGTAAAGTTTGACCCCTCAAAATCGGAATCTCTAATTATAAACCGCAAACGTAATAGACCTGTTCATCCTAAGCTTTTTATGTCTGGTGTTGAAATTCCATCAGTGCAAGTTTACAAGCATCACGGTATTTTCATTTCTAATGACGGTTCTTAGCGTTACCGTGTAAATCAGCCTTTAACGAAGGCATGGAAGAGAATTGGAATTATGCAAAATCTAAATATCAGCCTAGATCGAACATCCCTTCAGACAGTATATTTTTTCTTTTATCGTAAAGTTCTTGAATACTGAGATATTATTTGGACAAATCTATTTTAATATCAGAAAGATAAAATTGCAAAAAGTACAAAATGAGGCTACAAGAATTGTAACTGGATGCAGTAAACGCGTGTCTTTAGCGGATCTTAACAGGGAGTCAGGTGGGAAACACTTAGCGAAAGGAGATATAAACACAAACTTATATTACTTTTCAAAATGGTAAAAGGTCTAGCACCTTCTTATTTAAATTCTATAGTGGCTGTTTCAATAGGAAGTACTTTATCCTTCAACCTAAGAGGATCTCATAAACTACAAAATGTAGCTTGCAGAACTAATATGTACTTAAACTTCTTATTATCTTCTGTTTTAATGGTTGAAATGCTTTACCTACTGATTTCAGAAATCTGGACTCCATGTCAGCTTTCAACCGGTACATGAACAGAGATAAAGCAAATCCAAATAAGCTATATTTCTTTGGAGAGAGGAGGATTTAGGTCATTCATGCCAGGCTGCTCACTAAATGTAGTTCAATCCATCAGCGTCGTTATTTTAGAAATTTAAGTGATTCTCCTCTTTGTGCTTGTGGCGAAATTGAATGAAATCAATATTACTTCTTCGATTGTAGCTATTATCGTGACTTGAGAAACAGTTTGTTCCAACACATATTAGAAATCTCCAATGTCAGCCTGCAGACAATTCTTTTTGGTGATGAGACTCTCAGTCTTGCTGATAAAAAAAAAAAAAAAAAAACAGCAGTTCACTCATACATTGTTGAGACTAACCGTGTTAGAAGTTAATAACTTTACCAAATGATTATCTGTTCCAGTTTTGTACATCCACAAGCAATTTTGTTAATATCAGGTATATACGGCGACTTTCGCACATGTCTTCCTATTTAAGTACATGTATTTTTATGGTCAGGTTCTGTTTAAAATGGATGACATTTTTTTTCCGTTTCAAATTTTGCTTAACTAAAACGTGAATATTTTTTGGTGGCACACACACACTCGGACGCTCAAAAAACAGACCCAAACTGTAAGTTTTTATCAACGGAACATTAAAAAGACAAAGAAAATGTTCCGGAATGTAGATGCCTAATTATCGGAATGTTACAGAATGTGGAAACGACAACAACAAAAGAAAATGTGAATTTAAAAGCCTTAATACCGGAATGTGGCTAAATGAAAAATAAATGTAGGTAAAACATACACACACGTGCACGAAAACATGCACGCACACAAAACAGACCCGAAATGTAAATTACCATCTATGGAACATTAAATGGCCAGATTTAGAAAAAGTTACGGAATGCAGATGCCTCATTTGAGGAATGTTACGGGATGTGGAGGTGACAACAACGAAATGATAAAAAAGCTTACTGAAAAAGCCAAAGTACAGGAATGTAGCTTACTGAAGGATGAATGTAGGTTATAGACACAGACACAAACCAGTCCTGAAATTTAAATTTTGATCAAGCTGATAGGCGAAAATGTAGCTACTTATATGCAGTGACTTAACACTGGCACGTTGCAAAATGTACCTAAATTTGGATTTCGAACACAAAACTACTAGTCCAGTCAACGTATCAGATGGGTTGGAACTAATTGCAAAAGTTTTTATTTTTGCATTCCACGTCAGAAAATGAGCATATTAATCCCCAGAAAAAAGTTGCACCGAAAATTCATCGCCCGAAAAAAGATATTTGTAACTAAAGTTTGCAAATTTCGGGAAAAAAATGCGAACTCGATGATGGCCCGATTAACCACCGTATTGAATACTCTATCCAATCTACGTCAAAGTTATCACGCGCCATTCTACGAGTCAAATGTAAACACAGAGGATGATGACCAGCAAAATGTACTTCGGGAAAGAAATTTAAACTACCAATGTATCAACGAAACTTCGATGATTACTTAAAAAGAATTCCTCTTTCACTTATCAATATCTTTCATTTCAGATGGTTGTTTGAATTCGAAAACAGACTTCTAAGTTCTACATCTGTTTGTTCGTCCATCATTTCACGGGCGTCGATGATCATCTGACAAGTGTCAGATCATAAAAATACCCATTTCTGTGATTGTATATCAGCTTTATAAATCGGCGAAGTATCTGTTTAATAGATAATGAGATAAAATCCGTACCAACTGTTGTGTGTATGTTAAGTGTGGAGTAAATCTAAGGACCAATAAAGTTTGATGACGTCACGACGAGCGATATGGTTGCAAAAAAGTACGGAAGCACCGTAGCGCCTCGATTTCACCGTATCGGTAGTAATTACACGATATAATTTCTTTTATAGTAGAGATTAATGTGTTAAAGGCCCTGTTATACCTTATTTTGGACAGTAGTATAAAGCTACAATAGAAATAGACCTCTAGCCTCTTATACTTGAACCAAAGCATGCCATTGCAAACATTATGTGGATGTGAAGCCAGTGTGGATCCCTTATCTACTGTCTGATCTAAGGTTTATGAGGTCTGCTTCTATAACTCTTTACCAGATAACAATATTTCAGCATTGTCCAAATTGAAAGCATGACAACTGTTCCTCAACACATAAAAGTTGTCTTTCATAGGGTAGAAAACATTGTGCGAAAAAAAGAAAATGCTTATTACCAGCATTTTCTCCTTTTCCCACAATGTTTTTAAAGGAAGTCAGCATTGTGTTGTAAAGGCTTAAACTAGTTTTAGCCTGTTTTTCAAGCTGGACAAAGCTACTTTGGCTACTTTACTCTGGTTTGGTTTCTACCCAAAGAATATGAGAGTATACAGTACCAAGCATGTTTGCAGACAAGTAATAAACACCAAGGGAGATAACTAGTTTCAAATATGTATCATGATCTTGAGTTATTTCCCTTTAACTAAAAAAAAATACACCCCAAGCCTGTTAGGCATGACTCCATGCAGTTTTTTGTGGACAATGTAGATCAAGATCATACTGTACAAATCATGCAGTCTGATCATGGATTTACACTGTCCAATACAGAATCTTTTTTGTATGTGTATGTGTAAAGAGCTTTGAAAAAACATTTTTGTCTATACTTCAGGCTGGATCACAGGTATAATATAGGATTTACACTGTCGCTCGCCATTCACCTGTGGGCTAGACATTATCATTTTATTTATAAACCCTTTACCACACAATCCAGAGTTTTAATGACCCTACTGGAGAAGGCTTTTGAAATCATTGTTGAAAAAGGAGAAACACTGGTATACAGCATTTTCTCCTTTTGTCCACAATATTTTCTCTCCTTTCACTCAGAACTTAAATCATTTGAGCCACATGTGTCATCTGCAAATGCTTTGACATTTATTTAACCTATCCAAAATTGTGTCCATTTGTAAGGGCTAACTCTTTATCAAACAACAAAATTGTAGACATGTCTAAATTGAAAGCATTTGCTAGCAACAAATAAAATGTCACTAAAATCTGCAATTTGCCTTTGAGTGGTCAGAAAACATTGCAGGTAAAGGAGAAAAATGCTGGTTACCAGCATTTTCTCCTTTTTCCACCATGTTTTCAAAAGGCCTTTTCCTCAGGGTCGTTAATTGATTGAATGGTGTTTTACACCACTTTAAACAGTATTTTAGTCATGTCACAGCAACAGCAACAGCATGTCACAGCAACAGCTCATATATTCATGTATTTCCTGGGTTTTATCAGTATAAGGCTAGGGCTCTGAAGTGTCTTGCCCATGGACACACCCATGGAAAGCCTACGGATCAGGTGGGGCTCGAACATTAGGCCTCTGGGTTACAAGTCCCACACTGTACCACTGAGCCACACAGGACCCCCAGGGTTTTTAAAACTCAATATTGTCTGGTAAAGGTTTAAAGCTCCTTTTGCAACTTCAGTTACCTTTGTGGCCAATGTAGATCAAGATCAGACTGCACATAACATGCTGTCTAACTAAGGACTCAGTTGTTAGACAAAATGGGTTTTATGGATATTGCAATGACTTGCTTGTTATAATGCATCAAATGCCCAAATCGAAAGCAGTTGCAGACAACAAATCAAATGTGGCTCAAATGATCAAATTTGTCTCTAAGAGGACAGAAAACATTGTAAGAAAAGGGAAAAAAAGCTGGTTACCAGCATTATTCCTTTTCCAACAATGTTTTCTAAAGCTTTGTTCCACAGGGTCACTAAAACTCAGGATTGTGTGGTCAAGGGTTAAACTGGGCAATTCAGAGAAGTGAAAAGAGTCTTAGTATAAATAAATAACAAACACAAGACAGTGATTTGTAATTTTTTATATCAACAGAAATATCATCATAGAATTTAATCATAACAGAAGTCATAAATAGAAAAATATCTAGAATGAAAAGAACAATGCGTATGTAATGCATACAACTTGTACACTGTAGAAAATATTGTGGGAAAAGGAAAAATGCTGTTTAACCTTTTTCTCCTTTCCTACAATACATGCAAAAATTTTTCTGTCAGGGTCATTAAAGCTTGGGATTGTCTGGTGGTGGGTAAATATAGACTTCATCTAAACAGGTATCTAATATGTAATTTCATATTTACAGTAATAGACAATACACTGATAATTCAGTATCTCTTTCAAAATACGGAGAGAATAAATAAATCACTTCAGGAAAAAAAAACATGTCACAAAAAATGTCATCACTTTCTGGCATAATTTAACCCCTACCAAACAATTCCATGTTTTAACAACCCTGAGGAAGAAGCCTTTTGAAAACACTGTGGGAAAAGGAGAATATGCTGTAACCAGGATTTTCTCCTTTTCCCACAATCTTTTTCGTCAGAGAACACCATCTCTTTTGTAGTAAATTTGAATTTTTTACATGCTGATGTTTGAATTCGGGAGAGTCTAAAATAAGTGATATGGGAAAGCCTTAACTTGCTTTTTCTGATGGTCCTCAGGTATCACTCCAATGCCTGAAGACAAGGAGGCCAAGTGAAAAAAAAAATATCTTAGAAATAAATGGTACACTTTAGAAAAATTAGAACAAAACAAAGGTTGCTGAATTTAAAATATTTAGTGCATCTAGCTATAATTCAAAACATCAAAATACATCAACGGTTGAAAACTGGATACAATCTCATCAGAAATCCAAGAGCACCACATGCTGGTGCAAATGCTTGGCTTGGCTGCAGGTGCTTGATTTTAAGTGAAATTTCTGAGTAAAAAAGGGGCAAAACTGTTGAAAATAGTTTGATGGTTACCTGCCCTTGTTGTATGGGTTCCCGTATTAATAGCAAAAACTTGTCTACATTGGAAGTATGTATCTTCAGTAATAAAAGATATATGTAGTCTAAAAAGTCTCGGTTTTTGCACATTAACAGTGTAATGGCACACAACGACTGGGCTAAGACAATAACCAGACATTTTCTTTGAATACAGCCAAGCTTAATATCTAAGTGTACAATACCAACAATGGAATCCTAAGTGTTCACGGTCTGCTAGATGAACATTTGTTCCAATTTTAAGGTAAATCTTTCCTTGGGTTTAGGAGAAATGGACTCAGGTTAGCATCCAAAAGTATTTCAAGAGCTGACTGAGGCAGTGTCAAGGTGATATCAGATACAAGCAATGCACATAGACCAAGCCAATCAATCTTTTAAAGGCACCAAGTCCTAAATGCCCTATCTGTTTGATACAGAATCGAATGTATACACCAGAGCATAACTTGCCATAGGAAACATTTTTGAGAAGTTTGTAAAGCAAAGGGATTATTTACATTTCAAATGTTTGGAATTAAAAAAGTCTTTCATGTCAAAAACTGTGAAAAAAGCAGTTTGTCTCGTCAAAAATTTGGAGCAAAGCAGTCTGTCTTGTCAAAAACTGTGAACAAAGCGGTCTGTCTCATTAAAAACTGTGAACAAAGCAGTCTGTCTCGTCAAAAACTGTAAACAAAGCAGTTGTCTCGTCAAAACTGTGAACAAAGCAGTCTGTCTTGTCAGAAACTGTATGATGCTCCTGGTCTAGCTGCAGACAGATTCCATCCATGCCCGTCCCTAATGCCTTACAGAACTTACACTTACGCCTTTCACTACTACAGAGTTACTACAAAGGCATTTCAAAAACCTGCATGCAGCTTCTGGTCTGTCCCGCTGTCAGTGTCCATCCCTACCCATCCCTAGCACCCATTTGTTTCCTAGTAAGTACTAGTACTTCACAAAGGGTGCCAGAGTTATATGAGACAAGGAAGCAACAGTAAACCCTTTACCACACACACATTTGTCTACAAATGCTTTCAATTTGGATATTTTGTCGTGTGGTAAAGAGTTAATGGACCGGTATGAAAAATGAAATGCAGTAAAAGACAAACCTAACTCTATCATGTGACCTGTCTACTACAAATCCCTTGGATTTACAAGCCCTCAAACATGTAAAAGCACATGAGTGTGTATAAAACACTCGTGTTTAGATACATCAATAAGTATCATACCTATCAATGTTGTATAAATGGTGCCCTTTTAAAAGACTCAACTGACTAGTAGTGGTATTTTTTACCATTCTCTTCCTCTCAGCTAATGAAGTATCTCGAGCGCTTACACATGTCACACATCTCAAAGTTTAGGAAACATTTACCCGTAAGATTTAAAACTATCTTGATTTTCAATTATCATATACTCTTGTGTATAGGTCAAGCAATTAACCCTTTCCCAAACAAGCCCTGGTTTTCACGTGTCTGCAGTACAAGTCTTTTGAAAACACTGTGGGAAAAGGAGAAATTGCTCGTAACGAGCAATTTCTCCTTTTCCCACAGCGTTTTCTCCCCTTTTTGATGACTTTCTGCCATTTTCATCAAATTTAAAATTGTCGTCTGCAAACTCTTTCAATTTGGACCAGTCCAATATTTGTCGTCTGGGAAAGGGTTAAGTGGGTTTTCAACTATTATCTATTTCAGACAGCAATTTACATCCCTGCTGTATCTAAACAGTAATTTGGTCATTTGCATAACAGTGAAAAGAAGCTTTTCTTGAATAAGATCAATAATTTTCTCTATCATATTTTTCAGAAACTTTAAACCAACCATAATGGAGAATTGTACAACTGAGATTCTAAGGCCTGGTAACAACTAGGGTAATAATGAGAGTAAGACAAATCAAGGCCTACCTATGTGGACAATACTTACAAAATGCTACAATACATCATTCCAATGTAAATTATGTCAATGATTAAATGGTAACTTCTGGACCTTTTAACAGTATTTTTTATCACATGGGTATCATTGATTACCTTTATTAATTATGCTATGGCCGACTCGCCCAGGAAAAACCAGAAATAAAAACTACGTGTAGAAAAAACTCTGGAAACCTGTGCCCATTTGTCAATGTCTAATGCCATGGAATGTTGGGCCTCATTCAATGAAATGGATTTGAAGCTACCAAAATAAATTCAAGGAGTTGACAGTAAAAAAAACTTAGAAATCAGAGGATAGCTTCTTGAAACGATGCACCTGCTTCGAAAGGCTTTCTTCCTGGGGATTAGCAGCAGTAGCAAACAGCTGCAGTATTATACCATGTACTGTCAGGTACCTCTACTCAATTCTATCCTCTTTATCTAGTCAATTACAACAAATATACCATATACCATGATTACAAACAGCCAGGGTTCTTCATCTTGGATACATGTATCTCAATAAACAAGAAAAAAAAAACAGAAAAAACTGTCAAGGGGCTTTACAGAAAAAATTGTGGTTAAACTTGCAATCTGCATCTAAGTATCAACATGATGTATAGGCCTCCTTCTTTTGTCCACGTCATTTTTGATGCTGGGAAAAAAAAAAAAGAAAAAAAAAAGCCATGAAAATATGTATAGACCATACAAGTACAGTCTTTCTCAGAAACTAGTTTTCATCCTACACCATACTAGTATAAAAACACTGCAACAAACGGAGAACTTGCTCCTAAAAAAAGCAATTTCTCTATTTTTTTTAAAACTGCTAAAAACATGTGCATGTATTCATGGCATGAGATCTCAAGAATGTGCATTATGTTTATTTTAGAATCATGTTTAAAAAGAGGTCGGCTGTAAGTTTCTTTAACCCCTTTATGGAACAATCCTGAGTTTTTCTCACCTTACAGCGAAATGCATTTGAAAATATTTGAAAAAGATGTCATCAAGCATTTCTACTCTTTTGAAGACAAATCCCATCTTTTGAACATGTCAAAATTTGTCATCTGCAAAAGCTGCAAATTCGCTAATGTCTAAAATTCTGTCATCTGATACAGAATTATTTCTACCAGATGACAAAATTTTAGATTGGTTTAAATTGAAAACATTGCCGACTATGTGCTTCATTAACTCTTTACCAAACAATCCCAAGTTTTAACCACCCTGAAGAAGGAAACCTTTGAAAACTTTGTGGAAAAGGGAGAAAATGCTAGTAACCAGCATTTTTTCTTCTCCCACAATGTTTTCTATCCTATCACAAACAAAATACATCATTTGAGCCACATTTAAATTGTCATATAAACATGTTTTGAACTTGGACAAGTCTACAATTTTGTCATGTGGTTAACAGTTAAGGAATTTTTTTTTGAAAGACTGTCTGTGTATTTCATATGAAAATTACTGATTAATCAAGTCTTGAGTCACCTAAGATTTTTTCTAAATTATTTGCCTGTTGGTTTGTTAATAAAGTGTTTGACATCTTTATGTCAATTATATAGCAGCAGCCAGTGCACCTTTTGATGCTTTCCGGGAGTTTCTTTGACCAGTACTTGGCACATTATTCTTCGCAAGCCACTAGCAGCTTTCCAACATAATCATAGCAGAGACAATGATCAGCAGTGAGAGAGGAATGAATCCCGTTGCAATGACTATCATGAATCCTTGGAAAGAAATTTGCTGAGCTAATTTATTCCAGCAATCCCCTGGCTTCAAGTCTTGTACACCATCATATGAGCTACTGGTCTCTGTATTTGGAAATCTATAAAACTGAATAAAAGATTGTGAGAAAAGGAGAAAATACTTACTCTGGAGCTTGTTTCCCTTTGCCTCATAAATTACAGCAGTATATCATGTTGGGCCATCTTCTTTACAGGAAAAGGAGAGTCTGTGTGCTGACAGAAAATGTCTGAAAAAAAAAAAGATAATTAATTTGAGATTCTAGCAGCTTTACACTTTACCACACATTTCTGAGTTTAACCTTGACCACACATTGACAAGTTTTAATGACCCTGAAGAAGAAAGCTTTTAAAAACATTGTGGGAAAAGCATTGAGCCAATCCATCACAGTTTATTCCTAACCATACCACTAACCCTTTCTAACCCTTTACACAAAAAAAAAAAAAACTGTATTTTTGGCCATAAGGATGAAGACTTTTTGAAAATATTTTGGGAAGAAGAACAAATGCTGGTAATCAGCATTTTCTCCTTTTCCCACAAATTTTTGTTGTTTGCCTTGGAGTTGGACACTGTTTTAACAGCTTAGGCCATATCATGGAGGTCTGTGCACCTACACATGTGTTTCCCCGCTTTCTCACACCAGCACTAACACAAATTTCATTTCAAGCCACTGCCTACTTTTCTCACACGCATCAGAGAGGCAAACAATGTTGTGGTTTAACCATTTACCAAACGGCAGAATTTTGGACCAAATCCAAAGCATATGCAGACAACAAATCAATTGTAGCTCTAAATGATTACTTCTCTCTTTCAAAGGGTAGAAAACATTGTTAGAACTAGAATAACTATCACTAAAGGTGATAAATACCCCCGCCCCCTATATTTCATGTCACAGGGGCAATAACTCTGCAATGTCAATTTAGGGGAAATAACTCCGTAATCATTAGGCCAACACTCAAGCTCAATTTAAACATTTGACCTTGAACTGTGACCTTGACCTTGGAGTTATTTGAAAATTTATTTCAAATGGCACATCTACTCATGATGGAGAACAATTGCGCCAAGTTATTTTGAAATCCATCCATAAATGTAGGAGTAATGCTCCGGACAAATTCAGACAGATGCATGAACTAACGCACTAACGCTCATACACCGACTTGTCATAGTGACAACTATGTCTCGCTCACCGCAAGCGGGCTCAACAAAAAAGCATGCAGATGATTACATAAAAGCTTGATGTGTGGGTTGGGTTAATTAAGTGCACAATGTCCAGCACCGGGACGAGGACCCAAGCCTTTTTTCAAACCAGTTCTAATGTCCATTGACATTTAAAAAAAAAAACTGATCAAAGACAATATAGTGCAGTTATGATCAAAATATGAAGTTTTTTTGTTAATATTTGAGAACTTGAATTCACAATGTAATGATTTTCTGTAATGATTAGAAATGGTTTGAAGGTGCCATTTTAATCTTGATACATGTATCTAATATCTATACATAAAGGGAGGTTAAAGCTAAAAAACTTACCTTTGAGATGATTGAGTGAAATCAGTGAAAAAAAATAACTCTTGCGAAACTTGCGTCTTTGAATCAGTGGCAAAAATTCTGTAATCCTCAACGCTAACTAATTTTTAAGTCAAATCAGGGGCAATGACTCATTAATTCTTGATAGAAGTTTAAAAAAATTTGCGTCTTGCACATCTACAACTCCTAATGAACACTTCTGCCAAGTTTAAAGTGAAGCAGACAGAAACTGTAGGAGGAGTTGTCCGGACAAGCATTTTTAAGTCAAATCAGGGGCAATAACTCAGTAATTCTTGATGGAATTTTCACAAAATTTGCGTCTTGCACATCTACAACTCCAAATGGACACTTCTGCCAAGTATAAAGCGAATCGGACTGAAATTGTAGGAGGAGTTGTCCGGACAAGCATTTTAAATGTGAATCAGGGGCAATAACTCATTAATTCTTCACAAAATTTTCACGAAAGTTGTGTCTTGCACATCTACAACTCCTAATGAACACTTATGCCAAATTTAAAGTGAATCAGACAGAAACTGTAGGAGGAGTTGTCCGGACAAGCGTTTTTAAGTCAAATCAGGGGCAATAACTCAGTAATTCTTGATGGAATTTTTACAAAATGTGTGTCTTGCACATCTACAGCTCCTAATGAACACTTCTGCCAAGTAGCAAGTGAATTGGATTGAAACTGTAGGAGGAGTTGTCCGGACAAGATTTTGCGGACAGACCGACCGACCGCCCGACCGCCTGCCCGATGGACCGCCCGACCAACCGCCCGACCGACAGGCTGATTCCAGTATACCCCCCACAAACTTTGTTTGCGGGGGTATAAAAAGAAAAATGTTGGTTAAGTGCAATTTCTCTTTTTCCCACAATGTTTCAAAAAGCCTTGATCCTCAGGGTTCCTATAACTTGGAACTGCATGTTAACCCTTAGGCAGCTTATTATAACGCAACTCACTGACTTTTTGCGGACAGCATAGATCAAGATCAGAGTGCAAAGAACATGCAGTCTGATCTTGGATCTACTCTGTCCGATGAGGAGATAGCTTTCTTCAAAAAAATACCTTCAAAACAGGAAAAATTGGGGTGTTTACTATCAGCTTGAAAGTTTGATTTCTTCTATTTAGCAGGATAGGGGATAGAGGATTAAGCCACACTAAATTTGACATCTGCTAACACTTTCAGTTTGGATAAGTTCAAAATTTTGTTGTCTGGTAAATGTTTAACTCTTTACAAAACATTCATGAGGTTTTTTCAGCTCCAAGAACGAAGCTTTTGAAACACCAAGATAATAAGGAGAAAATTCTGGTAACTAGCAATTACTCCTTTTCCCCCAATGTTTCCTACGTATTCAAAAACTTTTGAAAACATTGTGGGAAAAGGAAAATTGCTAATAACCAGTATTTTCTCCTTTTTCGACAATGTTTCCTAGCTTTACATGTGTTTTTTTTTTTTTTTTTCAGCTCCGAGACAAACTTTTGAAACCACTATGGGAAAAAAAAGAGAAAATGCTAGTAACCAACATTTCATCCTTTTCCAACAGTGTTTCCTACATGTTTTAATTGATTGATTGATTGTATGGTGTTTAACGCCATTTTCAACATTATTTCAGTTATATCACGACGGCCAGTGCACCTATCCATGCTTTCCTGGAGTTTCTGTTACCAGTACTCTGCACAATATTCTTTCCAAGCCACTGGCTGTTTTCCCACATAACCATCATCAAAACAATGGTCAGCGGTGAGAGAGGCCTACATGTTTTAAAGTGTTTTGAAAGCAAGGAATGGGCGAAAATGCTGGTTACCAGTATTTTCTCATTTTCCCACAACATGTTCAATCCTGTCAGTCAAATTCCACCCTCTGAGCATCAAAGCCTTTTGAAAACATTGAAGGATTAGGAGAAAATGCTGGTAACTAGTATCTTCTCATTTTCTATCCTTTTCTATCCTGTCAGACCAATTCCATCATCTAAGCTACATCATCAAAGCCTTTTGAAAACATTGTGGGAATAGCAAAAAATGCTGGTAATGAGTTATCTTCTCATTTTCTATCCTTTTCTATCCTGTAAGACAAATTCCATCATCTGAGCTATATCATCAAAGCCTTTTGAAAACATTGTGGGAAAGCAAAAAATGCTGGTAACAAGTATTTCCTCCTTTTCCCACAATATTTTCTATCCTATCACAAATTCCACCATCTGAGCCACATCTACATGGGTGAAATTAAAAAAAAAATGAAAATAAGTCTGAAATTTTGTCTCTGGTAAAGAATTTACCCTTTACCACACAATCCTGAGTTTTAATCACTCTGCACAAAAAATCCTTTGAAACATTTTGGAAAAAGGGCAAAATGCCGCTCGGCTGCAGTTGCTTGATTTTCAGTGAAAATTCTATGTAAGAGAAGGGGCATAACTCTGTCAAGAATACTTTCATGGTTACCTGCCCTTGCTTTAAATGTACCCCTTATGATGATTTACATCTTGTCTGAGTCTAAAGCAAATGTCTTCAGTAATTAAAGAGATATTGTAAAATGTCGAAGTTTTTGCACAATGACACAGAGGACGATGCAGATGACAACACAGACAACAATGATGAAGCAGATGACAGCAACACAGACGACGATGACGCAGATGACAGCAACACAGACGACGATGATGCAGATGACAGCAACACATACGACTGTGCAGATGACAACAACACAGACGACGATGAAGCAGATGACCGCAACACAGACGACGATGAAGCAGATGACAGCAACACAGACGACGATGAAGCAGATGACAGCAACACAGACGACAATGAAGCAGATGACAGCAACACAGACGACGATGATGCAGATGACAACACCAGGGCTACGACAATACCTTGATGTTTTCTTCAAAAATATTCCAGCTAATTACTACAATATCAAGCCTGCTCTTGTCCAGCATGGCTCAGCTAAGTAAACAGTGTAAATCGAAGATCAGACCACACATTTTGTGCAGTCTGATCTTGATCTACAAAAGCCATAAGGGCAATTACTGTTGTGAAAGGTGCTTTAACTCTTTACCTCACAATCCTGGCTTTTAACAACCCCAAGTCAAAAGGCTTTTGAAAACATTATGGGAAAAGAAGAAAATGCTGGTAACCAGCATTTTCTCCTTTACTCACAATATTTTCTACCCTTTGAAATGAAAATTTCACGTTTAATGATTGATTAGTCATCTACAGATGCTTTCAATTAAGACAAAGCTATCATTTTGCTGGAGTTTCTTTTACCAGTACTACGCACAATATTCTTTTCAAGCCAATGGCTGCTTTCCTACATAACCATCGTTGAAACAATGGTCAGCAGTGAGAGAGGAATGACTCCTGTTGCAATGACTATAATCAATCCTTGGAAAGAAATTGGCCAAGCCAGAGTAAAGGGTTAAGGCTAAGGAGGATTTATATAGAAAAACAATGCATACCTTTTAGAAATCTTCTGGGAATGAAGGAGGAACTAGTCTTGGCACAAATCTGTTTGGTGAGGGCCGGTGGTGTGGTGGGCATTCTATATAAAACAAAATACAAAGTTTGACTGATTACACCCTTGAATATTTTTGCTAGTTAACAAGGTTGTTTAACTCTTTTGAACACAATTCTGAGTATTAACAATTCTAAATAAGAAGACCTTTGAAAACATTGTGGGAAAAGGAGAAAATGCTTGTAACCAGTACATGTATTTTCTCCTTTTCCCAAAAATGTTTTCGATAGTTTAAAAGACAAATGTCATTACTTTAGGCATAAATACATGTACATGTAATTTGTTGTCTGCAAATGCTTTCAATTTGGACAAGTCTAAAATTCTGTTGTTTAGTAAAGAGGTAATTCTTTACTAAAGAGCAAAATTTTAGAATTGTCAAAATTGAAAGCATTTGCAGACAGCAATTTAAATGTCACTCAAATGCTGTGATGTGTCTTTGAGAGGTTATCAGCATTTTCTCCTTTTTTTCCCAAGACATTTTCTAAGTCATTTTTAAAAGTCATTATAATTAGGGATTGTTTGGTAAAGGGTTAATTTCAGAGTTTTCAGAGAGCATTTGCAGACCCCAAATTCAACATGTCTCGACTAAATCTATCTTTGAAAAGTTAGAAAACATTGTGGGAAAAAGATGAAAATGCTGGTTACCAGCATTTTCTCTTTTACTCACAATTTTCTCAAATGTTTTATTTATCAGGACTGTTAAAATTCAGGATTGTGTGACAAAGGGCCAATACCAAATAAATAAATTTCAGTTTCAAATCTTTCTTGAAACAATTGAAAAGAAAAACATGAAAAAAAGTATGAAGTGAAAGGAAAAACATATGACATCTTTTCACAGAGAGAAAAATGAAAACATTGTAATACAAACAAAAATAGATTGATTTTTGTATATAAGCCATGCTCTGCAAAAAGGGACTTATTGCATCTGCAAAAAGTATTGACTTGGGTCAGCCTGAGCAGTCTGTGCAGGATGAACTGGGACAAAAGTTTTAGCTTTTGGTCAAATTTCTTCATGTCCAAGGGACCATTCTACCTCAGACTATAAGTAAATTTAGAAAGCCAGCTGTGGGAATTGAAATTGCTTACCTTGGGACATCTTCTAAGTTATAGTAAAACTCGGCTTTCACTTGGGCATCTATGAGAGGGGTGTGAGAGTCTGTGGGGAAAGAAGACAACAAAAACATAATGTACAGGTAATAAAGTTTGAGATTTTATGGAACATACCTTTTACCAAACAATCCTCTGTTTAACCACCCTGGGGATTGTAGCTTTCAAAAATAGTATGGGAAAACAACATAATGATTATAAACAACTTCTGCTCCATTTCCGACAATCTTTCATGCCTTCTCAAAGACAAATTATTTCATTTCAACCAACTCTAATATGTCAACTGCATTTGTTTTCAATATGGACTAGTCTAAATTTGTGTCATTATGCCTTTACCATAATCATAATGAATTTGTCAACTGCATTTGCTTTTAATATCAACAAGTGATTTTTTTTTATTCCAGCAGGGAGTTAATTCTCTACCACACAATCCTGATGAACAACGACCATGAATGAGAAGGCCTTTGAACATGGTCCAAACCATCCCTTTAAAACAAAATCCCAACTTTCAATAACCCCAAAAGAAAAGCTTTTGAAATCATAGCGGGAAAGGAGAAAATACCTACACTTTCTCCTTTTCCCACAATGTTTCTTCCCTATCAAACACAGAAATCATCATTTTAGCAATATTTGTCGTCTGGAAATGCTTTCAATTTGGTCCAGTCAAAAACTTTGTCATTCAGTAAAGAGCAACACAATAGGGAGGGTCATAATGGTTTGTATCTCTTCACTGGCTCAAGAGCATTTCCTCCCTTTTTACAGCATATTTTATATCCTTTGAAAGACAATCTTTTATTTTAATGACATTTTACTTGTGGTCTGCAAATGCTTTGGATATGGACCAGTGTAAAATTGTGTCATTTGGTAAACAAACGTCCCTCATAGCACTGGATATGTCTCAACCCTTTACCACAAGAAACAATTTCTGACTTGTCCAAATTGAAAGTAATTGCAGATGACATTCTAAATGTGGCTTTAATTTCTTTTTTTTTAAATAGAAGGGTAGAAAACCTTATGGAAAAAGGAGAAAATGCTGGTTACCACCATTTTCTCCTTTTCCCTCAATTTTTCAAGGGCCTCCTCCTTCAGATTTGTTAAAAGTCAGACTGTTTGGTAAAGGGTTAAAAATGTAAATTTAGCACAGAGAAAGGGAGAAAGGTATGAACCTGTCTTAATCCTATACCAAACAACAAAATTTTAGACTTGCCCAAATTGAAAGTATTTGCAGATGACAAACTAAATGTAATTCAAAACATGAATTCAGTCTTCTACAGAGCAGAAAACATCATGGGAAAAGGAAAAAAAATCTTTCTACAACATTGTTCTACCTATAATAAAAGACTTTCCTTTCTTTCCAATGTTAGTAAAGTAGATGGTAAAGTCTAAAAAAAAAATAGCATATTTGGTAATGTATTCTCACCTGCAATGTTTCCAAGGTATTTAATGATTCCTTCACACCAAACAAGTGCTGAACTATTCCAACAAGTTGACCATGCTGAAACGCAAACTTTGGCAACCAAGCAAATGATCACCTTTATTATGCATCAATGTTCATGACTTGTTGTCATAATTATGTTTTCTGTGTTTTCTACATGTTCTCAAAGTGTACATACACAGATATTCACCTGTAGAAGTATGCAATATCAGTCTATACAAAAACAGTACTGCATGGTGAAATTATTGGTTCAATCCAATTTGTAATTTAAGTATAATGAGGACAGTAGTTCTGCAGGGCTGCAAGTTAACTGAAGACTTCTTGGCTCACTCCATGGCCTGGTTATATCAACACCTGACAGAATGGAAAAAGCCTTCAACTTTGACATTACAGCTTCAAGTCCATGTGTGTGACAAAACAAGAGCCGAAGTACATGTAAATACATATACCTGTAAGCCCCTTAGTGATGGAAAAGAAAAAGCATCACATCTTGCAATATTTTCACATCTAACTGCTCGAGATATAACTGACTAAATGATTCAATCCATGGCCCGGTCATACGAACACTGGGAAACTGTGGAAAAGGCCTTACTAAATGGTTCAGTCCATGGCCTGGTCATACCAACATGTGGGAGACTGTGGAAAAGGCCTGACTAATTGATTCAATCCTTGACCTGGTCATACCAACACCTGGGAGACTGTGGAAAAGGCCTGACTAAATGGTTCAATCCATGGCCTGGTCAGACTAACAGCGTCTGCACCTCCTCTACTGGTCAATGTCTCCATCTTCTCCCTTGAATACCACCTCCTCTTCTACCTACTACCACCACCTTCTCTCTACATTTCAGAGTCACTATCTCTACCGACTCTATACATATTGGACTCACTATCACCACCTCCTCTCAACATGTTGGAGTCACTATCTCCACAACACTTTTGAGTCACTATCTCCACTTACACTGTATATTTTGGAGTCACCATCTCCACTTACACTGTATATTTTCACATCACTACCTCCACATACACTGCACTTTTTGGAGTCACTATCTACACCTACTCTCTACATTTCAGAGCCAGGTTCATGGGTATAAAGTAGCTATATGTTCTGTAGTCTCTCGGCCTGAGACTGTGGTAGTCATCAAGAATAGACTGTGAAGCCATCAGCATGTTCAGTGTGGCACACTGGGTGTATCACATGAAAATAAATGCATGTTGTCAATTGCATACATGAAGACCTAGGGTTCTTCAATCCAGGAAGTATCTACAGAAAAGCGAAGAGCTCCTGAACCTGACACAGAACTTTTTCCTTGCTGTTATAAAGAGAGAAATTGTACTGTCCACGACTGAGTACAGCTGAAAAGGTGTCAAACAGTTTGTCTTGTCAAATCTGTCAAAACAGGTGTTTCAAAAATCTTCATGCAGGCCTGGTCAAAATTTAGAAAAGATTCCATCCATACCTTTCCATAATGCCTTACAAAATTGAAAAAAAAAAAAAAAGGCATCTCAAACATCTGAATGCAAGTTCTGGGCAAAAATGCAGTCAGAATTTATCCATACCATTCCCTAATTCCTAACAAAATTGAACAAAAAGGGAAAAAAATAGCAAAGGCAATTCAAAAGTCTGCATGCAAGTCCTGGTCAAAAATGCAGGCAGAATTTATCCATACCATTCCCTAATGTCTAACAAAATTGAACAAAAAGGGGAAAAAAATAACAAAGGCATTTCAAAAGTCTGCATGCAGGTCCTGGTCAAAAGGCCTGCCCGGGTAGCTTAGTGGTTAGTGTGTCACACTCATGACCTGGTGGTTGCGAGTTCGATACCCGGTTGAGGCAAACTTTCTTTCCGGCGTTCTTTCGCCTCTCACCTCTGATGCATGTGAGAAAAGCAGTCAGTGGCTTTGGAAAGAAAGTTGTGTCAGTACTGGTGTCGGGAAGCCAGGAAACACATAGGTGAGTCACTGACCGCCATGATATGACCGAAGCTGTTAAAATGGCATTAAACTCCAATACAAAAAAACAAACCTGGTCAAAAATGCAGGCAGATTTCATCCATATCTTACCCTAATGTCTAACAAAATTGAACAAAAAAAAAGGGGGGGGGGAAAACAACAAAGGCAATCCAAAAATCTGCATGCAAGTCCTGGTCAAAAATGCAGGCAGATTTCATCCATAACTTTCCCTAACACCTAACAAAATTGCAGGGAAAAAAACCAAGGCATTTTAAAAAACTTGGTCAAAAGTTGGGGAAAAAAAAAAAAAAAAGGAAAAAGACAACAAATGCAATTTAAAGGCAATTCAAAAACCTGCATGCAAGTCCTGGTCAAAAATGCAGGCAGATTTCATTCATACCTTTCCCTAACACCTAACAAAATTTACCAAAAAAGAAAAACCCAAAGGCATTTCAAAAACCTGGTCAAAGTGCAGACAGATTCCACCCATATCTTCCTTAATGTCTAAAAAAAACTGGAAAGAAAAACAGCATTTCAAAAATCAAAGCCTAACAAAATTGAAAGGAAAAAAAGAACATAGGCATTTTAAAAACATGGTGACAGTGCAGACAGATGCCACATTATATCTTCCTAAACACCTAAAAAAAAACTGAAAAAAAAAACAACAGCATTTCAAAAAAACAGCAAGTCTTAGTCAAAAATGAAGAGAGGTTCCATCCATGCCTAATCCTAATGCCATTTTTTGTTTCCTAGTAAACACTAGTACTTGATAAATACTAAAGTTCTTTATGATATAAGGGCTTATCATTGAGAAAAAAAAGCAACACATAATGGTACAGTGTCTGTACAAACATGAAGGTAACATCAGGAAACTGTACACTCTGTCAAGCTTTTCCAGTGCAGAACACCATTTTCAACAGTTTTTTTTTTTCAATTTTATCTCTGCTGCCAGTGTACCTACATGTATCTATGACCTCCTGACAAAAGTGTTCTGGAGTTGTTCTATTTTCTAAAATACTTCCTGAACTGCAGAACCCTAGGTCTACACATACACAACTGATAACACGCATTCAGCCTCTGATGTTATACCCAGTGTGCCACACAGAACACACTGATGGACTCACAGTCAATCTTTGATAATTACCACAGTTTCAGACCCAATGCTGACAGGACAGATAGCCAGTGCAAGCCCATGTACCTGTCTCTAAACTGCAGAGACTTCTCCTAACAACCTTCACCTCTACCTCCTCTCCTTACCACCATCTCCACCTTCAGTGTTTGCAACTGAAGAGCAAGTGTTTGCATCTAGGAACACACTGTCACCCTCTAACAGTAAACCCAGTCGCCATACCTATCAGGCCGACAGATACGGTGCCCACTGCGCGTTACTACCACAGGCTCTGGCTCTGCAACAACAACAGGTGGACAGGAACTCTGCTCATCAAAACAGAGCTCCCTTTCACCTCCCTGACAAATGGAAAAAGAGTCTACGCACAGCTCAGCCTCTTCTCCATCAGCCAAACCAACACAAACCTCATCTTCACTGCAAACCCCTAACTCCCAATCCACCATCAAGGAGGACTCCAAGGTACAACTTAACTCCAGAGAGCTAAATTCTATCTCCAAGTCCTCCTCAATACTTGCATGCCTAAAGATCTCCATTTCAGCATCATCCACCACCTCTGTATCTGCATCATCCAACAACATAGATGATGTAGAGATGAAGGAATGAACGATATGGTTCCTCCATCTCCACATCCTCTACAACAGACCAACAACAGACATCCTCTACTGAGTCCACACAGGTGTCCTCACTGCAGACAGGATCCACAGATGTGCCTTCATCAGCGGAAAGGAAGATCTCCACCTGATCTCTAGCAGAGTCAAAGAACACAGTGGGGGAGCTGACAGAAGTGTCAGCCTCAACCAATGTCTTCTTTGCCCATGAACAAAGATCAGCACCAAACCCCAAAAGAGAAAACACAAGGACCATTGCATAAATAACAAGTATAATGAATACCTCAAGTGGAAAGTAAATCCTTCTGTAGATCTACCTGGAAAGGAAAGAAAAAAATCAAAGTACTGATAGCACTGAAGGCCAGGAAATCTAGTGATCTGTAATCTCTAAAGAACGAAGGATATGAACTCACACGAGACCTCAATTTCTATTTATCACTACCATACAGACAGTCAGGCCAATTCAATTATGCCAAAAGAATTCATTGGTAAAGGGGTACTGTCACGCATAATATGGAATAATACAATAATCAACAGGAAAAATTAAATTAATGCAAAAAAAAAAAAAGCGGTGCTCAGAAGCCAGATTCTATAATTAAACCGAAGCAAATAGTGGATACCAACGCTCGGTTGCATGATAATGGCTTTAAAAATTTCTAAGTCGAAAAGGCGCTTAAATCAAGCAAATTTATTTTTGAGTTATTTGCCTTATTGGTTAAGGTTGATCTTTATGATAACGCACATATATTCCAAGTTTCAAATAAATATCATCAATGATAAGAAAGATAAGACACAATTTAAAATTGGACACAACGCAAATACCAACGCTTAATATCGCGAACGCAGGCCAGGGTGATGTCAATACATCGCACTTTTGTTCTCAAACAGTCGATCTAAATCTATTCTTTTGACTATATCATACAAAGACGTCCACTAGCCCTTCTCGTCCCATTAGAGAGAGAGAGAGAGTCCAACGACGGCTTCTGGCGCTTAAAATGAATTTGCACATTCGGGATGTATGTCAAAATAAATATTCTTAAACTTTCATTTCTCCTTTTCAAACAATGTTTCGGAAACTACCAGTTATGTGAATGAAACTCTAGGTATGTAAATGTGATGAATAACTGATAAATTAAAACCTAATTTTTTAAACACAACTTTTATTTTCAAATTATTTTGTTTGAAAGTTAAAAGATGTCCAAGGATCGCACAACACTTTCATGATTTCTAATCAATCAACATTCATCACAAAAAAAGAATATAAGCAGATAACATGGTTGATTATCGGAAAATGTAGATAGAACAAAAAATTCTCATTTTTCCATAATGTTTGCCTATTCTTCTGACAAAAAGAGAGATGTTTTAAATCGATTCACACAGAAAAAAAGAGAGTATAATTTCTTTTAATTTCTGCATATTTCTTAATTCTATCGATTTTTTTTTTTTTTTTTCCTAAACAATAATAAATGCAGTTAATACACCAATAATCTCATTCAACTATCGACATTTCCATGGAAAATCGTATATCTCAATCTTTTCACCAGGCAGTCAAAGGAGATGCCGCGTGCGGATCCCTTTGATCTTTATTTGAAACGCGGACATTAACTAGCAAGTGACAATGGAAACTAAAAATAGAAAACTGGTTCTCGGGTTTTTCCCTCGCGCTAGTACACTAGAAAGTGATATCAGGGGCTGTAATCATGTCTATAATACGAGAGGATTTCAGTATCCAATCACAGTGATGGAAAAGTTGGTAGAGGTTAAATGTACACCGAATAAGTCTGTACACCGAATAAGTCTGATGTCAGTCATAATACGGCAACGCCTTAATGCACAGTTCCTGACAAGATTTGTGTAACTATAAACTCCGCCCACAGGCGGTATCGGATAAAAATAGACATCAGACTTAAACGGTGTACAGACTTATTCGGTGGACGTTTAACTTTTACCTGGAAAAGTTATTGTGTATTCAACAGGGACACAACCCTTAAAACACACTCATTGGTTATTAAAGGGCTGTAATACCCTTGCAATTCCATAGCACTATGCAGATGTCGGAAAGCTTTGAGGAAAGGAAAACATTCACGCCGTGTGATAAGCGATCTCTGTACTTAGGGAACTAGTTGTTTTGGCGGACTAAGTGATATAGAGTGGACACACCGTTCAACATTTTGTCTGCAAGTAGTCCGGAAAAGTCAGCTTACAATCGCTATAGGCAAGGGAATCCCTTGAGAGGGATTCCCTGGCCTAAAAATCAGGGTTTTCATTAAACTATCTAGTGCTGAACCTGGATTTAATTGTTTATGCTCAGAGTATAGATCAAGATTAGTCTTAACAATTTGTTCAGCATGATCTTGAGTCTACACTGTCCACTTTTCTGCCAGATGCTGTGACTACAACTGCTCTGAAATTACAATATATGCATCTATACAGCTGACTAAAGATTGTTCCTTACTTCCAAAATCCAACTGTACATTTTGAGTAGTCTGATCATAGTCTGTCCCATCAAAAAAATTAAGCTAAAGCTGTCAAAGATGCTAAATGACATAATAAAATGCAGAGTTTTTTATATTTTACCTCATTTGTTTTGTTTTACCTAGAGCTATAATTTGAGGAAATTTAGTAAGGTCCATTAAATGAAGTTACACTCCAAAATTAGTAGCCCTAGGCCTTATGGTTTTGGACAAGATTTTTAAATTTTTAAAGTTTTTCCTACATGTATATGAGCCCATGTAAAACTTGTGACCCCCAGGGATGGGCCAATTTTGACCCCAGGGCTATAATTTCAAGACGTTTGGTAAAGATCTATTAGATGAAGCTACATGCCAAATTTGGTAGCCCTAGGCCTTATGGTTTTTGACAAGATTTTTAAATTTTAATGTTTTTCCTATATGAGCCCATGCAAAACTTGTGATCCTGGGGCCCAGGGATGGGCCTATTTTGACCCCAGGGCTATAACTTCAAGAAATTTGGTAGAGGTCTATCAGACAAAGCTACATGCCAAATTTGGTAGCCCTAGGCCTTATGATTTCTGACAAGAAAAATTTTAAGATCAAGATTTTAAAGATTTTTAATATTTTTCAGTCTTGTTGCCATGGCAACCACAGTTTTCATCAAAATCAAATTCTTTGACGGAATTCTGAAGAGGGCTATTGCAGGATCATTTCTGTGAAGTTTCATCAACATAGGATAAGTATTTCAGAGAAGATGTTTGAAAAAAAGTTAACACTTTGACGGATGGACGGATGCACACATGCACCCATGGACGGACAGATGCACGCACGAAGGACACAGGGTTAGACATAAAACAGTACTCCCATTATTTGGTCAACTCCTTAACTCCTTTTTTAGACTTGCCCAAATTGAAGGCTTTAGCAGACTACAAAATGATTGTGACTCAAAAATAGAAATTCTCCACTGAAAGCGAAGAAAAGATTGAAAACAAGAGGGCCATGATGGCCCTGGGTCGCTCACCTTAGTACAGTGCCTTTAAGGTTTTTCTTTAATTTGACCATGTGACCTAGTTTTTGACCGCAGGTGACCCAATTTCAAACTCATTATTAATTTCATGAAGACAAACATTCTGACCAATTTTCAAGTCCATTGAGCAAAAAATGTGGCCTTGAGTGCCCTAAAGATATTTCTTTAATTTGACCTAGTGATCTAGATTATGACCCCAGATGACCCAAATTTGAACTGGTCTTTGACTATATCAAAAGAAACATTTTAACCAATTTTCAAATCAAATGAATAATAAATGTGGCCTCTAGAGTGCCCACTAGCTATTTCTTTAATTTGACCAAGTGACCTAGTTTATGACCCCAGTTGACCCAAATTCAGACTCATGTGAGATTTTACAAAGACAAACATTCTGACCAATTTTCAAGGCAATTAAGCAAAGAATGTGGCCTCTAGAGTGCACACCAGGTATTTCTTTATTTTGACCTAGTGACCTAGTTTATGGTTCCAGGTGACCCAAATCCAAACTCATCTGGTATTTCATCAAGACAAACATTCTGGCCAAATTTCAGGTCATTTGAGCAATAAATGTGGCCTCCAGAGTGCAAACAAGGTATTTCTTTAATTTGACCCAGTGAACTAGTTTATGACCCGAGTTGACCCAAATTAATCTTATGTGAGACTTTATAAAGACAAACTTTCCAACTAATTTTCAGGGCAATTGAGCAAATAATGTGGCTTCGAGAGTGCCAACAAGGTATTTCTTTAATTTGACCTAGTGACCTAGTTTATGACCCAAGATGATCCAATTTTGAACTCAATGAACTTGTTGCGCTTAGATGGGCAAGCAAACTTAGAAGAGAATCACTACATACCAAATATCAAAGCTCTACGCCTTCCAGTTTTAAAGAAGAATTTTAAAGTTTTCCTTCTTTGTTCCTATGTTCGAACTTGTGACCCCCGGGGCTGGGCCAGTTTTGACCCAGGGGCATCATATGAACAAACTTGGTAGAGGTCCACTCTGAGATGCAACATACCAAATATCAAAGCGCCACACCTTTCAGTTTCAGAAAAGAAGAATTTTAAAGTTTTCCTTCTTTGTTCCTATGTTCGAACTTGTGACCCCAGGGGCTGGGCCAGTTTTGACCCAAGCAGCATCCTTGGAACAAACTTGGTAGAAGTCCACTAGGAGATGCTACATACCAAATATCAAAGCTCTATGCCTTCCCATTTAAGAGAAAAAAAAAATTAAGTTTTCCTTCTTTGTTCCTATGTTTGAACTTGTGACCCCCAGGGCTGGGCCAATTTTGACCCCAAGGGCATCATATGAACAAACTTAGTAGAGGTCTACTAGGAGATGCTTCATGCCAAATATCAAAGCACTATGCCTTCTAGTTTTACAGAAGAAGATTTTTAAAGTTTTCCTTCTTTGTTCCTATGTTCGAACTTGTGACCCCCGGGGCTGGGCCAGTTTTGACCCAGGGGCATCATATGAACAAACTTGGTAGAGGTCCACTCTGAGATGCAACATACCAAATATCAAAGCTACACACCTTTCAGTTTCAGAAAAGAAGAATTTTAAAGTTTTCCTTCTTTGTTCCTATGTTCGAACTTGTGACCCCAGGGGCTGGGCCAGTTTTGACCCAAGCAGCATCCTTGGAACAAACTTGGTAGAAGTCCACTAGGAGATGCTACATACCAAATATCAAAGCTCTATGCCTTCCCATTTAAGAGAAAAAAAAATTTAAGTTTTCCTTCTTTGTTCCTATGTTTGAACTTGTGACCCCCAGGGCAGGGCCAATTTTGACCCCAAGGGCATCATATGAACAAACTTAGTAGAGGTCTACTAGGAGATGCTTCATGCCAAATATCAAAGCACTATGCCTTCTAGTTTTACAGAAGAAGATTTTTAAAGTTTTCCTTCTTTGTTCCTATGTTGGAAATTGTGACCCCCGGGGCGAGGCCAGATTTGACCCCAGGGGCATCATATGAATAAACTTGGTAGAGGTCCACTAGGAGATGCTACATGCCAAATATCAAAGCTCTACGCCTTCAAGTTTCAGAGAAGAAGATTTTTAAAGTTTTCCTTCTTTGTTACTATGCTCAAACTTGTGACCCCCGGGGTGGGACCAGTTTTGACCCCAGGGGCATCATATGAACAAACTTGGTAGAGGTCCACTAGGCAATGCTACATACCAAATATCAAAGCTCTATGCCTTCCCATTTAAGAGAAAAAAAAATTTAAGTTTCCCTTCTTTGTTCCTATGTTCGAACTTGTGACCCCTGGGGCAGGGCCAGTTTTGATCCCAAGGGCATCATATGAACAAACTTGGTAGAGGTCCACTAGGAGATGCTTCATGCCAAATATCAAAGCTCTATGCCTTCTAGTTTTACAGAAGAAGATTTTTAAAGTTTTCCTTCTTTGTTCCTATGTTGGAAATTGTGACCCCCCGGGTGGGGGCCGGTATTGACCCCAGGGGCATCATATGAACAAACTTGGTAGAGGTCCATTAGGAGATGCTACATGCCAAATATCAAAGCTCTACACCATCAAGTTTCAGAGAAGAAGATTTTTAAAGTTTTCCTTCTTTGTTACTATGCTCAAACTTGTGACCCCCGGGGCGGGGCCAGTTTTGACCCCAGGGGCATCAAATGAACAAACTTGGTAGAGGTCCACTAGGAGATGCTACATACCAAATATCAAAGCTCTGCGCCTTCTAGTTTCAGAGAAGAAGATTTTCAAAGATTTTGCTTTTTTTTTTTCCCTTTTGTTGCCATGGCAACCAGAGTTGTGGGTGGAATTCAATTCTTTGAACGATTTGGTAGAGCTTCACCCAAGGAACATCCCTGCCAAGTTTCATCAAGATTGTCCCAGTGGTTTAGGAGAAGAAGATGTTTAAAGAAATTGTTGACGGACGACGGATGACAGACGACGGACGACGGACATAGGGCGATCACAATAGCTCACCTTTAGCACGTTGTGCTAAGGTGAGCTAAACAAGAGGGCCATGATGGCCCTGGGTCGCTCACCTTAGTACAGTGCCTTTAAGGTTTTTCTTTAATTTGACCATGTGACCTAGTTTTTGACTGCAGGTGACCCAATTTCAAACTCATATTTCATGAAGACAAACATTCTGACCAATTTTCAAGTCAATTGAGCAAAAAATGTGGCTTCGAGTGCCCTAAAGATATTTCTTGAATTTGACCTAGTGACCTAGATTATGACCCCAGGTGACCCAAATTTGAACTGGTCTTTGACTATATCAAAAGAAACATTTTAACCAATTTTCAAATCATATGAATAATAAATGTGGCCTCTAGAGTGCCCACTAGCTATTTCTTTAATTTGACCAAGTGACCTAGTTTATGACCCCAGTTGACCCAAATTCAGACTCATGTGAGATTTTACAAAGACAAACATTCTGACCAATTTTCAAGGCAATTAAGCAAAGAATGTGGCCTCTAGAGTGCACACAAGGTATTTCTTTATTTTGACCTAGTGACCTAGTTTATGGTTCCAGGTGACCCAAATCCAAACTCATCTGGTATTTCATCAAGACAAACATTCTGGCCAAATTTCAGGTCATTTGAGCAATAAATGTGGCTTCCAGAGTGCAAACAAGGTATTTCTTTAATTTGACCCAGTGAACTAGTTTATGACCCAAGTTGACCCAAATTAATTTTACGTGAGATTTTATAAAGACAAACTTTCTAACTAATTTTTCAAGGCAATTGAGCAAATAATGTGGCCTCGAGAGTGCCAACAAGGTATTTCTTTAATTTGACCTAGTGACCTAGTTTATGACCCAAGATGACCCAATTTTGAACTCAATGAACTTGTTGCGCTTAGATGGGCAAACAAACTTAGAAGAGAATCACTACATACCAAATATCAAAGCTCTACGCCTTCAAGTTTTAAAGAAGAATTTTAAAGTTTTCCTTCTTTGTTCCTATGTTCAAACTTGTTACCCCCGGGGCTGGGCCAGTTTTGACCCAGGGGCATCATATGAACAAACTTGGTAGAGGTCCACTAGGAAATGCTACATACCAAATATCAAAGCTCTACACCTTCCCATTTAAGAGAAAAAGAAATTTAAAGTTTTCCTTCTTTGTTCCTATCTTCGAACTTGTGACCCCCGGGGCGGGGCCAGTTTTGACCCAGAGGCATCATATGAACAAACTTGGTAGAGGTCCACTCTGAGATGCAACATACCAAATATCAAAGCGCCACACCTTTTGGTTTCAGAAAAGAAGAATTTTAAAGTTTTCCTTCTTTGTTCCCATGTTCGAACTTGTGACCCCAGGGGCTGGGCCAGTTTTGACCCAAGCAGCATAATTGGAACAAACTTGGTAGAGGTCCACTAGGAGATGCTACATACCAAATATCAAAGCTCTATGCCTTCCCATTTAAGAGAAAAAAAAATTAAAAGTTTTCCTTTTTTGTTCCTATGTTTGAACTTGTGACCCCCGGGACAGGGCCAATTTTGACCCCAAGGGCATCATATGAACAAACTTAGTAGAGGTCTACTAGGCGATGCTACATACCAAATATCAAAGCTCTATGCCTTCTAGTTTTACAGAAGAAGATTTTTAAAGTTTTCCTTCTTTGTTCCTATGTTGGAAATTGTGACCCCCGGGGCAGGGCCAGTTTTGACCCCAGGGGCATCATATGAACAAACTTGGTAGAGGTCCATTAGGAGATGCTACATGCCAAATATCAAAGCTCTACACCTTCAAGTTTTAGAGAAGAAGATTTTTAAAGTTTTCCTTCTTTGTTACTATGCTCAAAATTGTGACCCCCGGGGTGGGGCCAGTTTTGACCCCAGGGACATCATATGAACGAACTTGGTAGAGGTCCACTAGGCAATGCTACATACCAAATATCAAAGCTCTACGCCTTCCAGTTTCAGAGAAGATGATTTTTAAAGGTTCCCCTCTTTGTTCCTATGTTCGAACTTGTGACCCCCGGGGCAGGGCCAGTTTTGACCCCAAGGGCATCATATGAACAAACTTGGTAGAGGTCCACTAGGAGATGCTTCATGCAAAATATCAACATTCTATGTCTTCTAGTTTTACAGAAGAAGATTTTTAAAGTTTTCCTTCTTTGTTCCTATGTTGGAAATTGTGACCCCCGGGGCGGGGCCAGTTTTGACCCCAGGGGCATCATATGAACAAACTTGGTAGAGGTCCATTAGGAGATGCTACATGCCAAATATCAAAGCTCTACGCCTTCAAGTTTCAGAGAAGAAGATTTTTAAAGTTTTTCTTCTTTGTTACTATGCTCAAACTTGTGACCCCCGGGGTGGGGCCAGTTTTGACCCCAGGGGCATCATATGAACAAACTTGATAGAGGGCAACTAGGCAATGCTACATACCAAATATCAAAACTCTACGCCTCCCAGTTTCAGAGAAGATAATTTTTAAAGTTTCCCTTCGTTGTTCCTATGTTCGAACTTGTGACCCCCGGGACAGGGCCAGTTTTAAACCCAAGGGCATCATATGAACAAACTTGGTAGAGGTCCACTAGGAGATGCTTCATGCCAAATATCAACGCTCTATGTCTTCTAGTTTTACAGAAGAAGATTTTTAAAGTTTTCCTTCTTTGTTCCTATGTTGGAAATTGTGACCCCCAGGGCGGGGCCAGTTTTGACCCCAGGGGCATCATATGAACAAACTTGGTAGAGGTCCACTAGGAGATGCTACATACCAAATATCAAAGTTCTATGCCTTCAAGTTTCAGAGAAGAAGATTTTTAAAGTTTTCCTTCTTTGTTACTATGCTCAAACTTGTGACCCCTGGGGCGGGGCCAGTTTTGACCCCAGGGGCATCAAATGAACAAACTTGGTAGAGGTCTACTAGGAGATGCTACATACCAAATATCAAAGCTCTGCGCCTTCTAGTTTCAGAGAAGAAGATTTTCAAAGATTTTGCTTTTTTTTCCTTTTTGTTGCCATGGCAACCAGAGTTGTGGGTGGAATTTAATTCTTTGAACAATTTTGGTAGAGCTTCACCCAAGGAACATCCCTGCCAAGTTTCATCAAGATTGGCCCAGTGGTTTAGTAGAAGAAGATGTTTAAAGAAATTGTTGACGGACGACAGACGACGGACGACGGACGCCGGACATAGGGCGATCACAATAGCTCACCTTTAGCACGTTGTGCTAAGGTGAGCTAAAAAGCAGAAAATGCTGGTTACCAGCATTTTCTCCTTTCCCTCAATGTTTTCAAAAGGGTTTTTCCTTAGTGCCGTTAACACTCGGGATTGGCTGGGCGATTGTCTGGTAAAGGGTTCATATCTCTACAGTTCACAGCCTCTAAACATGTTGTGAGAGGGACAGGAAGTACATGTTACAGGTAATGGCCCCTTTTCCTACAATGTTTTCTTGCTTTTAACTAGACCAGGACTACCAATATGGAGCTTTGACTTTTTGTTTGTACCCACCATTTTCTCCTTTTTCGACAATGTTTTCCACCATTTCTAAGAGAAATGCAATCATTTAGGCCATATTGTCTGCAAATTCTTTCTCTTTTTTTTTTGTCTTTTTTTGGTTGGGAGGAAGGGGCTGTTCCATTGTGCAGAGTAAAAGAAAAGACAAATGGACCTACAGAAAGACAGTCAGACAGGAGGATGAAAAGACTGAAAAACAGAGGATGGAAAGACTGAAAAACAGACATGAAGAATGACAGACAGATGGAAGGACCAACAAACAGACCTAAAGAATGTCAGAAAGACAGGATGATTGTGTGACCAGCATTTTCTTCTTTTCTCACAATGTTTTCAAAAGTTTTTCTTTCACACAGTCATGAAAACATGGGAGTTGTTTAGTAAAGGGTAAATAGTATGCATAAAATTGGCCTGTAAGATAATGGGTTAACTCTTTACCAAATGACAAAAATCTTAGTTTTGTCCATATTGAAAGGATTTGCAGACCACAAATCAAATGTGACTTTTAAATAGAAAACCTTGTGGGGAAAAACAGAAATTGCTGGTTACCAGCATTTTCTTCTTCTCCCACTATGTTTTCAAAGACATTTATTCTGAGGTTGTTAAAACATGGGATTGTGAGGTAAAGGGTTGACTCTTCACAAAACAGCAACATTAGACAATAAACAAAACACGGCTCAAATGACAAAATTTCTCAGAGAGAGAGTAGAAAACACTGAGGGGGGGAAAAAAGGAAAAAAATACAAACTGCCAGCATTTTCTCCTTTTCTAACACTGTTGTCAAAAGCCTTCTTTCTTTCGGGGGGGGGGGGGGGGCTTTCATGAAAATTTGGGATTAATTTTACTGTATGGCTTAAATAAGATTTCAGTTTTCTTGAAGATGAATGTTGACATTTCTTAATTATCTCACTTCTTGAGCACCATGGAAAAATTTAGCTGCTTCATCAGATGGGGCAGATCAAGATTAGACTGCATATGTTTGAAGTCTGATACTAGATCAGTTCATTTAAGAAACAATAGGCTGGTATGTTGGTGTATTGCAGCAGCTAGCTAATAATTTCAAACTTATTTCATGGTTTTCCCTGCACTTGGTGGTGTGGGGGTCATTTGAGCCCCTTCAAATGGGAACAAGAGGGCCATTTGCCCTAAAGCGCTCACCTGAGTAAGGTCATCTAGGATTAATAAGGCTGAAAAGATCCTGGTCATGATGATGTAAAACGCATGAGTGTAAGTAATCTACTTTTTGACCGATTTAGCTTATTGTTGAATTTTGAATCTAGCTCAAAACGTGGCCTCTAGAGCCACACAAGGTTTTTCTATGATTTGGCCCCGTGACCTACCTTTTGACCTGACCTGACTTGATATCAATCTTTTCCAAGATTTCATACAGACAAACATTCTGACCAAGTTTCATGAGTATAAGGCTGAAAATTGTGGCCTTCAGAGTGCACCCAAGATTTTTGTAAGATTTGTCCCCATGACCTACTTTTTGATCTGACGTGACCCAATTTCAAACTCGTTCAAGATTTTATCAAGACAAACATTCTGACCAAGTTTCATGAGTATCAGGCTGAACATGTTGCCTCTAAAATGCACACAAGTTGATTCTAAGATTTTGTCCCATTACCTACTTTTTGACCCAAAATGGCCCAATTTCAAAGTTATCCGAGATTTTATCCCGACAAACAATCATACCAAGTTTCATGAGTATCAGGCTGAAAATGTGGCCTCTAGCGTGCACACAAGTTTATTCTAAGATTTGACCCAGTGACCTACTTTTTGACCAGACATGACCCAATTTCAAATGTGTCCGAGATTTTATCCAGACAAACATTCTGACTAAGTTTTAATGCATCTCAGGCTGAAAATGTGGCCTCTAGAGTGAACACAAGCTTTTTCTTAAATTTGGCCCCGTAACCTACTTTTTGACCCCATGTGACAGTTCGCAATTATCCTAGATTTTATCAAGACAAATCTTCTGACCAAGTTTCATGCGTATCGGGCTGAAAATGTGGCCTCTGGAGTGCACACAAGCTTTTTCCAAGATCTGTCCCTGTGACCTACTTTTTGACCCAATGTGACCCAATTTCAAACTTGTCCAATATTTTATCCAGAAAAACATTCTGACCATGTTTCATGAGGATCTGGCTGAAAATGTAGCCTCTAGAGTGCGCACATGGTAAATGTTGATGACCGCACGCTGGACGACACATGCCTGACACAGCACAATTAGAAAAGCTCAACTTGAGCACCTTCCAAAGGCCTCTTTCTCAGGGTCATTAAAAGTCAGGATTGTGTAGTAAAGAGTTAAATATGGCTTTTGAAAAATTTGAGGGAAAAAGAGAAAATACTGGTATCCAGCACTTTCTCCAAAATTTCCCACAATGTTTCCTACCCTTTCAACCAAATATTGCATCACTGCATCACATTGAATTGTTTCTCTGCAAAAGCTTTCAATTTGGACAGGTCTAAGATGTTGTAACTTCATCAAAAATCTATTCTTTTCCAAATTTAAAGTATTTGCAGATGAAACATAAACATGAATCAAAATCTGGAATTTGTTTCTGGGAGGGTATAAAAACATTGCGGGAAAAGGAGAAAATGCTGATTACCAGCATTTTCTCCTTTTCCCAAAATGTTTACAAATAGCTACTTTCTCAGGTTCATTAAAACTCAGGATTGTGTGGTAAGGGTTAAGGAATTTTTTGGACAAATAATTGGAATTTCATGGTAAGAAATTCTTCATTTCCTATTTCTCACAAGACAATGCAGATCTACTTACTTTGTTTCTGGATAAAATCATTTAACTTGTGTTTTACTGATCCAAACATTTGTACAGCATCTCCACCAATGCAATTATCCTGCAGCAAGACACCCTGGTCATCAATATGGACACCTGAAATTTTTCATTGAAATAATTAATCCTTAAGGCTTTACTACATGATAAAATTCTAGGCTCTTCCAAATTGAAAGCATTTGCAGATTAAAAATGGCACAAATGAAAGTGTGTGTATCAGAGTGGGTAGAAAACACTGTGGTAAAAGCATTTTCTCCTTCTTCCACAATGTTTTCAAAAGCCTGATTCTTTAGGGCCTTTTAAACAGGGGATTGTTTGGTAAGTGGTTGAATAGGTAGACCTGTCCCATTTGAGAAGATTTGCAGATAACCAACATAATGTAGCTAAAATGGTGGAAACTGTCTTCGAATAAGTAGAAAATATAGTGGGGAAAAAAGAATATTGCTGGCTAAAGCATTTTCAGATTACAAATGTCACTCAAAACATGACCTTTGTTTTTCAAATGGCAGAAAACATTGTGGGAAGAGGAGAAGATACTGATTAACAGTATTTTTCCTTGTTCCACAATGTTTTCAAAAGCCATCTTCCTTGTTAAAAGTTGGGATCATTTGGTAAAAGGTTCAGTTACCAAACAAAACTTAGGATCTCTTTATTTTAAGAAGTGCCATCAAACACTTCTCAGAATTGGTGATTTTATTTACAAATTGTAACTTGAACTTAAACTGCAATCTCCATTAAGAAACTTTGGAATGCTCTGATGGAAATTTTTGGAACAAAAACATTACATTTAATGATTGATTGTATGGTGTTAAACACCATTTTCAACATTATTTCAGTTATATCTCGGCAGTCAGTGCACCATGCTTTCCTGGAGTTTCTTTTTTTCCAGTACTCTGCACAATACTCTTTCCAAGCCACTGGCTGCTTGCCCACATAACCATCATCGAAACAATAGTCAGTGATGAAAATGAATATCATCAATCTTAGGAAAGAAATTGGCCAAGCCAAGGATAGAACCAGCTACCTCCTGTTCTCAAGTCCTGTATGCTACCACCTGAGCTACCTGGGCCTTGGCACATTATATTCAAACAGAATCTGATGTAATAAAACTTATGAAATCAGTGTCTACATTTATCCTTTTAACTCTTTAACCCTTTCCCAAATAAGCCCTGGTTTTCATGTGTCTGCAGTACAAGTCTTTTGAAAACACTGTGGGAAAAGGAGAAATTTCTCCTTTTCCCACAGTGTTTTCTACCCTTTTTGAGAACTTACTGCCATTTTCGTCAAATTTAAAATTGTCGTCTGCAAACTCTTTCAATTTGGACCAGTCTAAAATTTATCGTTTGGGAAAGGGTTAACACACAACAAATTTCAGAATTGCACAAATTGAAAGCATTAGCAGATGGCAATTTAAATGTGACTCAAAAGTTGAACATTGTTTTTGGAGGGGTAGAAAATATTGTGAGAAAAGGAGAAAGTGCCGATTGCTAGCAATTTCTCCTTTTCCCACAATGTTTTTAAAAGCCTTCTCTTTCAAGGTCATTAAAAGTCAGCATTGTGTGGTAATCATTGACCAGAAGACCAAAAGCTAGACTTTTCCAATTTAAAACAGCTGCAGATGACAAATCTTTACGTGGTACAAATGAACTGAAATTTTTTGACAAGGTAGAAAACATTGTGTGAAAATGTAGAAAATGCTTGTTACCATCATTTTCTCCTTTTCACACAATATTTCCTACCTTATTAGGTACAAGTTTCACTGTTTGAGTCATGTATTATTTGTCGTCTGCAAATGATTTAAATTTGGACCAGTCTAAATTTTTTTTGTTTGGAACAGAGTTTAATCATTGACCAGAAGACCAAAACCTTGACTCTTCCAGTTTAAAACAGATGCAGATTACAAATCTGTTGTACAAACAAACCAAAATTTTTTGACAGGGTAGAAAACATTGTGTGAAAAGGAGAAAATGCTGGTTACCATAATTTTCTCCTTTTCCCACTATATTTCCTATCCTATCAGGAACAAGTTTCACTGTTTGAGTCATGTATTATTTGTCGTCTGCAAATGATTTAAATTTGGACCAGTCTAAAATTCTGTTGTTTGGTACAGAGTTTAATCATTGACCAGAAGACAAAAACCTAGACTCTTCCATTTAAAAGAGATGCAGATGACAAATCTGTTGTACAAACAAACTAAAATTTTTTGACAGGGTAGAAAACATTGTGGGAAAAATAGAAAATGCTGGTTACCAGCATTTTTTACTTTTCCCACAATGTTTTCAAAAGGCCATTTAAACTCTGGATTGTGTGGTAAAGGTTAACATACAATTCAAACTTTTAACAACCCTAAGGAGGATGCTTCTGAAAAACATTGTTGGAAAAGGAGAAAAAGCTGGGAACCAACATTTTCTCCTTCTCCCACAATGTTGTCTGCCCTTGTAAAGACCAAACTTATTGAGCCACCATTAACTAGTCGTCTGCAAAATGCTCCCCATTAGGACAAGTCTAAAATTTTGTTGTATGGTAAAAGGTTAAAACTATACAACTATATGACTAACATAATCTGCTCTTACCTTTCATGACTTCAAGTTTGCTACATTTATCATCAAGGTGTCCACAGTGATGAGCCACTGCAAACTGCAGCACGTCTGCAAGGTGGGGATGCTTTAGATAACACGAAAGGGCTGTTAACTGCAAATATAAATATCTAGAGGCAGTAAAAAAGGCATTTATAATCTACAGTTATCACATAACCTCCCTTGTTTTCAGTGTAATATACCCATTATGAATTTTATCTTGTACACAACTGATATCACAATTGTGACGTCATTTTGCAGGGTTCGATTTTAACACTTGCATACTCACAAAATGCAAGTTGAAATTTAATATTGCAATTTAATTGCATAGTCACTCAATTTTTTTTTTCATCCAAGTAAAAAATAAAAGATAGTTCATGAGTATATTGGTAATTAAGCTTCCCAGATAAAGCAAAATCTATGATTTGGCTTTTAGACACGACATACATTGTCTGCATTTTCATCGGTTAATAACACTGTCGAGATGAAATCACTTGACACCGTATGATTCCCTTTACTGGCTCTAGGCACCCTATACGCCGACGTAAGCTGTGAGAAATTGAAACAGAGTACCAGTTTTGATCTGTTTCCCAGTTAAATTATTTACCAAATGACAAAATTTTAGACTCATCCAAATTCAAAGCATTTGCAGATGATAAAATAAAAGAGACTGAAAAGTTGAAATTTGTTTTGGGAAGGGCAGAAAACATTGTGGGAAAAGGAGAAAATGCTGGTTACCAGCATTTTCTCCTTTTCCTACAATGTTTTCAGAAGGCTTCTTCCTCAGGGTTGTTAAAAATCGGGATTGCATGGTAAAGGATTAACATGATTATGATGTTGCTTCCGAATTTTTACACTTTTTCTCGGTATTTAAAAGCGTTAGTGCATATAGTAAGCGTTTGTTAATTTTGAGCGTTGTTAATTGTGTTTAACTTTACATATATCTAAAACAACCCGCGTAAAAAAGTGTGTTAGTGTTGGGTGATGATTTTAGACTGGTCCAAATTTACAGCATTTGCAAACGACAAGTATCACACAAAACCTGAAAGTTGCTTTCGGAAGGGTAGAAAACATTGTGGAAATAGGAAAAAATGCTGGTTACCAGCATTTTCTCCTTTTCCCACAATGTTTTCAAATGCCTTTTTCATTAAGATTGTTAAAACTCAGGATTGGTTGGTAAAGGGTATAAGCTCATCTTTTATACAAAGTCTTGTCTATATTGGAAATTATTTGCAGACAGCAAACTGAATGTGGGTGAAGTAATGTATGGAAGGGGATATCTGCCATTTCAATCATTATTCATGATGAGACTTTCATTATTCCTGATGAAATTTTCAACTATGTTTTACAATTTTAACGTTGACTTACAATTACGTTTTGCCTATTATATTGTCTATGTTGACATTTAAATTACTTTTTTTGTTACTTCATTTTACAACAAACTATTTTTTATTTAATTCTATCATTTTTAATTCTTCATTAATTTTAACCCTTCCTAATATATTTGAGACATTTAATTTCATATCGACATTCTTAACACAACGAAAAAGATCGATGTTTAAATTATAAATTATCAACCAAAAGAGTTTTACTAAAAATCATTTCAAAAGTTTCAATTTCCAGTTTATAATGACAACAAGGACAAGTAAAAGACAAACGACGAAATTGAATTCTTCTTTGCGCTGAAATTTGGCCCTTCTAAAATATGGGAGGTAACTCTTAAAAAAAACGACTGCTCCCCTGAACGGTGCTACGCTATATTTTTCCCAAGGAAACAAGTCTGCCTGTAAGCAGATGCGTAGTGTGAAAGTCCGTGGTGGTATGAATCACTTTGACAGAGGTAGAATACCGGCAGGCGTGTAGGTTTTTCGGCCAGCAGGTTCGCAATTTTTTGCGACTTACGTCACTTTCAAATGCTTAAATCTAAGACCATACTTAAGTTAGCCCACTTTCAATTAGTGGGTTATGATAAGTATAGCTGGAAGTTTGTGTGTGCCAAATTTGAAGCAATTCGAAATTTTGACAGTTACCTCTCATTGACCTGGTCGCACTCTGACGTTTGGGTTTGAAAACAGATTTTTTTTTGGGGGGGGGGGGGTCAAAACCCGTCAAATTGGGTATCAAAATGTTCGTCTTGATCCCCTGAGTCCACCTATGTCAAAGAGGAAGAGATTGGTGCATATATGAGCAGTCTGCACTATCCAGAAGGATTATAAAAGAATGAAAATTAATTAAAGACAGACTGTCTGTAGGTGCAGTCTGATCTTGGGCTGCACTTCGGCTGCACTTTCATTCAGTTAAAAGTGGAGTATAGTCAGACTGCATGTATGTGCAGTCTGATCTTAGGCTGCACTCTCCACAAACACCATAAGAAAAATGTTGAAAGATATTGAAGGTTGGAGCTTTAGAACAAGACTGCATATACGTGCAGTCTGATCTTAGGCTGCATTCTCCACAAACACCATAAGAAAAATGTTGAAAAGATATTGAAGGCTGGAGCTTTAGAACAAGACTGCATGTATGTGCAGTCTGATCTCACATCTCACTGTGCACTCCCATTCAGTAAAGAGTGGAGTATAAGATCAGACTGCATGTTTTTGCATTTAGCTCTAAGGCTGCAATTTTCACTGTCATGAAGTAAACAAAATTTTGAAAAAATTTTGTCCTTTGAAAGAGGATGGGTAGCCATAGAAGAGACTAAGATCAGACTATATATGAGAGCAGTCTGATCTTGACCTGCACTATGTACAAAGATCATGAAGGAAAGAAAAATAAGTAAAGACAGAGGGACTAAGTGGGGCTGCACTTTCATTCAGTAAAGAGTGGAGTATAAGGTCAGAATGCATGAATGTGCAGTCTGATCTTAGGCTGCACTCTCCACAAACAGCATTTGAAAAATGTTGTAAAGATATATTGAAGAGTGGAACTTTAGAATAGACTGCATGTATGTCCAGTCTGATCTTTGGCTGCATTCTTATTCAGTTAAGAGTGGGGGTTAAGATCAGCCTGCATGTTTGTGCAGTCTGATCTTCAACTTCAGTCTTCAATAACATGAAGGGAACCAAATGTTGAAAAGATTTGTCCTTTGAAAGGATATGGTCCTTTGAAAGAAGATGGGAAGCTGTAGAAGAGAGTGTAGGTTAAGATCAGCATATATGAGCAATCTGATCTTGGCCCACACTATCTGCCCTCTATTCTTCTAAGTATACTGCTGGAATGGTCTAAAATTTGTCGTTCCAGTCTGATCTTGGGCTGCACTATCAGCATTCTCAATCGGTTAGGACTGGAAGTTAAGATCAGCCTGCATGTTTGTGCAGTCTGATCTCAGACTGCACTCTTCAATAACATAAAGAAAACCAAATCTTGACAAGATTTGTCCTTTCAAAGAAGATGGGTTAGGGTTAGGAGAGACTGCAGATTAAGATCAGACTACATATATGAGCAGTTTGATCTTGGGCTGCACTGTCTATAAAGATAATGAACGAAATAAAAATAAGTAAAGACAGACTGCATGTAGGTGCAGTCTGATCTTCAGCTGTATTCTCATTCAGTAAAGAGTAAAGGTTAAGATCATCCTGCCTGTTCGTGCAGTCTGATCTTAGGCTGCACTCTACACAAACACCATTAGAAAAATGTTGGAGACATATGAATAAATAAAAGACCAAAGACACAACTTCGTCTTTTTAAGCAATGACTTTACTCTCCAAACGGAAGAAGAAATGTGTTGGCTATGGTTTTATATTGTCCTTTTTAAAGGTACCCTGTAGATTTAAGCCCCGCCCAAAAGGAGGGATTTTGTTCGCTTCCCTCTATTCTTCTAAGTATATTGCTGGAATGGTCTAAAATTTGTTGTTCGAGTCTGATCTTGGGCTGCACTGTCTGCATTCTCATTAAGTGAAGAGTGGAGGTTAAGCTCAGCCTGCATGTTTTTGCAGTCTGATCTTAGACTTCAGTCTTCAATAACATGAAGAAAACCAGTATGCTGAAAAGATTTGTCCTTTGAAAGAAGACGGGTTAGGGTCAGGAGAGAGTGCAGATTAAGATCAGACTGCATATATGTGCAGTCCGATCTTGGGCAACACTATCTACCCTCTATTCTTTTGAGTATATTGCTGGAATGGTCTACAATTTGTCGTACCAGTTAGATCTTGGGCTGCACTATCAGCATTCTCATTCAGTTAAAAGTGGAGGTTAAGATCAGCCTGCATGTTTGTGCAGTCTGATCTTACATTGCAAGAAATAAAAGAAAATAAAAACTGTTAAACAACCTTTATTTGCTGAAAAATAACATTCTCTTCATAACTTTTTAACAGATTAACCCTTTACCACACAGTCACGACTTTTAAATTAACAACCCTGAGAGAGATGCCTTTTGAAAACATTGTTGGAAAAGGAGAAAATGCTGGTAACCAGCTGCTGGTAACCAGCATTTTCTCCTTTTCCCACAATGTTTTGTACCCTTCTCAAAACACATTTTAATTTTTCAGTCACATTTATTTCGTGGTCTACAAAATTCTTTGAATTTGGACCAGTCTAAAATTATGTTGTTTGGTGACGAGTTAAACATTAACACTTGAAAATCAGACATTTTAGATTTTTTTTTTCTTTAAGATCAGACATATTAGACTTGTTTCTTTCTTTGAAAGCATTGTGGGAAAAGGAGAAAATGCTGTGTTCTACCCTTCTCAAACTTTTAACGACCCTGAGAGAGAAGCCTTTTGAAAACATTGCGGGAAAAGGAGAAAATGCTGGTAACCAGCATTTTTTCCTTTTCCCACAATGTTTTCTACCCTTCTCAAACTTTTAATTACACTGAGAGAGAAGCCTTTTGAAAACATTGTGGGAAAAGGAGAAAATGCTGGTAACCAGCTGCCGGTAACCATTATTTTCTCCTTTACTACAATATTTTGTACCCTTCTCTAAACATATTTTAAATTTTAAGTCAGTTGTGGCCTGCAAATGCTTTGAATTTGGACCAGTCTAAAATTATGTTGTTTGGTAATGAGTTACACATTAACATTTGAAAATCAGGCAATTTAGATTTTTTTTTTTTAACATCAGACATATTAGACTTGTTTCTTTCTTTGAAAGCATTGTGGGAAAAGGAGAAAATGCTGGTGACCAGCATTTTCTCCTTTTCCCACAATGTGTTCTACCCTTCTCATACTTTTAATGACCCTGAGAGAGAAGCCTTTTGAAAACACTGTGGGAAAAGGAGAAAATGCTGATAACCAGTTGCTGTTAACCAGCATTTTCTCCTTTTCCCACAATGTTTTCTACCCTTCTCAAACTTTTAATTACCCTGAGAGAGAAGCCGTTTGAAAACATTGTGGGAAAAGGAGAAAATGTTGGTAACCAGCTGCTGGTAACCAGCACTTTCTCCTTTTCCCACAATGTTTTGTACCCTTCTCAAAACACATTTTAAATTTTCAGTCTTTGACTATCAGACATATTAGATTTGTTAGGGTTTTTCTTTGACTACCAGACATTTTAGATTTTTTTTTTATTGACTATCAGAAATTTTAGTGTTTTTTCTCAAGCACACATTTTAGAGTCTTGTGTTGACTATCACACATTTTAGAGTCTTGTTTTGACTAGGAGTTTATCACACATTTTAGAGTCTTGTTTTGACTAGTAGTTTATCACACATTTTATAGTCTTGTTTTGACTAGAAGTTTCTTGTGTTTTTTTATTTTTTTCTGTCGTTCAGTCATAGGCCACTGTCTTGAGCGTCAGTCTTTTAGTCTGTCTGTTTTGGTCTGTTTGAATATTTTATTAAGTTCCTAATTTTGTCCACAATCTGTTTTGCAGTCAGCTGTCCGTAACACGTCGGTCGTATAGTCATAAGGTATTTGACTTTCTTCATTGTCGGTGGCTCTCCTGTCCTAATGTAAATGTCAAAGTCCTGTCTAATAATGTCAGTCATTTCCTGGGTCATAAATTGTCATTTTCTCTGCCTTATCTGCTCGAGCACCTCATCCTGCTGAGCCTGGACCCTAGCCTGTTCCTGCCTCCTGTCCTCATACTCATCCATTTCCCTTCTAAACTGAACTTGTTCCTCTGATGGTCTAGGGTCCAGGCTCTGCAGGAGGGGTGAGGGAGATGGGGTCGAGATCGTCAAACCATCATGTTCGTCCGTCGTCAGGTATGCGTCAAACTGGTTTGCAATCAGGGCAAGCACCAGTGTCAGGAAGTCCATCTGCTTGTTGGGGGCCCCGAAGTTAATCAAGTTCAACACCATGCTAACTATGTCCATTCCATATTTCATTTCAACGCCAGTCCTGAGGGCCTCCGACAAGTAGAAGGCTTCCGTCATCACCTTATGTTTTCTGTCAGTCTCGTCTGCCTGGGCCCGTCTCAGTATCCGAGACTAGTCCAGGTCCGTAACAAAGGTCAAAACTGTCTTATAAAAGTCTGTCCTCTTCTCTGGTAATTCTAGTCTTGAAAGCAACCTTTGCGTCGGTCCGGAATTGTCACCGAAATTAGAACCGTCCATCACATTTGTCTTCGTGGAAGTCTGATTTGGGTCTGGGGTCTCATAAGTCACAGTCTGGTTTGAGCAAGTGTCACTGTGAGACGGGCTTGTCGGGGTCCGGTCAGTCACAGTCAGGCTCCACAGGTTCTCGTCAGTGTCTGTCGCCGTCCTTGAGACCTTCTGTCCGCCCCCGTAGAAGTCCTGTATTTTCGTTACAGTCCGGATGGAGGTCCCAATCTTGTCTATTAGTCTGTAGTGTGTGTCAGCCGTCGTCCGTCTATGGCAGAGTAGTTCTGCCAGGTCGTTGGCGATCAGGGGATCGTGCTGTTGCATGTCGGTCGTCAGTCCTTTCCTGTTGATGGTACAGGAAAACCGTCCGTACTTAGAGCACCTGCTAGCAGTCCATGCTTGATTCAGACATCGGTTGACCGATGAACTGCTATCGAATGTTCTCCCCCTGTTCGTAAACAGTCGGTCAGTGTCCGGGTGTAGCTGTGTCTGAAGGTCCTAAAGTGGTCGGTACAAGGCCTCAGACACCGTGACCACCTCAGCACCCGCGGTGCCCGAGGTCTTGTGCATCGTAACCAGGATGCAGAAGAACGTCCTGTCATCTTTCGTCTCTTCCGTCGCTTCTTCTAAGGCTGTCAGCGTCATGTTGGTAACCACGGACGGCCTGCATCCATTGGTCATATTGACCCCCATCACCAGGCAGTCCTTCAGACGGTCAAGGTGGTCATGTCTGTCCTCGTCCGTCATCTAGTCGGCTGAGGTAACATCATCGTAGTAGTCTGAAGTCCAGTATGTCCGTCTGGCTTCAGGCCACGGAAGTGATGCCAAATCCCTTGCCGCCACTTCCGCCTTCCGTTCCGCTGCCCTGTTCCTGAGGGACCAGATGAAGACCTGGATGGTGAGGCTGGTCTGGTTCCACCAACCCTGAATGCCTAACACCTCTAAGAAATCCAGAAACTTTAGGAGGGATGTGAAGTGGGACTTCAAAGTTCCTACAACCATCACATCCCTCTGCCTCCCCATCCAGGCCGAGACCAGTCCTTGCAGGAATGTGTCCAGTCCGTCCATGCCCATTTCTGTCTCGTCTGTCGTGTGTGGTTGGTTGCATTCGCAGCTGTAATGGTTAACCCCACGTTAGAGGTTAGCCAACGTCTGAATCTTCATGTATTCTCCTAAAAGGTAAAGAAATAGTTGTTAGCTGATAAAGTCCATGCAACAGGACGCAATCCTGGCTCATGTTAGAAAGCCGCCAGTGGCTTGGAATGAATATCGTGCAGAGTACTGGTAAAAAGAAAATCCAGGACAGCATGGATAGTTGCACAGGTCGCCAGGGCCTAACTGAAATATTGTCGAAAACGGCGGGTAGGGAAGCCGCCAGTGGCTTGGAAAGAATAATGTGCTGAGTACTGGTAAAAGAAAATCCCGGAGAGGATGGATAGGTGCACTGGTCACCAGGACATAACTGAAATAGTGTTGAAAACGGCAGGTGTGCAACCTGGCAGCAGCTTGGAAAGAATACTGTGCAGAGTACTGGTAAAAAGAAAATCCAGGAGAGCATAGATAGTTACACTGGTCGCCAGGGCATAACTGAAATAGTATTGAAAACGGCGGGTAGGGAAGCCACCAGCGGCTTGGAAAGAATAATGTGCGGAGTACTGCTTAAAGGAAATCCAGGAGAGCATGGATAGGTGTACTGGTGGTCAAAAAGGGAAAAATTAGAGGAGTAGGAGACAGATTTTCAGGTTGTCAGACTATTAATAACTGTTATATATTTTAATACTTTTTGTACTGGCATTAAACCAGTTCTCGCCAAGTACCAGTTCTTGCCAACTTATGTCTTACATGGCTTTACAAAGGTCCATTCTCTGTAGTCTAAGGTGCAAATCCCAATTTTTGCTTCTCTGAGTATGTGCAGGCTTCGCCCCATTCCTACATGCAATAAACAAAGTGTCGCTACGCCGTGTTTTCCAAGTCTATTCCGGTCTTTTCCGGTCCATTCATGTCTATTCCGGTAATTCCATATACCGGTCTATGCCTGATCCGGTGAATTTTACGTACCGGTGAAAAAATGCATTTTTTCAACGGGTTAATTCTGTATACATGTAACAAAATTATAGAAAATGGAATTCAGCTAAAATTTCTTTTTTCCCCTTTTCTCTTCACACATAAAAAAATAAACAGATGAGCAACATTCATGTGATAAATGCGGTCGGCTACGGCGGTAGCTCAGTCAGTGGTACATCGCTCACACTTTTAGCGTAATACCCGTGTTCGAATCACAAACCTGTCTCACCTCTCCCAAGTTGATTCAACACTAAATCAATGAGAGATAATGTTATTTATACATACCTGTCCAATGCTTGGTAGGTATCATCAGGGCCTGCCACATCTAAGGTTCCGGAAGTCTGAGTAAAATAGCGCGGCACCGTTAGCCTTGAGGGAGAATTTAGTTTCTCAGTGGTGACCCCTGTTGTAATAATGAGATGTGGTTCCCTGCTTCATATTATCCTTATTGCATTAAGCTTATTTAGATTGTGCTTGTTTGTATTACACTTGTTATCTTGTATTGTTGAAGTAACTTTTGTTAAAATAATTACAATGTTGATATGAAATTAAATGTCTCAAATATTATTAGGAAGGTTGAATGTATAATTAAATATGATGGAATTAGATAGAATAGTTGATTGTAAATTGAAGTAACAAAAAAAGTAATTTAAATGTCGACATAAACAATTAAATAGGCAAAATGTAATTGTAAGTCAACGTTAACATTGTAAAACATAGTTGAAAATTTCATCAGGAATAATGAAAGTCTCATCATGAATAATGAGTGAATTGGCGGATATCCCCTTCCATAGTAATGGAGATATCATAGTGGGAAAAGGAGAAAATGCTGTTGACCAGCATTTTCTCCTTTTCCCACAATTTTTCAAAAGCCTTTTTCCTCAAGGCAATTTAAACTCTGGACTGATTCGTAAATGGTCAAGACGGTTTAACATAAAAATGGTGAATTGAACTTAAAGATACATCTACATTCGTTTTCAGCTAGTTTTTTAACCCATTTCAACCTTACTTTGACAAATTATAAACATTCTCATATCTTAATGCCAAATAATGCTGTTGCAACTTTGCATAGACTACTAAGGATAGAAAATGTATTTCATTTTCTGGAGGCCTTCAAAGAAATCACTGGTTTTAAATCAAAGACTTACAACATGCACATGTATTTATCCCTTACACTATATATATTAGTGATTTTTCTATGTTTACACAGCTGACTAATTCTGAACCATTCTACAATCTATCAAATTTCAACAGCATTTTTTCCTCTCTGTCTCTAAGGATGTACTATATCTTTACAGAAATATACTAAAAATTCAATTTCTCAAAGTCATTATTTTGGAACCAAACCAAACTTGCCAATCAAGGACTTCGTTACCTAGCGACAAATTTTTTCACTTATCTAAATTGAAAGCCTTTGTAACAACAAACAAATACGGGATTTGTCTTTGACAGCTGGAACATATTTCTGGAAGAGCCTTCTTTGCATACAAGGTTTTCAAAAGCCTTCCCCAATCAGGATTATCAAAATTCTGGACTTTGTGTGGTAAAGGGTTAATCCTTTACCACACAATCCGAAGTTTTAACGATCCTGACAAAAAAAGGCTTTTGAAATCACTGTGCGAAAAGGAGAAAATGCTGGTAACCAGCATGTTCTCTTTTTCCCACAATGTTTTCTATCTGATCAAAGCCAAATTTCACAATTTTAGCCGCATCTAATCTGGTGTCTGCATAGGCTTTGGATTTGGACAAGCCTAAAATTCTGTGATGTGGTAAAGGGTTAAACGCAAATTATCAACACGGATGTTTGCAAATCCAATTTACCAAACCACAAAACTTTTTAATTAGTTCAAATTGAAAGCATTTGCTGACAACAATATAAACTATGGCTTGAATGATCTGTTTTGCATGCAAAAGGTAGAAAAGACTGTGGAAATAGGCGAAAAATGCTGGTTACCAGTTTTTATTTCCTCCTTTTTCCACAATGTTTTCAAGAGGCTCTGTCCTCAGGGTTATTAACCCTTTACCACACAATCTCGACTTTCAACGACCCTGAGAAAGGAGCTTTTGAAAACACTGATTGCTTGTATGGTGTTTAACGCCATTTTCAACATTATTTCAGTTATATCACAGCGGCCAGTGCACCTATCCATGCTTTCCTGGAGTTTCTTTTACCAGTACTCCACACAATATTCTTTCAAAGCCACTGGCTGCTTTCCCACATAACCATCATCGAAACAATGGTCAGCGGTGAGAAAGGAATGAATCCTGTCAAGCATTATTTAGTATATATATCTCAGAGATCTGCCGAGGATGCACTATTATGGGATCGGCGCTAAAAAGTTACAGACAGCGCACTAAAAATATATCTAGTGGGCCAACTGGCATGTCAAAAATACGCCATGGCGACCGTATGCAGGGAAAAATATGCGGGGAAAATCAACTGGTAGAGAGCGTTTTTCGCTTTTGTTTTGGTGTCCGAATAAAGAAAGCAAAATTAAGAACTGTTTTGTTGTTTGTATCGGCAATTTTCATTGGATAAGCTGCATCTATAACTAGAGAACTGTTTTGTTGTTTGTAAACAAAAACGTTCTGTATCAGTTGAATGCAGTCTGCGATGGCTGAAAGGCTGCTAACGAAAATAACTTTATCACCCTCAGTTATTCAAAATAAATAGTGTTCAAATTTACTGACATGGCCCCATGTAGCATTAAGATGGCCCCACTTTTTAAGCATGAGTGGGCCAGTGGCCCCTCTTGCTCAAAGCCTCGGCAGATCACCGATATCTGCATGTTCTGTGCAGTCTGATCTAGAGCTAAACTGTCTGCAAAAGGTCCATGAGTTGTGTTTAGCAGCCTAGGGGTTAACTTTTAACCAAACAATCCTGTTTTAATGACCCAGAGTAAACGCCTTTGGAAAGCATTGTCGGTAAAGGAGAAAATGTGGGTAACCTGCATTTTCTTCATTTCCCACAATGTTTTCTGTCCTTAAACACTTTACCAAAGAACAAAATTTTTTGCTTGATGAAACTGGAAGCATTTGCAGACAAAAAATGAAATGTAGGCCAATTGATGATTTCTATCCTTTTTCCACGGTGTTTTTCAAAAAGGGTTCTTCTTGGATTGTTAAACCTGGGACAGTGTGGCAAAGGGTTAACAGACAATGGTTGTGACTGAATATACAGGAAATCTTGGTTTGATCCACAATAATAGTTATAACAATACTAGAATACTCAAGACAGATTTACATTAGAACCTGCAGTCAGCTTTTAAAAACATTGTGACAGAAAGAGAAATTGCTTTTTAGGGATTCTTTTTCTACCAGTATGTTCTCACTTTTACATGGACCTCAGTAACAAGTATTTGTTTTTAACCATTCATCCATTTCAAACTCTCCTACAGAATGCTTGTTCACATGAAGTTGCATGCACCCTCAAGGCTAATAATACACAATGGGGTATTGTGCTACTCAAAACATGCTAAAACAACACAATGACCCGAATCCAAGCATAGTACTTGACAACACCAAGTATACATGTTGGGAAAATGTGGAGGTTTTATAGCCAGGCCCTTTGTATACCTTTACCTGTTCCCTTTTTGACTCTTTCCCAAACAACAACAAGAGGGCCATGATGGCCCTGTATCGCTCCACTGGCTTATAAATATAAACCATGAAGAGAAGTCTTCACTATATAAGCCCTTATAAAACTTTGACCCCAGGGCTACAGTCCAACTAAATGGGGAATATGTGTATTAGAAGAATAACATGCCAAATTTGGGAGTTCTTGGCCTTATGGCTAGTAACAAGACGGTTTCTGAACTTTTCACTCCATAAACCCATGTAAAACTTGTGACCCCTGGTGCAGGGCCAAACTTGATCCTAGGGCTGTAACTTGGGCCCTCTTTGTAGTTGTCCACTAGATAATGCTATAATTATGCAAAATTTGGTAGCCTAAGCCTTATGGCTATGTACACCACGATTTAAAAGTTTTCCCTATGTAAGCCTATATAAATCTTGTGAACCCCCCCCCCCCCCGCAAGCATGAGGCCAAATTGACCCCAGGACTATAATTTGGGCACTTTTGGTAGACCCCAACTAGATCAAGCTAAATGCAAAATTTGGTAGCTCTAGGCCTTATGGCTAGGTACAGGAAGATTTTTAAAGTTTTCTCTATATAAGCCTATGTGAAACTTGAAACAGAGCCAATTTTGACCCCAGGGCTATAATTTCAAGAAACATGATAGAGGTTTACTACATAAAGCTACATGCCAAATTTGGTAGCCCTATGCCTTATGGTTTTAGACAAGAAGATTTTTAAAGTTTTCTCTATATAAGCCTATGTAAAACTTGTGACCCCTGGGGCAGAGCCAATTTTGACCCCAGGGCTATAATTTCAAGAACATGATAGAGGTCTACTACATAAAGCTACATGCCAAATTTGGTAGCCCTATGCCTTATGGTTTCAGACAAGAAGATTTTTAAAGATTTCCAATATTTTTCAGTTTTGTTGCCATGGCAACCAGAGTTTTTGAAGGAATCAAATTCTTTCAAGAAATTCTGAAGAGGACCATGGAAGGATCATTTCTGTGAAGTTTCATGAAAATTGGATAGGTAGTTTCAGAGGAGAAGATGTTTGAAATAAAAGTTAACGCACGGACGGACGCACGGACGCACGGACGCACGACGGACACCGGGCCATGACATAAGCCCGCTGGCCTTCGGCCAGTGGAGCTAAAAATCTTAGACTTGTACCAAATGAATACATTTACATCAACTGAGGCTAAATGACAGGACTTGTTTTTGAAAGGGTTAAAAATATGTGAGGGAAAAGGATGTATTGCTGGTTATCAGCATTTTCTCCTTTTCCAACAATGTTTTTAGTAGCTTTCCATTTCCAGGTTGTGAAAACATGGTATATATATTTAGTTAAAGGTTAAGCAGTCACACCAATACAAGTAAAAATCTCTTTTGAAAAAGGGGAAATTGCTCCTTATGAAAATGTTCTCCTTCTGCTTCAATGCTTTAAAACTGGCTCACTCCATTGATACAAAAACAGTTATCTGCAACAGGTTATGGGTATACTGCAAAATTGCTGACAGACTTTTCAAAATGTTAAAAATAATCAAAACTTTGAAATCACACATAAAATGAGGTAAATTGTTCTGGTTCAGTAATATATCATTGGTTCTTGAATTAAACCCATGTTGATGGTACTTTTTACAATTGTCTAAGACAGTTCTACTGAGTACCAACAACATAGGTTTTAGTGAAGAAATAATGTTTTATGATCCCCCAACTCCTTTTTACAGCAATCGGGCATTACAATCTTGAATAAATAGTCCCTTACCAAACAAGGATTGCAGACGACAAATCAAATATTGCTCAAAAAGTAAAAACTGTCATTGAAAGGGAAGAAAACATTATTGGAAAAGGAGTTTTACTTTTACAGCCCCGCAGTGGTCAGTTTTAGGAAACATACTGGAGAAAGGGACTACCGGTATGCTTCTAAAATGGCTTCTTGTACATGATCATTTCCATACTGTTGATAAGCAATAATTTTTTTTTAAACTTGTCCATATCAAAAGCATTTGTAGAAGAAAAATCAACTGTTGCTCATATACTGGGGTCTGCCTTTGAAAGGGCTGAAAACACTTTGGGAAAAGGAGGAAAAGCTGATTATCAGCATTTTCTCCATTTTGTATGTTTTCAAATGCATTCATCCTTAGGGTTGTTAAAATTCAGGATTGTATGACAAAAGTTGAATATTTCACAAAGTGGCAGGCAGTGTAGATCTAAGATCAGACTGCATAATTTTAATGAAAATCTAACTCTATATATTCATTATAACTCATTTAACCCTTTACCACACATTGCCGCCTTTTGACACCCCTGGAAAAGAAGCCTTTTGAAAACATTGTGGAAAAAGGAGAAAATGCTGGTAACCAGCATTTTCTCCCTTTCCCACAATGTTTTCTACCCTATCAAAGAAAATCTGCACCATCTGAGCTACATTGAAATTGTCGTCTGCAAATGCTTTCAATTTAGACAAAGCTAAAATTTTGTCATCTGGTAAAGGTTTAACTCTGTCTGATCACAAAATTTTAGACTCGTCAATATTGAAAATATTTGCTGACTACTTATCAATTTATGCTCAAAAGACTGGTTGACTTTAAAAGGGTAGAAAACATTATGGGAATGGTGATACTGCTGGTTACCAGCATTTTCTCCTTTTCCCACAGTTTTTTCAAGAGCATTCTTCCTAATGGTCATTAAAGAACACAACTGTTCAGTAAAATGTCAGCTCTAAGCACAGTGTGGTTCAAGATCAGACTACAGAATATGCAGTCTGATCATTGATTTATACTGTCTGCTCCACGGTGGTTTTCACCAATCTTGCTTTTTTTTTTTTAGTCATAAGTCTAAATTGTAAGACAATCAATCTGATTGGCTGTGACAAAATGTCTTGATCAATAACATGGCTTGACTTGGAATGTACAGTCAGTGCTGGATTTTTGAATGGCGTGTGAATACTTCACTAGATTTGCTCAATAACTCTTTACCAAACAACAAAATTTTAAACTCAACCAAAATCAAAGCATTTGCTGATAACAAATGCAGCTCAAATGATAATTTTTCTCTTTGATAGGGCAGAAAACATTTTGGGAAAAGGTGAAAATGCTGATTACCAGCATTTTCTGCTTTTCCCATAATGTGTTAAAAAGCTTTCTTTCTCAGGGTCATTAAAAGTTTGGATTATGTGGTAAAGCGTTAAACCCAATACTTTCCAGGCTATGTCTTGGCTTAACAAACAATAATACAAATTTAATGAAGGGCAAACACTTTCAAGAAAGAATGAATAGTTATTTTTTAATGTAAAGAAAGCATTGAGATAATGAAAGGAACTGCTTAGTGCATGAATTTGCTTCTTTACACGCAATATTTCCTTGCTCATATACAAACAATATTTTCCCATGCAGATCCCTTTTTTACTGTTTATCATGGCAGTGCATATCAAGATCAGACTGCATTGTCCAGTTGTTTGAACTCTTACACATAGAATAAATATGCAGCTGCACATTCAGTAAGTCTCAAGGATCAGATTTGTGTTTGAATGGGTAAAATGTATTGCAAGAAAAAAAAAGCTAATTACAGGAACATTTTTCCTCATTCCACAATGCTTTAAAAGAGCCTATTTTGTCTGGCTCATAAATGCATGTGGACATTAACCCTTTACCACACAATCCCAAATTTTAACGACCCTGGGAATGATGTCTTTTGAAAAAAATGTGGGAAAAGGAGAAAATGCTGGTGACCAGCATTTTCTCCTTTTCCCAAAATGTTTTCTACCCGTCCCAAAATAAATTTCAATTTTTCAGTCACACCTATTTTGTCGTCTGCAGATGCTTTTAAATTGGACTAGTCTAAAATTTTGTCGTTTGGTAAAGGGTTAATAAAGGGTTATTTGAGCCTGAATACATTACTGTCTTGAAATTGAAATACTGGTGGGATGACAAGAGAACGGTGACGGTCTTCAAGTGTTGTCTTTTTCACTTTTTTTTTACTCCGAAAGAATTGCGATTTCTTTCAACCACACATACCAAGGAATATGCAAAGGGGATGCAGATTTTGAAATTAATTAAAATGGCACAGGCCAAAATGGCGGACATCTGCCTTCTCGGCTTCTGAATACAACTCAACACGACAAAAGGCCATTTTCAAACATTCACGTTTGCATCACAGTATAATAACATGGTGACGAATATGATAAATACCATAATTAATAATAATGGTAAAATGTGTACTTACAGAAGGCACAACACACAAATACAATTACCCACAAACACAAAATATAGCACTCTCGACACTAACTGCGTCATAATAGTTCAGTGGTTCAAGAAACACTGGGCAGAGCAATAGTACATTTTCGGTGAAGTCACGTGCCTGAGGTACCTTTGGGGAAATTAAATGAGGGATGCTTTGTGAAAAGGGGGTTTTATGCACCCGCAAAAAGTATCGTCACATATCTGCTAGGCCAATCCGCGTGGACTGACCCGAGTCAAAACTTCTTTCTGTAGATCTAGATCTAATTGATAATATTATCTGTATGCCAAAGGACCATTCTACCCGATGTAGCCGTTTGTTGGACAGTATAGAACCATTTGATACATAGATAGAGAAGAGTATTCATGACTGCCTTCTACATAGGACAGAAGTATACATAATAATGATGTTTAATATATATAAACACAAAATAATGACAGAAAAAGATAAAGAAACAAACAGACAACAAATATCAGACAAACAAACAAACAAACAAATCAAGCACGTATATACAAGTTATGTATGTTAGCAGCCCCTGTAAACAGACACGGTAATTCTGTCAGCAAAGAAGCACTCTATAGAATAGAGCCACACTCTTTAACCCTTTACCGCACAATGCCGCCTTTGAACGACCCTGGAAAAGAAGCCTTTTGAAAACATTGTCGGAAAAGGAGAAAATGTTGGTAACCAGCATTTTCTCCTTTTCCCACAATGTTTTTTACTCTATCAAAGAAAAATTGCACCATTTAAGCGACACTGAAATTGTCGTCTGCAAATGTTTTTGAATTTGGACAAAGCTAAAATTTTGTCGTCTGGTAAAGGGTTAAAATTGAACAGAGACGAGACCTGCATCCAATGTTTTAAGCACAGATTAACCCTTAGGCTGCTAAGCGCGACCCAAGGACCTTTTGCGGACAGTGTAGATGAAGATCAGACTGCACAGAACGTGCAGTCTGATCTTTGATCTACACAGTCCGATAGGGAATTTTTATTTCTGCAAAAAGGAAATTTAATAGCAACATTCAGCTGGAAAGTTTCGTGTTATTTAGCAGTATACAGAGCAGTAGTCTAGGAAAGCTAGTAAAAGACTGGACAGAATAGTCGTTCACTTCCGCGGACTTCATTATTCGGCAAACCTTGAACTGTGATCCTTTTCAGAATCGACATAGATGTTCTGTGCAGTCTGATCTTTGATCTGCTCTGTCTGATAAAGAAATATCTTCGTCTAAAAATACAGGTCTTTGAAATAGCAAAATCTTGGTTTTGTAACATCGGCTTGGAAGTTTCACTGTAGCAGGATATGGGTTAAAGGGTTTCATTCTGATTGACTTGCAGGTGGAGGCGATAGTACAAACTGAGTCGTTAAGTCTTGAACCCGCGGTAAAATTTGGAGCACTGCACCAACATGGCCTCTGCCACTATTCCACAATTGTTTGTATACGCCATTTTAAAAGCTTAGACCTGTCATATCACGGAGGTCAGTGCACCTACGCATGCATTTCCCAGCTTTCTCACACCAATACTGACCCAACTTTCTCCAAAAAACACTGATTACTTTTCCCACATGCATCAGAGGTGAGAGGCGAAAAATCACCAGAAAGTTTGTCTCGACCAGGTCACGTGATCAAAGTTTATTCGGCTTGTTGGTCATGTGACCAGCTGAAATTACTTTATAGGTGCCGGTACACGAAATCAACTTTACAGTAAAAATTATCGCTTAAAATTCGGCGCCATTGTTAATTTTTCTTATTATTTAAGATGTAAGAGGCCTGTCACACTACGACGTTCTCACCAGCGTTCGAGTAATGTGTTGCGAAACGCAGAAGAACGTCGAGAACGTTAGAAAAAAGTTACAAGAAAGTTAGACGAGCGTCTGCTAATGTTGGGGAACGTCGAGGGACGTCGGCGAACACTGAGGGTGAAAAATAGTTTTGGGTGTGCAAAAAAATTCAGGACGTTCTACCAAAACGCTACTTACACGTTAGAGGAACGTTACATGAAAGTTTGCGGGCGTTACTCGAAAGTCAGGACGTTCCTTGGACGCTAGGCAGATGCCGGCCCATCAGGGTCGAGTGTTCAGCTCGTGCCTAGCGCTTGGGCAACGCTTGCGTAATGCCTGTGTAACATCCATCGAACGTCTGTCAAGCATGTCGGCAACGTTTTTCAGCGTTCGTCAGCATTCGCCGAGAGTTCTTAACGCTCAGGTAACGCTCTTTCAACATCTTTCTCATGTCTGTCAGCATTCTGGAGTTTTCCAGCGTCTGTGTAACGTCCATGTAACGTCCTTGTAATGCGCCTGTAACCTACTGGTAGCATTTGGCAGGCACTTGCCATATATATGGGGCTTGCAGAGGCCACCGACAGTCGTGTTGGAACTTTCACTGAGTGAAGACTTCAGAAGAATGACAGACCAAGAGAAACACCAGTATGCTGTTTCTGCTCTCATACATCACAACAACCTCCTGCAGTTGGTATTGCACCAGGTCGAGATGTCCAAGGCAGAGTCAAAGAAGAAAAGCAAGAGGAGAGGGAAAAAGAGCTGGGTGAGACCCTGGATAGGAAGGCGACCACAGTTTGGTGTTTATGACAAGCTGATGGCTGAACTCAGAGCTGAAGACCAAGCCTCCTTCCACAACTTCCTGCGCATGCCACCAGTGATGTTTGATGAGCTGAGACAGAGAGTTGGTCCCAGGATCACCAAGAAGGACACTCGCTTTAGACCAGCCCTCGACCCCGGTATGAAGCTGGCCCTGACTTTGCGACACCTTGCCTCTGGTGACAGCTATGCCTCGCAGAAATTTGGCTGGAGAGTACCTCACAACAGGTCACTGGTGGTCAGAGTGGTTTGCCATGCCATACTGGACGAGTACCTGGATGAGATGCTGACCTGCCCCAGTACGCTAGAAGAGTGGAAGGAAGTTGCTGACAGATGCTATCAGAGGTGGAACTTCCCCCATGTCCTGGGAGCACTAGATGGCAAGCATGTGGCTATTAGGTGTCCTGCAGACAGTGGCTCCTTGTACTACAACTGCAATGGGTTCTATTCCATCGTGTTGCTGGCCCTTGTGGATTCTGACTACAAGTTCCTGTGGGCAGATCTTGGAGGCCTGGGATCAGCATCTGATGCCCAGATCTACAACTCCAGTGAGCTGAAACATGGAGCTGAAGAAGACCTGCTTGGGTTTCCACAGCCTATACCTCTCCCACAAGACACTACAGATGTTCCATACTTCTTCATTGGAGATGACGCCTTTGCCCTGACAGCCTACATAATGAAGCCCTACAGTCTCCGTGGTCTATCACAGGAGGAGCGCATTTTCAACTACAGACTGTCGAGAGCCAGGAGGGTCGTGGAGAACGCCTTTGGGATCCTTGCCAACAGGTTCCAGGTGATTCTTGGCACTATGCAGCACAAGCCAGAGACTGTGAAGCTGATAGTGAAGACCTGCTTGGTCCTTCACAACTTGATGAGGGTCAGATATCCAACGCTGCAGAACCAACAGCTGGACCAGCCAGAAGGTCCAGAATTTGTGCCTGGTGCCTGGAGAGATGGCTTCAATCTGGAAGACACACAAGTTGTTGCAGGCCCCAACACAGCGACCAAGGAAACCAAGAAACAGAGGAACCTCATCAAGCACTGGGTCAACTCCTCAGCTGGGGCACTGGACTGGCAGGACAGGATCCTGTAGACCTGGACCCTAGTGTTGCAATGCAGAATGGACTTAATATAAACTATACTTTTTGGTAGACACAACTTTTAGAAAATGAAATATTGTATGTGTAACTTACAATGACTTATTTGTAGATAACAGTAATAATAAATGTAATTGTGTGTGTCATTTTGAAGTAATTATTTTCACCGATCGCCCTACTTTTTTATCCAATGAAAGGTCACAATTTCGTTTAAAATTAAAAAAAATATATCACGTAACCTGAAAGTTTGCTCGGTTATACAAAAAAATAAGTAATAGTTACAGTTCACATCTGACAATTTACATGGATATAACTTAAGCGAAGCGCAAGGTTACGTCGCGTAAATCGGCAGAATGTGAACTATAATTTTATTCACCGATCGACCTTATACTATCTAAGGAAGCTGCACCCAAAGAGTGACATGTCAGTCATTTTTTGTTGGATCACCTCTTCTTTAATTAAACCAATGAAAAACGAAAAGGGGGAGAGGCAAAGTTTATTTGTTTTTACTATTTCTCTTGAATATTTCGACATTTGGCGGGATAGCTTGAACCATTATTAGTAATTAATAGATCCATTCGTAAATATAGATAGTATCAACTCTCTGTCGTCTGCTCTTTTAGATCTCTACTTAATTATATAGGTACATAAAATAAGAAAGCGAGAGTCTGCTTGCTAAAATAAGTAAACTATTTTCAGAAACATATGTGACCCGTCACGCAAATAGGGACCATCTGGGAAGTGCGAAAGGGTTCGACCCTGGTCAGAGTGCGCAGATTGCGCAGGCTGACAAGGGTAGAAACTTTTCACTCTTGGCAGATTTTTCGAATGTAGAATGGTCAATCTACCTTACTATACATTCATTTTTAAAATATCGATTCAGTTAATCTGTTCTAGGCATGATCTCTTTTTCAATTATTTATTTTACTGAGTTCCCGGTCGACCCCTTTTTACGTAATCAAACGTATAAAACATTTTTAATAAATGTCATATTATTTCTGTGAAATTAAAAAACATGTTTGTATAAAACATTATTAATAAATGTAATATTGTCCATACAGTAAAAATAGTTATTAGCTCACCTGAGCACGAAGTGCGAGGTGAGCTATTGTGATAGTCATCGTCCGTCGTCCGTCTTGCCAGTCTGTCCGTCCAAGATTTCTTTAAAATTCTTCTCCTCCTAAAGCAGTGGGCCAGTCAGCTTGAAACTTTGCAGGGATGTTCTTTTGGTGAAGCTCTACCAAGCTCTTAAAAAATTATATTCAATAAAAAACTCCGGTTGCCATGGCAACAGAATGGCTGAAAATTAAAGAAATCTTTAAAATTATTCTTCTGACAAACCATAGTGCCTAGAGCTTTTAAATTTTGTATGTAGCATCACCTGGTGATCCTTAACAAAATTGTTAAAATAATGTCCCTGGGGTCACATTTGGGCTCCTTCCGGGATCAGCCTATTTTACAATGAAACGAAGAAGGAAATCTTTAAATATCTTTTAGAAATATATTTGGGTTCCACTCACATTAAAAAAAAAAGTGCTATAATTCACAAGGATGCAACCATGAATTACTACGCATGCATGATGTATAAACCAGTATTTGCCTATCAGGTACAAACATAATACATGCATACGCATATTCAGGTATGTACGGAACCACTAAAGTGACATGATCAACTTTTTTTTATATGCAAATTTCTCACTTTATTTTGTATTTACAAAATAATATTTCGTATTTACGAAATAATCAGATAATTTGAAATACAGGCATCCTCATTCGACTCGGGGTCGAGGAACTTGGATTGCCTTGTGACAGGGCTGCATAAGGCTGTAGGTAGGGCTGATTGACAGCCTCTCACATCATAGGTTATAGATTTGACTTCTGAGTTGAGCTGTTTTATTCTTGAATTGCCTACACCATGTTCGATTTTGGGTTCTGTTTCAAAAGAAGCTATCATCTATAGTCATTGATCTAATTTGTGCTTTTCCAGAATCGATGTCAAATAAATAAGCTTAATATCGGTACATTAGACAAAAGGGTACAAGCATAAGTAATATGACTGATAGACTGATTGAGGGTATGGTAAACTCCAATCTATTCATTCATTCAGTCAGTCGGTCGGTCAGAACGTCAGTCAGTCGGTCCCTCGTCTGTCCGTCCGTCTGTCCGTCTGTTATTTCTTCTGTTTATGAATTGTGTACGCACAATTGTCTTTGATAATAAAAAGGTAGATACAATATTCAGTTTGTTTCAAACACGGTCGAGTCGAAAACTGGAGGTTGAGGGTCTGATTCCCAGCTGAGTCATTCTTCAGATTTAAGAATTAGAATTTATGGCTCCCTTTCTTATCACTCTGGTGCAGGAATCACTACAGGCTCATAATTGTGATAGTGAGGGACTTGCAGAGTACGGAACTGGTTGACTGATTGATTGATGCCGGGCTAAATAATTATCAATCCTAATGACGAATAGCACTTATTCATGTATTCTTAGATTTCACCAGTAGCCGGATGCGGCTCTGATGTGCCTTGCCAAAGAATTGACACTCAAACAGCCCCGCCAGTGGGATTCTAACCCCAAACCTCTTTGTTGTAAATACGGTGCCTTGACCTCCGTGTATAAGAGGATTCGTAATGTTCAGGAATCCACAAATGCGTCTTACAAGATGGACAAATCAGCGTCGATGCATTTACCATTATCTCAGTGTAAACTTGCATAAATTTGACATATTAAGTAATTTTATGAATAAGTTAAGCTGCATTTTCATCCGTTCGTCTGTGTCTATCCATCCAGCAGCGGCTGTCTGACTGTCAGTTTGACCGTTGGTCATCTTTTTATCAGTATGTATATGAGGGGAATCATTCAATGTTCAGCATTTTTATACAGTTTCTATGCATAGATTTTTGTTTTCAATTTCCATTATTCATCTGCCTGTTTAACTCCTTACCAGATTTAGTGTCCATATTAAGCCAATGCTTGGCACGGCCAAAAGTTTAAAATAACTGAGGCTTAATAAAACGTGATTTTACAAATTATGAATACAGGAAGACATGCAAAGGTATTTATTCTCAAAAAGTATTGTTAGGATGTCAAAATGGAGAAGCATTGATTAGACTGTCAGATCTTTCATGTAAACTGACCCGGATATAAAAATGTGTTTTCCCTCCTAATAAGATGTATCAATTATCGGGTAGAAAACACCTTTTCTCCGTGTAATAGAAGAAGAAAAGCGCCTTTTTCTGGAACGCTGTAAATTAAAAAATATATGTTTGATTGATTTAAAAATTTCAGGACCCACCGACATATAACTGCACATGATGCGTGCAAAAAATGCACAAATTCCAACGTAGAACTTTGGCGCAAACACTATTTGAAAACACGCCTAAATCTGAACAGGGCTCAACGAAAAATTAAAGCGTCAGAAGCCAAGGCCAACAGGTTCTTAACCCATTTCTGTCATTGAAAGCTTTTTTCAACCTTACAGAATTCCTCTATGCCTATCTCCACTGAACACAATCTTATCAATAAACAGAATCAATCATTTGTACCTATATTAAAGATCGATGTCTTTGACAGTGAAATACATAAAACGTAATAGTGACAGGTGGAGAAGAATATAGGAAAAAAAGTCACAGGAAAAAAATTAAAGAAGAAAGAAAAAAGTCACAGCTTTTGGTAGAAAATAAAGTCACACTTAAAAATAAGAGTTTTATAGTTTTGCACATAGAAAGAAGAGAGGCTTTGGACAGCTCTCTTCACTCTTTTCCTGAAAAGCAACACTGTGCAGTTTGTTTGAAGAACACGCATGATAGTCAAACTTTGGATGGTCATGGAAGAAAGGTGTGAAAGTAAACAGAACACTGAAGTATTTCGTAAGAAAAGTGTGAAGATTAAAAACTATCATACTAAGTAATTGCTGTCATTGTTAAAGATTTATAATGTGACAAATATCTCATTCTGCAATCAACGTGTCCAAAAAATGTAGTTGAAATCTTCACACCATAAAAAATATGTAATATAGATATGTACATTTCTATAAATTTTCATCATGAAATATTTAACTCTTTCCAACACAATCCCGACTTTTAACGACCCTGAAGAAAGAGCCTTTTGAAAACATTGTGGGAAAAGGAGAAAATGCTGGTAACCAGCATTTTCTCCTTTTCCCACAATGTTTTCTACCCTTCACAAAACAAATTTCAATTTTTCATTAACATATATTTTGTCACCTGCAAATGCTTTCAATTTGAACTAGTCTGATTATTCAGGTATATGGCCATACTGAAAATGGAATAATAAAAAAGAGATCAAAGTAGAAGAATTGTGTCGGTAAGGATTATGCTTGCAAATTTAGTCATTGCTCACGACGTACAGACTAGATCATAATAACGATATACGAGATCGATGCGAAAAAGCTTGGCTTTTGTTACTAATTAGTTTCATTTCAAGATCTCAAAAAAATAGAAGAATAAGGGGAAGGAAATCAGTGTGGCAAGTGGAAAAAAAGTTTAAAATAACTTAAACTTAATGGACCGCGGTTTTACAAATCATGAATCCAACACTCATGCAAATGTTTTCTTTCACAAAAAGTATTGTCAGGACTCCAAAATGGAGAAGCATTGATTAGTCTGATGTTTAATGTACACTGACCTGGATATGGTAACATCCCAGTTGGTCTACTCCCATGTCGTCTACTCCCAATTCGTCTACAAATTTGTGCAACAGTCCCATTTCGTCTACACCTGTTTTGCCCAGTAGTCCCATTTCGTCTACATTTTATTTTTTCATGATGTTTTTCACTAATAAATTATTTATTTTCAATTTTTACTCCCCAAAAATTGATTTAGATATTATCTTATTTTAATTTGTACTGCAAGTTTGTTGATAGTTTCTATTGATATATTAACACCTATGCAGACTTGGGCAAGACAGGTGTTGAGAAGGGATTATGACACCTAGATTTGTACATATAAAAGCACCAAATATGAAAAAAATATATAAAAAATTTAAATGAATCATTCAAATTCATTTTCAAAGTTAATTTATACAAATACATTCAAACATATCTTATTGTAGACAAAATGGGTGTAGTCGAAATGAGATTAGATGAATTGGGACTGTAGACCAAATGGGACTGACTACACAAAAAAATCTGTAGACGAAATGGGAGTAGACCAAGTGGGATTAAACCCTGGATATACAAATGTGTTTTCCAACTTATGTACACATTTCTGTTATCAGGTAGAAAACACGCTTTCTCCGTGTAATAAAAGAAGAAAACCGCCCTTTTCAAAACGCTGTAAATTGAAAAATATTGGTGTGATTGAGTAAAAAAAATCAGGACCGATTGACATATGCCTGAACATGATGCACGCGAAGAATGCACTGATTCCAACGTAGAACTCTGGCGCAAGCACTATTTGAAAATACGCCTAAATCTGGACATGGGTAAATGTAAAATCAAAGCTTCCAAAGCCATGGCAATGGGTTCTAAGCCCATTGCAGTCCATGTAAAGCCTTTTTAACATTATTGAATTCCTGTATGCCAAATTCATGGTAAGGTCAAAATAAAGAAATTTCCTCAATTTCTTAAACAAGGCCTGCATTTTTCCGATTTTACCAGACTACCATTATTCAGATCGATCTTGGAAGACGTTTTAAGTCTGAATATTAAGCTACATTTTGTGGCAAAAATGCAATTCTTACCACAAGAATTAAGATATTTATTGCTCGTTGAATAATGCGACCCTGTCGGCTTAAGTTCGACCCTGTTGGTGCGGTTCCTAACGATTCCTTAAAATTTTTTAATCTCCCGGCCGAAAAACCAACTGACAGATGTCTGACAAGGCCAACAAAAATGTAATCCTTACCCCAAGATTATTGCTCGTTGAAGGAGGACCGATCGTGTCAAACTTTTAAACTTTTGAAAAATAGCACCTGCGGCTTTCCATTTCTTTTACTTTTTTTCTTACTATTTCTTTTGTATTTTTCTTTGGACATTTTTACAGAGTTTCAAACAGGCTTCCTAGGCTACAAACTGGGATTTAAAAGATAGCGATCGGTCTAAAACTAAGGACAGGAAATAAAGTTAAAGGTTTCTAAGAGTCAGGCTTAAAAATCCATTGGAAAAGTAACAAAATTGGTACTTCTCCGCTGGGTATTTTAGGCTTGGCCTTGAATAATTCGTCATTGCAAAAACGCCTGCTTTTTCCACAATGTTTTGATTGATACCATGAAAATTTCACCTAAATACTTTATGTTCCTATACAGAATATTGCGAAAGTAATTGTTATGAAGGTCGAATTGTGTAGGGATCAAAATTAATGTCAAATAAATCGATTTAGAGGCCGCTATTTGTTGCGTATTCTTTCCCATTTTACCAGACTAACATCATTCAGATTTCAGAAAAAAAAAAAAACGCTTTTTTCCCATTTTCAAGGGGAAATATTAATCTACATTTTGATGCAAAATGTTATCTTTACCCAAGAATTAAGAGAGTTATCAGTGGTTGAAGGAGGACAGGTCGTGTGGAATTTTTCAACTTTTAAAATCGAATGCGTAGCCGCTAATTGTTGCGCATTTTCCCACTTTACAAGACTATCAGTAAACAGAATAATGATATCAAAAAGCTTTATTTTATTTTCAATGGTAAACATTTAGGTACATTTTGATGTAAAAATGTAATCCTTAACCCAACAGAGATTATGACTCCAAAGAGTTCAGGTACAAGTCAATTTTTTTTTTTCTACTTTTTATCAATGCTCAGAAATTTTAACAAGATTTCAAATAGGCTTCCTAGGCTACAATCTGGTATTTAAAACATAGAGATCAGTCCAAAACTAAGGACAGGAAGTAAGGTTAAAGGTTTCTGAGAGTCAAGCATAAAAATCCATCGGACAAGGACCAAAATTGGTACTTGTCCGAAGGTCTTTTAGGACTTGACTTTGATTAATTCATCATTGCAAAATGCTTGGTTTTTCCACACTGTTTTGATTAATATCAAGAGAATTACACCTATAGATTTTCCTACACAGAATAATACGAAAGTAATTGTTTTGACAGTCTACTTTTTTTTTCCATTATTCATATCACACCTAATTAATTTTGATATTAATATTTTTTTTTTCATTGGTTTAGAGATACTTGTGGTTGGGACTAAATATTTGTTTTATTTTATTTTTGAATGATCTAAAATGGCTGGGTGCCCTACCGTCGGACTAAATCAAATTAATATGCAAAGAAAATAATTACCTGACTGGCAGATTGTTTTCTTTGGTCAAAAAATACCAGTGGGCGGGACTATTTTCGCCTTTTTTTCTGTTTGGAATCAATATTGAATTTCATTGGTCAATCATTGATAGGATTTTTTTTTTATTGGCCCAGAACCTTTATGTACGTTATGGACGAAGTTAATTACTTTCGAAATTTATTACCCTTGCAGAATTTTCTTTTTTATAATTGGACAATATTTTTTCGACTTAATGTGTTTTTCCCCCAATTTCGAATATAGATCAAGATCAGATGTCTGACAAGACCAACAATAATCTACTAAATCTACATCTTATATATTTTTGTTTTATTAGACTTAGTTATTCAATATAAAACACAGACCAAGATCAGACGCCTGAAAAATTTACAGTTTCCTAATCTGGGGCCATAAATCTCTTGTTTTCTTTCAATGTTTTTTGACTTTTTCTCTTCCGTATCGATTATAGATTGAATATAGATCAAGACCAGATGTCTGATAAGGCCAACGCTAGTCCACCAAATCTACATCTCACACAATGTTTTTCCACATTTTTTTAATTACAATTCAGTATTCAATATCAAACAAAGACTAAGATCAGACGCCTGAAAGACTTACTGTTCCCTAATCTGCTGCCATTAATATCAATCTCTTTTTTTCTTTCAATGTACTTCAATTTATTTTTTTTCTTTATCGAATGTAGATTGGAGATAGATCAGATGTCTTACAAGGCCAAAAATAATCCACCAATTCTACATTTTCCACATTTTTTACACTTAATTATTCAATATCAAACACAGACTAAGATCAGATGCCTGAAAGACTTACTGTTCCCTAATCTGCTGCCATTAATATAAGTCTCTTTTTTTTCTTTCAATGTACTTTAACTTATTTTTTTTATCAAATGTAGATTGGAGATAGATCAGATGTCTTACAAAGCCAAAAATAATCCACCAATTCTACATTTTCCACATTTTTTTAGCCTCAATTATTCAATATCAAACACAAACCAAGATCAGACGCCTGAAAGAATTACTTTTCTCAAATTATTCATTATCAAACACAGACAAAGATCAGATGTCTTTTTTGATCAGGTCCTTAGTAGAATTATGTCGGTAAGGATTCTGCTTGCAAATTTAGTCATTGCTCACGATATACAGACTAGATCATGATAAAAATATACGAGAACGATGCAATGTGGCTTGGGTTTCGTTACTAATGGTTTTCATTTCAGTATCTAAAAATACGGGGAATGAAACCAGTGTGGCAAGTGGAAAAAGTTTAAAACAACTGCGGTTTTACAAATCATGACTACAGGAAGACATGCAAATGTATTCTTTCACAAAAAGCGTTGTCAGGATGTCAAAATGGAGAAGATTGATTAGACTGTCTGATCTGTAATGTACACTGACCTGGGTAAACAAATGTGTTTTCCAACTTATGTGCAAGTATTTGTTATAAATTTTCAGGCAACTGTCACCATGTCTTTTTCCTCGTATAGAAATGTCTAACAATACTTAAAAGAAGGCTGAAAATATATTTTTGATCTAGAAAATGTGTTTTCTTGATCTGTAAGTACGGCAATATGACTGATTATTCAGGTTCCAAGACTGAGACAAGAATAAGAGAATTATTTCTGTAGGGGGGTATGCTTGCAAATTGGACCATTGGTTTTCTACCTTCGAAATGTTATCTTAAAGTGACTAATGTTATAAAATCAGGAATTAATCAGTTCTTTTTTCTTACAATGAAATGCAAAACAAATGTTCTATAAATTCCAAGAACTCTAGCAACTTGTAATCTTAAAGGAGAATCATGCAACAAATAGGTCTCCCTTTTCCCCTAACGTTTTCTTGCATAATTTTTCAGTTATTAATGCATGATTAAAATCAAGAGTTAAAAGAATTGTAAAAAAGCATGAAAGAATCAACATTATATGCAAAGAAATTACACATTCAAAGCGATCTCCATTCTTCCGAAAGGATAGGATTTTTCCTCATGGGAAAGGGGTGCAGACAATATCCTACCAGACAATATATACCACAAGACAATATTGCCCACTGGTCTTTGGCTCAAATGAAAAAAGTCCGAAATTTGTATTTTGTATGGTAGGTTTTTTTTTTTTATTCAATTTGTTGCATTATAAATTTATCCTTTTTTTCCCTACCCTCTTTCTCTCTTTCTCTTTCCCTCCCTCTATCTCTCTCTCTCTCTCTCTCTGAAAAGGTTGTTTTACAGTCTAGCATGTTAAATAGCTAAAGGCAAGTGTCAAGTTTTTGGCTACAGATCTTGGAAGGGCTTCCAAAACGAATCTTCCAAAGCATCATAACTACAGCTTGCAAAAGCAGTCATTATGATGTTTTTGAATCCCACCGGTGACATACAATATATTAATTTTGTATGTCGTTATTTTTGTTGTTACCCCCGGATAACAAACTTTGGGCCTGGTCCAGATTGAAAGAATTTGCAGGCGACTATGAAAAAGTGAGTGTAATTCGGGATCTTTAGGGCAGAAAACATTGAGGGTAAAAAAGAACACTGCTTGTTATATTTTTTTCCATTTCCCACAATGTTGTTCCCTAACAATGTATCTCATGGTCATGATAAAAAGTGATTTTTCCTGGGGGGGGGGAACAACAAAGTTCATTCGGTCGACAATCGACATACAGAAAATACTTGGTGATAGATATAGACGAAGATCAATTTTGAGAAAAAATGACTTTTAGGGCCGGCAGAGGTTGTTTGACAATTATAGCAAAAAGGAGACTTTCTTGCGATTGGTTGGTCCTGAAAAGGACCGTTTTTATTCATGCTTTTTTTTTTTCATTTCGAACTTAACAAAGTAAGCCGAATCCGAAAAAAGTATTTTCGCATGCCACAATTCTGGGAACCAGAATTAGGTGTAGAAAGGTGGACCATATCTTTGAGGTAGTCTCGTGGACATTTGATGTGTTTGAAGGTGACCAGTCTCTTCCCGAAAGTCTGGACTAGCTTTCTGTTTATCCATTTTCTGTCTTTCTCGAACTTGGACAACGTTAGACCCCTCGGCACGCTTCTCGAAAAATCACCTCTTGGAATGATTTTTGAAATTAGTATTTCGGCCCCAGCATCTTCAAATTCTTCAACAAGAGCGCAAATGGCTTGGAAGATCTGGTATGGGTCGGAATCTGGACTTATGTCATTCCCGCCAATTGACAGAAAAACACGAGATGGTTTCTCCTTCTTGAGTCTTTCAATCATATCTGCTAACACAGTGTCTGTGCGTAGACTGCCCTTGTAGATGAATGTTGAAATTCCTGGAAGATGAAGGTCCCCTTGACAGAAAGCTTCTAGTCTCTTGATGTAGGAGTCTCCAAACAGACAGTAGCTAGCCATTTTCTTTTTCTGGTAATAGATCAAATGTCAATCAGAGAATCGACTTACTTTAAATAAAGACCCGTTGTTTTGACACCAGCGACTCTGTGTTTAATATTAATTGCTCATCGAGTAATAATTAATTTGACATGTCTGTCACCTTCCATTATGCATTATTTTGTCATACAAGGACCGTCTTTGAATTAATGATCTTGTCTGCAAACGTGTGTTGAAGAGCACAATTTATCGGGTCTCACATGCTATTCCTTAAATGGCAAAAGTCATTTTTATGTCGACTGCAATGTCTTTCATTACTTGCATTACATATAAAGTGAAGGTCATCTCAATCTTTCTACACTGGCCATGAAACTATAAGAAAAAATAACAAAACCATCTCAAAAATTGAATTAAAACTCTTTCTCATTTTTGAACGAAATTGAGCAAGAGTCAGTTCCCAAATATTAAAAAAAAAAAAAAAAAAAAAAAAAAAAAAAAGAGGGCCATGATGGCCCTGTATCGCTCCACTGGCTTATAAATATAAACCATGAAGAGAAGTCTTCACTATATAAGCCCTTATAAAACTTTGACCCCAGGGCTACAGTCAGACTAAATGGGGAATATGTGTATTAGAGGAATAACATGCCAAATTTGGGAGTTCTTGGCCTTATGGCTAGTAACAAGACGGTTTCTGAACTTTTCACTCCATAAACCCATGTAAAACTTGTGACCCCTGGTGCAGGGCCAAACTTGATCCTAGGACTGTAACTTGGGCCCTCTTTGTAGTTGTCCACTAGATAATGCTATAATTATGCAAAATTTGGTAGCCTAAGCCTTATGGCTATGTACACCAAGATTTAAAAGTTTTCCCTATGTAAGCCGATGTAAATCTTGTGAACCCCCCCCCCCCAGCATGAGACCAAATTGACCCCAGGACTATAATTTGGGCACTTTTGGTAGACCCCAACTAGATCAAGCTAAATGCAAAATTTGGTAGCTCTAGGCCTTATGGCTAGGTACAGGAAGATTTTTAAAATTTTCTCTATATAAGCCTATGTAAAACTTGTGACCCCTGGGGCACAGCCAATTTTGACCCCAGGGCTATAATTTCAAGAAACATGACAGAGGTTTACTACATAAAGCTACACGCCAAATTTGGTGGCCCTATGCCTTATGGTTTCAGACAAGAAGATTTTTAAAGTTTTCTCTATATAAGCCTATGTAAAACTTGTGACCCCTGGGGCACAGCCAATTTTGACCCCAGGGCTATAATTTCAAGAAACATGATAGAGGTTTACTACACAAAGCTACATGCCAAATTTGGTGGCCCTATGCCTTATGGTTTCAGACAAGAAGATTTTTAAAGATTTCCAATATTTTTCAGTTTTGTTGCCATGGCAACCACAGTTTTTGAAGGAATCTAATTCTTTCAAGAAATTCTGAAGAGGACCATGGCAGGATCATTTCTGTGAAGTTTCATGAAAATTGGATGGGTAGTTTCAGAGAAGAAGATGTTTGAAATAAAAGTTAACGCACGGACGCACGATGGACACCGGGCCACAAGATAAGCCCGCTGGCCTTCGGCCAGTGGAGCTAAAAATTGATTAAAATACCGTAGATCAGCAAAACCCGGTATGTTAATTTGTCTGCTCTGACAGAAGGTTTCAGCAATGCCTAATTTTCTGTCACAGAGGCCAGATCCGCACTGGTTATAATATAAAAAATTGCAAAATATCGAAAAAACAAGATAGAGAGAGAGAGAGAGAGAGAGAGAGAGACGAAAATTGATTGAAATACTGGTATGTTAATCTGTCTTCTCTGACAGTAGTTTTAGGCAACGCCTAGTTTTCTTTCATGGAGGCCAAATATGGACTTGAAAAGGTAACAAAAACTGACTGAAATATTGTTAGATCTGCGAAATCTGGACTTGAAATATTAACAAAAAGTGACTGAAATATTGGTACATCTGCGACATCCGGAATGTTAGACTGATATGATATAAACAACAGCAAGTTATCGAACAAATGAAAGAAAAGAGAGAGAGATACCGTAGATCACCACTGGTTATGAAATAAACAACAGCAAATTATCGAACAAATGACAAAGAGAGAGAGAGAGAGACGGAGAATACAAAAGATTGATTGAAATACCGTAGATCAGCAAAACCCGGTATGTTAACCCTTTCGGCGCCATAGGCGAAATCAGTGACTTTTGTGGATGGCAAAGATCAAGATCAGACTGCACAGAATGTGCAGTCTGATCTTTGATCTATATCATTCGCATGTGTAGTCAAGCCTTTACAATCAAAATCTATGAAAGTTTCAATGGATCGTATTTAGAGCCATATAATGAAGTCGAGTTTATTTATTTGGTGCTGAAAGAGTTAAATCTGTCTGCTCTGACAGAAGGTTTTGGCAACGCCTAATTTTCTGTCATGGAAACCAGATCCAGACTGGTTATGATATAAAAAACAGCAAAATATCAATAACAAAAAAATAAAATAATAAGAGAAGAGAGAGAGAGAAAGAGAGAAAGAAGGTTTCGGCAATGCCTAGTTTTCTGTCACGGAGAGACAGAGAATACAAAAAATTGATTGAAATACCGTAGATCAGCAAAACCCGGTATGTTAATCTGTCTGCTCTGACAGGTTTCGGCAACGCCTAATTTTCTAAGAGAGAGAGAATTTGATCGAAAGACAAGAGAGGGAGAGAAAGACAGAAAGAGCAAGGCAGAATGCAAAAATTGATTAAAATACCGTAGATCAGCGAAAAGCGGTGCGCTAATCTGTCTGCTCTGACAGAAGGTCTAGGCAACGCCTAGATTTCTGTCATGGAGCCCAGATCCTGACTTATGATAGAAACAGCAAATTACAGAAAAATTTGAGAGAGAGAGATATATTACAAAAAGAATGACGAAATATTGGTAGATCTGCGAAAACCGGCATAATAGTCTGTCTGTCTAACAAAAGGTTTAGGCAACGCCTAGCTTTCTGTCATAAAAATTGATTGAAATACTGTAGAGCAGCAAAACCTGGTATGTTAATCTGTCTGCTCTGACAGAAGGTTTCGGCAACGCCTAGTTTTCTATCACGGAGGCCAGATCTGGACTTGTTATGATGTAGACAACAGCAATACATAGTTTAGACAATTATTCTGAACGAATGAATTTCTCCCCTAATGATTTAAATACTTTATTCATCGTGAAAACAAATTATTGCTAGGGAAAGAGTTGACATAAGACAATAAAAAAAAAAAAAAATTAGGATAAACAAAACATTGATTGAAATCAATCTGTCCAAACAGATCTCTGACAGATTGATTGATTAATTGATTCTATAGTGTATAACGTCGTTTTCAACAGTTTTCAGCTATATTGCGGCAGCCAGTGCACCTATCCATGCTTTTCTTGAGTTCAATATTCTTTTCAAGCCACTGGCTGCCTACCTCTTCGAAGTTCTTAAGCATTGTACAACATTCCAGAGAATCACGTTTCAAGTCAATATCAGTAATTTAATTCGAGATTCTTTATAAGAAATGAACATCACCGTGTGGGCCGGGATTGCAACTTAAACAGAACATTTTTTTTTTTTTTTCAGCGAATAGAAAAAATGAACTGTTTATCATAATTTTTTAAGACATTGACATTGGTTAAATATAAATGATAAGATACTGGACAAATAATGTTGCATAAGTTGGTATGCACTGGTACAAATATGGGGTCAAACCTTTGGACTGTGTACACGCCCTTGCAGCCACATATATAATCAAACAAACAATCAAAATAATAAATAAAATAAATAAATAAATAAGAATTATATAAATATGGGGAAGCAAGGCCTCAGTTGGCCTTTGCGGTTGCCAGTGTAGGCAAACCCATCAGGAAACGACTCAGTGGGCGTAAATCAGACGGCTAAATTGGACTGGATGTGGAACTAAACAAACAAACAAACAAACAACAACAACTGTATCAAAAACTGTTTTCATGTACTGTAAATAATTTAACTCTAGCCTACTTCTTCGAAGTTCTTTAACACTTTAAAACATTCAAAAGAATCGCGTTTCAAGTCAATATTAGCAAAATTAATTCGAAATTCTTTATAGTAAAAGAACATCATCCAGTGGACCAGGATTGCAACATTTTCTTTTGGTTCAGTGAATGGGGAAAAAAATAACAACAACAAACAATTTATTAATAATCTTTTAAGACGTTGACATTGGTTAGATATAAATGATAAGATACTGAACAAATAATACTTCATATAAGTTGGTATGCACTGGTACAAATATGGGGTCAAACCTTTGGACTGTGTCCATACCCTTGCAGCCACTTATATAAACAAACAAACAAACAAACAAACAACCAAATAGATAATAAATGGATAAGAAATAAATATGGGGAAGCAAGGTCTCAATTGGCCTTTGCGGTTGCCATTGTAGGCAAACCCATCAGGAGAAGACAGTATGAGTAAATCAGATGGCTAAATTAGACTGTATAAGGAACTAAACAAACGAACAAACAACAACAACTACATCAAAAAACAGTTTTCATGTACTGTAAATAATATAACTCTTGCCTACCTCTTCGAAGTTCTTAAACATTTTACAACATTCCAGAGAATCACGTTTCAAATCAATATTAGGAATTTAATTCGAAATTCTTTATAGGAAAGGAACATCACCCATTTGACAGGGATTGCAACATTTTCTTTTGGTTCAGCAAATGGAAAAAAATAAACAATTTATTTAATAATCTTTTAAGGCTTTGACATTGGTTAAGTATAAATGATAAGATTGCGAAAAAACAAGAGGGCCATGATGGCCCTGTATCGCTCCACTGGCTTATAAATATAAACCATAAATAATAAACATTTCAATGCTGAGCCAAATGGTTTCAAAATGAAGACTTACAAAGTTTTCTCTGTAAAAGCCCATATGAAAGTTGAGACCCGCAGGGCAAAGCCATTTTTGATCCCAGAGCTATTTAATTACTTGAACCCTCGTAGAGGTCCACAAGATAAAGCCATAAAAATAAGGTGATTTTCAAGTTTTGTCCATATGAAGCCTCTGTAAAACATAAGACCCCTGATGCAAGGCTAATTTTAAAAAAAAAATCAAAACAGGAAGATTTCTTAAGTTGTCACTATGTAAGCCCATGTAAAACTTGTGACCCCTGCGGTGGGGCCAATTTTGACCCCAGGGCTAAAATTTTGGCCCACTTGGTAGAGGCCCACTAGATATAGCTACATGCAAAATTTGGTAGCTCTAGGCCTTATGGCTAGGTACAGGAAGATTTTTAAAGTTTTCTCTATATAAGCCTATGTAAAACTTGTGACCCCTGGGACAGAGCCAATTTTGACCCCAGGGCTAAAATTTTGGCCCACTTGGTAGAGGCCCACTAGATATAGCTACATGCAAAATTTGGTAGCTCTAGGCCTTATGGCTAGGTACAGGAAGATTTTTAAAGTTTTCTCTATATAAGCCTATGTAAAACTTGTGACCCCTGGGGCAGAGCCAATTTTGACCCCAGGGCTATAATTTGAAGAAACTTGATAGAGGTCTACTACATAAAGCTACATGCCAAATTTGGTAGCCCTATGCCTTATGGTTTCCGACAAGAAGATTTTTAAAGATTTCCAATATTTTTCAGTTTTGTTGCCATGGCAACCAGAGTTTTTGAAGGAATCAAATTCTTTCAAGAAATTCTGAAGAGGACCATGGCAGGATCATTTCTGTGAAGTTTCGTGAAAATTGGATAGGTAGTTTCAGAGAAGAAGATGTTTGAAATAAAAGTTAACGCACGGACGGACGGACGGACGCATGCACGCACGACGGACACCGGGCCATGACATTAGCCCGCTGGCCTTCGGCCAGTGGAGCTAATAATACTTCACATTAGGTTAATATGCATCGGTACATATATGGGGTTAAACTTTTGGACTGTGTCCACGCTCTTGTAACCACTTTATATAACAAACAAATTAAACAAACGTTTATCCTAAGTTTATCTAAAGGTCAAAAGAAACACTTTATTCATCATTATTTGAGAAGTTTACATAAGAGCCAGTAGGAATAAACAAATAAATTCATGGATTACAAAATCAGTTCAAGACATATTTAGGCATATTTAAAAGGATTCTGAACATGACATGGGAATATCTTCAAAGGCCATGGTTTTTTTTTTGTGTGTGTGTGTGTGTGTGTGTGCATTTAATTACAGATAAACATATCTTTGGACATTCTTTTGGCATCATTTATATGGTTTTTGGCTCATGACCATCAAAATTCAAAATTATGGCCGAATAGGGTTTGCCTCCTCGTGGCTCGGCTGGATAAACAAGAGGGCCATGATGGCCCTGGGTCGCTCACCTTAGTAGAGTGCCTTTAAGGTTTTTCTTTAATTTGACCATGTGACCTAGTTTTTGACCGCAGGTGACCCAATTTCAAACTCATATTTCATGAAGACAAACATTCTGACCAATTTTCAAGTCAATTGAGCACAAAATGTGGCCTCGAGTGCCCTAAAGATATTTCTTTAATTTGACCTAGTGATCTAGATTATGACCCCAGATGACCCAAATTTGAACTGGTCTTTGACTATATCAAAAGAAACATTTTAACCAATTTTCAAATCATATGAATAATAAATGTGGCCTCTAGAGTGCCCACTAGCTATTTCTTTAATTTGACAAAGTGACCTAGTTTATGACCCCAGTTGACCCAAATTCAGACTCATGTGAGATTTTACAAAAACAAACATTCTGACCAATTTTCAAGGCAATTAAGCAAAGAATGTGGCCTCTAGAGAGCCCACAAGGTATTTCTTTATTTTGACCCAGTGACCTAGTTTATGGTTCCAGGTGACCCTAATCCAAACTCATCTGGTATTTCATCAAGACAAACATTCTGGCCAAATTTCAGGTCATTTGAGCAATAAATGTGGCCTCCAGGGTGCAAACAGGGTATTTCTTTAATTTGACCCAGTGAACTAGTTTATGACCCAAGTTGACCCAAATTAATCTTATGTGAGACTTTATAAAGACAAACTTTCCAGCTAATTTTCAAGGCAATTGAGCAAATAATGTGGCCTCGAGAGTGCCAACAAGGTATTTCTTTAATTTGACCTAGTGACCTAGTTTATGACCCAAGATGACCCAATTTTGAACTCAATGAACTTGTTGCGCTTAGATGAGCAAGCAAACTTAGAAGAGAATCACTACATACCAAATATCAAAGCTCTACGCCTTCCAGTTTTAAAGAAGAATTTTAAAGTTTTCCTTCTTTGTTCCTATGTTCGAACTTGTGACCCCCGGGGCTGGGCCAGTTTTGACCCAGGGGCATCATATGAACAAACTTGGTAGAGGTCCACTAGGAAATGCTACATACCAAATATCAAAGCTCTACACCTTCCCGTTTAAGAGAAAAAGAAATTTAAAGTTTTCCTTCTTTGTTCCTACCTTCGAACTTGTGACCCCCGGGGCGGGGCCAGTTTTGACCCAGGGGCATCATATGAACAAACTTGGTAGAGGTCCACTCTGAGATGCAACATACCAAATATCAAAGCTCCACACCTTTCGGTTTCAGAAAAGAAGAATTTTAAAGTTTTCCTTCTTTGTTCCTATGTTCGAACTTGTGACCCCAGGGGCTGGGCCAGTTTTGACCCAAGCAGCATCCTTGGAACAAACTTGGTGGAAGTTCACTAGGAGATGCTACATACCAAATATCAAACCTCTATGCCTTCCCATTTAAGAGAAAAAAAAAATTTAAGTTTTCCTTCTTTGTTCCTATGTTTGAACTTGTGACTCCCGGGGCAGGCCCAATTTTGACCCCAAAGGCATCATATGAACAAACTTAGTAGAGGTCTACTAGGCGATGCTACATACCAAATATCAAAGCTCTATGCCTTCTAGTTTTAGAGAAGAAGATTTTTAAAGTTTTCCTTCTTTGTTCCTATGTTCGAACTTGTGACCCCTGGGGCGGGGCCAGTTTTGACCCCAGGGGTATCATATGAACAAACTTGGTAGAGGTCCACTAGGAGATGCTACATGCCAAATATCAAAGCTCTACGCCTTCAAGATTCAGAGAAGAAGATTTTTAAAGTTTTCCTTCTTTGTTACTATGCTCAAACTTGTGACCCCCGGGGTGGGGCCAGTTTTGACCCCAGGGGCATCATATGAAAAAACTTGGTAGAGGTCCACTGGGCAATGCTACATACCAAATATCAAAGCTCTACGCCTTCCAATTTCAGAGAAGATGATTTTTAAAGTTTCCCCTCTTTGTTCCCATGTTCGAACTTGTGACCCCCGGGGCTGGGCCAGTTTTGACCCCAAGGGCATCATATGAACAAACTTGGTAGAGGTCCACTAGGAGATGCTTCATGCCAAATATCAAAGCTCTATGCCTTCTAGTTTTACAGAAGAAGATTTTTAAAGTTTTCCTTCTTTGTTCCTATGTTGGAAATTGTGACCCCCGGGGCGGGGCCAGTTTTGACCCCAGTGGCATCATATGAACAAACTTGGTAGAAGTCCACTAGGAGATGCTACATGCCAAATATCAAAGCTCTACGCCTTCCAGTTTCAGAGAAGAAGATTTTTAAAGTTTTTCTTCTTTGTTACTATGCTCAAATTTGTGACCCCCGGGGTGGGGCCGGTTTTGACCCCAGGGGCATCATATGAACAAACTTGGTAGAGGTCCACAGGGCAATGCTACATACCAAATATCAAAGCTCTACGCCTTCCAGTTTCAGAGAAGATGATTTTTAAAGTTTCCCCTCTTTGTTCCTATGTTTGAACTTGCGACCCCCGGGGCAGGGCCAGTTTCAACCCCAAGGGCATCATATGAACACACTTGGTAGAGGTCCACTAGGAGATGCTTCATGCCAAATATCAAAGCTCTATGCCTTCTAGTTTTAGAGAAGAAGATTTTTAAAGTTTTCCTTCTTTGTTCCTATGTTGGAAATTGTGACCCCCGGGGCGGGGCCAGTTTTGACCCCAGGGGCATCATATGAACAAACTTGGTAGAAGTCCACTAGGAGATGCTACATGCCAAATATCAAAGCTCTACACCTTCAAGTTTCAGAGAAGAAGATTTTTAAAGTTTTCCTTCTTTGTTACTATGCTCAAACTTGTGACCCCCGGGGCGGGGCCAGTTATGACCCCAGGGGCATCAAATGAACAAACTTGGTAGAGGTCCACTAGGAGATGCTACATACCAAATATCAAAGCTCTGTGCCTTCTAGTTTCAGAGAAGAAGATTTTCAAAGATTTTGCTTTTTTTTCCTTTTTGTTGCCATGGCAACCAGAGTTGTGGGTGGAATTCAATTCTTTGAACAATTTTGGTAGAGCTTTACCCAAGGAACATCCCTGCCAAGTTTCATCAAGATTGGCCCAGTGGTTTAGGAGAAGAAGATGTTTAAAGAAATTGTTGACGGACGACGGACGACAGGACGACGGACGACGGACGACGGACGCCGCACATAGGGCGATCACAATAGCTCACCTTTAGCACGTTGTGCTAAGGTGAGCTAATAACACACTGCATACATGCAGGTAACACAGGTTACGGGTGTTATAACCGAAAACCCTTTATTAATTTTAGAACAAAACTTACCAGACTATCGTTATTGGGACTGCTACTGAGGAGTGATCTATAACTGAATGCCTCACTTTTAACCTTATCTTATTGTCAAACAATAATTTTTCACTTGCTATAGGCCTAACTGCATCTACGTTCAGGTAAAGAAGGCTCTGCTGGCTCAAAACTTCGGAATCTGGCTTTCTCATGAATTTTCCTCGATTTTTTCCTATTTTGTAGCCGAATTATCTGCCGATAATACGACGTTTTACAAGAAAGATAAGTCATAATAAGTGCTCCAGATAATTTTCAATGACGTCAGTACAGTACTGATGAAAATCAAGATTAATCAGTACCAGCATATGGGGATCAGTACCAACATTTGGTTAACGAGACTGATTAAAGTCAAAATTGGTTTTCTTGCATTTGCTTTTTATATAAGCATTACTGTAAAACTACATAACATTTTATCTAGTAACAGTATGATGTTTACTGTACAAAGTGTAAAGCAGGTTTGTAGAAACAAATATGCAACTCATAATCTTTTTTTGAAGCGATCTTTTTTTCATGCTATTTAATTTTTGGAAAAATATTGTGCAGGATTTGACATAAATTTGTCAAATAGGGTCGCAAATAACTTCAAAACCTGTAATTTTACGCTAGAAAAGCAGATATCATAAATACTTTTGAATTCACCAGTGCTTCAGTTTTGGAGACATTTTTTCTAACTTGGCCCAAATTGGCGCCACTGCCGATCAACAGAGAGCCCATCTGGGTGCATGCGCTTTTTGCTTCATATTTTTTGTGCGTGATTATTGAATTTAGAGCATGAATTATTGCACATTTATACATAAATGGGAACAGTGCTTAAGTCTTGGCCAGTCTGATTTTATCTTTCAACCATTCTCAGTTTTGTTAGGATTATTTGGTTCTGGAGATGGATGAAATAACCTAGCCAGACGTTTCTGCATATTCCCCGACTTTTTCCAAGCGCAAACTATTCATTCGGACCATACATGTACATAGTATGATTATCCGCTGGTCCCACGCTGTAATCGATAAAAACTTGACTAAAGCCGAGATGCAGGGTCTAATTCTGGTCCGAGCCGATTTTCCCTTTTTATTTACCGGGAAAAAATTGGAAAATCGCTCGGCAATCCCGAATATGTATCTGAATGTTTGTCTGAGAAAGAGTAAGCTCCCTTTCATTGTGTACGGATTCGTACCCTATATTTTACGTACCTGGAAAAATGTTCTGTATCGAGTACGGAATTTTGTGAAAAAAGATGCGTAACAATCAGATCATCATCCGTAAATTACGTGAATACGGACGTTATCTGGAATACTGATAATTATATACTGAGATATTTACTAGAATTATAGTCTACCCACGAGCTATTTCTACTACGTTATCGGTCATAATTTCCAGAAATCGAAATATTTTTGCTTGAAATTCGGAACAAATGTAGGTAATTATTAGCCAAAGAATTTAAAATAGTTTTTGTAGGTATATTCTTAATATTAAAAGAGCATTATGGGTGTCATGGCGCTATATTTCAATTTTCCAAGGGGATAGGTTAGAAAATTCGAATATTGCTCCGAATTTCTTGGTCAATTATTGTTTAAATAAAATATTCAAGGTCGCCGCTTTATAATGATACTAAATTTACACAAATATCTGTCCAAATAAGGAAAGGATTCCGAACAGGTTGGTAAGGAAAAACGCAAATTATGGGTTTTCGTGCTCCCACTAGAAAATTGCCCGATTTCTCCCCAAGAAATTCCCATGTTTTCCTATTTTGTAGCCGAATTATCTGGCCACAATACAGCATTAGAAATTCGGTTCAAGTATTGAGACAGAGAGGAGACTGATGAGAGACTGAGAGAAGACTGAGAGGAGACTAAGAGGAGATAGAGAGGAATGTGAGAGACTGAGAGGAGAATGTGAGTCTGAAAAGAGATGGAGATGAGAGAGAGGAAATTGAGAGGAGGGTGAGAGGAAACTTTAAGGAGGCTGAGAGGAAATTGGGAGGAGGCAGAGACGAATCTGAGAAAAAACCAAGAGGAGAATGAGAGTCTAAAAAGAGACAGAGAGAAAAGTGAAAGACTGACAGGAGACTGAAAAGAGATGGAGAGGAAACTGAGAGACTGAGGGGAGACTGAAAGGAGAATGAGAGTCTAGAAAGAGGTGAAGAGGAGACTCAGAGACTGAGAGGAGACGGTGAGAAATCTGAGAGAAGACTAAAATGAGACTGAGAGGAGAATGAGAGTCTAAAAAGAGACAGAGAGAAAAGTGAAAGACTGACAGGAGACTGAAAAGAGACGGAGAGGAAACTGAGAGACTGAGGGGAGACTGACAGGAGAATGAGAGTCTAGAAAGAGGTGAAGAGGAGACTCAGAGACTGAGAGGAGACGGTGAGAAATGTGAGAGAAGACTAAAATGAGACTGAGAGGAGAATGAGAGTATGAAAAGAGACAGAGAGAGAACTGAGAGACGGAGAGGTGAATAAGAGCCTAAAACGAGACAAACAGGAGACCAACAGACTAAGAGGAGACTGAGAGTCTGAAAAGAGACTGAGAGGAGACAGATAGACTTAGAGGTGACAGAAGTCTGAAAAAAAGGATATGGAGAGAGAACTGAGAGACGGAGAGATGAATAAGAGCCTGAAAAGAGACAAAAAGGAGAGCGACAGACTGAGAGGAGACAGATAGACTGAGAGGTGACTGACAGGAGAATGGGCGTCTGAAAAGAGATGTAGAGGAGACCGAGAGGAGACTAAGAGAAGAATGAAAGTCTGAAAAAAGAGATGGAAAGAGAACTGAGAGACAGAGAGGTGAATGCGAGTCTGAAAAAAGACAAAAAGGAGACCGACAGACTGAGAGGACACTGAGAGTCTGAAAAAAGACGAGGGGAGAGAAAGAAAAGTATGAGAGGGGACAGAAATGAGACTGAGAGGAGAATGAGAGTATGAAAAGAGAAGGAGAGGGGAATGAGAGTCTGAAAAGTGACAAAGAGGAGATCGACTAAGAGGAGACTGAAAGTCTGAAAAGAGACTGAGAGGAGATGGAGAGACTGAGAGGAGAACTAGAGTCTGAAAAGAGACGTAGAAGAGACTGAGAGAAGATTAAGGGTCTGAAAAGAGACGGAGAGAGAACTGAGAGATGGAGAGGGGAACGAGAGTCTGAAATGAACAAAAAGGAGACCGAAAGACAGAGATGGGACGGAAAGGAGACTGAGAATCAGACAAGCGACGGAGAGGAGACTGAGAAAAGTCTGAGGGAGGACAGAGATGAGACTGGTAAGGAAACCAGAATCTGAAAAGAGACAGAGAGGAGACGGAGAGACTGAGAGGAGAACTAGAGTCTGAAAAGGGACAGAGAGGAGACGGAGAGACTGAGAGGAGAACTAGAGTCTGAAAAGAGATGGGAGAGGAGACTGAGAGTCAGACAACTGAGAGAACTGAGAGGGATATGAGGGTGTGAAAAGAGACAAAGAGGAGACCGACTGACTAAGAGGAGACTGAGAGTCTAAAAAGAGACTGAGAGGATAATGAGTCTGAAAAGAGACGGGAGAGGAGACTGAGAGGAAAATGAGAGTCTGAAAAGAGATGGAGAGAGAACTGAGAGACGGAGAGGGGAACAAGAGTCTGAAAGAGACAAAAAGGAGACCGACAGACTGAGAGGAGACAGAGAGGAGACTGAGAAAAGACTGAGAGAAGACAGAGATGAGACTGAGAAGAGAATGAGAGTCTGAAAAGAGACAGAGAGAACTGAGAGACGGATAGGGAAATGAGAGAAAAGAGACACAGAGGAGAGTGACTAACTAAGAGGAGACTGAGACCCTGAAAAGAGACTGAAAGGAGACGGAGAGACTGAGAGGAGAACGAGAGTCTAAAAAGAGAAAGAGAGAAGACTGAGAGAAGAATTAGAGTCTGAAAAGGGACAGAGAGAGAACTGAGAGACGGAGAGGGGAACGAGACAAAAAGGAGACCGATAGACTGAGAGGAGACGGAGAGGAGACTGAGAGTCAGACAATAGATGGAGAGGAGACTAAAAAAAGTCTGAGAGGGGACAGAAATAAGACCGAGAAGAGAATGAGAGTCTGTAAAGAGACGGAGAGAGAACTGAGAGACGGAGAGGGGAATGAGAGTCTGAAAAGAGAATAAGAGGAGACGGAGAGACTGAGAGGAGAATGAGAGTCTGAAAAGAAAGGAAGAGGATACTGCCTGCCTGAAAAGAGACGAAGAGGAGATAGAGATGAGACTGAGAGGAGTCTGGAAAGAAATGGAAAGGAGAATGAGAAAAAACTGAGAGGGGACAGAAGTGAGACTGAGAGGAGAACGAGAGTCTGATAAGAGACGGAGAGAGAACTGAGAGACGGAGAGGGGATTGAGTCTTAAAAGACACAAAGAGGAGACCGATAGTCTGAAAGGAGACTGAGAGTCTGAAAAGAGACTGAGAGGAGACTGAGAAACTGAGTGGAAACTGAGAGGAGAATGAGAGTCTGACAAGAGACGGAGAGGGGACAAAGAAGGGAATGAATCTGAAAAGAGACACAAAGGAGACTGACAGACTGAGAGAAGACTTAGTGGAGAATGAGAGTCTGAAAAGAGATGTAAAGGAGAGCAATAGACGGAGAGGGGAACGAGAGTCTGAAAGAGACAAAAAGGAGACCGACAGACTGAGAGGAGACTGAGTAAAGTCTGAGAGAGGACAGAAATGGGACTGAGAAGAGAATGAGAGTCTGAAAGGAGAGAAAAGGGATATTGACAGCCTGAAAAGGGACGAAGAGGAGACTGAAAGGAGACAGAGATGGGACTGAAAGGAGTCTGAAAAGAAATGGGAAGGAGACGAAGAGGGGAATGAGTCTGAAAAGAGACACAAAGGAGACTGACAGACAGTTTTATTGATCCTTTGGATCCTTTGCTCTACTGCTACTCACGATGATTTTCAAATTACATATTTTTCCTCAATCTAATTGTATGGTTGATTGTATGGCGTTTCATGGTGTTTTCAACATCATTTCATTTATATCATGGTGGCCAGTGGGCCAATCAATGATTTCCTGGGCTTTCTTTGACCAGTACTTGGAACAATATTTTTTCCAAGCCACTGGCTGCTTTCCCACAAAACTATCCTCAAAACAATGGTCAGCAGTGAGAGAGGAATGAATCCTGTTGCAATGACTATCATCAAAATCCTCGGAAAGAAATTGGCTGAGCCAGGGATCAAACCAGTGACCTCCTGTTCTCAAGTCCTGTACGCTACCGACTGAGCTACAGGGGCTCGGCACCTTAATCTAAAATGCAGTGAACTTAACATAGCTCCACCCTGCCAGGTCAATACTTAAAGCCTATACAAGCTCTACAGAAGCAAAAGACCGCTAGGAATGTGTGGTAGTTTAAACATATTTATTTTACATCGATTGAGAAATAAGTTCTTGCAACTTATTCTAATCTCCCTCGATTCTGCTTCCTTGAAACTACACTAGTATTTGTGCCAAGTGTGGGGCAGTGAATAGTTCAAAGGTTGACACCCGCTCCCGGGAATCGTTGACACCCGCTCCCAGGAATGGTTGACACCAGCTCCTGGGAATGGTTGACACCAGCTCCCGGGAATCAAACTTGGGATCATACAGTAGCAAGGCCGACGCTCTACCTCATGGCTATGGACACCACAATGTGTTATGTCTGAAAGGAATCTGTGATGACCAGAGCCCCTTTTTCTTAACACCTGTTAGTAATAATCACAAGTGTTGGTTCAAGAAATAAGCTATGGGGGGAGGGGGGGGGGTGGTAAACAAACAATACAATATAATGAATAAGATGAAAGAGGGAGCCGGGGTACAAAACCCAGGAAGATGACCATACTGGTCTATACATAAATATGTTTGTCTATAAAACCTTGACATTTTTTTTCACTCTTTATCAAACAACACATTTTAACCCTTACTTTAAGCTGCTTAGCCTGGTTCACTGACCTTTAGTGGACAGTGTAGATCAAAATCAGATTGCACAGAACATGTAGTCTGATCTTGAATCAACACTGTCTGATAAGGAGATATTTTTCTCAAAAAAAAAAAATTGGTTTGAAATAACATTATTGGGATTTTTACTATTGGCTTGAAATTTCTTTAGCAGTCTAACGGTTAACCCTTTACCTCACAATCCCGACTTTTAACGACACTGAGAAAAAAAAGCCTTTTGAAAACATTGTGGGAAAAGGAGAAAATGCTGTTAACCAGCATTTTCTCCTTTTCCCACAATGTTTTCTAACTTTTCAGAAACTCACCATTTTATCCACATTTAATTTGTCATCTGCAAAATTAATGCTTTCAATTTGGAACAGTCCGAAATATTGTTGTTTGGTAAAGAGTTAATCTAACCAAAGGCAGAAGGATTAGCATAAAACCAGACAAATTCCACATTGTAAGAAACATCTCCGTATTTGGCACACTTTAAAATAAATTTTGTTGCTGATTTCCTGTTCCAAACAGCGTAAAATAAATATGCAGCTGATCTGGGGCTCTGCTTAACCCTTTACCACAATCCCAACTTTTAACAACCCTGAGAAAGAAAGCTTCTGATAACCAGCATTTTCTCCTTTTCCCTCAATGTTTTCTACCCGATCCAACACAAATATTAATTCTTAGGTCACATTTATTTTGTCGTCTGCAAACGCTTTCAATTTGGACTGGTCTAAAATTTTGTCGTTTGATAAAGAGTTAATGTTGCCTAACTGATGGTTTTTGTCTTCAAAAGGGTTGATAAACAATATGGAAAAAAGAGATAAAGTTGGTTACCAGCTTTTATTCCATGTTCTACATTGGTTTTATTTGTACAATCACTCGTAAGCTGTTAATAGATCTTAGGCAACCGTACAACCGCTTACAAGTAACTGTACATTTTTTTTTCTCAACATGCCAATTAAAACGAAGGATAAGGAAGATTGTAGTCGACTTTGTTACTAAACCTTCACATGTTTTCACAGAAATATGAATAACAAAACTGTTTATACATTTTCTGTTGAGAAAAATGGGCTTCTATTGGTGACTAATTAAATAAATTGCAATTCTTTTGGGACAAAATTAACTGTATTTTTAGCGCGGCCAACTGATCATGCCATCCCCAGTGCTCTACGGAAGGTTCACAGCGCACATACATGTTCCTGACATGGTCTGTACATAACAACAAGAGGATCATGATGGTCCTAAATCGCTCACCTGAAATGCAACTGAGCTCAACACCATAATGCTACATGCCAAATATGAAAGCTCTAGCCCTTACGGTTTGGGACAAGAAGATTTTTACAGATTTCCTTCTTTATCTCTATGTGAAATCCGAGAACCCACAACATAGGGCCAATTTCAACACTAGGGCCATAATTTGAAGTATTTTGGTAGAGGGCCATTAGATGATACTACATGCCATATATGAGAGCTCTAGCCCTTATGGTTTGGGACAAGAAGATTTTTAAAGATTTCCTTCTTTATCTCTATGTGAAATCCGAGAACCCACAACATAGGGCCATTTTCACTACTTGGGCCATAATTTGAAGTATTTTGGTAGAGGGCCACTAGATGATGCTACATGCCAAATATGAAAGCTCTAGCCCTTACGGTTTGAGACAAGAAGATTTTTAAAGATTTCCTTCTTTATCTCTATGTGAAATGCGAGAACCCACAACATAGGGCCAATTTCCACACTAGGGCCATTATTTGAAGTATTTTGGTAGAGGGCCATTAGATGATACTACATGCCGTATATGAGAGCTCTAGCCCTTATGGTTTGGGACAAGAAAATTTTTACAGATTTCCTTCTTTATCTCTATGTGAAATACGAGAACCCACAACATAGGGCCATTTTCAACACTAGGGCCATTATTTGAAGTATTTTAGTAGAGGGCCACTAGATGATGCTACATGCCACATATGAAAGCTCTAGCCCTTACTGTTTGGGACAAGAAGATTTTTAAAGATTTCCTTCTTTATCTCTATGTGAAATCTGAGAACCCACAACATAGCGCCATTTTCAACACTAGGGCCATAATTTGAAGTATTTTGGTAGAGGGCGACTAGCTGATGCTACATGCCAAATATGAAAGCTCTAGCCCTTAAGGTTTGGGACAAGAAGATTTTTACAGATTTCCTTCTTTATCTCTATGTGAAATCCGAGAACCCACAACATAGCGCCATTTTCAACACTAGGGCCATAATTTGAAGCATTTTGGTAGAGGGCCACTAGATGATGCTACATGCCACATATGAAAGCTCTAGCCCTTATGGTTTGGGACAAGAAGATTTTTACAGATTTCCTTCTTTATCTCTATGTGAAATGCGAGAACCCACAACATAGGGCCAATATTTAACACCAGGGCCATAATTTGAAGCATTTTGGTAGAGGGTCACTAGATGATGCTACATGCCATATATGAAAGCTCTAGCCCTTACAGTTTGGGACAAGAAGATTTTTAAAGATTTCCTTCTTTATCTCTATGTGAAATCCGAGAACCCACAACATAGGGCCAATTTCAACACTGGGGCCATTATTTGAGGTATATTGGTAGAGGGCCACTAGATGATACTACATGCCATATATGAGAGCTCTAGCCCTTATGGTTTGGGACAAGAAGATTTTTAAAGATTTCCTTCTTTATCTCTATGTGAAATCTGAGAACCCACAACATAGGGCCATTTTTAACACTAGGGCCATTATTTGAAGTATTTTGGTAGAGGGCCACTAGACAATGCTACATGCCAAATATGAACGCTCTAGCCCTTACGGTTTGGGACGAAGATTTTTACAGATTTCCTTCTTTATCTCTATGTGAAATCCGAGAACCCACAACATAGGGCCATTTTCCACACTAGGGCCATTATCTGAAGTATTTGGTAGAGGGCCACTAGATGATACTACATGCCATATATGAGAGCTCTAGCCCTTATGGTTTGGGACAAAAAGATTTTTACAGATTTCCTTCTTTATCTCTATGTGAAATCCGAGAACCCACAACACAAGGCCATTTTCAACACTAGGGCCATAATTTGAAGTATTTTGGTAGAGGGCCACTAGATGATGCTACATACCAAATATGAAAGCTCTAGCCCTTACGGTTTGGGACAAGAAGATTTTTACAGATTTCCTTCTTTATCTCTATGTGAAATCCGAGAACCCACAACATAGGGCCAATTTCCACACTAGGGCCATTATTTGAAGTAATTTGGTAGAGGGCCACTAGATGATGCTACATGCCATATATGAAAGCTCTAGCCCTTACAGTTTGGGACAAGAAGATTTTTAAAGTTTTTTCTTTCGGTTGCCATGGCAACCAGAGTTCTTCATGGAATTCAAATCTTTGAAGTATTCTGAAAGTGCATCACCTAAGGATCATTTCTGTGAAGTTTCACTGAAATCTGTTGGGCGGTTTCAGAGGAGAAGATTTTTTAAGTAATTGTTCACGGATGGACGGACACACGGACGGACGGAAGCCGGACAACAATCGATCACAATAGCTCACCCTGAGCACTATGTGCTCAGATGAGCTAACAAAAAACCAGATATGAATATGTTTGATGCACGACATTTCGTTGAAAAGTGTGTTTCATCGAAATCCATATATGTTTTAAAATACTGCTTGCTAAATTCCTAGATTTATTTTATAAAAAGCTCTGACTGGGAGGAAGATATGAGCCACAATTCATCTTGGTTAGGGTAGGGTCATGGCTAGGGATAGTTTTCCACGAACTTGGTTTTCAACAAAATGTTGCACACCCGAATATTTCATAATAACAACTATCAAAATAAATGAACAAGAGGGCCATGATGGCCCTGTATCGCTCCACTGGCTTATAAATATAAACCATAAATAGTAAACATTTCAATTCTCAGCCAAATGGTTTCAAAATGAAGACTTACAAAGTTTTCTCTGTAAAAGCCCATGTGAATGTTGAGACCCGGAGGGCAAAGCCATTTTTGATCTCAGAGCTATAATTACTTGAACCCTGCTAGAGGTCCACAAGATGAAGCCACATGCCAAAATAATACAAATCTATGCTGTATGGTTATAAATAAGGTGATTTTCAAGTTTTGTCCATATGAAGCCTCTGTAAAACATAAGACCCCTGATGCAAGGCTAATTTCAAAAAAAAAAAAAATCAAAACAAGAAGATTTCTTAAGTTGTCACTATGTAAGCCCATGTAAAATTTGTGACCCCTGCAGTGGGGCCAATTATGACCCCAGGGCTAAAATTTTGGCCCGCTTGGTAGAGGCCCACTCGATATAGCTACATGCAAAATTTGGTAGATCTAGGCCTTATGGCTAGGTACAGGAAGATTTTTAAAGTTTTCTCTATATAAGCCTATGTAAAACTTGTGACCCCTGCGGCGGGGCCAATTTTGACCCCAGGGCTAAAATTTTGGCCCACTTTGTAGAGGCCCACTAGATAAAGCTACATGCAAAATTTGGTAGCTCTAGGCCTTATGGCTAGGTACAGGAAGATTTGTGAAGTTTTCTCTATATAAGCCTATGTAAAACTTGTGACCCCTGGGGCAGAGCCAATTTTGACCCCAGGGCTATAATTTGAAGAAACTTGATAGTGGTCTACTACATAAAGCTACATGCCAAATTTGGTAGCCCTATGCCTTATGGTTTCAGACAAGAAGATTTTTAAAGATTTCCAATATTTTTCAGTTTTGTTGCCATGGCAACCAGAGTTTTTGAAGGAATCAAATTCTTTCAAGAAATTCTGAAGAGGACCATGGCAGGTTCATTTCTGTGAAGTTACATGAAAATTGGATGGGTAGTTTCAGAGAAGAAGATGTTTGAAATAAAAGTTAACGCACGGACGGACGGACGGACGCACGCACAGACGGACGCACGACGGACACCGGGCCATGACATAAGCCCGCTGGCCTTCGGCCAGTGGAGCTAAAAAGCACCAGCTTGACTTACCGTGTGAACACAATTTTTATCACCCAAATGACTGGCTGTCACTGTACAGAATCCCAAGTAGCATACAATCCCAAACTCTGCATTTCTGGTCCCACAATGTGATGAAGCCCAAATTAATTGCAATGTAAGAGGCAATTTCTGGCACTATTTCTCTTCAAATTGAACTACAAATTCATATCCCGGTGCCTCATAGGCCGTCTGTCTTTTTTTAAAAGATATTTCTTACTTTACTTTTTACCTGGTTTTAAAATACATTTTTCTGCCAGTGATTAACACATGAACCGACCAAGCAATGACAATCAGTGATATTAAGGATAAAAATCCATCCTGACAAAAATTGTTCAAAATAGCAGGTTGCTCGAATTGCCAGGGTGGTTGTGAGGAGGTGTTTTTTCTGCACTGTCAAATGGTATCATTCAAATCAAAGTGCATTTTATCACCTACATTGTTGACTTTTGGCCACTATTGAGACTGTAATATTGACTTTTTTTCAATACCAGTTCATTTGACTGAATGGTGTTTTATATCACTTTCAACATTGCAACCATATAATTGCGACAGTTCAAATATTCATGTGTGTTGTCGATTTCTCCATACCTAGGAGGGGCTATCAGATGTATTGCCCAAGGAAATTCACACAACAAACTAAATGCCCAAGGACAGTAGAATTAAGATTCCTACAAACTCACAACTGAGACACTTTTTTCATGAGGTTGATGATAAGTCATTGCCAATTTATACCAAAGGATTCATCCCTCAACGATAGTCACGTAGGAAAGCAGCAGTGTTTTCTCCATCTTGTGTCTAGAGTGGGTCCCAAAGGGCCCTTTCTGAAATTAGTGGGCCACTCGGAAAAATTGACAGTATTGAGAAATACCACATAAGAAGACTAAATCCGCCTTTAACTTACTAGAACAAATTTATTACTTTGCAAAAAGTAATTTCCAGGGTCCGTATTCACCAACCATTCTTAAGAACATTCTTAGTCTTATTCTTCAAAATTTTCTACATTTGAAAGTACTACAACTTCTGACTGGCTAAACCAATTGGTTTAAAAATGGTTTAGCCAATCAGAAGTTGTGTTACTTTCAAATTTAGAAAATCTTGGAGAATAAGACTAAGAATATTCTTAAGAATGGTTGGTGAATACGGACCCAGCTCTACATCCTAAGCAGACGATGAATAATTGGTGAATCAAAATGGCCAAGAGCTATTACACTGTGCGTGCTGGGTAGTCATCTCGGTGGGTGATAAAAAATGTACAGATTTCACTGTTAGGCATTACCATCCCTTTTGTATAGTGGTCTGTAATAAGATTTTATACAATCTGATGTATAATTGTCAAATATTTTACCAAAATAGAATTATCCTACTTGACTTACACATTCGTGGCATGAAGTAAAATTCTATTCTGCACCCAGCCCAAATTTTCTAGACGCTTTCAAATGTCCATAGAAATAGACAAGCGCCTCAAAGGAATGCCTTATGTATGAAACTTCTAGTCTAAAACGAGTCTCAATTTCGTATTTACAAGGTCAAAGTTAAAAATAACATTGAAATTGGCCTCCGGTCAGGCATTTAACTGCGCCCTCAAAGGCCCAGACTGCGCATTCTAGTGCACCCTTTGTAATTTTACCTTGATAAAAAAACGCAAAAACACTGGCTGGAGAAAACACTGAAACAGCCAATGGTTGGAAAGAATGCAGTGTAAATTAATGGAAAATGACTGATTGATTGAATGTTGTTTTACGCCGCTCTTAACATTATTTCAATCATATCACGGTGCCAGATGACATGTTCATGTATTTCCTGGGTTTCACCAGTACCAGGCTAGGACTCTGAAAAGTCTTGCCCAAGGACAATCCCTCGAAAAATCCAGTGATCGAATGAGGCTTGAACTCGGATCCTCCAGGTCACGAGTCCTACACTTTACCATTGAGCCACACAGGACCCCAAATTAATGGATAAAGAAACAGAAAAAAAACTCATAGCTTTCAAATAATATACACCTGATCAGTTTCTTTCAAATATAAATCAGTTGCCAGTCTGGTTTTATGAAGCAAGTTTACTGCAGCTGACTGATTTAGGGTGTACAGTGACAACAGCTTCCCATTTGCAAGACTATGTTGGCCCAAAGTGATAATAGACTAACATAGTCTCAGCTACTGATTTATATCACACATTATTTTGGGCGGGGGCATGTACTGAAAAGCAAGAACAGTCTCCAACTACATTCACTTGTGGCAGGATCAGTTTGGCAACTGGTATTCACAATGTTGTTTTCGACATTATTTCAGCTATATCCTGGTGGCCAGAGGATCTATCCATGCTTCCTGGAGTTTCTTTTACCAGTACTTCACACATTATTTTTCCCAAGCCACTGGCTGCTTTCTCATGTAACCATAGCCAAAACAATGATAAGCAGTGAGAGAGGAACAACACTTATAGCAGTAAGAGAGGAACAACACTTATAGCAATGATGTCATCAATCCTTGGAATAAAATTGGCTGAGCTCAGGATTCGAACCAGCAACCCACTGGTCTCAAGTGCTACCAGCTGTACTATCTGGACTCATCTGCCCACAGTAAGACCTGTTTACTTGTTTTGGATCTTTTGAAGATTATATGACTACAGTTTTAACCCTTACAGCACTGAATAAACCCAAGACATTTCCATTATAGAAAAAAGAGCATAATAAGAGAAATATCAAGGTTGCTTTTGTCCAGAACGTCCCTGCAAAGCAGACAGTGTAGATCAACGATCAGACTGCATGTTTTGTGGTAAATAGATGAACTTATGTCATAGACAGTACCAGTGGCGGCCATCAGAATTTTGTCCACAGAACCACTTTAGTATTACTATTACCAAAAGATATCGAATGAAAAATTATTTTTTCTTGAAATTTTGCAACATTCCAGGAAGTCCAAGGCTATGACCCTTACAAATGATTAATTAGGAACAACCCACAACTGCGTCCATATTCTACTATCATAATTCATACACGCATGCGTGAACCAAAAATAGGTATGCACTGTGGCAGCTGAGGTTGCACAGGGGGTAGAGTAATTCTGGAATTTTATCAATATTTCACTGAATATATTATTCTACCCGAGAAAAGGGGAAAACACAGCGGGAAAAACAGAACTAAGGTGAGTATAAGCTCAGTTTGTTTTTCTAACAGCATTTCATTTTTGTTATATTTAGTTACCACGGTAAAATAATGCCAATTATTTCAATAAGTATACAAAAAATGCCACTTTTTCATAAAATACCATATAAATAGGCTAATGTTGAAAACTGAGCCACTGAACAGATTAGAATTATATCTTGCTATTTTACAATCACAAATTTTATTAGTACACAATCACAAATGTCTTTTTCAGATCAATGGGGTCATGTGACTTCTGTTAGCTAATGGCACCACATAATTTTCAAAATGCAGATGATGTGCACATACAGGAAAATTAAATGATGCAAAATGGTGAATTGTCACATTTCATAATTTTTATCTTTACTGTCAAATAGATGTAATTCTTTGAAGCCAAACACTTTCACTGACAAAATAACTATTATCCATGGCTCATGGATAAACCTACACTCTCTTGGAGAAACTACTTCACTTTTTTTCCAGCCTCTTGCGAACTCGTAAGTTATCATCATTGCCTAAAAATTCAGAAATCCAAAATAGATAGTGTTAATTTGACATGTACATGTCTGAATGTACACTTTTTCTTTTAGTAAAACTTTTTTATGGTTTGGTAATTTGAAATGAAATGGATATTTTGACACTTTCAAGACATATGTATGAATATTGTTTAATACCTGTTTATTATATCATATTTAGATGAGAGAAGTACAATAATTGTATAATAAAAACTTTACACAAGAGGGCCATTGGCCCTAAAGCACTCACCCGAGTAAAGTCATCTACAGTTCATAAAACTGAAGAGATCCTGGTTTTAATGATGTAAAACACACAAGTGTAAATGACCTACTTTTTGAACCAATATGACCCAATTTCAAACTTGCCCGAGATATCATTAAGACAAACATTCTGACCATGTTAAATGTCACCTCTGAGGTACACACAAGGTTTTTTCTAAGATTTGGTCTAGTGACCTACTTTTTGACCAGATGTGACCCACTCTGGAACTTGTCCAAGATATCATCAAGACAAACTTTCTGACCAAGTTTATGAGAATCAGACAGGAAACGTGTCCTCTATGGTGCACACAAGGTTTTTCTAAGAGTTGGACCAGTGACCTACTTTTTAACCCAAGGCGACTCACTTTGGAACTTGTCAAAGATATCATCAATACAAAATTTCTAACCAAGTTTCATGCATTTCAGGCTGAAAATTTGGCCCATAGAGTGTACACAAGGTTTTTCGAGGATTTGATTCAGTGACCTAGTTTTTGACCTGACATGATCCAAATTGGATCCTGTCCAAGATATCATTGAGATAAACATTCTGAATAAGTTTCAAGGGTATCACACCGAAAATGTCGTCTCCAGAGTGAACACAACGTTTTTCAAAGATTTGACCCTTTGATCTACTTTTCAACCTGAGTGACATGACCCAATTTCAAACGTGTCTGAGATATCAACAAGATATACATTCTGATCAAACTTCATCAGTATCAGCTGAAAATAAGGCCTCTATGGTACACACAAGGTTTTCCTAAGATTTGGCCCAGTGACCTGCTTTTTGACCCAACATGACCCAGTTTTGAACTTGTCTGAGATATCATCAAGACAGACAATCAGACATAGTTTCATGAGTAACAGGCTAAAAATGTGGTTTCTAGAGTGCAAACAAGGTTTTTCTAAGATTTAGCCCAGTGACCTACATTTTGACCCGCTATGACCAATTTCAAACTTGTTAGAGATATCATGAAGACAAATATTCAAAACAACTTTCATGAGCTTCAGGCTGAAAATGTGGCCTCTAGAGTGCACACAAGGTTTTTCTAAGATTTGGTCCTGTGACCTTCTTTATTATCTCACGACACCCAATTTCAAACTTGTCCGAGATATCATCAAGACAAACAATCCAACCAACTATCATGAGTTTCAGGCTGAAAATATTGCATCTAGAGTGAACCCAAGATTTTTCTAAGATTTGGTCCAGTGACCTACTTTTTGACCCATCATGACCAAATTTCAAACTAGTCCAAGATATTATAAAGACAAACATTCTTAGTAAGTTTCATGTGTATCAGGCTGTAAATGTGGCCTCTAGAGTGCACACAAGGCTTTTCTCAGATTTAGCCCAGTGACCTACTTTTTGACCTGACACAACCCAATTTCAAACTTGTCCGAGTTTTTATCAAGACAAATATTCTGACCAAGTTTCATGAGTATCCGACTGAAAATGTGGCCTCTAGAGTGCACACAAGGTAAATGTTGATGAACGCACGGTGGACAAAGGACAACGAACACCAGACACAGCATGATCACAATAGCTCACCATTAGCACTCTGTGAATCAGATGTTTAAGCTTAAACTTTTTCCAATGGAAATGCTGAAAAAAGTTACAGCCTCAGTCCTCAGGGAATGAATGTATATAGATGTACACCTTTGTTGATAGCAGGACACAGATGGTCCATTGTGTGGCTTCAAACTGCAGGACTTGGCTTTGCTGTTGTTGATATTCTTATGAATAAAACCCAGCCTAGTAGCCATCACTGAGAACTTCAGCTTAAGTATAGCTGAATTTTGCTTTAAAAGAAAAAAGGTTTTATTACTTCAACTATTTTTTAAAATTCAGCTCATTAATTTTATAACAGATGAAAATTTGAAAAAAGAAGGCTTTTAGAAACATTGTATGCTACCAGCATTTTCTTGTTTTCCTACAATGTTTTCTTCACTTTAAAGACTTCTTTTATTGGAATCACACTGTAATGCTATCTGCACATGCTTTACAATATGGACAAGACTAAAATTCTGTTGTGGATCTAGTTAAGAGTATGATACAGTAATTGATTTAAGATGAACTTGGCTGTCTATAAATTTCAATTCTGTAGCTGTGTGTACAACTCGATCCAGTGTGTCCTCAAGAAGATCAAAGTTGTTGTTCATTACATTTATCATCATTGATCTTGATCTGTCAAGTTTCCGAAGGACTTCCTCTGTCAGACTTTGAGATCTTCCAAAGAAAGATCTTAACCATTTGTTGGATGACCAACATCATATTATAAACAAGGTTACTGCTTCTTTGCCTTTGCCCAATATACCCCCCCCCCCCACTTATTGCTCCTTCAAAAACCTTATTTAGTGTTCTAGGTAGATCTACCTGCAACTTCTTCATCACAAAGCATTCTCGCTTGGTCAAACTGATGTTATTTATGACCACCCTCCCCAAAATGCAGGGTCAAACTTGTGTTTCATTTATACCCCCCCCTTCAAATGAATGTTGACGGCTTTCCTTTAAATAGTGTATTTCTTGTTGCCTGTCCGAGTGTAATCCACCAGATATAGCCATTTTAAGTCTTGCTGTTGAATATAATACTGCAGACAGCTGTTGAAAAATAAAAAAAAAACTTGACTTTATGCCTTTTTTCACCAGTCGTACAGGAATACAATTTATGTAATAGATTTACATACTAAAGTTTTATTGATACATTAAAATAAATATGAAATTAGAACAAATTAAAAAAAAATACATGATAATCAGGTACTGTACTTGTTTTTATCATTTTTGTCCAACTATCCAAGGGGAACCTAGTAAGCAATAATGAAGTTTATGAAAAAGACTATAGTTACTGACTGAACTGGATGCCCTGCATAGCTTTGCCTATGCATGACGTCATTTATCACTTGCCTTCTGCAAGTCAAGGTGATTTGTGTCTCTTGTGAATATTTGGAAATTTCTGCTCAGGCAAATAAAAAAAAGACTAACTGATGAAGTAAGTAAAAAACCATCACGTATTTGACATTCTTAATATTGAAACATTGTTCTTTTGGGGTATTTCAGGCTTGAATTGGCAATAGAAATGATGAAGGTCAATGCTCCACAAGTGATTTTTTGACACCTGTGGGGTTAACAGGGATAGTAGTTTACAGTAGATATACATTAGTTTGCACTTTGCCTGTTCGAAGGCATATGCTGGTTTGTGTGCTATGTATGATTATACTTACTAAGTTTTTAGGGATATCCCAGCACAACCTATTTTCATCCATGTACCAATGTGTTGAAGTGGCATTCCAAACAGACAAAATCAATTCATTTCTTTAATGAAGCATATATCTTCTATCGATCAAATATAACAAATCAACAAAAGTGATTAATCTAACCTCATGTTTATCCATCAAGAGACACCATGTTGGAAACATTCAAAATCTGATGGTCCTGGAGATGTTATACACAACCTAAATTCATCCATATATGATAACTACACTGTTCAAGAAAATTAAAGTACCAAATAACTCATTTTCATCAAGCTAGAGAAAAGTTAACTCTTGGAACAAGGATCAAGCATTGATGACCTAATTTAACATATCCTCAGTGATTTGTCCAATTTATGGTTCAGTGGCAGTGGGTAATAGAGATTTGCAAATTAATACGAAGACGATTACGGTGACGGCGACGAGAAAAATCGAGGGGTTGTTTCAATATACACAGGTATGACGCGCCACGTTAAAATTGTATATCAGTATAAATTACATAAATGAAAAGCCTGCATTGTGTCGTCTTATAAATATAGGACATTATAATCAATGATTTCAATATTGTTGACATGAAATGTGAAGTTAAGCTAAAAAAAACCTTGTCATCAATACACAGATTGAGAGTTAGCAAAACATATTTAAGGTGTATTCTGGGAGTCTTATTCCTATAGTTCATTCTTATCTGGACGATTAGAGAACTGTTAACCCTTAGAGTGTTGAATAAAAAACATGACCTTTTCAACTTGGAATGATGCAAAAATAATGCTATTCCAAGGCTATATAGGCAAGATTATGAAACATAGTAGCAAACAGTGAATATTCAAGACCAGACTTGTTCTGTGCAGTCTGATTTTGACCTACATTGTTCGAGGGCATGTTTAGTCGGTTCAAGCGTTGTAATGGTTAAAAAATTTGAGCGCTGCTCTGATAAATGAGGTCATAATGCATCTCCATATTGCATTCTACTATGAAAGTCATGACATAATTATGGATCCATGAAATCCATTTTGCCTTGCATACCGACTGAATCATGAGGTAGAATTGTCCTTCGACATGCAGAAATTTGACCACTTGCAAAAAGTTTCGATCCAGGTCATCCTGTGCGGATGCAGTTGATAGCTTTGTAAAACATTGTAAGAAACTGTTGCTCTTTTTCCCACAATGCTTTCAATAGTTTTGAAAGTTATTGATTTACCTTAGCGTAGGTTCGAAAAGGGTACTATTGAAAATTGCTATTTTCCTTTCTTTTCAATATAAATTTTGTCCTGTATGTAGGCCTGATTTGTAACAGTTCTCCAACCCTCTACCAAACATTCCCCAGTTTTAACAACACTTGGGCGAAATATTTTGAAACATTGTGCGAAAATTGATATATGCTAACATTTCATCAGAGACATATTCCTGCATGTGAACCATATTTAATTTGTCATCTGCAAATACTTTCCATTTGGACCAGTCTAAGGTTTTTTGTATAAAGTTAAGTACATCTAAAATTACCTGAACTGTAAGGGGTAAGCCAGTTGAAATATGGAAGAAAAAATGAAAGAGCTTCTTTGTTAAGGTTTTTTTTTTTTCAGTTTTACTGGAGTTTAACGCCATTTTAACAGCTCAGGTTATACCATGGCGGTGAGTGATGCACCCATATGTTTCCTGGCTTTCTCACACAAGTACTGACGCAACTTTCTTTCCAAGTCCACTGACTACTTTCCTCACATGCATCAGAGATGAGAGGCGAAAAATCGCCAGAAAGAAAGTTTGCCTCAACTGGGTATCGAGCTCACAACCATTAGGTCAGGAGTCAGATATGCCAACCACTGAGCTACCCGGGCGTGCTCTCTTTTTTAAGGACTGGCACTTTTGATACTTCGCTGTCTAGTGTACCGCAGGTTGTAACAACAGGTGCTAGGAATATTATGAAGAATTTATTGCAGCATTGATCCATGATACATGTATGCTGCCATGGCAGGTGAAGGTATTTCTTGCAACTGTGCACCAATGGCAAAACATCAGATACTGCCCATTGGAGCATCATGCTTTACATTTTTGTTTGAGTAGTATGTTAACTCTTTACCAAATGAAAAACTTTCAGACTTATCATAATTAAAAGCTTTTGCAGACGACAAATGAGGATTAAATGAAGAAATTGGTTTTGAAAACGTTGTGTGAAATAGAGAAAATGCTGTTTGCCTGTATTCTCTGCTTTACCTACAATGATTTCGAAAGCTTTCTCTCCCAGGATTGTGACATCATGGGATTATTGGTAAAAAGTTAAAGAAACATTTACAAGACAGTTGGAACGATATGGAGACATTGCCGGGAAATGTTACCTCGCGTTGTTACTATATGTTCGGGAGTTGTTTGCTGGAGAAAAGAATCGGTTTGCTTGTGTAGAAAATGGTACGTTTTATGTATATAAGGGACCTGTCGCGCTTAGGGGACCATCTGACATCGTCGAAATATCAAGCCTGTGCAGTTTCGGCAGTCTGTGTGGGTCGGAACCTTTCGCTTTAAGTAGGGGATTCTATGCATTTTAAATGGCCATTCTACAGTCATTTTTTTTAGATGTCGACCCGACCTGACTGGGCCTTACCTGGCTTTGCATGCTTTTCATTTATGTGATTTAGGCTTATATAAACCCCGCTCGATACTATTCATAAGATCGGAATTTCTCATTTTAGTAATACAGGTATGCATAGGGTTATTTTAATGATTAGTTTTATTGATATGTATTAGTTTTCTACACTAATTAGTAAAATTCACAATTACCCAAAGGATAAGTAAGTGCACCCTAGACGCACATGATTATCTTGATTCTGTTTTCAGAAAATTATCTCGTCATGGTACGTGATTTAAGCCTGTATTCCCAAACACAAATAATAATATAAGCTGATAATGAGAGCTATACATACACAATTTTAATGTGGCGAGCCACACGTGTATATTGAAACAACCCCTCGATTTGTCTCGTCACTGTCACCGTATTCGTGTTCGTATTAATTCGCAAATCTCTAATAGGAACACAAATGGGAAACAAGAATGTGTCACCCCTTTGCATAACCCCAACACTATAGAGCAGAGAGACAAATGAATCCACCTGATCTTAATTCAGTGATTTTTATTCAGGCAAGTGAAATTTCTGAGTAAAAATGGTTCAAATCAACCTTATAAACTTTTCAGATACAACCAATTAACTCTGAATTAGCTAATAATTGATGACTAACACTTAAGGACGGTAATCACAAAATAGTGCTTTATCTATTATAAGCAGTATACTTACATAGCGAAGCGCATGTGCATCTGGGGACAAACACTTCCGCATTGTGAACATTCACTGATGTTTCTTGTATGCACGATCTTTTGTGATCCAAACTTTAAAATTATACGGTATTAGGCAGATTGCACCAAAATGGCATCTTTGAACTTCAGGAAAACTTTTATTGTCTTTCTGATCTCCATATTTTGACTCGGAAACATGTTTGACGTTTCTATCTCCAATGTAAACAAAGGCATGTGCAAAACAAAAATCTCACGAGCGTTGAGATTTTACTTATCCGTCTTCGAGGCCGAACAAAAACATGTGCAGCGATACCTGTTTTCAAACCCAGAATTACATCCAAATTTTCTTGTTAACTATAAAGTGAATGATGTCGCTGTTTCGTGTGAACCACTAATTGGAATGTAAACAACAGTCACTGCTGCTAATTTATAAAATGCAACAAAAACAAGACAGGATGCATTTTTCTATAGGAAAGATCAGTTTAAGTGACAAATTTCTTCCTACCCTTTTCAACTCAATACATGCCCAATTTAAATTTGCCATCTAAAATTTAATTTTGATCCTGAAAAATTCCAATCATGTGATATTGTCAATCTTGATGGCAAAATGTCATGTGACTATACTGGAACAAAGTGACAAAATTCTTATCTATAATTAGACCAGAGAAATTTGTGACATAGATTTCGTTTCGTCACTTATGAATTGACATTTTTTCCATCTAACATTGGCCACTACAGAAGAAAATGATTCGAACACTTTTATTAAGACACTACATATTTTCAGATGTTTTATGATAAAACATTGTTTAAGAAAATTCATAATCTGTTCTCAGAGGTGCATATAAACCAATGGCTGCCATGACACTCATCTGTCCTTTTCATCGCGCTTCAAGAATTGAGGATAATTGACTCAGAGCTGTTCATTTTCCTTGCTCAAAACAAGTCACTCTTGTGATAGTAAACATTTTTTATAGTTTTGGTGTACATGATGATTTTTAGCTTTTGTCGCATTTGTCGAAGACAATGCCACTACAAATTCAATAGGGCATTTTGAAATTCATGTATGGTAGTTTGTGCAAAACCAAAGGAAGTAAACCCAATTAAAATAATTTTTTCTGTGACAAATAAGTGTTTTGGTTGCGCTCAGATATATAAATGAAAATGGCGTATAATAATAAATTGGATTAGGCCGTTGATTGTGGAAATACTTCCTTTTTATCGAAAATAGCTTGATCCACTTTGGCCCTCAATAGTGGCGTAATGATACACACATACCGTGCTTGTTCGTCCCAAAATCAGTTAGTTCCTTGGCTTATTCGTCCCAGGACTGTTTGCCCAGACTTGTTTGCCCGGACTTGTTTGTCCCGACTTGTTTGTCCCACAAGATTGCACCCTTCTCTATCAGATTTTGCATGACTATATAGTAGGTTGACTTTCAAGCGAATACTTTGAAACTATTTCTGTTGTTTATTTTTCAAATTATTAATTCCACACAATGGCTTCCTTGACAAATGCCACACAAGTGTTTTCAATGCTTTGATTTATTTATGAGCTGTTCTATAGAAATTGAAATCCATGAAACATGGGCATGTTTTCCCATGCCCCTATTCAGCTTTCAGCACAAGATTGAAGGCTGAAATATGTCGTTGCCATTGAATATGCATGATCCAGGCAATGTTTGTGGTTATATAGGCATTTAACTTCATTTTTTTGGTTATAAAATAGTTTTGGTAATCTGTACTTCATTTAGATATGCCCAAGCTGAAATTTTCAAGCAAGTCCATTGAAAAGCCACTTCATGGCCACTATTATATCCTTCTTTATCATTGTTGAATTCCTGTGAATACTTACTTTTTTTGGCTCATACTATGTTTAGTTCGAAAAAAATACTCTGGTCCCTTGCGCTACAAACTACCCAGCCTTTACTGTATATTTTTACTTACACTGGCTAAGATTTCGATTTCTTATTTGAAACATTTCTTCTTTTTCAACATGACCAAGAGCTTTGATATGCAAATGAATGCACAAACGCAATATCATAAAAATGGCCACCACTGGCAGCGAACCAGTAGAGATTATTATTATTTGTGGTCATTAAACAGTTCTAACCAAACACAAAATATACAGTATTTTGTGCTCTATGCACAAGAAACAGATAATGCTGACTTAGCTTGCACAATTTCTCATGTGCACATGAGTGAGGTATTCAGGGGGAAAAGGTCATTAGGGCAGTAATGGAAGAAAAATTTACTTCTAGTAACAAGGATCCATCAAGGTAGTTTTCTCTTGTCCTCATTGTTTCCTCTAATGGCCCCTAATTTTTCTGATGAGGGGGCCATTTGGCCCCATGGGTTAGATTTCTGGAATGAACCCTGCCACAACATGTTGAACTTTGGGTAATCCTGCATAGCACAGTCTTGAAGGCATAGGATATGAAATCTGGAGGTCCCAGGTTTGGTCCTCACATAACATGCTCAGTTTTTAGCTCCACTGGCCGAAGGCCAGCGGGCTTATGTCATGGCCCAGTGTCCGTCATGCGTCCGTCCGTGCGTCCGTCCATCCGTGCGTTTACTTTTTTTCAAAAATCTTCTTCTCTGAAACTACCAATCCAATTTTCATGAAACTTCACAGAAATGATCCTGCCATGGTCCTCTTCAGAATTTCTTGAAAGAATTTGATTCCTTCAAAAACTCTGGTTGCCATGGCAACAAAACTGAAAAATATTGGAAATCTTTAAAAATCTTCTTGTCTGAAACCATAAGGCTTAGGGCTACCAAATTTGGCATGTAGCTTTATGTAGTAGACCTCTATCAAGTTTCTTCAAATTATAGCCCTGGGGTCAAAATTGGCTCTGCCCCAGGGGTCACAAGTTTTACATAATTATGCTTATATAGAGAAAACTTTAAAAATCTTCCTGAACCTAGCCATAAGGCCTAGAGCTACCAAATTTTGCATGTAGCTATATCTAGTGGGCCTCTACCAAGCAGGCCAAAATTTTAGCCCTGGGGTCAAAATTGGCCCCGCCGCAGGGGTCACAAATTTTAAATGGGCTTACATAGTGACAACTTAAGAAATCTTCCTGTTTTGATTTTTTTTTTTTTTGAAATTAGCCTTGCATCAGGGGTCTTATGTTTTACAGAGGCTTCATATGGACAAAAATTGAAAATCACTTTATTTTTAACCATACAACATAGACTTGTATTATTTTGGCATTTTGGCATGTGGCTTTATCTTGTGGACCTCTACCAGGGTTCAAGTAATTATAGCTCTGGGATCAAAAATGGATTTGCCCTGCTGGTCTCAACTTTCACATGGGCTTTTACAGAGAAAAAATTGTAAGTCTTCATTTTGAAACCATGTGGCTCAGAATTGAAATGTTTAGTATTTATGGTTTATAAGCCAGTGGAGCGATACAGGGCCATCATGGCCCTCTTGTTTCATGGAAGTACCCTTGGGCAAGACATACAAGAGCTCCAGCTCAGTACTGATGAATCCAAGGTCATTAGAGAACAAGCAAGCTTTTTCGTAATATGATTGAAATAATGTTGATAACTGGTAAAATACCATTCTATCAATCGCTCAAATATTGAGGTATTTGACAGTACATAGTTACATTAACTGTACCACTCCAGAAAAATTTACACTTGGCCAAATTGAAAGCATTTGCAGACAAAAAAAAAAAAATTTGGCTCAAATTATGGAATATATGTCTTTGATTAGGTAAAAAACACTGCTGAAAAAGGAGAAAATGTTGGTTAGCAGCATTTTCGCCTTTACCTTTAACATTTTAAGAGGATTTCTTCCTCTGGGTCATTAACCCTAACGCTGCTTAGCACGACTAACTGACCTTTTGCAGACAGTGTAAATCAAGATCAGACTGCAAAGAATGTGCAGTCTGATCTTTGATCTACACTGTCTGATGCCATGTTTTCTTTCCAGTAAAATCAACTTTGAAATTGCAATATTTGAAATTTTACTATTGTATGTAAATTTGTGTTTCATGTATTTAGCAGTTTAAGGGTTAAGACTGTGTCATAAAGGGTTATACTCTTTACTAGACAACAAAAAAATGATTTTGTCCAAATTCAAAGTAAGTGTGTGTCAAATCATAGTTTTTGTCTATGATAGTGTAGAAAGTTTGGTGGGAAAAGAAGAAAGTGCTAGTTATCTGCATTTTCTCCTCTTCTCAACCTGTTTTCTCTAATACCTTTTCTTTCAGGGAAGTTAAAACAAAAGATTGTGTGGTAAAGGGTTAAACTCTGTACTACACAATGCCAAGTTTTAATGACTCTGAAAGAGGCTTTTGAAATCACTGTGGGAAAAGGAGAAAATGCTGGTAACCAGCATTTTCTCCTTTTCCCACAATGTTTTTTCTACCCTATCAAAGACAGAAATCATTTGAGCTGCAATTTGTCATCTGCAAGTGCTTTGAAGTTGGTCTTGTCCAAAGTTTTGTCATTTAGTAAAGAGTTAAAACAACAGCACGCGCATGAGGTGCTCTTGTTTTAACTCTTTACTAAATGACAAAACGCTTGGCTGTGGTTGCTTGATTTTCGGTGAAAATTTTTAGGTCAAAAGAGGGGTAGAACTGTCAAAAATACTTTGATGGTTACCCGCCTTAGGTTTCCCTTTTGATAATTAACTTGTCAAAGCTTGAAGCAAGTTTCTTCAGTAATAACAGAGATAATATAAAATGTTAAAGTTTTCGCATGACAATTATGCCAGGGCTATGACAATACCTTGACAATTTTCTTTGAAAACAACCAAACTAAAAATATTGGAGACAGTCAAAACATTCAGTAAGATAAAGGGTGATGTGTGTGCTTTCAGTATGAGTATTGGGTGTGAACTGTCTTTAGGTTATGGGCCTAGATTAGTCCTTCTTGTTATGTAACATGACCTGACTGTGACCATAATCCATGTAAACACACACACACACACACACACTTTGATCAGCTGTGCTGTGAAACATCCAGGTTTTTAACTTTTATATGTCCATGACAATGGGATCCTGGGCTGACTGGAAAAGTTTTAATCAAGTAAGTTCAGCAGGATTTTTAAAAACTTTTTTCTTTTCTACCAAAGTATGGAAAATAAAATACATATCTTCTGTGGATAGAATCATTATTATTTTGCTGTATGGTCATACTTTCATCCTCCAACAGTAGGTTTAACAGCTAATTAACCCTTAGGCTGCTAAGCATGACAGCAGGAACTTTTTCAGACAGTGTAGATCAAGATCAGACTGCACAGAACATGCAGCCTGATCTTGGGTCTACACTGTCCGATAAGAAAGTATTTTTCCCAAAGAGTAACCTTGAAATAGCAATATTGCTATTTCAAGGTTTCTTTTACCAGTACTTCGCACAATATTGTTCTGAAGTCACTGGCTGCTTTCCCTCAAACTTCATCTAAGAGACAATGATTAGCAGAGAGGGAGGAATAAATTCTTTCTCGATGAATATCATAAAACCTTGGAAAGAGATTGGTTGAGCTTGGGTCCGTCTGCACCAACCATTCTAAGAATGTTCTTAGTCTTATAATTAAACCGCATGTCACTTGTAAACAGTCGAAAACAAAAACACAGCATGGGTTCAGTCTGATGGGTTGCTCTGATGTTATTTTGTGATTAGGTCTTCGCACCCTTTTATAACAGTCATCTTTCAGTCAGCATAATGTGTCTACAATCTGCTTGTCAGCTATAAAAATGGACATAAATCAATAGATAAATAATTTCACTTCACATTTACATCAACTGTTGTGCAAGGTTGTCATTGATTTTTTTGTAATTTACCGTTTGACTTAAATACATCTGCTCAATTTGTAAACAAACACTCATTATGAATTCAATTAACTGCGCATGCGCGGTCATTTTTATTTGAAAAAATGACATTGTGTGATCGGCAATTTAAGTGATAAGTATGACTCCTCGTAAATGAAATACATCCAGTATGTTTAAGTTTTCCTTTCAATGCCCAAGCTGATGAAACAGAAGCTGATAACTTGTGAAAAAAAAAAAATTTACTGTACTGGAAATGACTACCAGAACATGAGAAGTAAATGTCTAGTTTCGATTTCCTTCAAAGTAGGTCAATGGATATTTACAGTTAAGAGAAATGGAATTACAAGGAGGTAACGGTAACTTTTTGGTAGCTGACAAAGAAAATATAGACATATACAGCCATTTGAAAGGATGCTGGTATTTTGATTTTTCAATCCAGAATGGACATTAGAATGCCTGTGACGGGGGGCTAGCGGAGACACAATACAAAAATAAAATCGGAGCTAGTCTACTGAATCGGGGTTAGGGTAATTCAGGTATATTTATGTCATCACTTGTAATTGCTTAATTCTTTACGAACGAAAAAATTTTAGACTGGTCCAAATTCGAATGATAAAATGTGTTTCAAATAACAAAATGTGTCTCAGAAAGGATAGAAAACATTGTGGGAAAAGAAAAAAATGCTAGTAGGTTACCAGCATTTTCTCCTTTTCGCACAATGTTTTCAATAACATTCTTCTTCAGGGTCGTTTAACTAGGGACTGTGTGGTTAAGCGAGAACCAACTGTGTCATCACACAGAGATAAACTACTATCAAAGTGTGGTTTATACCTGCTCTACCTAAATTTCTAATGGTTTAACCAAGTGACACTCTTACGATGATAAAACTATACTCTACAGAATTTTCTAAATTTGAAAGTAACATACCCTATGGTAGGCTAAAACATTTCGTTTAGCCAATCAGATGTCATGTTACTTTCAAATTTAGAAAATCTTGAAGAATAAGACTACAAAGGTTCATAGGAATTGTTGGTGAATACTGACCCTGATCAAAGGGCAAGTTTCTGTTAGTCTATTCCAAGCCAACCTCTGCTATTTCGCCAATCTCCTTACCTTAACCATTATCATGCTTGATAAGTTAAATGAAACTTTCAAGCCAATAGTAAAAAACCAACAAATAAAGTTATTTCAAACGTATTTTTTGGAGAAAAATATCTCCTTATTGGACAGTGTAGATCCAAGATCAGACTGCACGTTCTGTGCAGTCTGACCTTGATCTAGACTGTCCGCTAAAGGTCAGTGAGTCGTGCTTTGCAGCTTTAGGGTTAAAATTGACGACTGGAGTGACTAACTTCAAAATGCGTGATAACTTCACTTAAACCTTTCAAACGTAGACTGATGAATATTATTGATGACCGTTATTTTATAAATAACTGGCCCCAGTGCATTAAATCTTTACCAAGCAGCAAAATTTTAGACTATACCAAAATGAAAGCATTTGCAGACGACAGCCTGAGTGCATCTCAAATGTTAATATATTTCTTTAAAAGGTAGAAAACATTTTGGGAAAAGGAGAGAATGTGGGTAACCAGCATTTTTACCTTTTCCCACAATGTTTTCAAAGGCCTTCCTGCAAAGTTGTTGAAACGCAGGATTGGTTAGTAAAGGGTTAACCCTTTACCAAACAACAAAATTTTAGACCAGTCCAAATTAAAAGCTTTTGTAGACTACAAAATAAATGTGACTCAATTGAAATTTGTTTCGGAAAACACTGTGGGGAAGAGGAGAAAATGCTGGTTATCAGCATTTTCTCCTTTTCCTACAATGTTTTTAAAAGGCTTCTTCCTCAGGGTCGTTAAAAGTGGGGATTGTATAAAATAACGTAGGCCAGACTATCTCTGAAGATTGTGGACAGCAGATTGTCTGTAAATGTTCTGCATGTTGGAAATTTTGATTTAATCTAGAAATACATTCATTTGCTTCAACAACTTTCTATAATTTATCTTCATGTTTTTTTTAAAAAAATACCACCATTAGATTGAGAAGTTAAAAAAAAAAAAGTAAGAAAGAACTGAAATTGAAAGGTGTTTTAAGCTGCTTTAAACATTGTTTCAGTCATATCACAGTGACAATTCACACATTCATGTGTGTCCTGAGTTTAACGAGTACTAGACTAGGGCTCGGAAGTGTCTTGCCAAAGGACACTCCCATAAAATAATCTGTGCTTTAAGTGAGGCTTTAAACCTGGCCCTCCAGGTTATGGGTCCTTTTAAAGAGCAACTTCAGTGCAAAAACTGTCTTTCAAAATCGGATAAAACTATTGGAAAAAAAATCATAGTGTTCTGTGATGCTTATATTGCCAGAAAAAGAGCTTTAACCCTTTGCTGCACAGTTCCGACTTTTAACGAACCTGAGGAAAAAGACTTGAAAACACTGTGGGAAAAGGAGAAAATGCTGTTAACCAGCATTTTCTCCTTTTCCCACAATGTTTTCCACCCTATCAAGAATAAATTTTGTCATTTTAGCCTGTAAGCGTTTCAGAAAGTCGGCATTTTTACGTTTTTGATACGCAAAATGAAAGGCTGACGTAATAGAATCAATACATCATGTCTTCCACGGGTGTGGAAATACTATGCCCGGCTCTTCCGACTTGGGAAAATTCGGGTCCGGACAAATGACTTTTTCAGTCTAGATGTCCACAAACAAATAGAAAATAATTATGAGGAAAATTTATAACCAAAGATCTGCTGTTTATTTATCCAGTGAAATACAAATGTTCTCACTTCGTACAAAAATTGACATTTCGAACGATAAATAGCAGCTCGAGACGATTCCTGATTTCTGAAAACCCAAAATACACATATGGTGTATCTCCACATTCACCGCATACAACAAGATTGGTATAGTATACAGCTGTTTTTTCACGTCAATTTTAACTGCTTTGAAAAATGTCTGAACAGCTACAGGATCATCATGGATTAAATTAGTTGTTAGGCTAATTAATAGTATCATTTTAGCACTGATTCAAAGATCTTTGCCGACAATGTTGCACATGTGAAAACTTTAAATCTGATTTTAAACAGCTTCTGTGCGAAATGGGCAGTGATTTAGCAATTGTCTCCTCTGCCGGAAACTCTCTCTGGTTAAACTAAAATATGTTTCGATTCAGCGATCAATTGATGTGTAAAATCGGAGAAAAAGGGTCAGTTTCTTTTATTAAATCTTTGAAGCAAGCAGAAACGCAGAAGTCTGAGACCCTTTGATGGCTCTAAAATTGGTGAAAAGAAAAATGACAGAAAAAAATCATGTTTTTTAAGCGAGGCTTGGTTGAAAGAATTCCCCTGGTTGAATGCGGACGATTGTAACAATGTTTTCTGTAAGGTTTGTCAAGATTATCCCCCTGATATGTCAGTTCATGCATGCGGCCATTTAAAATTGTTTTGTTTTGGACAAGTGAGCCACACTGGCGGACAAGTAGATTTTTATAATTTACTTGTCAGTGGACAAGTAGAAATTTAGAAGATTTCCAAACCCCTGTCTTCCTTGATGTAGCATAAAATCAGAACTAAAAGTCACATCAAAATTCAATTCAATTAATATATCTTACAAAATAATAAAGTTGTGCTGCAGATATCATATCAAATTCGTTTTATACCACTTTAACTGGCAGCCTGTTATAAATCTTTGTATCAACTGTTACGGGAGACACATCGGGCACCAGTTTATCTACCACTAAATAATTTGTTCCCAGTTTACACTGTATCGGTCTAAAACATGGCATTATTCTGAGTGACATCGCTTTAGTCTGGCCTATATCACTGTATGGGATCCGTACTTTAAACTTTTTGTCCACGCTTTAGACCTGGCTCAGTCATGTCACTGACTTGCTGGAGTAATCAGGATGACAGACAGCACAGTTGCTAAGAGGTCATTGTTTTCAACTTTAACCTTTAACACCACACTAAAAAAAGGGGCAATGGCAAACAACAATATAAAAAAAAAAGAGTTTAAAGACCATGATGCGTAAAATTTCTGAATGACCCCACAGTTCCAAACAGGGTCACAGATGACCCCCAAAATTTATGGGCGAGCAGAACCACTGGCCTGTTTTAATTTGTCGTCTGCAAATGCTTTCAATTTGGACCAGTCTAAAATTTTGTTGTTTGGTAAAGAGTTGAGCATCCGATTTTCACCTGTCTGAAAATCACTTATCAAAAAAGTCCTGACTTCCGGTAAGACAAATTAGTCTGCTGTGACATTACAACTGTGTGAAGATGTGATTGCCGTGTATGAACAAATGTAGAAAACTCAGAAACTTGCATGAAATCTGTATACCTATAAATTGATTCATCATGTTACAATCACATGTGTACTGCAGAATTGTAACTGCTATCTCCATTACATCTTGTCACAATAACAGGAAAGAAATTTTAAAATAAATTAGTCTATGGAATAAGTACTTTAAAACAAAATAAATACTCTGTTGAGGAACAGAAGTATCTTTGAATTTATTTTTTTAACTTGTTTCAATTACGCCATGGATCGTACTGAATACATGGCTTGATTTTTGGAGTTATTGCTCTTTGTTATTTTACAGATTGGATTTTTGTCCGCTGTGCATAACTTCCAAATTATAAAAGCTATTGACTTCAAACTTCATAATATATTATGCAGATATAGAGAATATATGGTTGGTGACGATGTGAATAAGGTTATCCGGTGAGGCTTAGAAAACTGAAAGGGTGAGCCAAAGCAAGCCAGGCCGGATAAACTCTATCCATCTCGTCTCCAACCTTATATTCTATTTATCAACCCTTTAACAAATGATAAAATTTTAGACTTGTCCAAATCGAAAGCATATGCACATGACATTAAAAATGTAGACCAAATAATGATTCAAATCATTGAAAGGGTAAAAAAAAACATTATGGGAAAAGGAGAAAATGATGGTTACCTGCATTTTCCCCTTTCCCTACAATGTTTTCAACAGCCTTCTCTCTCATAAAAATCAAAAAAGGGATAGTTTGGTTAAGTAAATCAACTAGCTTTTTACAGTCAGAAAAAACAATACCCAAACAGTACAATTTCATGGTCGTATTTTTCTCCATATGTATCCCAAATAAACAGACAATTAAGATCTAAGATATGAACGTCTGTAATATTGATCTGCATTGCGTTCAAAGGACAGTCTGATCTTGATCTTTTATTGTCTTCAAAAGCAACATGGCCATCAAAGGTCATTGTACTTGAGTCATTCTAATAGCAAGAGCATAACTACAGTAGCCTTGTGCTCTTTATCTGCAATGTGGAAAGGATGAGAATCAACCAATATGGCTTAACTGATGAGACAAACATACTGCTGAAAGTTGTACGCTTAGAGCACTGAATTAATAAAATAGACATGTAAAGCTTGGAAAAGCAGCCTAAATATTGCAGGAGCATTGCTGTCTTGACTAGACTATCTCAGAAAACTGGAATGACAGGTCCAAGGTCTGTCTGATCTTGGTCTATACTGTCCGGAAAAAGGTCAATCTATACTGTCTGGAAAAAGGTCAGTGAGTCGTGCTTAACAGCTTAATGGTTAATATATCCTATGCTGTAAGATACCTAATCAGATCTATGCTAGTCAGTATTGTGAATGGACAGTATGGCTACTAAGGTTGCAAGCAGTGGATGGTCAATCCATTCTGAAAATGTTTACATAATGTCCTCTCCGTGAGGGTCATAACCTTTACACAACTCTACATTCTTTGTCCCCACAGCTTCACATGCTTCGCCTCACTAACATTAAATGAACAACAGCCGATTACTATTTTAAACTTAAAGCTGTTACGACTTACATTTACATCTGCTCTAAGGCAGAACAATCTCGATTTTCACATTCTTTTAAAGCAATGTTTCCATACAAACTCCCTTCTCCTGTGATTTTATCCTTGCTCAAGGCCAAAATGACTTATCATCTTTTCAACATCTGTTACATATATGGAGATCACTCTTCACAACTCGGTCGATTCCGTAACTATGTATTACGATCAACGGATCAATCGAAGTTTGCCGAATAATATTGACAGCAGACGACAACAAGATGTGTTTACATCACAAGATACACTTGATTTGCACTCGTTTCATTCATAAAGTTGCTGCTAATCAGTGACCCCATTTCTTATAATCGCACTGAAAGTAAACTGCTACAAAATTTCAGTCTTTGCTGGCCAGAGATTTTGATAATACTGGTACTATGACATAATTCAATGCTAAACAAATTGTAACCGCCGTTTATTACATAACTGAAAAGTTAATTATGGGATTACTTGACATTACTTGATGCCTGTTTACTGCTAGTTACTGCTAGAATATGAGTTCTTGAGACTACACTAAACAAAAAAGCAGATCAAAACAGGGAATATGACAAGTTATATCAGTAACATTAAATTATGTAATCTTTCAGTTATGTTTCTTACTAATTTATGTACATATCTGACTGAGTTTAAATAGGGAATTATGAATGAATATGCACTTACATGTCGATCTGTTCATAAAATTTAAGAAACATATCAACTTTTCAATACACATGAAAATTTTCTTGTTATTATTTTCATGTGTGGGCATAGGCTTCCCTTACGAAAAGACATTACTATGTGCATACTTTAAATCTACGTAAGTCTACAGTGAGTCCAGGTTTGATTAAAAATCTAGGTGGTTGAAACCTGGAAATCAGACCACCCGGCTAATAAGATCAGTTTTCAAAAGTACCACAGGTTGTCTTAATAGAGGGGTTTTACTGTATATCCAAACAGAATACCATAAATCATCAAAATGAGTCATTTTTTCACAATTTCTAGTGTGATATTGATCAATGCTTTTACATCTATTTCTAAATATGTTGAGTTTTGCTATGTATGCTGTCAGTGCAATGTTATACATACAGTCTTGTGCCATTGGTGAACGTCCGAACGGCTCCAGTTGTGGCCACATTAATAAGGGCAGCAAAGGAATACCATCCAACTGAAAGTGGAATTTAAGGGTGATATCCCTTTTTGCATTCAATAATTCTTCCAGTGATTTTATGGCAACATCACATGATGTAATTTTCTTTAAATACTACGTAATCATTCACAATGTTGTTGTAAACAGACATGGTGAGGAGAAGGAAAGAACTCACCCCGACATGAAAACGGCTATTGTTTCATTATATTATTCATATTATTCATATATTTGACAATCGGAAAATATCTTGTTGACTGGATATACCACTGACAATTTATGGAATTTAACCAACAGATTTCGTTAACGAAATAGGATTGAAAATTTGCAAAGAAGTGATATTGCCTCTGCAAAAATAATTGAATGTGAGAGTCAGACATTGAACATTACAATTGTAAAGCAAAACAGGAAACAAACAGTATCGCACATGACAGGAATTTTTAATCAGGAAAGAAACTCTACGGTTTCTGAGGGAAATGTTCAGAGGGTGTTGTATAGCAAAGGATATATTGGAACCAGGGATCGCATTTATGATCCCTATTGGAACGGACAGCCGAAGGCCAGCTGGCTTATGTCATGGCCCTGTGTCCATCGTGCATGTGTGCATATGTGTGTGCATTAACTTTTATTTCAAACATCTTCTCTGAAACTGCCAGATCGGATTTTAATGAAACTTCACAGAAATGATCCTTCCATGGTCCTCTTCAGAAAAAGATATTTCCTCAGGGTCGTTAAAACTCGGGATAGTCTGGTAAAGAGTAAATACAGCTCTTCAAGAAAAATACTCTACAAAATTGTCTCAGTCTGTGTATATTGTTTCATCTTTGTGTGTATTGTTCATTTCAAAGTTTGAAAGTTAAAGATTCACCTTTTCCCTCTGAATTTAGAAATGTAACTCTCATTTTGGAAATGTTCCACTGATTTCGGAAAAGTGCCATATTAATGTCATCCAATTTATCCTTTCTCTGGATCATCTTTGGCAGACATCTGGTGTATCTAAGTTGTTTATGTGGAGAATGTAGATCAAGATCAGATGGCACAGAATGTGCAGTATGATATTAGATCTATACTGTCTGCTACTATGTTACATATTCGCATGGAAACAACCGTTGTCATAATTAAAAAGGTCCAAATCATTAATTCAATACTGTAAAACCCTTTACCACACAATCCCAGTTTTAATTACCCAAACAAAAATCCTTTAAAAACAATGTGGTAAAAGCAGCAAATGCTGGTAACTAGTATTTGCCACTTTTCCAACAATGTTTTCTACCCTTCCATAAACAATTTTTGATTTTTGAGTCACATTTATTTTGTTGTCAGCAAATGCTTTCAATCTGGAGGCTAATCTTGGATATACATTCTGCACTACTCTGGTACATATTCTGACCAAAACAACCTTCAAATGTTACCGCATGGGTTGCTTTTTTTTTCTTTTAATTCAGAAGGCCAAAAATTGTGGAAAAAGGAAACAAAGGTAATGAACCGACAGAACTGAAGAGCTGGGCTACCAAGAAGACCACCACATTAGATGACCAACTGACAGAAGTGAGGGACTGGGCTGTCAACATGACCGCAACGAAGCCTCAAACTCTCCAGTTCCCAAATGGAAAAGGTATTTATGTATTTTGCATCATTTCTTCTGCAATGTGACATTTCCAGACAAACAAATCTAGAGGCTAATCCATTTCATTGTAAATGCACTAAATAAATCTTTACAACAAAAATATGGATGGTAGGAAAAAGAGGTAACTACCACATTTTGTATGATATGAAAAAAAAAAAGTCTTCTTTACAACTTGAAGAGAGACAAAATTTCAAATTATGTCAAGTCTTAAAGACCTTGGGAACATTTGTTTTGTTATTTCTTGGATTAGATGAACCACAGACAAAAGTGAGGAGCTGGGCTTCCAAGAAGACCACCAAGGTGCCCCAAACAATGCAGTTTCCTTATGGAAAAGGTACTCTTGCTTTGATTGGTCCTTGAGTCAATTTAATATTATGTTAGTAAAGTATATCAGTTGCTGCACCTGTCTTTGCTTCCTTAGGTTTCTTTTATCAGAGATTAGAACTGCATCCTTTCTTTACCACTGGCTGCTTTCCTATATAAACACTGTCTACACAATGATTGACATTGAGAAGACCAGGGGATTGGACTCATGACCCCATGCTTATTAGTCATGTACACAATTGACTGAGTTTCCCGGCTGGGTTTTATGTATCTTAAGTCCAACTCAGTTTTGTGGTTATCATTTTAAATCTTTTGTATTAATAAGTATACTACAGCCTTGGTTGAAATAAATATGAATATATAGACCATAGTTTCTTTGCCACATAAACACAATGCAGATTTGAAGTAAAGTGGAAAGGACCTCGATGTAGCACTTGTAAGTTTAAGCTGAAATGCCAAATAAGAAGCATTTGCAGATGACCAATCAACTGCAGCTCCAATGATGAAATTTCATTTTAGACAGGTAGTAAACATTGTGGAAAATGGAAAAAATGCTGGTTGCCAGCATGTTCATTTCTCAAAAGCTGATTTCAAAAGCCTTTGTCCCCAGGGCTTATTTAAACTTAAAATTGTATGGTAAAGAGTCAAGAAAGTCTCATTTGATTTCAATAGAAGACGACCTACCACGGAAGAGGGTGAACAGACTACCGCCAACAGAGACCTAACAAAGAAGAGGGTAAACAGACTACCAACAACATAGACCTACCGAGGAAGAGGGTAAACAGACTACCAACAACATAGACCTACCAAGGAAGAGGGTAAACAGACTACCAACAACATAGACCTACCAAGGAAGAGGGTAAACAGTCTACAGGTGAATATTTTTTTATACATTTTCCTCATTTTTATGCTCTCTTCATCATGTGACTATAGGAAGATGCTTATATGCATAGGTTAAAGCAAGGAGTTAATCAAGGGAAACTTTGTGGACAAGCTTTCCCTTTTTCAATGATTTCTTCTACTACAGAGTGTTTACACAAAAAGTGTGGTGTGGGTTCTTTGATGAATACTTCCTGGTCAGTTTCATGATTGGATTCACTTTAACATCCATGCGGGAGATCCATTTTGGATGTTCCATACTTTTTTGTGTCTTAAGTTTCTTTGGTCTGAAACTGAGTTTAGTCTCTATCAATAAGTAATCATTTTTTTCTGATGAGGGATGTTAAAATCAATACAAAAAACTTAGCATGGGTAAATCTTACAGCTAGAAACATGATTGCATGACCAAGGTGGTCAAGCTAGTTCTGTTGTGGCTCACTGTTGTATCACAGAACTGGTCAGAAATAATGTTCGCTTTATGGGTCATCAGTAAGGAAGGGGAAAAGGGCCTTAAGCTCTTTCTTTTGCATTTTAAGAAATGTAGAGTTATGTTGTGCTACAAGTCTGCCTATGATATGCAGCCCATGGATTAAGTAAGTCAGGATTGATAAGCAACTTTCTAATTCAGAAAAAACAAAGTGTAAGCTCTGATGACTTGGGTTCGAACCACAAGCCCTATGCTTGTAATTCATGTTCATGCTACTTGTTTTTGCATTTCTTTGTTGTGCTTGTTTGTATGTCGGGGTGGGGGTGTTCTGCAACACTCGCGGGGTCGGGGAGATTTTTTGTTCTTTCTAATTTCAGAAATTTCAGAGAGAGACAGAGACCTACCGAAGAAGAGGGAATACAGAGTACCAACAACAGAGACCTACCAAGGAAGAGTGTAAACAGACTACCAACAACATAGACCTACCAAGGAAGAGGATAAACAGAGTACCAACAACAGAGACCTACCAAGGAACAGGGCAAAAAGACTACCAACAACAGAGACCTAGCAAGGAAGAGGGTAAGCAGACTACCAACAACAGACCTACTAAGGAACAGGGTAAACAGACTACCAACAACAGAGACCTACCAAGGAAGAGTATTAACAGACTACAAACAACAGGGACCTAACAAGGAAGATGGTAAAAAAAAACTACCAACAACATAGACCTACCAAGGAAGACGGTAAACAGACTACCAACAACAGAGACCTACCAAGGAAGCAAGAGAGACCTACCAAGGAAGAGTGTTAACAGACTACCAACAACATAGACGTACCAAGGAAGAGGATAAACAGAGTACCAACAACAGAGACCTACTGAGGAAGAGGGTGAAAAGGCTACCAACAACAGAGACCTACCAAGGAAGGGCGTAGACAGACTACAAAAAAAACAGAGATCTACTGAGAAAGAGGGTAAATAGACTACCAACAATAGAGACCTACTAAGGAAGAGGTTAAACAAACTACCAACAACAGAGACCTATCAAGGAAGTGTGTAATCAGACTACCAACAACATAGACCTACCAAGGAAGAGGATAAACAGAGTACCAACAACAGAGACCTACGGAGGAAGGGGGTTAAAGGACTACCAACAAGAGAGACCTACCAACGAAGAGGGTAAGCAGACTACCAACAACTGAGACCTACTGAGGAAGAGGGTAAACAGACTACCAACAACATAGTCCTACCAAGGAAGCAACAGAGACCTACCAATGAAGAGTGTTAACAGACTACCAACAACAGAGACCTACAGAGGAAGAAGGTAAAAAGACTACCAACAACAGGGACTTACCAAGGAAGAGTGGTAACAGACTACAAACAACAGAGACCTACCAAGGAAGAGTGTAAACAGACTACCAACAACAGAGACCTACCGAGGAAGAGGGTAAACAGACTACCAACAACATAGACCTACCAAGGAAGCAACAGAGACCTACCACTGAAGAGTGTTAACAGACTACCAACAACACAGACCTACCAAGGAAGAGGATAAACAGAGTACCAACAACAGAGACCTACCAAGGAAGAGGGTAAACAGTCTACAGGTGAAGATTTTTTATACATTTTCCTCATTTGTATGCTCTCTCCATTATGTGACTATAGGAAGATGCTTATATGCATAGGTTAAAGCAAGGAGTTAATCAAGGGAAACTTTGTGGACAAGCTTTCCCTTTTTCAATGATTTCTTCTACTACAGAGTGTTTACACAAAAAGTGTGGTGTGGGTTCTTTGATGAATACTTCCTGGTCAGTTTCATGATTGGATTCACTTTAACATCCATGCGGGAGATCCATTTTGGATGTTCCATACTTTTTTGTGTCTTAAGTTTCTTTGGTCTGAAACTGAGTTTAGTCTCTAAGAATAAGTAATCATTTTTTTCTGATGAGGGATGTTAAAATCAATACAAAAAACTTAGCATGGGTAAATCTTACAGCTAGAAACATGATTGCATGCCCAAGGTGGTCAAGCTAGTACTGTTGTGGCTCACTGTTGTATCACAGAACTGGTCAGATATAATGTTCGCTTTATGGGTCATCAGTAAAGGAAGGGATATAGGGCCTTCAGCTCTTTCTTTTGCATTTTAAGAAATGTAGAGTTATGTTGTGCTACAAGTCTGCCTATGATATGCAGCCCATGGATTAAGTAAGTCAGGATTGATAAGCAACTTTCTAATTCAGAAAAAACAAAGTGTAAGCTCTGATGAGTTGGGTTCGAACCACAAGCCCTATGCTTGTAATTCATGTTCATGCTACTTGTTTTTGCATTTCTTTGTTGTGCTTGTTTGTATGTTGGGGTGGGGGTGTTCTGCAACACTCCCGGGGTCGGGGAGATTTTTTGTTCTTTCTAATTTCAGAAATTTCAGAGAGAGACAGAGACCTACCGAAGAAGAGGGAATACAGAGTACCAACAACAGAGACCTACCAAGGAAGAGTGTAAACAGACTTCCAACAACATAGACCTACCAACGAAGAGGAGAAACAGAGTACTAACAACAGAGACCTACCGAGGAAAAGGGAAAAATGACTACCAACAACAGAGACCTACCAAAGAAGAGGGAAGGCAGACTACCAACAACAGAGACCTACTAAGGAAGAGGGTAAACAGACTACCAACAACAGAGACCTACCAAGGAAGAGTATTAACAGACTACCAACAACAGGGGCCTAATAAGGAAGACAGTAAACAGACTACCAACAACAGAGACCTACCAAGGAAGAGTGTTAACAGACTACCAACAACATAGACATACCAAGGAAGAGGATAAACAAAGTACCAACAACAGTGACCTACTGAGGAAGAGGGTGAAAAGACTACCAACAACAGAGACCTACCAAGGAAGAGGGTAGACAGACTACCAACAACAGAGACCTACCAAGGAAGAGGTTAAACAGACTACCAACAACAGAGACTTATCAAGGAAGTGTGTAATCAGACTACCAACAACATAGACTTACCAAGGAAAAGGATAAACAGAGTACCAACAACAGAGACCTACCGAGGAATAGGGTAAAAAGACTACCAACAACAGAGACCTACCAATGAAGAGGGTAAGCAGACCACCAAGAAAATAGGCCAACTGAGGAAGAGGGTAAACAGACTACCAACAACATAGAACTACCAAGGAAGCAACAGAGACCTACCAATGAAGTGTTAAACAGACTACCAACAACAGAGACCTACCGAGAAAGAGGGTAAACAGACTAACAAAAACAGGGACCTACCAAGGAAGCAACAGAGACCTACCAAGGAAGAGTGGTAACAGACTACAAACAACAGAGACCTACCAAGGAAGAGTGTAAACAGACTACCAACAACAGAGACATACCGAGGAAGAGGGTAAACAGACTACCAACAACATAGACCTACCAAGGAAGCAACAGAGACCTACCACTGAACAGTGTTAACAGACTACCAACAATATAGACCTACCAAGGAAGAGGATAAACAGAGTACCAACAACAGAGACCTACCAAGGAAGAGGGTAAACAGTCTGCAGCATGGGTAAATCTTACAGCTAGAAACATGATTGCATGCCCAAGGTGGTCAAGCTAGTACTGTTGTGGCTCACTGTTGTATCACAGAACTGGTCAGAAATAATGTTCGCTTTATGGATCATCAGTAAAGGAAGGGATATAGGGCCTTAAGCTCTTTCTTTTGCATTTTAAGAAATGTAGAGTTATGTTGTGCTACAAGTCTGCCTATGATATGCAGCCCATGGATTAAGTAAGTCAGGATTGATAAGCAACTTTCTAATTCAGAAAAAAACAAAGTGTAAGCTCTGATGAGTTGGGTTCAAACCACAAGCCCTATGCTTGTAATTCATGTTCATGCTACTTGTTTTTGCATTTCTTTGTTGTGCTTGTTTGTATGTCGCGGTGGGGTGTTCTGCAACACTCCCGGGGTCGGGGAGATTTTTTGTTCTTTCTAATTTCAGAAATTTCAGAGAGAGAGACAGAGACCTACCGAAGAAGAGGGAATACAGAGTACCAACAACAGAGACCTACCAAGGAAGAGTGTAAACAGACTACCAACAACATAGACCTACCAAGGAAGAGGATAAACAGAGTACCAACAAAAGAGACCTACCGAGGAAAAGGGCAAAAAGACTACTAACAACAGAGACCTAGCAAGGAAGAGGGTAAGCAGACTACCAACAACAGACCAACGACGGAACAGGGTAAACATACTACCAACAACAGAGATCTACCAAGGAAGAGTAATAACAGACTACCAACAACAGGGACCTAACAAGGAAGATGGTAAAAAAAAACTACCAACAACATAGACCTACCAAGGAAGATGGTAAACAGACTACCAACAACAGAGACCTACCAAGGAAGAGTATTAACAGACTACCAACAACAGGGACCTAACAAGGAAGACAGTAAACAGACTACAAACAACAGAGACCTGCCAAGGAAGCAAGAGGGACCTACCATGGAAGAGTGTTATCAGACTACCAACAACATAGACGTACCAAGGAAGAGGATAAACAAAGTACCAACAACAGAGACCTACTGAGGAAGGGGGTGAAAAGACTACCAACAACAGAGACCTACCAAGGAAGAGGGTAGACAGACTACAACCAACAGAGATCTACCGAGAAAGAGGGTAAACAGACTACCAACAACAGAGACTTATCAAGGAAGTGTGTAATCAGACTACCAACAACATAGACTTACCAAGGAAGAGGATAAACAGAGTACCAACAACAGAGACCTACGGAGGAAGAGGGTAAAAGGACTACCAACAACAGAGACCTACCAACGAAAAGCGTAAGCAGACTACCAACAAAAGAGACCTACTGAGGAAGAGGGTGAAAAGACTACCAACAACAGAGACCTACCAAGGAAGAGGGTAGACAGACTACAAACAACAGAGAACTACTGAGAAAGAGGGTAAACAGACTACCAACAACAGAGACCTACCAAGGAAGAGGTTAAACAGACTACCAACAACAGAGATTTATCAAGGAAGTGTGTAATCAGATTACCAACAACATAGAGTTACCAAGGAAGAGGATAAAAAGAGTACCAACAACAGAGACTGACGGAGGAAGAGGGTAAAAAGACTACCAACAACAGAGACCGACCAACAAAGAGGGTAAGTAGACTACCAACAAATGAGACCTACTGAGGAAGAGGGTAAACAGACTACCAACAACATAGAACTACCAAGGAAGCAACAGAGACCTACCAATGAAGTGTTAAACAGCCTACCAACAACAGAGACATACCGAGAAAGAGGGTAAACAGACTACCAACAACAGGGGCCTACCAAGGAAGCAACAGAGACCTACCAAGGAAGAGTGGTAACAGACTACAAACAACAGAGACCTACCAAGGAAGAGTGTAAACAGACTACCAACAACAGAGACCTACTCAGGAAGAAGCTAAACAGACTACCAACAACATAGACCTACCAAGGAAGCAACAGAGACCCACCACTGAACAGTGTTAACAGACTACCAACAACATAGACCTACCAAGGAAGAGGATAAACAGAGTACCAACAACAGAGACCTACCAAGGAAGAGGGTAAACAGTCTACAGGTGAAGATTTTTTATACATTTTCCTCATTTTTATGCTCTCTCCATTATGTGACTGTAGGAAGATGCTTATATGCATAGGTTAAAGCAAGGAGTTAATCAAGGGAAACTTTGTGGACAAGCTTTCCCTTTTTCAATGATTTCTTCTACTACAGAGTGTTTACACAAAAAGTGTGGTGTGGGTTCTTTGATGAATACTTCCTGGTCAGTTTCATGATTGGATTCACTTTAACATCCATGCGGGAGATCCATTTCGGATGTTCCATACTTTTTTGTGTCTTAAGTTTCTTTGGTCTGAAACTGAGTTTAGTCTCTAAGAATAAGTAATCTTTTTTTTTCTGATGAGGGATGTTAAAATCAATACAAAAAACTTAACATGGGTAAATCTTACAGCTAGAAACATGATTGCATGCCCAAGGTGGTCAAGCTAGTACTGTTGTGGCTCACTGTTGTATCAAAGAACTGGTCAGAAATAATGTTCGCTTTATGGGTCATCAGTAAAGGAAGGGATATAGGGCCTTAAGCTCTTTCTTTTGCATTTTAAGAAATGTAGAGTTATGTTGTGCTACAAGTCTGCCTATGATATGCAGCCCATGGATTAAGTAAGTCAGGATTGATAAGCAACTTTCTAATTCAGAAAAAACAAAGTGTAAGCTCTGATGAGTTGGGTTCGAACCACAAGCCCTATGCTTGTAATTCATGTTCATGCTACTTGTTTTTGCATTTCTTTGTTGTGCTTGTTTGTATGTCGGGGTGGGGGTGTTCTGCAACACTCCCGGGGTCGGGGAGATTTTTTATTCTTTCTAATTTCAGAAATTTCAGAGAGAGACAGAGACCTACGAAAGAAGAGGGAATACAGAGTACCAACAACAGAGACCTACCAAGGAAGAGTGTAAACAGACTACCAATAACATAGACCTACGAACGAAGCGGAGAAACAGAGTACCAACAACAGAGACCTACCGAGGAAAAGGGCAAAAAGACTACCAACAACAGAGACCTACCAAGGAAGAGGGAATGCAGACTACCAACAACAGAGACCTACTAAGGAAGAGGGTAAACAGACTACCAACAACAGAGACCTACCAAGGAATAGTATTAACAGACTACCAACAACAGGGACCTAACAAGGAAGACAGTAAACAGACTACCAACAACAGAGACCTACCAAGGAAGCAAGAGAGACCTACCAAGGAAGAGTGTTAACAGACTACCAACAACATAGACGTACCAAGCAAGAGGATAAACAAAGTTCCAACAACAGAGACCTACTGAGGAAGAGGGTGAAAAGACTACCAACAACAGAGGCCTACCGAGGAAGAGGGTAGACAGACTACAAACAACAGAGATCTACCGAGAAAGAGGGTAAACAGACTACCAACAAGAGAGACCTACCAAGGAAGACGTCAAACAGACTACCAACAACAGAGACTTATCAAGGAAGTGTGTAATCAGACTACCAACAACATAGACTTACCAAGGAAGAGGATAAACAGAGTACCAACAATAGAGACCTACAGAGGAAGAGGGTAAAAAGACAATCAACAACAGAGACCTACCAACGAAGAGGGTAAGCAGACTACCAACAAAAGAGACCTACTGAGGAAGAGGGTAAACAGACTACCAACAACATAGAACTACCAAGGAAGGAACAGAGACCTACCAATGAAGTGTTAAACAGACTACCAACAACAGAGACATACCGAGAAAGAGGGTAAACAGACTACCAACAACAGGGGCCTACCAAGGAAGCAACAGAGACCTACCAAGGAAGAGTGGTAACAGACTACAAACAACAGAGACCTACCAAGGAAGAGTGTAAACAGACTACCAACAACAGAGACCTACCGAGGAAGAGTGTAAACAGACTACCAACAACATAGACCTACCAAGGAAGCAACAGAGACCTACCACTGAACAGTGTTAACAGACTACCAACAACATAGACCTAGCAAGGAAGAGGATAAACAGAGTACCAACAACAGAGACCTACCAAGGAAGAGGGTAAACAGTCTACAGGTGAAGATTTTTTATACATTTTCCTCATTTTTATGCTCTCTCCATTATGTGACTATAGGAAGATGCTTATATGCATAGGTTAAAGCAAGGAGTTAATCAAGGGAAACTTTGTGGACAAGCTTTCCCTTTTTCAATGATTTCTTCTACTACAGAGTGTTTACACAAAAAGTGTGGTGTGGGTTCTTTGATGAATACTTCCTGGTCAGTTTCATGATTGGATTCACTTTAACATCCATGCGGGAGATCCATTTTGGATGTTCCATACTTTTTTGTGTCTTAAGTTTCTTTGGTCTGAAACTGAGTTTAGTCTCTAAGAATAAGTAATCATTTTTTTCTGATGAGGGATGTTAAAATCAATACAAAAAACTTAGCATGGGTAAATCTTACAGCTAGAAACATGATTGCATGCCCAAGGTGGTCAAGCTAGTACTGTTGTGGCTCACTGTTGTATCAAAGAACTGGTCAGAAATAATGTTCGCTTTATGGGTCATCAGTAAAGGAAGGGATATAGGGCCTTAAGCTCTTTCTTTTGCATTTTAAGAAATGTAGAGTTATGTTGTGCTACAAGTCTGCCTATGATATGCAGCCCATGGATTAAGTAAGTCAGGATTGATAAGCAACTTTCTAATTCAGAAAAAACAAAGTGTAAGCTCTGATGAGTTGGGTTCGAACCACAAGCCCTATGCTTGTAATTCATGTTCATGCTACTTGTTTTTGCATTTCTTTGTTGTGCTTGTTTGTATGTCGGGGTAGGGGTGTTCTGCAACACTCCCGGGGTCGGGGAGATTTTTTGTTCTTTCTAATTTCAGAAATTTCAGAAAGAGACAGAGACGTACAGAAGAAGAGGGAATACAGAGTACCAACAACAGAGACCTACCAAGGAAGAGTGTAAACAGACTACCAACAACATAGACCTACCAACGAAGAGGAGAAACACAGTACCAACAACAGAGACCTACCGAGGAAAAGGGCAAAAAGACTACCAACAACAGAGACCTACCAAGGAAGAGGGTAAACAGACTACCAACAACAGAGACCTACCACGGAAGAGTATTAACAGACTACCAACAACAGGGACCTAACAAGGAAGACAGTAAACAGACTACCAACAACAGAGACCTACCAAGGAAGCAAGAGAGACCTACCAAGAAAGAGTGTTAACAGACTACCAACAACATAGACATACCAAGGAAGAGGATAAACAAAGTACCAACAACAGAGACCTACTGAGGAAGAGGGTGAAAAGACTACCAACAACAGAGACCTACCAAGGAAAAGGGTAGACGGACTACAAACAACAGAGATCTACCGAGAAATAGGGTAAACAGACTACCAACAACAGAGACCTACCCAGGAAGAGGTTAAACAGACTACCAACAACAGAGACTTATCACAGAAGTGTTTAATCAAGACTACCAACAACATAGACTTACCAAGGAAGAGGATAAACAGAGTACCAACAACAGAGACCTACGGAGGAAGAGGGTAAAAAGACTACCAACAACATAGACCTACCAAGGAAGCAACAGAGGCCTACCACTCAACAGTGTTAACAGTCTACCAACAACATAGACCTACCAAGGGAGGGGATAAACAGAGTACCAACAACAGAGACCTACCAAGGAAGAGGGTAAACAGTCTACAGGTGAAGATTTTTTATACATTTTCCTCATTTTAATGCTCTCTCCATTATGTGGCTATAGGTTAAAGCAAGGAGTTAATCAAGGGAAACTTTGTGGACAAGCTTTCCCTTTTTCAATGATTTCTTCTACTACAGAGTGTTTACACAAAAAGTGTGGTGTGGGTTCTTTGATGAATACTTCCTGGTCAGTTTCATGATTGGATTCACTTTAACATCCATGCGGGAGATCCATTTTGGATGTTCCATACTTTTTTGTGTCTTAAGTTTCTTTGGTCTGAAACTGAGTTTAGTCTCTAAGAATAAGTAATCATTTTTTTCTGATGAGGGATGTTAAAATCAATACAAAAAACTTAGCATGGGTAAATCTTAAAGCGAGAAACATGATTGCATGCCCAGGTCAAGCTAGTACTGTTGTGGCTCACTGTTGTATCACAGAACTGGTCAGAAATAATGTTCGCTTTATGGGTCATCAGTAAAGGAAGGGATATAGGGCCTTAAGCTCTTTCTTTTGCATTTTAAGAAATGTAGAGTTATGTTGTGCTACAAGTCTGCCTATGATATGCAGCCCATGGGTTAAGTAAGTCAGGATTGATAAGCAACTTTCTAATTCAGAAAAAACAAAGTGTAAGCTCTGATGAGTTCGGTTCAAACCACAAGCCCTACGCTTGTAATTCATGTTCGTGCTACTTGTTTTTGCATTTCTTTGTTGTGCTTGTTTGTATATCGGGGTGGGGGTGTTCTGCAACACTCCCGGGGTCGGGGAGATTTTTTGTTCTAATTTCAGAAATTTCAGAGAGAGACAGAGACCTACCGAAGAAGAGGGAGTACAGAGTACCAACAACAGAAACCTACCAAGGAAGAGTGTAAAGAGACTACCAACAACATAGACCTACCAAGGAAGAGGTTAAACAGACTACCAACAACAGAGACTTATCAAGGAAGTGTGTAATCAGACTACCAACAACATAGACTTACCAAGGAAGAGAATAAACAGAGTACCAACAACAGAGACCTACGGAGGAAGACGGTAAAAAGACTACCAACAACAGAGACCTACCAACAAAGAGGGTAAGCAGACTACCAACAAAAGAGACCTACTGACGAAGAGGGTAAACAGACTACCAACAACATAGAACTACCAAGGAAGCAACAGAGACCTAACAATGAAGTGTTAAACAGACTACCAACAACAGAGACATACCGAGAAAGAGGGTAAACAGACTACCAACAACAGGGGCCTACCAAGGAAGCAACAGAGACCTACCAAGTAAGAGTGGTAACAGACTACAAACAACAGAGACCTACCAAGGAAGAGTGTAAACAGACTACCAACAACAGAGACCTACCGAGGAAGAGGGTAAACAGACTACCAACAACATAGACCTACCAAGGAAGCAACAGAGACCTACCACTGAACAGTGTTAACAGACTACCAACAACATAGACCTAGCAAGGAAGAGGATAAACAGAGTACCAACAACAGAGACCTACCAAGGAAGAGGGTAAACAGTCTACAGGTGAAGATTTTTTATACATTTTCCTCATTTTTATGCTCTCTCCATTATGTGACTATAGGAAGATGCTTATATGCATAGGTTAAAGCAAGGAGTTAATCAAGGGAAACTTTGTGGACAAGCTTTCCCTTTTTCAATGATTTCTTCTACTACAGAGTGTTTACACAAAAAGTGTGGTGTGGGTTCTTTGACGAATACTTCCTGGTCAGTTTCATGATTGGATTCACTTTAACATCCATGCGGGAGATCCATTTCGGATGTTCCATACTTTTTTGTGTCTTAAGTTTCTTTGGTCTGAAACTGAGTTTAGTCTCTAAGAATAAGTAATCATTTTTTTCTGCTGAGGGATGTTAAAATCAATACAAAAAACTTAGCATGGGTAAATCTTACAGCTAGAAACATGATTGCATGCCCAAGGTGGTCAAGCTAGTACTGTTGTGGCTCACTGTTGTATCACAGAACTGGTCAGAAATAATGTTCGCTTTATGGGTCATCAGTAAAGGAAGGGATATAGGGCCTTAAGCTCTTTCTTTTGCATTTTAAGAAATGTAGAGTTCTGTTGTGCTACAAGTCTGCCTATGATATGCAGCCCATGGATTAAGTAAGTCAGGATTGATAAGCAACTTTCTAATTCAGAAAAAACAAAGTGTAAGCTCTGATGAGTTGGGTTCGAACCACAAGCCCTATGCTTGTAATTCATGTTCATGCTACTTGTTTTTGCATTTCTTTGTTGTGCTTGTTTGTATGTCGGGGTGGGGGTGTTCTGCAACACTCCCGGGTCGGGGAGGTTATTTGTTCTTTCTCATTTCAGAAATTTCAGAGAGAGACAGAGACCTACCGAAGAAGAGGGAATACAAAGTACCAACAACAGAGACCTACCAAGGAAGAGTGTAAACAGACTACCAACAACATAGACCTACCAATGAAGCGGAGAAACAGAGTACCAACAACAGAGACCTACCGAGGAAAAGGGAAAAATGACTACCAACAACAGAGACCTACCAATGAAGAGGCAAGGCAGACTACCAACAACAGAGACCTACTAAGGAAGAGGGTAAACAGACTACCAACAACAGAGACCTACCAAGGTAGAGTATTAACAGACTACCCACAACAGGGACCTAACAAGGAAGACAGCAAACAGACTACAAACAACAGAGACCTGCCAAGGAAGCAAGAGAGACCTACCAAGGAAGAGTGTTAACAGACTACCAACAACATAGACGTACCAAGGAAGAGGATAAACAAAGTACCAACAACACAGACCTACTGAGAAAGAGGGTGAAAAGACTACCAACAACAGAGACCTACCAAGGAAGAGGGTAGACAGACTACAAACAACAGAGATCTACCGAGAAAGAGGGTAAACAGACTACCAACAACAGAGACCTACCAAGGAAGAGGTTAAACAGACTACCAACAACAGAGACTTATCAAGGAAGTGTGTAATCAGACTACCAACAACATAGACTTACCAAGGAAGAGGATAAACAGAGTACCAACAACAGAGACCTAGGGAGGAAGAGGGTAAAAAGACTACCAACAACAGAGATCTACCAACAAAAAGGGTATGCAGACTACCAACAAAAGAGACCTACTGAGGAAGAGGGTAAACAGACTACCAACAACATAGAACTACCAAGGAAGCAACAGAGACCTACCAATGAAGTGTTAAACAGACTACCAACAACAGAAACCTACCGAGAAAGAGGGTAAAAAGACTAGCAACAACAGGGGCCTACCAAGGAAGCAACAGAGACCTACCAAGGAAGAGCGTTAACAGACTACAAACAACAGAGAACTACCAAGGAAGAGTGTAAACAGACTACCAACAACAGAAACCTACTGAGGAAGAGGGTAAACAGACTACCAACAACATAGACCTACCAAGGAAGCAACAGAGACCTACCATTGAACAGTGTTAACAGACTACCAACAACATAGACCTACCAAGGAAGAGGATAAACAGAGTACCAACAACAGAGACCTACCAAGGAAGAGGGTAAACAGTCTACAGGTGAAGATTTTTTATACATTTTCCTCATTTTTATGCTCTCTCCATTATGTGACTATAGGAAGATGCTTATATGCATAGGTTAAAGCAAGGAATTAATCAAGGGAAACTTTGTGGACAAGCTTTCCCTTTTTCAATGATTTCTTCTACTACAGAGTGTTTACACAAAAAGTGTGGTGTGGGTTCTTTGATGAATACTTCCTGGTCAGTTTCATGATTGGATTCACTTTAACATCCATGCGGGAGATCCATTTTGGATGTTCCATACTTTTTTGTGTCTTAAGTTTCTTTGGTCTGAAACTGAGTTTAGTCTCTAAGAATAAGTAATCATTTTTTTCTGATGAGGGATGTTAAAATCAATACAAAAAACTTAGCATGGGTAAATCTTACAGCTAGAAACATGATTGCATGCCCAAGGTGGTCAAGCTAGTACTGTTGTGGCTCACTGTTGTATCACAGAACTGGTCAGAAATAATGTTCGCTTTATGGGTCATCAGTAAAGGAAGGGATATAGGGCCTTAAGCTCTTTCTTTTGCATTTTAAGAAATGTAGAGTTATGTTGTGCTACAAGTCTGCCTATGATATGCAGCCCATGGATTAAGTAAGTCAGGATTGATAAGCAACTTTCTAATTCAGAAAAAACAAAGTGTAAGCTCTGATGAGTTGGGTTCGAACCACAAGCCCTATGCTTGTAATTCATGTTCATACTACTTGTTTTTGCATTTCTTTGTTGTGCTTTTTTGTATGTCGGGGTGGGGGTGTTCTGCAACACTCCCGGGGTCGGGGAGATTTTTTGTTCTTTCTAATTTCAGAAATTTCAGAGAGAGAAAGAGACCTACCGAAGAAGAGGGAATACAGAGTACCAACAACAGAGACCTACCGAGGAAAAGGGCAAAAAGACAACCAACAACAGGGACCTACCAAGGAAGAGGGAAGGCAGACTACCAACAACAGAGACGTACTAAGGAAGACGGTAAACAGACTGCCAACAACAGAGACCTACCAAGAAAGAGTATTAACAGACTACCAACAACAGGGACCTAACAAGGAAGACAGTAAACAGACTACCAACAACAGAGACCTACCAAGGAAGCAAGAGAGACCTACCAAGGAAGAGTGTTAACAGACTACCAACAACATAGACGTACCAAGAAAGAGGATGAACAAAGTACCAACAACAGAGACCTACTGAGGAAGAGGGTGAAAAGGCTACCAACAACATAGACGTACCAAAGAAGAGGATAAACAAAGTACCAACAACAGAGATCTACCGAGAAAGAGGGTAAACAGAATACCAACAACAGAGACCTACCAAGGAAGAGGTTAAACAGACTACCAACAACAGAGACTTATCAAAGAAGTGTGTAATCAGACTACCAACAACATAGACTTACCAAGGAAGAGGATAAACAGAGTACCAACAACAGAGACCTACCGAGGAAGAGGGTAAACAGACTACCAACAACATAGACCTACCAAGGAAGCAACAGAGACCTACCACTGAACAGTGTTAACAGACTACCAACAACATAGACCTACCAAAGGAGGGGATAAACAGAGTACCAACAACAGAGACCTACCAAGGAAGAGGGTAAACAGTCTACAGGTGAAGATTTTTTATACATTTTCCTCATTTTAATGCTCTCTCCATTATGTGGCTATAGGTTAAAGCAAGGAGTTAATCAAGGGAAACTTTGTGGACAAGCTTTCCCTTTTTCAATGATTTCTTCTACTACAGAGTGTTTACACAAAAAGTGTGGTGTGGGTTCTTTGATGAATACTTCCTGGTCAGTTTCATGATTGGATTCACTTTAACATCCATGCGGGAGATCCATTTTGGATGTTCCATACTTCTTTGTGTCTTAAGTTTCTTTGGTCTGAAACTGAGTTTAGTCTCTAAGAATAAGTAATCATTTTTTTCTGATGAGGGATGTTAAAATCAATACAAAAAACTTAGCATGGGTAAATCTTACAGCGAGAAACATGATTGCATGCCCAGGTCAAGCTAGTACTGTTGTGGCTCACTGTTGTATCACAGAACTGGTCAGAAATAATGTTCGCTTTATGGGTCATCAGTAAAAGAAGGGATATAGGGCCTTAAGCTCTTTCTTTTGCATTTTAAGAAATGTAGAGTTATGTTGTGCTACAAGTCTGCCTATGATATGCAGCCCATGGATTAAGTAAGTCAGGATTGATAAGCAACTTTCTAATTCAGAAAAAACAAAGTGTAAGCTCTGATGAGTTCGGTTCAAACCACAAGCCCTACGCTTGTAATTCAAGTTCATGCTACTTGTTTTTGCATTTCTTTGTTGTGCTTGTTTGTATGTCGGGGTGGGGGTGTTCTGCAACACTCCCGGGGTCGGGGAGATTTTTTGTTCTAATTTCAGAAATTTCAGAGAGAGACAGAGACCTACCGAAGAAGAGGGAGTACAGAGTACCAACAACAGAAACCTACTAAGGAAGAGTGTAAAGAGACTACCAACAACATAGACCTACCAAGGAAGAGGTTAAACAGACTACCAACAACAGCGACTTATCAAGGAAGTGTGTAATCAGACTACGAACAACATAGACTTACCAAGGAAGAGAATAAACAGAGTACCAACAACAGAGACCTACGGAGGAAGAGGGTAAAAAGACTACCAACAACAGAGACCTACCAACGAAGAGGGTAAGCAGACTACCAACAAAAGAGACCTACTGACGAAGAGGGTAAACAGACTACCAACAACATAGAACTACCAAGGAAGCAACAGAGACCTAACAATGAAGTGTTAAACAGACTACCAACAACAGAGACATACCGAGAAAGAGGGTAAACAGACTACCAACAACAGGGGCCTACCAAGGAAGCAACAGAGACCTACCGAGTAAGAGTGGTAACAGACTACAAACAACAGAGACCTACCAAGGAAGAGTGTAAACAGACTACCAACAACAGAGACCTACCGAGGAAGAGGGTAAACAGACTACCAACAACATAGACCTACCAAGGAAGCAACAGAGACCTACCATTGAACAGTGTTAACAGACTACCAACAGCATAGACCTACCAAGGAAGAGGATAAACAGAGTACCAACAACAGAGACCTACCAAGGAAGAGGGTAAACAGTCTACAGGTGAAGATTTTTTATACATTTTCCTCATTTTTATGCTCTCTCCATTATGTGACTATAGGAAGATGCTTATATGCATAGGTTAAAGCAAGGAGTTAATCAAGGGAAACTTTGTGGACAAGCTTTCCCTTTTTCAATGATTTCTTCTACTACAGAGTGTTTACACAAAAAGTGTGGTGTGGGTTCTTTGACGAATACTTCCTGGTCAGTTTCATGATTGGATTCACTTTAACATCCATGCGGGAGGTCCATTTCGGATGTTCCCTACTTTTTTGTGTCTTAAGTTTCTTTGGTCTGAAACTGAGTTTAGTCTCTAAGAATAAGTAATCATTTTTTTCTGATGAGGGATGTTAAAATCAATACAAAAAACTTAGCATGGGTAAATCTTACAGCTAGAAACATGATTGCAGGCCCAAGGTGGTCAAGCTAGTACTGTTGTGGCTCACTGTTGTATCACAGAACTGGTCAGAAATAATGTTCGCTTTATGGGTCATCAGTAAAGGAAGGGATATAGGGCCTTAAGCTCTTTCTTTTGCATTTTAAGAAATGTAGAGTTATGTTGTGCTACAAGTCTGCCTATGATATGCAGCCCATGGATTAAGTAAGTCAGGATTGATAAGCAACTTTCTAATTCAGAAAAAACAAAGTGTAAGCTCTGATGAGTTGGGTTCGAACCACAAGCCCTATGCTTGTAATTCATGTTCATGCTACTTGTTTTTGCATTTCTTTGTTGTGCTTGTTTGTATGTCGGGGTGGGGGTGTTCTGCAACACTCCCGGGGTCGGGGAGATTTTTTGTTCTTTCTAATTTCAGAAATTTCAGAGAGAGACAGAGACCTACCGAAGAAGATGGAATACAGAGTACCAACAACAGAGACCTACCAAGGAAGAGTGTAAATAGACTACCAACAACATAGACCTACCAACGAAGACGAGAAACAGAGTACCAACAACAGAGACCTACCGAGGAAAAGGGCAAAAAGACTACCAACAACAGAGACCTACCAAGGAAGAGGGAAGGCAGACTACAAACAACAGAGACCTACTAAGGAAGAGGGTAAACAGAGTACCAACAACAGAGACCTACCAAGGAAGAGTATTAACAGACTACCAACAACGGGGACCTAACAAGGAAGACAGTAAACAGACTACCAACAACAGAGACCTACCAAGGAAGCAAGAGAGACCTACCAAGGAAGAGTGTTAACAGACTACCAACAACATAGACCTACCAAGAAAGAGGATAAACAAAGTACCAACAACAGAGACCTACTGAGGAAGAGGGTGAAAAGACTACCGACAACAGAGACCTACCAAGGAAGAGGGTAGACAGACTACAAAAAACAGAGATCTACCGAGAAAGAGGGTAAACAGAATATCAACAACAGAGACCTACCAAGGAAGAGGTTAAACAGACTACCAACAACAGAGGGTTATCAAGGAAGTGTGTAATCAGACTACCAACAACATAGACTTACCAAGGAAGAGGATAAACAGAGTACCAACAACAGAGACCTACGGAGGAAGAGGGTAAAAAGACTACCAACAACAGAGACCTACCAACAAAGAGGGTAAGCAGACTACCAACAAAAGAGGGTAAACAGCCTACCAACAACATAGAACTACCAAGGAAGCAACAGAGACCTACCAATGAAGTGTTAAACAGACTACCAACAACAGAGACCTACCGAGAAAGAGGGTAAACAGACTACCAACAACAGGGGCCTACCAAGGAAGCAACAGAGACCTACCAAGGAAGAGTGGTAACAGACTACAAACAACAGAGGCCTACCAAGGAAGGGTGTAAACAGACTACCAACAACAGAGACCTACTGAGGAAGAGGGTGAAAAGACTACCAACAACAGAGACCTACCAAGGAAGAGGGTAGACAGACTACAAACAACAGAGATCTACCGAGAAAGAGGGTAAACAGACTACCAACAACAGAGACCTACCAAGGAAGAGGTTCAACAGACTACCAACAACAGAGACTTATCAAGGAAGTGTGTAATCAGACTACCAACAACATAGACTTACCAAGGAAGAGGATAAACAGAGTACCAACAACAGAGACCTACAGAGGAAGAGGGTAAAAAGACTACCAACAACAGAGACCTACCAACAAAGAGGGTATGCAGACTACCAACAAAAGAGACCTACTGAGGAAGAGGGTAAACAGACTACCAACAACATAGAACTACCAAGGAAGCAACAGAGACCTACCAATGAAGTGTTAAACAGACTACCAACAACAGAAACCTACCGAGAAAGAGGGTAAACAGACTACCAACAACAGGGGCCTACCAAGGAAGCAACAGAGACCTACCAAGGAAGAGCGGTAACAGACTACAAACAACAGAGACCTACCAAGGAAGAGTGTAAACAGACTACCAACAACAGAAACCTACTGAGGAAGAGGGTAAACAGACTACCAACAACATAGACCTACCAAGGAAGCAACAGAGACCTACCATTGAAGAGTGTTAACAGACTACCAACAACATAGACCTACCAAGGAAGAGGATAAACAGAGTACCAACAACAGAGACCTACCAAGGAAGAGGGTAAACAGTCTACAGGTGAAGATTTTTTATACATTTTCCTCATTTTTATGCTCTCTCCATTATGTGACTATAGGAAGATGCTTATATGCATAGGTTAAAGCAAGGAGTTAATCAAGGGAAACTTTGTGGACAAGCTTTCCCTTTTTCAATGATTTCTTCTACTACAGAGTGTTTACACAAAAAGTGTGGTGTGGGTTCTTTGACGAATACTTCCTGGTCAGTTTCATGATTGGATTCACTTTAACATCCATGCGGGAGATCCATTTCGGATGTTCCATACTTTTTGTGTCTTAAGTTTCTTTGGTCTGAAACTGAGTTTAGTCTCTAAGAATAAGTAATCATTTTTTTCTGATGAGGGATGTTAAAATCAATACAAAAAACTTAGCATGGGTAAATCTTACAGCTAGAAACATGATTGCATGCCCAAGGTGGTCAAGCTAGTACTGTTGTGGCTCACTGTTGTATCACAGAACTGGTCAGAAATAATGTTCGCTTTATGGGTCATCAGTAAAGGAAGGGATATAGGGCCTTAAGCTCTTTCTTTTGCATTTTAAGAAATGTAGAGTTATGTTGTGCTACAAGTCTGCCTATGATATGCAGCCCATGGATTAAGTAAGTCAGGATTGATAAGCAACTTTCTAATTCAGAAAAAACAAAGTGTAAGCTCTGATGAGTTGGGTTCGAACCACAAGCCCTATGCTTGTAATTCATGTTCATGCTACTTGTTTTTGCATTTCTTTGTTGTGCTTGTTTGTATGTCGGGGTGGGGGTGTTCTGCAACACTCCCGGGGTCGGGGAGATTTTTTGTTCTTTCTAATTTCAGAAATTTCAGAGAGAGACAGAGACCTACCGAAGAAGATGGAATACAGAGTACCAACAACAGAGACCTACCAAGGAAGAGTGTAAATAGACTACCAACAACATAGACCTACCAACGAAGAGGAGAAACAGAGTACCAACAACAGAGACCTACCGAGGAAAAGGGCAAAAAGACTACCAACAACAGAGACCTACCAAGGAAGAGGGAAGGCAGACTACCAACAACAGAGACCTACTAAGGAAGACGGTAAACAGAGTACCAACAACAGAGACCTACCAAGGAAGAGTATTAACAGACTACCAACAACAGGGACCTAACAAGGAAGACAGTAAACAGACTACCAACAACAGAGACCTACCAAGGAAGCAAGAGAGACCTACCAAGGAAGAGTGTTAACAGACTACCAACAACATAGACGTACCAAGAAAGAGGATAAACAAAGTACCAACAACAGAGACCTACTGAGGAAGAGGGTGAAAAGACTACCGACAACAGAGACCTACCAAGGAAGAGGGTAGACAGACTACAAAAAACAGAGATCTACCGAGAAAGAGGGTAAACAGAATACCAACAACAGAGACCTACCAAGGAAGAGGTTAAACAGACTACCAACAACAGAGGGTTATCAAGGAAGTGTGTAATCAGACTACCAACAACATAGACTTACCAAGGAAGAGGATAAACAGAGTACCAACAACAGAGACCTACGGAGGAAGAGGGTAAAAAGACTACCAACAACACAGACCTACCAACAAAGAGGGTAAGCAGACTACCAACAAAAGAGGGTAAACAGCCTACCAACAACATAGAACTACCAAGGAAGCAACAGAGACCTACCAATGAAGTGTTAAACAGACTACCAACAACAGAGACCTACCGAGAAAGAGGGTAAACAGACTACCAACAACAGGGGCCTACCAAGGAAGCAACAGAGACCTACCAAGGAAGAGTGGTAACAGACTACAAACAACAGAGGCCTACCAAGGAAGGGTGTAAACAGACTACCAACAACAGAGACCTACCAAGGAAGAGGGTAGACAGTCTACAAACAACAGAGATCTACCGAGAAAGAGGGTAAACAGACTACCAACAACAGAGACCTACCAAGGAAGAGGTTAAACAGACTACCAACAACAGAGGGTTATCAAGGAAGTGTGTAATCAGACTACCAACAACATAGACTTACCAAGGAAGAGGATAAACAGAGTACCAACAACAGAGACCTACGGAGGAAGAGGGTGAAAAGACTACCAACAACAGAGACCTACCAACAAAGTGGGTAAGCAGACTACCAACAACATAGAACTACCAAGGAAGCAACAGAGACCTACCAATGAAGTGTTAAACAGACTACCAACAACAGAGACCTACCGAGAAAGAGGGTAAACAGACTACCAACAACAGGGGCCTACCAAGGAAGCAACAGAGACCTACCAAGGAAGAGTGGTAACAGACTACAAACAAAAGAGACCTACCAAGGAAGGGTGTAAACAGACTACCAACAACAGAGACCTACTGAGGAAGAGGGTGAAAAGACTACCAACAACAGAGACCTACCAAGGAAGAGGGTAGACAGACTACAAACAACAGAGATCTACTGAGAAAGAGTGTAAACAGACTACCAACAACAGAGACCTACCAAGGAAGAGGTTAAACAGACTACCAACAACAGAGACTTATCAAGGAAGTGTGTAATCAGACTACCAACAACATAGACTTACCAAGGAAGAGGATAAACAGAGTACCAACAACAGAGACCTACGGAGGAAGAGGGTAAAAAGACTACCAACAACAGAGACCTACCAACAAAGAGGGTATGCAGACTACCAACAAAAGAGACCTACTGAGGAAGAGGGTAAACAGACTACCAACAACATAGAACTACCAAGGAAGGAACAGAGACCTACCAATGAAGTGTTAAACAGACTACCAACAACAGAAACCTACCGAGAAAGAGGGTAAACAGACTACCAACAACAGGGGCCTACCAAGGAAGCAACAGAGACCTACCAAGGAAGAGCGGTAACAGACTACAAACAACAGAGACCTACCAAGGAAGAGTGTAAACAGACTACCAACAACAGAAACCTACTGAGGAAGAGGGTAAACAGACTACCAACAACATAGACCTACCAAGGAAGCAACAGAGACCTACCATTGAAGAGTGTTAACAGACTACCAACAACATAGACCTACCAAGGAAGAGGATAAACAGAGTACCAACAACAGAGACCTACCAAGGAAGAGGGTAAACAGTCTACAGGTGAAGATTTTTTATACATTTTCCTCATTTTTATGCTCTCTCCATTATGTGACTATAGGAAGATGCTTATATGCATAGGTTAAAGCAAGGAATTAATCAAGGGAAACTTTGTGGACAAGCTTTCCCTTTTTCAATGATTTCTTCTACTACAGAGTGTTTACACAAAAAGTGTGGTGTGGGTTCTTTGATGAATACTTCCTGGTCAGTTTCATGATTGGATTCACTTTAACATCCATGCGGGAGATCCATTTTGGATGTTCCATACTTTTTTGTGTCTTAAGTTTCTTTGGTCTGAAACTGAGTTTAGTCTCTAAGAATAAGTAATCATTTTTTTCCGATGAGGGATGTTAAAATCAATACAAAAAACTTAGCATGGGTAAATCTTACAGCTAGAAACATGATTGCATGCCCAAGGTCGTCAAGCTAGTACTGTTGTCGCTCACTGTTGTATCACAGAACTGGTCAGAAATAATGTTCGCTTTATGGGTCATCAGTAAAGGAAGGGATATAGGGCCTTAAGCTCTTTCTTTTGCATTTTAAGAAATGTAGAGTTATGTTGTGCTACAAGTCTGCCTATGATATGCAGCCCATGGATTAAGTAAGTCAGGATTGATAAGCAACTTTCTAATTCAGAAAAAACAAAGTGTCAGCTCTGATGAGTTGGGTTCGAACCACAAGCCCTATGCTTGTAATTCATGTTCATGCTACTTGTTTTTGCATTTCTTTGTTGTGCTTGTTTGTATGTCGGTATGGGGGTGTTCTGCAACACTCCCGGGGTCGGGGAGATTTTTTGTTCTTTCTAATTTCAGAAATTTCAGAGAGAGAAAGAGACCTACCGAAGAAGAGGGAATACAGAGCACCAACAACAGAGACCTACCAAGGAAAAGGGCAAAAAGACAACCAACAACAGGGACCTACCAAGGAAGAGGGAAGGCAGACTACCAACAACAGAGACCTACTAAGGAAGACGGTAAACAGACTGCCAACAACAGAGACCTACCAAGAAAGAGTATTAACAGACTACCAACAACAGGGACCTAACAAGGAAGACAGTAAACAGACTACCAACAAAAGAGAACTACCAAGGAAGCAAGAGAGACCTACCAAGGAAGAGTGTTAACAGACTACCAACAACATAGACGTACCAAGGAAGAGGATAAACAAAGTAGCAACAACAGAGATCTACCGAGAAAGAGGGTAAACAGACTACCAACAACAGAGACCTACCAAGGAAGAGGTTAAACAGACTACCAACAACAGAGACTTATCAAGGAAGTGTGTAATCAGACTACCAACAACATAGACTTACCAAGGAAGAGGATAAACAGAGTACCAACAACAGAGACCTACCGAGGAAGAGGGTAAAAAGACTACCAACAACATAGACCTACCAAGGAAGCAACAGAGACCTACCACTGAACAGTGTTAACAGACTACCAACAACATAGACCTACCAAGGGAGGGGATAAACAGAGTACCAACAACAGAGACCTACCAAGGAAGAGGGTAAACAGTCCACAGGTGAAGATTTTTTATACATTTTCCTCATTTTTATGCTCTCTCCATTATGTGGCTATAGGTTAAAGCAAGGAGTTAATCAAGGGAAACTTTGTGGACAAGCTTTCCCTTTTTCAATGATTTCTTCTACTACAGAGTGTTTACACAAAAAGTGTGGTGTGGGTTCTTTGATGAATACTTCCTGGTCAGTTTCATGATTGGATTCACTTTAACATCCATGCGGGAGATCCATTTTGGATGTTCCATACTTTTTTGTGTCTTAAGTTTCTTTGGTCTGAAACTGAGTTTAGTCTCTAAGAATAAGTAATCATTTTTTTCTGATGAGGGATGTTAAAATCAATACAAAAAACTTAGCATGGGTAAATCTTACAGCTAGAAACATGATTGCATGCCCAAGGTGGTCAAGCTAGTACTGTTGTGGCTCACTGTTGTATCGCAGAACTGGTCAGAAATAATGTTCGCTTTATGGGTCATCAGTAAAGGAAGGGATATAGGGCCTTAAGCTCTTTCTTTTGCATTTTAAGAAATGTAGAGTTATGTTGTGCTACAAGTCTGCCTATGATATGCAGCCCATGGATTAAGTAAGTCAGGATTGATAAGCAACTTTCTAATTCAGAAAAAACAAAGTGTAAGCTCTGATGAGTTGGGTTCGAACCACAAGCCCTATGCTTGTAATTCATGTTCATGCTACTTGTTTTTGCATTTCTTTGTTGTGCTTGTTTGTATGTCGGGGTGGGGGTGTTCTGCAACACTCCCGGGGTCGGGGAGATTTTTTGTTCTTTCTAATTTCAGAAATTTCAGAGAGAGAAAGAGACCTACCGAAGAAGAGGGAATACAGAGTACAAACAACAGAGACCTACCGAGGAAAAGGGCAAAAAGACAACCAACTACAGGGACCTACCAAGGAAGAGGGAAGGCAGACTACCAACAACAGAGACCTACTAAGGAAGACGGTAAACAGACTGCCAACAACAGAGACCTACCAAGAAAGAGTATTAACAGACTACCAACAACAGGGACCTAACAAGGAAGACAGTAAACAGACTACCAACAACAGAGACCTACCAAGGAAGCAAGAGAGACCTACCAAGGAAGAGTGTTAACAGACTACCAACAACATAGACGTACCAAGAAAGAGGATAAACAAAGTACCAACAACAGAAACCTACTGAGGAAGAGGGTGAAAAGGCTACCAACAACATAGACGTACCAAGGAAGAGGATAAACAAAGTACCAACAACAGAGATCTACCGAGAAAGAGGGTAAACAGAATACCAACAACAGAGACCTACCAAGGAAGAGGTTAAACAGACTACCAACAACAGAGACTTATCAAAGAAGTGTGTAATCAGACTACCAACAACATAGACTTACCAAGGAAGAGGATAAACAGAGTACCAACAACAGAGACCTACCGAGGAAGAGGGTAAACAGACTACCAACAACATAGACCTACCAAGGAAGCAACAGAGACCTACCACTGAACAGTGTTAACAGACTACCAACAACATAGACCTACCAAGGGAGGGGATAAACAGAGTACCAACAACAGAGACCTACCAAGGAAGAGGGTAAACAGTCTACAGGTGAAGATTTTTTATACATTTTTCTCATTTTAATGCTCTCTCCATTATGTGGCTATAGGTTAAAGCAAGGAGTTAATCAAGGGAAACTTTGTGGACAAGCTTTCCCTTTTTCAATGATTTCTTCTACTACAGAGTGTTTACACAAAAAGTGTGGTGTGGGTTCTTTGATGAATACTTCCTGGTCAGTTTCATGATTGGATTCACTTTAACATCCATGCGGGAGATCCATTTTGGATGTTCCATACTTTTTTGTGTCTTAAGTTTCTTTGGTCTGAAACTGAGTTTAGTCTCTAAGAATAAGTAATCATTTTTTTCTGATGAGGGATGTTAAAATCAATACAAAAAACTTAGCATGGGTAAATCTTACAGCGAGAAACATGATTGCATGCCCAGGTCAAGCTAGTACTGTTGTGGCTCACTGTTGTATCACAGAACTGGTCAGAAATAATGTTCGCTTTATGGGTCATCAGTAAAGGAAGGGATATAGGGCCTTAAGCTCTTTCTTTTGCATTTTAAGAAATGTAGAGTTATGTTGTGCTACAAGTCTGCCTATGATATGCAGCCCATGGATTAAGTAAGTCAGGATTGATAAGCAACTTTCTAATTCAGAAAAAACAAAGTGTCAGCTCTGATGAGTTGGGTTCGAACCACAAGCCCTATGCTTGTAATTCATGTTCATGCTACTTGTTTTTGCATTTCTTTGTTGTGCTTGTTTGTATGTCGGGGTGGGGGTGTTCTGCAACACTCCCGGGGTCGGGGAGATTTTTTGTTCTTTCTAATTTCAGAAATTTCAGAGAGAGAAAGAGACCTACCGAAGAAGAGGGAATACAGAGTACCAACAACAGAGACCTACCAAGGAAAAGGGCAAAAAGTCAACCAACAACAGGGACCTACCAAGGAAGAGGGAAGGCAGACTACCAACAACAGAGACCTACTAAGGAAGACGGTAAACAGACTGCCAACAACAGAGACCTACCAAGAAAGAGTATTAACAGACTACCAACAACAGGGACCTAACAAGGAAGACAGTAAACAGACTACCAACAACAGAGACCTACCAAGGAAGCAAGAGAGACCTACCAAGGAAGAGTGTTAACAGACTACCAACAACATAGACGTACCAAGGAAGAGGATAAACAAAGTAGCAACAACAGAGATCTACCGAGAAAAAGGGTAAACAGACTACCAACAACAGAGACCTACCAAGGAAGAGGTTAAACAGACTACCAACAACAGAGACTTATCAAGGAAGTGTGTAATCAGACTACCAACAACATAGACTTACCAAGGAAGAGGATAAACAGAGTACCAACAACAGAGACCTACTGAGGAAGAGGGTAAAAAGACTACCAACAACATAGACCTACCAAGGAAGCAACAGAGACCTACCACTGAACAGTGTTAACAGACTACCAACAACATAGACCTACCAAGGGAGGGGATAAACAGAGTACCAACAACAGAGACCTACCAAGGAAGAGGGTAAACAGTCTACAGGTGAAGATTTTTTATACATTTTCGTCATTTTTATGCTCTCTCCATTATGTGGCTATAGGTTAAAGCAAGGAGTTAATCAAGGGAAACTTTGTGGACAAGCTTTCCCTTTTTCAATGATTTCTTCTACTACAGAGTGTTTACACAAAAAGTGTGGTGTGGGTTCTTTGATGAATACTTCCTGGTCAGTTTCATGATTGGATTCACTTTAACATCCATGCGGGAGATCCATTTTGGATGTTCCATACTTTTTTGTGTCTTAAGTTTCTTTGGTCTGAAACTGAGTTTAGTCTCTAAGAATAAGTAATCATTTTTTTCTGATGAGGGATGTTAAAATCAATACAAAAAACTTAGCATGGGTAAATCTTACAGCTAGAAACATGATTGCATGCCCAAGGTGGTCAAGCTAGTACTGTTGTGGCTCACTGTTGTATCACAGAACTGGTCAGAAATAATGTTCGCTTTATGGGTCATCAGTAAAGGAAGGGATATAGGGCCTTAAGCTCTTTCTTTTGCATTTTAAGAAATGTAGAGTTATGTTGTGCTACAAGTCTGCCTATGATATGCAGCCCATGGATTAAGTAAGTCAGGATTGATCAGCAACTTTCTAATTCAGAAAAAACAAAGTGTAAGCTCTGATGAGTTGGGTTCGAACCACAAGCCCTATGCTTGTAATTCATGTTCATGCTACTTGTTTTTGCATTTCTTTGTTGTGCTTGTTTGTATGTCGGGGTGGGGGTGTTCTGCAACACTCCCGGGGTCGGGGAGATTTTTTGTTCTTTCTAATTTCAGAAATTTCAGAGAGAGAAAGAGACCTACCGAAGAAGAGGGAATACAGAGTACCAACAACAGAGACCTACCGAGGAAAAGGGCAAAAAGACAACCAACAACAGGGACCTACCAAGGAAGAGGGAAGGCAGACTACCAACAACAGAGACGTACTAAGGAAGACGGTAAACAGACTGCCAACAACAGAGACCTACCAAGAAAGAGTATTAACAGACTACCAACAACAGGAACCTAACAAGGAAGACAGTAAACAGACTACCAACAACAGAGACCTACCAAGGAAGCAAGAGAGACCTACCAAGGAAGAGTGTTAACAGACTACCAACAACATAGACGTACCAAGAAAGAGGATAAACAAAGTACCAACAACAGAAACCTACTGAGGAAGAGGGTGAAAAGGCTACCAACAACATAGACGTACCAAGGAAGAGGATAAACAAAGTACCAACAACAGAGATCTACCGAGAAAAAGGGTAAACAGAATACCAACAACAGAGACCTACCAAGGAAGAGGTTAAACAGACTACCAACAACAGAGACTTATCAAAGAAGTGTGTAATCAGACTACCAACAACATAGACTTAACAAGGAAGAGGATAAACAGAGTACCAACAACAGAGACCTAGCGAGGAAGAGGGTAAACAGACTACCAACAACATAGACCTACCAAGGAAGCAACAGAGGCCTACCACTGAACAGTGTTAACAGACTACCAACAACATAGACCTACCAAGGGAGGGGATAAACAGAGTACCAACAACAGAGACCTACCAAGGAAGAGGGTAAACAGTCTACAGGTGAAGATTTTTTATACATTTTCCTCATTTTAATGCTCTCTCCATTATGTGGCTATAGGTTAAAGCCAGGAGTTAATCAAGGGAAACTTTGTGGACAAGCTTTCCCTTTTTCAATGATTTCTTCTACTACAGAGTGTTTACACAAAAAGTGTGGTGTGGGTTCTTTGATGAATACTTCTTGGTCAGTTTCATGATTGGATTCACTTTAACATCCATGCGGGAGATCCATTTTGGATGTTCCATACTTTTTTGTGTCTTAAGTTTCTTTGGTCTGAAACTGAGTTTAGTCTCTAAGAATAAGTAATCATTTTTTTCTGATGAGGGATGTTAAAATCAATACAAAAAACTTAGCATGGGTAAATCTTACAGCTAGAAACATGATTGCATGCCCAAGGTGGTCAAGCTAGTACTGTTGTGGCTCACTGTTGTATCACAGAACTGGTCAGAAATAATGTTCGCTTTATGGGTCATCAGTAAAGGAAGGGATATAGGGCCTTAAGCTCTTTCTTTTGCATTTTAAGAAATGTAGAGTTATGTTGTGCTACAAGTCTGCCTATGATATGCAGCCCATGGATTAAGTAAGTCAGGATTGATAAGCAACTTTCTAATTCAGAAAAAACAAAGTGTAAGCTCTGATGAGTTCGGTTCGAACCACAAGCCCTACGCTTGTAATTCAAGTTCATGCTACTTGTTTTTGCATTTCTTTGTTGTGCTTGTTTGTATGTCGGGGTGGGGGTGTTCTGCAACACTCCCGGGGTCGGGGAGATTTTTTGTTCTAATTTCAGAAATTTCAGAGAGAGACAGAGACCTACCGAAGAAGAGGGAGTACAGAGTACCAACAACAGAAACCTACCAAGGAAGAGTGTAAAAAGACTACCAACAACATAGACCTACCAAGGAAGAGGTTAAACAGACTACCAACAACAGAGACTTATCAAGGAAGTGTGTAATCAGACTACGAACAACATAGACTTACCAAGGAAGAGAATAAACAGAGTACCAACAACAGAGACCTACGGAGGAAGAGGGTAAAAAGACTATCAACAACAGAGACCTACCAACGAAGAGGGTAAGCAGACTACCAACAAAAGAGACCTACTGACGAAGAGGGTAAACAGACTACCAACAACATAGAACTACCAAGGAAGCAACAGAGACCTAACAATGAAGTGTTAAACAGACTACCAACAACAGAGACATACCGAGAAAGAGGGTAAACAGACTACCAACAACAGGGGCCTACCAAGGAAGCAACAGAGACCTACCGAGTAAGAGTGGTAACAGACTACAAACAACAGAGACCTACCAAGGAAGAGTGTAAACAGACTACCAACAACAGAGACCTACCGAGGAAGAGGGTAAACAGACTACCAACAACATAGACCTACCAAGGAAGCAACAGAGACCTACCATTGAAGAGTGTTAACAGACTACCAACAACATAGGCCTACCAAGGAAGAGGATAAACAGAGTACCAACAACAGAGACCTACCAAGGAAGAGGGTAAACAGTCTACAGGTGAAGATTTTTTATACATTTTCCTCATTTTTATGCTCTCTCCATTATGTGACTATAGGAAGATGCTTATATGCATAGGTTAAAGCAAGGAGTTAATCAAGGGAAACTTTGTGGACAAGCTTTCCCTTTTTCAATGATTTCTTCTACTACAGAGTGTTTACACAAAAAGTGTGGTGTGGGTTCTTTGACGAATACTTCCTGGTCAGTTTCATGATTGGATTCACTTTAACATCCATGCGGGAGATCCATTTCGGATGTTCCATACTTTTTTGTGTCTTAAGTTTCTTTGGTCTGAAACTGAGTTTAGTCTCTAAGAATAAGTAATCATTTTTTTCTGATGAGGGATGTTAAAATCAATACAAAAAACTTAGCATGGGTAAATCTTACAGCTAGAAACATGATTGCATGCCCAAGGTGGTCAAGCTAGTACTGTTGTGGCTCACTGTTGTATCACAGAACTGGTCAGAAATAATGTTCGCTTTATGGGTCATCAGTAAAGGAAGGGATATAGGGCCTTAAGCTCTTTCTTTTGCATTTTAAGAAATGTAGAGTTATGTTGTGCTACAAGTCTGCCTATGATATCCAACCCATGGATTAAGTAAGTCAGGATTGATAAGCAACTTTCTAATTCAGAAAAAACAAAGTGTAAGCTCTGATGAGTTGGGTTCGAACCACAAGCCCTATGCTTGTAATTCATGTTCATGCTACTTGTTTTTGCATTTCTTTGTTGTGCTTGTTTGTATGTCGGGGTGGGGGTGTTCTGCAACACTCCCGGGGTCGGGGAGATTTTTTGTTCTTTCTAATTTCAGAAATTTCAGAGAGAGACAGAGACCTACCGAAGAAGATGGAATACAGAGTACCAACAACAGAGACCTACCAAGGAAGAGTGTAAATAGACTACCAACTACATAGACCTACCAACGAAGAGGAGAAACAGAGTACCAACAACAGAGACCTACCGAGGAAAAGGGCAAAAAGACTACCAACAACAGAGACCTACCAAGGAAGAGGGAAGGCAGACTACCAACAACAGAGACCTACTAAGGAAGAGGGTAAACAGACTACCAACAACAGAGACCTACCAAGGAAGAGTATTAACAGACTACCAACAACGGGGACCTAACAAGGAAGACAGTAAACAGACTACCAACAACAGAGACCTACCAAGGAAGCAAGAGAGACCTACCAAGGAAGAGTGTTAACAGACTACCAACAACATAGACGTACCAAGAAAAAGGATAAACAAAGTACCAACAACAGAGACCTACTGAGGAAGAGGGTGAAAAGACTACCGACAACAGAGACCTACCAAGGAAGAGGGTAGACAGACTACAAACAACAAAGATCTACCGAGAAAGAGGGTAAACAGAATACCAACAACAGAGACCTACCAAGGAAGAGGTTAAACAGACTACCAACAACAGAGGGTTATCAAGGAAGTGTGTAATCAAACTACCAACAACATAGACTTACCAAGGAAGAGGATAAACAGAGTACCAACAACAGAGACCTAGGGAGGAAGAGGGTAAAAAGACAACCAACAACAGAGACCTACCAACAAAGAGGGTAAGCAGACTACCAACAAAAGAGGGTAAACAGCCTACCAACAACATAGAACTACCAAGGAAGCAACAGAGACCTACCAATGAAGTGTTAAACAGACTACCAACAACAGAGACCTACCGAGAAAGAGGGTAAACAGACTACCAACAACAGGGGCCTACCAAGGAAGCAACAGAGACCTACCAAGGAAGAGTGGTAACAGACTACAAACAACAGAGGCCTACCAAGGAAGGGTGTAAACAGACTACCAACAACAGAGACCTACTGAGGAAGAGGGTGAAAAGACTACCAACAACAGAGACCTACCAAGGAAGAGGGTAGACAGACTACAAACAACAGAGATCTACCGAGAAAGAGGGTAAACAGACTACCAACAACAGAGACCTACCAAGGAAGAGGTTAAACAGACTACCAACAACAGAGACTTATCAAGGAAGTGTGTAATCAGACTACCAACAACATAGACTTACCAAGGAAGAGGATAAACAGAGTACCAACAACAGAGACCTACAGAGGAAGAGGGTAAAAAGACTACCAACAACAGAGACCTACCAACAAAGAGGGTATTCAGACTACCAACAAAAGAGACCTACTGAGGAAGAGGGTAAACAGACTACCAACAACATAGACCTACCAAGGAAGCAACAGAGACCTACCATTGAAGAGTGTTAACAGACTACCAACAACATAGACCTACCAAGGAAGAGGATAAACAGAGTACCAACAACAGAGACCTACCAAGGAAGAGGGTAAACAGTCTACAGGTGAAGATTTTTTATACATTTTCCTCATTTTTATGCTCTCTCCATTATGTGACTATAGGAAGATGCTTATATGCATAGGTTAAAGCAAGGAGTTAATCAAGGGAAACTTTGTGGACAAGCTTTCCCTTTTTCAATGATTTCTTCTACTACAGAGTGTTTACACAAAAAGTGTGGTGTGGGTTCTTTGATGAATACTTCCTGGTCAGTTTCATGATTGGATTCACTTTAACATCCATGCGGGAGATCCATTTTGGATGTTCCATACTTTTTTGTGTCTTAAGTTTCTTTGGTCTGAAACTGAGTTTAGTCTCTAAGAATAAGTAATCATTTTTTTCTGATGAGGGATGTTAAAATCAATACAAAAAGCTTAGCATGGGTAAATCTTACAGCTAGAAACATGATTGCATGCCCAAGGTGGTCAAGCTAGTACTGTTGTGGCTCACTGTTGTATCACAGAACTGGTCAGAAATAATGTTCGCTTTATGGGTCATCAGTAAAGGAAGGGATATAGGGCCTTAAGCTCTTTCTTTTGCATTTTAAGAAATGTAGAGTTATGTTGTGCTACAAGTCTGCCTATGATATGCAGCCCATGGATTAAGTAAGTCAGGATTGATAAGCAACTTTCTAATTCAGAAAAAACAAAGTGTAAGCTCTGATGAGTTGGGTTCGAACCACAAGCCCTATGCTTGTAATTCATGTTCATGCTACTTGTTTTTGCATTTCTTTGTTGTGCTTGTTTGTATGTCGGGATGGGGGTGTTCTGCAACACTCCCGGGGTCGGGGAGATTTTTTGTTCTTTCTAATTTCAGAAATTTCAGAGAGAGACAGAGACCTACCGAAGAAGACGGAATACAGAGTACCAACAACAGAGACCTACCAAGGAAGAGTGTAAATAGACTACCAACAACATAGACCTACCAACGAAGAGGAGAAACAGAGTACCAACAACAGAGACCTACCGAGGAAAAGGGCAAAAAGACTACCAACAACAGAGACCTACCAAGGAAGAGGGAAGGCAGACTACCAACAACAGAGACCTACTAAGGAAGAGGATAAACAGAGTACCAACAACAGAGACCTACCAAGGAAGAGTATTAACAGACTAGCAACAACGGGGAACTAACAAGGAAGACAGTAAACAGACTACCAACAACAGAGACCTACGAAGGAAGCAAGAGAGACCTACCAAGGAAGAGTGTTAACAGACTACCAACAACATAGACGTACCAAGACAGAGGATAAACAAAGTACCAACAACAGAGACCTACTGAGGAAGAGGGTGAAAAGACTACCAACAACAGAGACCTACCAAGGAAGAGGGTAGACAGTCTACAAACAACAGAGATCTACCGAGAAAGAGGTTAAACAGTCTACCTACAACAGAGACCTACCAAGGAAGAGGTTAAACAGACTACCAACAACAGAGGGTTATCAAGGAAGTGTGTAATCAGACTACCAACAACATAGACTTACCAAGGAAGAGGATAAACAGAGTACCAACAACAGAGACCTACGGAGGAAGAGGGTAAAAAGACTACCAACAACAGAGACCTACCAACAAAGAGGGTAAGCAGACTACCAACAAAAGAGGGTAAACAGACTACCAACAACATAGAACTACCAAGGAAGCAACAGAGACCTACCAATGAAGTGTTAAACAGACTACCAACAACAGAGACCTACCGAGAAAGAGGGTAAACAGACTACCAACAACAGGGGCCTACCAAGGAAGCAACAGAGACCTACCAAGGAAGAGTGGTAACAGACTACAAACAACAGAGACCTACCAAGGAAGGGTGTAAACAGACTACCAACAACAGAGACCTACTGAGGAAGAGGGTGAAAAGACTACCAACAACAGAGACCTACCAAGGAAGAGGGTAGACAGACTACAAACAACAGAGATCTACTGAGAAAGAGGGTAAACAGACTACCAACAACAGAGACCTACCAAGGAAGAGGTTAAACAGACTACCAACAACAGAGACTTATCAAGGAAGTGTGTAATCAGACTACGAACAACATAGACTTACCAAGGAAGAGGATAAACAGAGTACCAACAACAGAGACCTACGGAGGAAGAGGGTAAAAAGACTACCAACAACAGAGACCTACCAACAAACAGGGTATGCAGACTACCAACAAAAGAGACCTACTGAGGAAGAGGGTAAACAGACTACCAACAACATAGAACTACCAAGGAAGGAACAGAGACCTACCAATGAAGTGTTAAACAGACTACCAACAACAGAAACCTACCGAGAAATAGGGTAAACAGACTACCAACAACAGGGGCCTACCAAGGAAGCAACAGAGACCTACCAAGGAAGAGCGGTAACAGACTAAAAACAACAGAGACCTACCAAGGAAGAGTGTAAACAGACTACCAACAACAGAAACCTACTGAGGAAGAGGGTAAACAGACTACCAACAACATAGACCTACCAAGGAAGCAACAGAGACCTACCATTGAACAGTGTTAACAGACTACCAACAACATAGACCTACCAAGGAAGAGGATAAACAGAGTACCAACAACAGAGACCTACCAAGGAAGAGGGTAAACAGTCTACAGGTGAAGATTTTTTATACATTTTCCTCATTTTTATGCTCTCTCCATTATGTGACTATAGGAAGATGCTTATATGCATAGGTTAAAGCAAGGAATTAATCAAGGGAAACTTTGTGGACAAGCTTTCCCTTTTTCAATGATTTCTTCTACTACAGAGTGTTTACACAAAAAGTGTGGTGTGGGTTCTTTGATGAATACTTCCTGGTCAGTTTCATGATTGGATTCACTTTAACATCCATGCGGGAGATCCATTTTGGATGTTCCATACTTTTTTGTGTCTTAAGTTTCTTTGGTCTGAAACTGAGTTTAGTCTCTAAGAATAAGTAATCATTTTTTTCTGATGAGGGATGTTAAAATCAATACAAAAAACTTAGCATGGGTAAATCTTACAGCTAGAAACATGATTGCATGCCCAAGGTGGTCAAGCTAGTACTGTTGTGGCTCACTGTTGTATCACAGAACTGGTCAGAAATAATGTTCGCTTTATGGGTCATCAGTAAAGGAAGGGATATAGGGCCTTAAGCTCTTTCTTTTGCATTTTAAGAAATGTAGAGTTATGTTGTGCTACAAGTCTGCCTATGATATGCAGCCCATGGATTAAGTAAGTCAGGATTGATAAGCAACTTTCTAATTCAGAAAAAACAAAGTGTAAGCTCTGATGAGTTGGGTTCGAACCACAAGCCCTATGCTTGTAATTCATGTTCATGCTACTTGTTTTTGCATTTCTTTGTTGTGCTTGTTTGTATGTCGGGATGGGGGTGTTCTGCAACACTCCCGGGGTCGGGGATATTTTTTGTTCTTTCTAATTTCAGAAATTTCAGAGAGAGAAAGAGACCTACCGAAGAAGAGGGAATACAGAGTACCAAAAACAGAGACCTACCGAGGAAAAGGGCAAAAAGACAACCAACAACAGGGACCTACCAAGGAAGAGGGAAGGCAGACTACCAACAACAGAGACCTACTAAGGAAGACGGTAAACAGACTGCCAACAACAGAGACCTACCAAGAAAGAGTATTAACAGACTACCAACAACAGGGACCTAACAAGGTAGACAGTAAACAGACTACCAACAACAGAGACCTACCAAGGAAGCAAGAGAGACCTACCAAGGAAGAGTGTTAACAGACTACCAACAACATAGACGTACCAAGGAAGAGGATAAACAAAGTAGCAACAACAGAGATCTACCGAGAAAGAGGGTAAACAGACTACCAACAACAGAGACCTACCAAGGAAGAGGTTAAACAGACTACCAACAACAGAGACTTATCAAGGAAGTGTGTAATCAGACTACCAACAACATAGACTTACCAAGGAAGAGGATAAACAGAGTACCAACAACAGAGACCTACCGAGGAAGAGGGTAAACAGACTACCAACAACATAGACCTACCAAGGAAGCAACAGAGACCTACCACTGAACAGTGTTAACAGACTACCAACAACATAGACCTACCAAGGAAGAGGATAAACAGAGTACCAACAACAGAGACCTACCAAGGAAGAGGGTAAACAGTCTACAGGTGAAGATTTTTTATACATTTTCCTCATTTTTATGCTCTCTCCATTATGTGGCTATAGGTTAAAGCAAGGAGTTAATCAAGGGAAACTTTGTGGACAAGCTTTCCCTTTTTCAATGATTTCTTCTACTACAGAGTGTTTACACAAAAAGTGTGGTGTGGGTTCTTTGATGAATACTTCCTGGTCAGTTTCATGATTGGATTCACTTTAACATCCATGCGGGAGATCCATTTTGGATGTTCCATACTTTTTTGTGTCTTAAGTTTCTTTGGTCTGAAACTGAGTTTAGTCTCTAAGAATAAGTAATCATTTTTTTCTGATGAGGGATGTTAAAATCAATACAAAAAACTTAGCATGGGTAAATCTTACAGCTATAAACATGATTGCATGCCCAAGGTGGTCAAGCTAGTACTGTTGTGGCTCACTGTTGTATCACAGAACTGGTCAGAAATAATGTTCGCTTTATGGGTCATCAGTAAAGGAAGGGATATAGGGCCTTAAGCTCTTTCTTTTGCATTTTAAGAAATGTAGAGTTATGTTGTGCTACAAGTCTGCCTATGATATGCAGCCCATGGATTAAGTAAGTCAGGATTGATAAGCAACTTTCTAATTCAGAAAAAACAAAGTGTAAGCTCTGATGAGTTGGGTTTGAACCACAAGCCCTATGCTTGTAATTCATGTTCATGCTACTTGTTTTTGCATTTCTTTGTTGTGCTTGTTTGTATGTCGGGATGGGGGTGTTCTGCAACACTCCTGGGGTCGGGGAGATTTTTTGTTCTTTCTAATTTCAGAAATTTCAGAGAGAGACAGAGACCTACCGAAAAAGAGGGAATACAGAGTACCAACAACATAGACCTACCAACGAAGAGGAGAAACAGAGTACCAACAACAGAGACCTACCGAGGAAAAGGGCAAAAAGACGACCAACAACAGAGACCTACCAAGGAAGAGGGAAGGCAGACTACCAACAACAGAGACCTACTAAGGAAGAGGGTAAACAGACTGCCAACAACAGAGACCTACCAAGAAAGAGTATTAACAGACTACCAACAACAGGGACCTAACAAGGAAGACAGTAAACAGACTACCAACAACAGAGACCTACCAAGGAAGCAAGAGAGACCTACCAAGGAAGATCGTTAACAGACTACCAACAACATAGACGTACCAAGGAAGAGGATAAACAAAGTAGCAACAACAGAGATCTACCGAGAAAGAGGGTAAACAGACTACCAACAACAGAGACCTACCAAGGAAGAGGTTAAACAGACTACCAACAACAGAGACTTATCAAGGAAGTGTGTAATCAGACTACCAACAACATAGACTTACCAAGGAAGAGGATAAACAGAGTACCAACAACAGAGACCTACCGAGGAAGAGGGTAAACAGACTACCAACAACATAGACCTACCAAGGAAGCAACAGAGACCTACCACTGAACAGTGTTAACAGACTACCAACAACATAGACCTACCAAGGGAGGGGATAAACAGAGTACCAACAACAGAGACCTACCAAGGAAGAGGGTAAACAGTCTACAGGTGAAGATTTTTTATACATTTTCCTCATTTTAATGCTCTCTCCATTATGTGGCTATAGGTTAAAGCAAGGAGTTAATCAAGGGAAACTTTGTGGACAAGCTTTCCCTTTTTTAATGATTTCTTCTACTACAGAGTGTTTACACAAAAAGTGTGGTGTGGGTTCTTTGATGAATACTTCCTGGTCAGTTTCATGATTGGATTCACTTTAACATCCATGCGGGAGATCCATTTTGGATGTTCCATACTTTTTTGTGTCTTAAGTTTCTTTGGTCTGAAACTGAGTTTAGTCTCTAAGAATAAGTAATTATTTCTTTTCTGATGAGAGATGTTAAAATCAATACAAAAAACTTAGCATGGGTAAATCTTACAGCGAGAAACATGATTGCATGCCCAGGTCAAGCTAGTACTGTTGTGGCTCACTGTTGTATCACAGAAGTGGTCAGAAATAATGTTCGCTTTATGGGTCATCAGTAAAGGAAGGGATATAGGGCCTTAAGCTCTTTCTTTTGCATTTTAAGAAATGTAGAGTTATGTTGTGCTACAAGTCTGCCTATGATATGCAGCCCATGGATTAAGTAAGTCAGGATTGATAAGCAACTTTCTAATTCAGAAAAAACAAAGTGTAAGCTCTGATGGGTTGGTTTCGAACCACAAGCCCTATGCTTGTAATTCATGTTCATGCTACTTGTTTTTGCATTTCTTTGTTGTGCTTGTTTGTATGTCGGGGTGGGGGTGTTCTGCAACACTCCCGGGGTCGGGGAGATTTTTTGTTCTTTCTAATTTCAGAAATTTCAGACAGAGACAGAGACCTACCGAAGAAGACGGAATACAGAGTACCAACAACAGAGACCTACCAAGGAAGAGTGTAAATAGACTACCAACAACATAGACCTACCAAGGAAGAGTTTAAACAGACTACCAACAACAGAGACTTATCAAGGAAGTGTGTAATCAGACTACCAAAAACATAGACTTACCAAGGAAGAGAATAAACAGAGTAACAACAACAGAGACCTACAGAGGAAGAGGGTAAAAAGACTACCAACAACAGAGACTTACCAACGAAGAGGGTAAGCAGACTACCAACAAAAGAGACCTACTGAGGAAGAAGGTAAACAGACTACCAACAACATAGAACTACCAAGGAAGCAACAGAGACCTAACAATGAAGTGTTAAACAGACTACCAACAACAGAGACCTACCGAGAAAGAGGGTAAACAGACTACCAACAACAGGGGCCTACCAAGGAAGCAACAGAGACCTACCAAGTAAGAGTGGTAACAGACTACAAACAACAGAGACCTACCAAGGAAGAGTGTAAAGAGACTACCAACAACAGAGACCTACCGAGGAAGAGGGTAAACAGACTACCAACAACATAGACCTACCAAGGAAGCAACAGAGACCTACCACTGAACAGTGTTAACAGACTACCAACAACATAGACCTACCAAGGAAGAGGATAAACAGAGTACCAACAACAGAGACCTACCAAGGAAGAGGGTAAACAGTCTACAGGTGAAGATTTTTTATACATTTTCCTCATTTTTATGCTCTCTCCATTATGTGACTATAGGAAGATGCTTATATGCATAGGTTAAAGCAAGGAGTTAATCAAGGGAAACTTTGTGGACAAGCTTTCCCTTTTTCAATGATTTCTTCTACTACAGAGTGTTTACACAAAAAGTGTGGTGTGGGTTCTTTGATGAATACTTCCTGGTCAGTTTCATGATTGGATTCACTTTAACATCCATGCGGGAGATCCATTTTGGATGTTCCATACTTTTTTGTGTCTTAAGTTTCTTTGGTCTGAAACTGAGTTTAGTCTCTAAGAATAAGTAATCATTTTTTTCTGATGAGGGATGTTAAAATCAATACAAAAAAGTTAGCATGGGTAATCTTACAGTTAGAAACATGATTGCATGCCCAAGGTGGTCAAGCTAGTACTGTTGTGGCTCACTGTTGTATCACAGAACTGGTCAGAAATAATGTTCGCTTTATGGGTCATCAGTAAAGGAAGGGATATAGGGCCTTAAGCTCTTTCTTTTGCATTTTAAGAAATGTAGAGTTATGTTGTGCTACAAGTCTGCCTATGATATGCAGCCCATGGATTAAGTAAGTCAGGATTGATAAGCAACTTTCTAATTCAGAAAAAACAAAGTGTAAGCTCTGATGAGTTGGGTTCGAACCACAAGCCCTATGCTTGTAATTCATGTTCATGCTACTTGTTTTTGCATTTCTTTGTTGTGCTTGTTTGTATGTCGGGGTCGGGGTGTTCTGCAACACTCCCGGGGTCGGGGCGATTTTTTGTTCTTTCTCATTTCAGAAATTTCAGAGAGAGACAGAGACCTACTGAAGAAGAGGGAATACAAAGTAGCAACAACAGAGACCTACCAAGGAAGAGTGTAAAGAGACTACCAACAACATAGACCTACCAATGAAGAGGAGAAACAGAGTACCAACAACAGAGACCTACCGAGGAAAAGGGAAAAATGACTACCAACAACAGAGACCTACCAATGAAGAGGGAAGGCAGACTACCAACAACAGAGACCTACTAAGGAAGAGGGTAAAAAGACTACCAACAACAGAGACCTACCAAGGTAGAGTATTAACAGACTACCAACAACAGGGACCTAACAAGGAAGACCTCAAACACACTACAAACAACAGAGACCTGCCAAGGAAGCGAGAGAGACCTACCAAGGAAGAGTGTTAACAGACTACCAACAACATAGACGTACCAAGGAAAAGGATAAACAAAGTACCAACAACAGAGACCTACTGAGGAAGCGGGTGAAAAGACTACCAACAACAGAGACCTACCAAGGAAGAGGGTAGACAGACTACAAACAACAGAGATCTACCGAGAAAGGGGGTAAACAGACTACCAACAACAGAGACCTACCAAGGAAGAGGTTAAACAGACTACCAACAACAGAGACTTATCAAGGAAGTGTGTAATCAGACTACCAACAACATAGACTTACCAAGGAAGAGGATAAACAGAAAGCCACCAACAGAGACCTACGGAGGAAGAGGGTAAAAAGACTACCAACCACAGAGACCTACCAACGAAGAGGGTAAGCAGACTACCAACCAAACAGACCTACTGAGCAAGGGGGTAAACAGACTACCAACAACATAGAACTACCAAGGAAGCAACAGAGACCTACCAATGAAGTGTTAAGTAGACTACCAACAACAGAGACATACCGAGAAAGAGGGTAAACAGACTACCAACAACAGGGGCCTACCAAGGAAGCAACAGAGACCTACCAAGGAAGAGTGGTAACAGACTACAAACAACAGAGACCTACCAAGGAAGAGTGTAAAAAGACTACCAACAACAGAGACCTACTGAGGAAGAGGGTAAACAGACTACCAACAACATAGATCTACCAATGAAGCAACAGAGACCTACCACTGAAGAGTGTTAACAGACTACCAACAACATAGAACTACCAAGGAAGAGGATAAACAGAGTACCAACGACAGAGACCTACCAAGGAAGAGGGTAAACAGTCTACAGGTGAAGATTTTTTATACATTTTCCTCATTTTTATGCTCTCTCCATTATGTGACTATAGGAAGATGCTTATATGCATAGGTTAAAGCAAGGAGTTAATCAAGGGAAACTTTGTGGACAAGCTTTCCCTTTTTCAATGATTTCTTCTACTACAGAGTGTTTACACAAAAAGTGTGGTGTGGGTTCTTTGATGCATACGTCCTGGTCAGTTTCATGATTGGATTCACTTTAACATCCATGCGGGAGATCCATTTTGGATGTTCCATACTTTTTTGTGTCTTAAGTTTCCTTGGTCTGAAACTGAGTTTAGTCTCTAAGAATAAGTAATCATTTTTTTCTGATGAGGGATGTTAAAATCAATACAAAAAACTTAGCATGGGTAAATCTTACAGCTAGAAACATGATTGCATGCCCAAGGTGGTCAAGCTAGTACTGTTGTGGCTCACTGTTGTATCACAGAACTGGTCAGAAATAATGTTCGCTTTATGGGTCATCAGTAAAGGAAGGGATATAGGGCCTTAAGCTCTTTCTTTTGCATTTTAAGAAATGTAGAGTTATGTTGTGCTACAAGTCTGCCTATGATATGCAGCCCATGGATTAAGTAAGTCAGGATTGATAAGCAACTTTCTAATTCAGAAAAAACAAAGTGTAAGCTCTGATGAGTTGGGTTCGAACCACAAGCCCTATGCTTGTAATTCATGTTCATGCTACTTGTTTTTGCATTTCTTTGTTGTGCTTGTTTGTATGTCGGGGTGGGGGTGTTCTGCAACACTCCCGGGGTGGGGAGATTTTTTGTTCTTTCTAATTTCAGAAATTTCAGAGAGAGAAAGAGACCTACCGAAGAAGAGGGAATACAGAGTACCAACAACAGAGACCTACCAAGGAAGAGTGTAAACAGCCTACCAACAACATAGACCTACCAAGGAAGAGGTTAAACAGACTACCAACAACAGAGACTTATCAAGGAAGTGTGTAATCAGACTACCAACAACATAGACTTACCAAGGAAGAGAATAAACAGAGTAACAACAACAGAGACCTGCAGAGGAAGAGGGTAAAAACACTACCAACAACAGAGACCTACCAACGAAGAGGGTAAGCAGACTACCAACAAAAGAGACCTACTGAGGAAGAGGGTAAACAGACTACCAACAACATAGAACTAGCAAGGAAGCAACAGAGACCTAACAATGAAGTGTTAAACAGACTACCAACAACAGAGACCTACCGAAAATGTGGGTAAACAGACTACCAAGAACAGGGGCCTACCAAGGAAGCAACAGAGACCTGCCAAGTAAGAGTGGTAACAGACTACAAACAACAGAGACCTACCAAGGAAGACTGTAAACAGACTACCAACAACAGAGAGCTACCGAGGAAGAGGCTAAACAGACTACCAACAACATAGACCTACCAAGGAAGCAACAGAGACGTACCACTGAACAGTGTTAACAGACTACCAACAACATAGACCTACCAAGGAAGAGGATAAACAGAGTACCAACAACAGAGACCTACCAAGGAAGAAGGTAAACAGTCTACAGGTGAAGATTTTTTATACATTTTCCTCATTTTTATGCTCTCTCCATTATGTGACTATAGGAAGATGCTTATATGCATAGGTTAAAGCAAGGAGTTAATCAAGGGAAACTTTGTGGACAAGCTTTCCCTTTTTCAATGATTTCTTCTACTACAGAGTGTTTACACAAAAAGTGTGGTGTGGGTTCTTTGATGAATACTTCCTGGTCAGTTTCATGATTGGATTCACTTTAACATCCATGCGGGAGATCCATTTTGGATGTTCCATACTTTTTTGTGTCTTAAGTTTCTTTGGTCTGAAACTGAGTTTAGTCTCTAAGAATAAGTAATCATTTTTTTCTGATGAGGGATGTTAAAATCAATACAAAAAACTTAGCATGGGTAATCTTACAGTTAGAAACATGATTGCATGCCCAAGGTGGTCAAGCTAGTACTGTTGTGGCTCACTGTTGTATCACAGAACTGGTCAGAAATAATGTTTGCTTTATGGGTCATCAGTAAAGGAAGGGATATAGGGCCTTAAGCTCTTTCTTTTGCATTTTAAGAAATGTAGAGTTATGTTGTGCTACAAGTCTGCCTATGATATGCAGCCCATGGATTAAGTAAGTCAGGATTGATAAGCAACTTTCTAATTCAGAAAAAACAAAGTGTAAGCTCTGATGAGTTGGGTTCGAACCACAAGCCCTATGCTTGTAATTCATGTTCATGCTACTTGTTTTTGCATTTCTTTGTTGTGCTTGTTTGTATGTCGGGGTCGGGGTGTTCTGCAACACTCCCGGGGTCGGGGCGATTTTTTGTTCTTTCTCATTTCAGAAATTTCAGAGAGAGACAGAGACCTACTGAAGAAGAGGGAATACAAAGTAGCAACAACAGAGACCTACCAAGGAAGAGTGTAAAGAGACTACCAACAACATAGACCTACCAATGAAGAGGAGAAACAGAGTACCAACAACAGAGACCTACCGAGGAAAAGGGAAAAATGACTACCAACAACAGAGACCTACCAATGAAGAGGGAAGGCAGACTACCAACAACAGAGACCTACTAAGGAAGAGGGTAAAAAGACTACCAACAACAGAGACCTACCAAGGTAGAGTATTAACAGACTACCAACAACAGGGACCTAACAAGGAAGACCTCAAACACACTACAAACAACAGAGACCTGCCAAGGAAGCAAGAGAGACCTACCAAGGAAGAGTGTTAACAGACTACCAACAACATAGACGTACCAAGGAAAAGGATAAACAAAGTACCAACAACAGAGACCTACTGAGGAAGCGGGTGAAAAGACTACCAACAACAGAGACCTACCAAGGAAGAGGGTAGACAGACTACAAACAACAGAGATCTACCGAGAAAGGGGGTAAACAGACTACCAACAACAGAGACCTACCAAGGAAGAGGTTAAACAGACTACCAACAACAGAGACTTATCAAGGAAGTGTGTAATCAGACTACCAACAACATAGACTTACCAAGGAAGAGGATAAACAGAGTGCCACCAACAGAGACCTACGGAGGAAGAGGGTAAAAAGACTACCAACCACAGAGACCTACCAACGAAGAGGGTAAGCAGACTACCAACCAAACAGACCTACTGAGCAAGGGGGTAAACAGACTACCAACAACATAGAACTACCAAGGAAGCAACAGAGACCTACCAATGAAGTGTTAAACAGACTACCAACAACAGAGACATACCGAGAAAGAGGGTAAACAGACTACCAACAACAGGGGCCTACCAAGGAAGCAACAGAGACCTACCAAGGAAGAGTGGTAACAGACTACAAACAACAGAGACCTACCAAGGAAGAGTGTAAAAAGACTACCAACAACAGAGACCTACTGAGGAAGAGGGTAAACAGACTACCAACAACATAGATCTACCAATGAAGCAACAGAGACCTACCACTGAAGAGTGTTAACAGACTACCAACAACATAGAACTACCAAGGAAGAGGATAAACAGAGTACCAACGACAGAGACCTACCAAGGAAGAGGGTAAACAGTCTACAGGTGAAGATTTTTTATACATTTTCCTCATTTTTATGCTCTCTCCATTATGTGACTATAGGAAGATGCTTATATGCATAGGTTAAAGCAAGGAGTTAATCAAGGGAAACTTTGTGGACAAGCTTTCCCTTTTTCAATGATTTCTTCTACTACAGAGTGTTTACACAAAAAGTGTGGTGTGGGTTCTTTGATGAATACTTCCTGGTCAGTTTCATGATTGGATTCACTTTAACATCCATGCGGGAGATCCATTTTGGATGTTCCATACTTTTTTGTGTCTTAAGTTTCTTTGGTCTGAAACTGAGTTTAGTCTCTAAGAATAAGTAATCATTTTTTTCTGATGAGGGATGTTAAAATCAATACTAAAAACTTAGCATGGGTAAATCTTACAGCTAGAAACATGATTGCATGCCCAAGGTGGTCAAGCTAGTACTGTTGTGGCTCACTGTTGTATCACAGAACTGGTCAGAAATAATGTTCGCTTTATGGGTCATCAGTAAAGGAAGGGATATAGGGCCTTAAGCTCTTTCTTTTGCATTTTAAGAAATGTAGAGTTATGTTGTGCTACAAGTCTGCCTATGATATGCAGCCCATGGATTAAGTAAGTCAGGATTGATAAGCAACTTTCTAATTCAGAAAAAACAAAGTGTAAGCTCTGATGAGTTGGGTTTGAACCACAAGCCCTATGCTTGTAATTCATGTTCATGCTACTTGTTTTTGCATTTCTTTGTTGTGCTTGTTTGTATGTCGGGATGGGGGTGTTCTGCAACACTCCCGGGGTCGGGGAGATTTTTTGTTCTTTCTCATTTCAGAAATTTCAGAGAAAGACAGAGACCTACTGAAGAAGAGGGAATACAAAGTACCACCAAAAGAGACCTACCAAGGAAGAGTGTAAACAGACTACCAACAACATAGACCTACCAATGAAGAGGAGAAACAGAGTACCAACAACAGAAACCTACCGAGGAAAAGGGAAAAATGACTACCAACAACAGAGACCTACCAATGAAGAGGGAAGGAAGACTACCAACAACAGAGACCTACTAAGGAAGAGGGTAAACAGACTACCAACAACAGAGACCTACCAAGGTAGAGTATTAACAGACTACCAACAACAGGGACATAACAAGGAAGACAGCAAACAGACTACAAACAACAGAGACCTGCCAAGGAAGCAAGAGAGACCTACCAAGGAAGAGTGTTAACAGACTACCAACAACATAGACATACCAAGGAAGAGGATAAACAAAGTACCAACAACAGAGACCTACTGAGGAAGAGGGTGAAAAGACTACCAACAACAGAGACCTACCAAGGAAGAGGGTAGACAGACTACAAACAACAGAGATCTACCGAGAAAGAGGGTAAACAGACTACCAACAACAGAGACCTACCAAGGAAGAGGTTAAACAGACTACCAACAACAGAGACTTATCAAGGAAGTGTGTAATCAGACTACCAACAACATAGACTTACCAAGGAAGAGGATAAACAGAGTGCCACAAACAGAGACCTACGGAGGAAGAGGGTAAAAAGACTACCAACCACAGAGACCTTACCAACGAAGAGGGTAAGCAGACTACCAACTAAACAGACCTACTGAGGAAGGGGGTAAACAGACTACCAACAACATAGAACTACCAAGGAAGCAACAGAGACCTACCAATGAAGTGTTAAACAGACTACCAACAACGGATACATACCGAGAAAGTGGGTAAACAGACTACCAACAACAGGGACCTACCAAGGAAGCAACAGAGACCTACCAAGGAAGAGGGGTAACAGACTACAAACAACAGAGACCTACCAAGGAAGAGTGTAAACAGACTACCAACAACAGAGACCTACCGAGGAAGAGGGTAAACAGACTACCAACAACATAGACCTACCAAGGAAGCAACAGAGACGTACCACTGAACAGTGTTAACAGACTACCAACAACATAGACCTACCAAGGAAGAGGATAAACAGAGTACCAACAACAGAGACCTACCAAGGAAGAAGGTAAACAGTCTACAGGTGAAGATTTTTTATACATTTTCCTCATTTTTATGCTCTCTCCATTATGTGACTATAGGAAGATGCTTATATGCATAGGTTAAAGCCAGGAGTTAATCAAGGGAAACTTTGTGGACAAGCTTTCCCTTTTTCAATGATTTCTTCTACTACAGAGTGTTTACACAAAAAGTGTGGTGTGGGTTCTTTGATGAATACTTCCTGGTCAGTTTCATGAATGGATTCACTTTAACATCCATGCGGGAGATCCATTTTGGATGTTCCATACTTTTTTGTGTCTTAAGTTTCTTTGGTCTGAAACTGAGTTTAGTCTCTAAGAATAAGTAATCATTTTTTTTCTGATGAGGGATGTTAAAATCAATACAAAAAACTTAGCATGGGTAAATCTTACAGCTAGAAACATGATTGCATGCCCAAGGTGGTCAAGCTAGTACTGTTGTGGCTCACTGTTGTATCACAGAACTGGTCAGAAATAATGTTCGCTTTATGGGTCATCAGTAAAGGAAGGGATATAGGGCCTTAAGCTCTTTCTTTTGCATTTTAAGAAATGTAGAGTTATGTTGTGCTACAAGTCTGCCTATGATATGCAGCCCATGGATTAAGTAAGTCAGGATTGATAAGCAACTTTCTAATTCAGAAAAAACAAAGTGTAAGCTCTGATGAGTTGGGTTTGAACCACAAGCCCTATGCTTGTAATTCATGTTCATGCTACTTGTTTTTGCATTTCTTTGTTGTGCTTGTTTGTATGTCGGGGTGGGGGTGTTCTGCAACACTCCCGGGGTCGGGGAGATTTTTTGTCCTTTCTCATTTCAGAAATTTCAGAAAGAGACAGAGACCTACGGAAGAAGAGGGAATACAGAGTACCAACAACAGAGACCTACCAAGGAAGAGTGTAAACAGACTACCAACAACATAGACCTACCAACAAAGAGGAGAAACAGAGTACCAACAACAGAGACCTACCGAGGAAAAGGGCAAAAAGACTACCAACAACAGAGACCTACAAAGGAAGAGGGAATGCAGACTACCAACAACAGAGATCTACTAAGGAAGAGGGTAAACAGACTACCAACAACAAAGACCTACCAAGGAAGAGTATTAACAGACTACCAACTACAGGGACCTAACAAGGAAGACAGTAAACAGACTACCAACAACAGAGACCTACCAAGGAAGTAAGAGAGACCTACCAAGGAAGAGTGTTAACAGACTACCAACAACATAGACGTACCAAGGCAGAGGATAAACAAAGTACCAACAACAGAGACCTACTGAGGAAGAGGGTGAAAAGACTACCAACAACAGAGACCTACCAAGGAAGAGGGTAGACAGACTACAAACAACAGAGATCTACCGAGAAAGAGGGTAAACAGACTACCAACAACAGAGACCTACCAAGGAAGAGGTTAAACAGACTACAAACAACAGAGACTTATCAAGGAAGTGTGTAATCAGACTACCAACAACATAGACTTAACAAGGAAGAGGATAAACAGAGTGCCACCAACAGAGACCTACGGAGGAAGAGGGTAAAAAGACTACCAACCACAGAGACCTTACCAACGAAGAGGGTAAGCAGACTACCAACCAAACAGACCTACTGAGGAAGGGGGTAAACAGACTACCAACAACATAGAACTACCAAGGAAGCAACAGAGACCTACCAATGAAGTGTTAAACAGACTACCAACAACGCATACATACCAAGAAAGTGGGTAAACAGACTACCAACAACAGGGACCTACCAAGGAAGCAACAGAGACCTACCAAGGAAGAGGGGTAACAGACTACAAACAACAGAGACCTACCAAGGAAGAGTGTAAACAGACTACCAACAACAGAGACCTACCGAGGAAGAGGGTAAACAGACTACCAACAACATAGACCTACCAAGGAAGCAACAGAGACCTACCACTGAACAGTGTTAACAGACTACCAACAATATAGACCTACCAAGGAAGAGGATAAACAGAGTACCAACAACAGAGACCTACCAAGGAAGAGGGTAAACAGTCTGCAGCATGGGTAAATCTTACAGCTAGAAACATGATTGCATGCCCAAGGTGGTCAAGCTAGTACTGTTGTGGCTCACTGTTGTATCACAGAACTGGTCAGAAATAATGTTCGCTTTATGGATCATCAGTAAAGGAAGGGATATAGGGCCTTAAGCTCTTTCTTTTGCATTTTAAGAAATGTAGAGTTATGTTGTGCTACAAGTCTGCCTATGATATGCAGCCCATGGATTAAGTAAGTCAGGATTGATAAGCAACTTTCTAATTCAGAAAAAAACAAAGTGTAAGCTCTGATGAGTTGGGTTCAAACCACAAGCCCTATGCTTGTAATTCATGTTCATGCTACTTGTTTTTGCATTTCTTTGTTGTGCTTGTTTGTATGTCGCGGTGGGGTGTTCTGCAACACTCCCGGGGTCGGGAAGATTTTTTGTTCTTTCTAATTTCAGAAATTTCAGAGAGAGAGACAGAGACCTACCGAAGAAGAGGGAATACAGAGTACCAACAACAGAGACCTACCAAGGAAGAGTGTAAACAGACTACCAACAACATAGACCTACCAAGGAAGAGGATAAACAGAGTACCAACAAAAGAGACCTACCGAGGAAAAGGGCAAAAAGACTACTAACAACAGAGACCTAGCAAGGAAGAGGGTAAGCAGACTACCAACAACAGACCAACGACGGAACAGGGTAAACATACTACCAACAACAGAGATCTACCAAGGAAGAGTAATAACAGACTACCAACAACAGGGACCTAACAAGGAAGATGGTAAAAAAAAACTACCAACAACATAGACCTACCAAGGAAGATGGTAAACAGACTACCAACAACAGAGACCTACCAAGGAAGAGTATTAACAGACTACCAACAACAGGGACCTAACAAGGAAGACAGTAAACAGACTACAAACAACAGAGACCTGCCAAGGAAGCAAGAGGGACCTACCATGGAAGAGTGTTATCAGACTACCAACAACGTAGTCGTACCAAGGAAGAGGATAAACAAAGTACCAACAACAGAGACCTACTGAGGAAGGGGGTGAAAAGACTACCAACAACAGAGACCTACCAAGGAAGAGGGTAGACAGACTACAACCAACAGAGATCTACCGAGAAAGAGGGTAAACAGACTACCAACAACAGAGACTTATCAAGGAAGTGTGTAATCAGACTACCAACAACATAGACTTACCAAGGAAGAGGATAAACAGAGTACCAACAACAGAGACCTACGGAGGAAGAGGGTAAAAGGACTACCAACAACAGAGACCTACCAACGAAAAGCGTAAGCAGACTACCAACAAAAGAGACCTACTGAGGAAGAGGGTGAAAAGACTACCAACAACAGAGACCTACCAAGGAAGAGGGTAGACAGACTACAAACAACAGAGAACTACTGAGAAAGAGGGTAAACAGACTACCAACAACAGAGACCTACCAAGGAAGAGGTTAAACAGACTACCAACAACAGAGATTTATCAAGGAAGTGTGTAATCAGATTACCAACAACATAGAGTTACCAAGGAAGAGGATAAAAAGAGTACCAACAACAGAGACTGACGGAGGAAGAGGGTAAAAAGACTACCAACAACAGAGACCGACCAACAAAGAGGGTAAGTAGACTACCAACAAATGAGACCTACTGAGGAAGAGGGTAAACAGACTACCAACAACATAGAACTACCAAGGAAGCAACAGAGACCTACCAATGAAGTGTTAAACAGCCTACCAACAACAGAGACATACCGAGAAAGAGGGTAAACAGACTACCAACAACAGGGGCCTACCAAGGAAGCAACAGAGACCTACCAAGGAAGAGTGGTAACAGACTACAAACAACAGAGACCTACCAAGGAAGAGTGTAAACAGACTACCAACAACAGAGACCTACTCAGGAAGAAGCTAAACAGACTACCAACAACATAGACCTACCAAGGAAGCAACAGAGACCTACCATTGAAGAGTGTTAACAGACTACCAACAACATAGACCTACCAAGGAAGAGGATAAACAGAGTACCAACAACAGAGACCTACCAAGGAAGAGGGTAAACAGTCTACAGGTGAAGATTTTTTATACATTTTCCTCATTTTTATGCTCTCTCCATTATGTGACTGTAGGAAGATGCTTATATGCATAGGTTAAAGCAAGGAGTTAATCAAGGGAAACTTTGTGGACAAGCTTTCCCTTTTTCAATGATTTCTTCTACTACAGAGTGTTTACACAAAAAGTGTGGTGTGGGTTCTTTGATGAATACTTCCTGGTCAGTTTCATGATTGGATTCACTTTAACATCCATGCGGGAGATCCATTTCGGATGTTCCATACTTTTTTGTGTCTTAAGTTTCTTTGGTCTGAAACTGAGTTTAGTCTCTAAGAATAAGTAATCTTTTTTTTTCTGATGAGGGATGTTAAAATCAATACAAAAAACTTAACATGGGTAAATCTTACAGCTAGAAACATGATTGCATGCCCAAGGTGGTCAAGCTAGTACTGTTGTGGCTCACTGTTGTATCAAAGAACTGGTCAGAAATAATGTTCGCTTTATGGGTCATCAGTAAAGGAAGGGATATAGGGCCTTAAGCTCTTTCTTTTGCATTTTAAGAAATGTAGAGTTATGTTGTGCTACAAGTCTGCCTATGATATGCAGCCCATGGATTAAGTAAGTCAGGATTGATAAGCAACTTTCTAATTCAGAAAAAACAAAGTGTAAGCTCTGATGAGTTGGGTTCGAACCACAAGCCCTATGCTTGTAATTCATGTTCATGCTACTTGTTTTTGCATTTCTTTGTTGTGCTTGTTTGTATGTCGGGGTGGGGGTGTTCTGCAACACTCCCGGGGTCGGGGAGATTTTTTATTCTTTCTAATTTCAGAAATTTCAGAGAGAGACAGAGACCTACGAAAGAAGAGGGAATACAGAGTACCAACAACAGAGACCTACCAAGGAAGAGTGTAAACAGACTACCAATAACATAGACCTACGAACGAAGCGGAGAAACAGAGTACCAACAACAGAGACCTACCGAGGAAAAGGGCAAAAAGACTACCAACAACAGAGACCTACCAAGGAAGAGGGAATGCAGACTACCAACAACAGAGACCTACTAAGGAAGAGGGTAAACAGACTGCCAACAACAGAGACCTACCAAGGAATAGTATTAACAGACTACCAACAACAGGGACCTAACAAGGAAGACAGTAAACAGACTACCAACAACAGAGACCTACCAAGGAAGCAAGAGAGACCTACCAAGGAAGAATGTTAACAGACCACCAACAACATAGACGTACCAAGGAAGAGGATAAACAAAGTACCAACAACAGAGACCTACTGAGGAAGAGGGTGAAAAGACTACCAACAACAGAGACCTACCGAGGAAGAGGGTAGACAGACTACAAACAACAGAGATCTACCGAGAAAGAGGGTAAACAGACTACCAACAACAGAGACCTACCTAGGAAGACGTCAAACAGACTACCAACAACAGAGACTTATCAAGGAAGTGTGTAATCAGACTACCAACAACATAGACTTACCAAGGAAGAGGATAAACAGAGTACCAACAATAGAGACCTACAGAGGAAGAGGGTAAAAAGACTATCAACAACAGAGACCTACCAACGAAGAGGGTAAGCAGACTACCAACAAAAGAGACCTACTGAGGAAGAGGGTAAACAGACTACCAACAACATAGAACTACCAAGGAAGGAACAGAGACCTACCAATGAAGTGTTAAACAGACTACCAACAACAGAGACATACCGAGAAAGAGGGTAAACAGACTACCAACAACAGGGGCCTACCAAGGAAGCAACAGAGACCTACCAAGGAAGAGTGGTAACAGACTACAAACAACAGAGACCTACCAAGGAAGAGTGTAAACAGACTACCAACAACAGAGACCTACCGAGGAAGAGTGTAAACAGACTACCAACAACATAGACCTACCAAGGAAGCAACAGAGACCTACCACTGAACAGTGTTAACAGACTACCAACAACATAGACCTAGCAAGGAAGAGGATAAACAGAGTACCAACAACAGAGACCTACCAAGGAAGAGGGTAAACAGTCTACAGGTGAAGATTTTTTATACATTTTCCTCATTTTTATGCTCTCTCCATTATGTGACTATAGGAAGATGCTTATATGCATAGGTTAAAGCAAGGAGTTAATCAAGGGAAACTTTGTGGACAAGCTTTCCCTTTTTCAATGATTTCTTCTACTACAGAGTGTTTACACAAAAAGTGTGGTGTGGGTTCTTTGATGAATACTTCCTGGTCAGTTTCATGATTGGATTCACTTTAACATCCATGCGGGAGATCCATTTTGGATGTTCCATACTTTTTTGTGTCTTAAGTTTCTTTGGTCTGAAACTGAGTTTAGTCTCTAAGAATAAGTAATCATTTTTTTCTGATGAGGGATGTTAAAATCAATACAAAAAACTTAGCATGGGTAAATCTTACAGCTAGAAACATGATTGCATGCCCAAGGTGGTCAAGCTAGTACTGTTGTGGCTCACTGTTGTATCAAAGAACTGGTCAGAAATAATGTTCGCTTTATGGGTCATCAGTAAAGGAAGGGATATAGGGCCTTAAGCTCTTTCTTTTGCATTTTAAGAAATGTAGAGTTATGTTGTGCTACAAGTCTGCCTATGATATGCAGCCCATGGATTAAGTAAGTCAGGATTGATAAGCAACTTTCTAATTCAGAAAAAACAAAGTGTAAGCTCTGATGAGTTGGGTTCGAACCACAAGCCCTATGCTTGTAATTCATGTTCATGCTACTTGTTTTTGCATTTCTTTGTTGTGCTTGTTTGTATGTCGGGGTAGGGGTGTTCTGCAACACTCCCGGGGTCGGGGAGATTTTTTGTTCTTTCTAATTTCAGAAATTTCAGAAAGAGACAGAGACGTACAGAAGAAGAGGGAATACAGAGTACCAACAACAGAGACCTACCAAGGAAGAGTGTAAACAGACTACCAACAACATAGACCTACCAACGAAGAGGAGAAACACAGTACCAACAACAGAGACCTACCGAGGAAAAGGGCAAAAAGACTACCAACAACAGAGACCTACCAAGGAAGAGGGTAAACAGACTACCAACAACAGAGACCTACCACGGAAGAGTATTAACAGACTACCAACAACAGGGACCTAACAAGGAAGACAGTAAACAGACTACCAACAACAGAGACCTACCAAGGAAGCAAGAGAGACCTACCAAGAAAGAGTGTTAACAGACTACCAACAACATAGACATACCAAGGAAGAGGATAAACAAAGTACCAACAACAGAGACCTACTGAGGAAGAGGGTGAAAAGACTACCAACAACAGAGACCTACCAAGGAAGAGGGTAGACGGACTACAAACAACAGAGATCTACCAAGAAATAGGGTAAACAGACTACCAACAACAGAGACCTACCCAGGAAGAGGTTAAACAGACTACCAACAACTGAGACTTATCACAGAAGTGTTTAATCAAGACTACCAACAACATAGACTTACCAAGGAAGAGGATAAACAGAGTACCAACAACAGAGACCTACGGAGGAAGAGGGTAAAAAGACTACCAACAACATAGACCTACCAAGGAAGCAACAGAGGCCTACCACTCAACAGTGTTAACAGTCTACCAACAACATAGACCTACCAAGGGAGGGGATAAACAGAGTACCAACAACAGAGACCTACCAAGGAAGAGGGTAAACAGTCTACAGGTGAAGATTTTTTATACATTTTCCTCATTTTTATGCTCTCTCCATTATGTGGCTATAGGTTAAAGCAAGGAGTTAATCAAGGGAAACTTTGTGGACAAGCTTTCCCTTTTTCAATGATTTCTTCTACTACAGAGTGTTTACACAAAAAGTGTGGTGTGGGTTCTTTGATGAATACTTCCTGGTCAGTTTCATGATTGGATTCACTTTAACATCCATGCGGGAGATCCATTTTGGATGTTCCATACTTTTTTGTGTCTTAAGTTTCTTTGGTCTGAAACTGAGTTTAGTCTCTAAGAATAAGTAATCATTTTTTTCTGATGAGGGATGTTAAAATCAATACAAAAAACTTAGCATGGGTAAATCTTAAAGCGAGAAACATGATTGCATGCCCAGGTCAAGCTAGTACTGTTGTGGCTCACTGTTGTATCACAGAACTGGTCAGAAATAATGTTCGCTTTATGGGTCATCAGTAAAGGAAGGGATATAGGGCCTTAAGCTCTTTCTTTTGCATTTTAAGAAATGTAGAGTTATGTTGTGCTACAAGTCTGCCTATGATATGCAGCCCATGGGTTAAGTAAGTCAGGATTGATAAGCAACTTTCTAATTCAGAAAAAACAAAGTGTAAGCTCTGATGAGTTCGGTTCAAACCACAAGCCCTACGCTTGTAATTCATGTTCATGCTACTTGTTTTTGCATTTCTTTGTTGTGCTTGTTTGTATATCGGGGTGGGGGTGTTCTGCAACACTCCCGGGGTCGGGGAGATTTTTTGTTCTAATTTCAGAAATTTCAGAGAGAGACAGAGACCTACCGAAGAAGAGGGAGTACAGAGTACCAACAACAGAAACCTACCAAGGAAGAGTGTAAAGAGACTACCAACAACATAGACCTACCAAGGAAGAGGTTAAACAGACTACCAACAACAGAGACTTATCAAGGAAGTGTGTAATCAGACTACCAACAACATAGACTTACCAAGGAAGAGAATAAACAGAGTACCAACAACAGAGACCTACGGAGGAAGACGGTAAAAAGACTACCAACAACAGAGACCTACCAACAAAGAGGGTAAGCAGACTACCAACAAAAGAGACCTACTGACGAAGAGGGTAAACAGACTACCAACAACATAGAACTACCAAGGAAGCAACAGAGACCTAACAATGAAGTGTTAAACAGACTACCAACAACAGAGACATACCGAGAAAGAGGGTAAACAGACTACCAACAACAGGGGCCTACCAAGGAAGCAACAGAGACCTACCAAGTAAGAGTGGTAACAGACTACAAACAACAGAGACCTACCAAGGAAGAGTGTAAACAGACTACCAACAACAGAGACCTACCGAGGAAGAGGGTAAACAGACTACCAACAACATAGACCTACCAAGGAAGCAACAGAGACCTACCACTGAACAGTGTTAACAGACTACCAACAACATAGACCTAGCAAGGAAGAGGATAAACAGAGTACCAACAACAGAGACCTACCAAGGAAGAGGGTAAACAGTCTACAGGTGAAGATTTTTTATACATTTTCCTCATTTTTATGCTCTCTCCATTATGTGACTATAGGAAGATGCTTATATGAATAGGTTAAAGCAAGGAGTTAATCAAGGGAAACTTTGTGGACAAGCTTTCCCTTTTTCAATGATTTCTTCTACTACAGAGTGTTTACACAAAAAGTGTGGTGTGGGTTCTTTGACAAATACTTCCTGGTCAGTTTCATGATTGGATTCACTTTAACATCCATGCGGGAGATCCATTTCGGATGTTCCATACTTTTTTGTGTCTTAAGTTTCTTTGGTCTGAAACTGAGTTTAGTCTCTAAGAATAAGTAATCATTTTTTTCTGATGAGGGATGTTAAAATCAATACAAAAAACTTAGCATGGGTAAATCTTACAGCTAGAAACATGATTGCATGCCCAAGGTGGTCAAGCTAGTACTGTTGTGGCTCACTGTTGTATCACAGAACTGGTCAGAAATAATGTTCGCTTTATGGGTCATCAGTAAAGGAAGGGATATAGGGCCTTAAGCTCTTTCTTTTGCATTTTAAGAAATGTAGAGTTCTGTTGTGCTACAAGTCTGCCTATGATATGCAGCCCATGGATTAAGTAAGTCAGGATTGATAAGCAACTTTCTAATTCAGAAAAAACAAAGTGTAAGCTCTGATGAGTTGGGTTCGAACCACAAGCCCTATGCTTGTAATTCATGTTCATGCTACTTGTTTTTGCATTTCTTTGTTGTGCTTGTTTGTATGTCGGGGTGGGGGTGTTCTGCAACACTCCCGGGGTCGGGGAGGTTTTTTGTTCTTTCTCATTTCAGAAATTTCAGAGAGAGACAGAGACCTACCGAAGAAGAGGGAATACAAAGTACCAACAACAGAGACCTACCAAGGAAGAGTGTAAACAGACTACCAACAACATAGACCTACCAATGAAGCGGAGAAACAGAGTACCAACAACAGAGACCTACCGAGGAAAAGGGAAAAATGACTACCAACAACAGAGACCTACCAATGAAGAGGCAAGGCAGACTACCAACAACAGAGACCTACTAAGGAAGAGGGTAAACAGACTACCAACAACAGAGACCTACCAAGGTAGAGTATTAACAGACTAGCCACAACAGGGACCTAACAAGGAAGACAGCAAACAGACTACAAACAACAGAGACCTGCCAAGGAAGCAAGAGAGACCTACCAAGGAAGAGTGTTAACAGACTACCAACAACATAGACGTACCAAGGAAGAGGATAAACAAAGTACCAACAACACAGACCTACTGAGAAAGAGGGTGAAAAGACTACCAACAACAGAGACCTACCAAGGAAGAGGGTAGACAGACTACAAACAACAGAGATCTACCGAGAAAGAGGGTAAACAGACTACCAACAACAGAGACCTACCAAGGAAGAGGTTAAACAGACTACCAACAACAGAGACTTATCAAGGTAGTGTGTAATCAGACTACCAACAACATAGACTTACCAAGGAAGAGGATAAACAGAGTACCAACAACAGAGACCTAGGGAGGAAGAGGGTAAAAAGACTACCAACAACAGAGATCTACCAACAAAAAGGGTATGCAGACTACCAACAAAAGAGACCTACTGAGGAAGAGGGTAAACAGACTACCAACAACATAGAACTACCAAGGAAGCAACAGAGACCTACCAATGAAGTGTTAAACAGACTACCAACAACAGAAACCTACCGAGAAAGAGGGTAAAAAGACTAGCAACAACAGGGGCCTACCAAGGAAGCAACAGAGACCTACCAAGGAAGAGCGTTAACAGACTACAAACAACAGAGACCTACCAAGGAAGAGTGTAAACAGACTACCAACAACAGAAACCTACTGAGGAAGAGGGTAAACAGACTACCAACAACATAGACCTACCAAGGAAGCAACAGAGACCTACCATTGAAGAGTGTTAACAGACTACCAACAACATAGACCTACCAAGGAAGAGGATAAACAGAGTACCAACAACAGAGACCTACCAAGGAAGAGGGTAAACAGTCTACAGGTGAAGATTTTTTATACATTTTCCTCATTTTTATGCTCTCTCCATTATGTGACTATAGGAAGATGCTTATATGCATAGGTTAAAGCAAGGAATTAATCAAGGGAAACTTTGTGGACAAGCTTTCCCTTTTTCAATGATTTCTTCTACTACAGAGTGTTTACACAAAAAGTGTGGTGTGGGTTCTTTGATGAATACTTCCTGGTCAGTTTCATGATTGGATTCACTTTAACATCCATGCGGGAGATCCATTTTGGATGTTCCATACTTTTTTGTGTCTTAAGTTTCTTTGGTCTGAAACTGAGTTTAGTCTCTAAGAATAAGTAATCATTTTTTTCTGATGAGGGATGTTAAAATCAATACAAAAAACTTAGCATGGGTAAATCTTACAGCTAGAAACATGATTGCATGCCCAAGGTGGTCAAGCTAGTACTGTTGTGGCTCACTGTTGTATCACAGAACTGGTCAGAAATAATGTTCGCTTTATGGGTCATCAGTAAAGGAAGGGATATAGGGCCTTAAGCTCTTTCTTTTGCATTTTAAGAAATGTAGAGTTATGTTGTGCTACAAGTCTGCCTATGATATGCAGCCCATGGATTAAGTAAGTCAGGATTGATAAGCAACTTTCTAATTCAGAAAAAACAAAGTGTAAGCTCTGATCAGTTGGGTTCGAACCACAAACCCTATGCTTGTAATTCATGTTCATGCTACTTGTTTTTGCATTTCTTTGTTGTGCTTGTTTGTATGTCGGGGTGGGGGTGTTCTGCAACACTCCCGGGGTCGGGGAGATTTTTTGTTCTTTCTAATTTCAGAAATTTCAGAGAGAGAAAGAGACCTACCGAAGAAGAGGGAATACAGAGTACCAACAACAGAGACCTACCGAGGAAAAGGGCAAAAAGACAACCAACAACAGGGACCTACCAAGGAAGAGGGAAGGCAGACTACCAACAACAGAGACCTACTAAGGAAGACGGTAAACAGACTGCCAACAACAGAGACCTACCAAGAAAGAGTATTAACAGACTACCAACAACAGGGACCTAACAAGGAAGACAGTAAACAGACTACCAACAACAGAGACCTACCAAGGAAGGAAGAGAGACCTACCAAGGAAGAGAGTTAACAGACTACCAACAACATAGACGTACCAAGAAAGAGGATAAACAAAGTACCAACAACAGAGACCTACTGAGGAAGAGGGTGAAAAGGCTACCAACAACATAGACGTACCAAGGAAGAGGATAAACAAAGTACCAACAACAGAGATCTACCGAGAAAGAGGGTAAACAGAATACCAACAACAGAGACCTACCAAGGAAGAGGTTAAACAGACTACCAACAACAGAGACTTATCAAAGAAGTGTGTAATCAGACTACCAACAACATAGACTTACCAAGGAAGAGGATAAACAGAGTACCAACAACAGAGACCTACCGAGGAAGAGGGTAAACAGACTACCAACAACATAGACCTACCAAGGAAGCAACAGAGACCTACCACTGAACAGTGTTAACAGACTACCAACAACATAGACCTACCAAGGGAGGGGATAAACAGAGTACCAACAACAGAGACCTACCAAGGAAGAGGGTAAACAGTCTACAGGTGAAGATTTTTTATACATTTTCCTCATTTTAATGCTCTCTCCATTATGTGGCTATAGGTTAAAGCAAGGAGTTAATCAAGGGAAACTTTGTGGACAAGCTTTCCCTTTTTCAATGATTTCTTCTACTACAGAGTGTTTACACAAAAAGTGTGGTGTGGGTTCTTTGATGAATACTTCCTGGTCAGTTTCATGATTGGATTCACTTTAACATCCATGCGGGAGATCCATTTTGGATGTTCCATACTTCTTTGTGTCTTAAGTTTCTTTGGTCTGAAACTGAGTTTAGTCTCTAAGAATAAGTAATCATTTTTTTCTGATGAGGGATGTTAAAATCAATACAAAAAACTTAGCATGGGTAAATCTTACAGCGAGAAACATGATTGCATGCCCAGGTCAAGCTAGTACTGTTGTGGCTCACTGTTGTATCACAGAACTGGTCAGAAATAATGTTCGCTTTATGGGTCATCAGTAAAAGAAGGGATATAGGGCCTTAAGCTCTTTCTTTTGCATTTTAAGAAATGTAGAGTTATGTTGTGCTACAAGTCTGCCTATGATATGCAGCCCATGGATTAAGTAAGTCAGGATTGATAAGCAACTTTCTAATTCAGAAAAAACAAAGTGTAAGCTCTGATGAGTTCGGTTCGAACCACAAGCCCTACGCTTGTAATTCAAGTTCATGCTACTTGTTTTTGCATTTCTTTGTTGTGCTTGTTTGTATGTCGGGGTGGGGGTGTTCTGCAACACTCCCGGGGTCGGGGAGATTTTTTGTTCTACTTTCAGAAATTTCAGAGAGAGACAGAGACCTACCGAAGAAGAGGGAGTACAGAGTACCAACAACAGAAACCTACCAAGGAAGAGTGTAAAGAGACTACCAACAACATAGACCTACCAAGGAAGAGGTTAAACAGACTACCAACAACAGCGACTTATCAAGGAAGTGTGTAATCAGACTACGAACAACATAGACTTACCAAGGAAGAGAATAAACAGAGTACCAACAACAGAGACCTACGGAGGAAGAGGGTAAAAAGACTACCAACAACAGAGACCTACCAACGAAGAGGGTAAGCAGACTACCAACAAAAGAGACCTACTGACGAAGAGGGTAAACAGACTACCAACAACATAGAACTACCAAGGAAGCAACAGAGACCTAACAATGAAGTGTTAAACAGACTACCAACAACAGAGACATACCGAGAAAGAGGGTAAACAGACTACCAACAACAGGGGCCTACCAAGGAAGCAACAGAGACCTACCGAGTAAGAGTGGTAACAGACTACAAACAACAGAGACCTACCAAGGAAGAGTGTAAACAGACTACCAACAACAGAGACCTACCGAGGAAGAGGGTAAACAGACTACCAACAACATAGACCTACCAAGGAAGCAACAGAGACCTACCATTGAACAGTGTTAACAGACTACCAACACCATAGACCTACCAAGGAAGAGGATAAACAGAGTACCAACAACAGAGACCTACCAAGGAAGAGGGTAAACAGTCTACAGGTGAAGATTTTTTATACATTTTCCTCATTTTTATGCTCTCTCCATTATGTGACTATAGGAAGATGCTTATATGCATAGGTTAAAGCAAGGAGTTAATCAAGGGAAACTTTGTGGACAAGCTTTCCCTTTTTCAATGATTTCTTCTACTACAGAGTGTTTACACAGTAAGTGTGGTGTGGGTTCTTTGACGAATACTTCCTGGTCAGTTTCATGATTGGATTCACTTTAACATCCATGCGGGAGGTCCATTTCGGATGTTCCATACTTTTTTGTGTCTTAAGTTTCTTTGGTCTGAAACTGAGTTTAGTCTCTAAGAATAAGTAATCATTTTTTTCTGATGAGGGATGTTAAAATCAATACAAAAAACTTAGCATGGGTAAATCTTACAGCTAGAAACATGATTGCAGGCCCAAGGTGGTCAAGCTAGTACTGTTGTGGCTCACTGTTGTATCACAGAACTGGTCAGAAATAATGTTCGCTTTATGGGTCATCAGTAAAGGAAGGGATATAGGGCCTTAAGCTCTTTCTTTTGCATTTTAAGAAATGTAGAGTTATGTTGTGCTACAAGTCTGCCTATGATATGCAGCCCATGGATTAAGTAAGTCAGGATTGATAAGCAACTTTCTAATTCAGAAAAAACAAAGTGTAAGCTCTGATGAGTTGGGTTCGAACCACAAGCCCTATGCTTGTAATTCATGTTCATGCTACTTGTTTTTGCATTTCTTTGTTGTGCTTGTTTGTATGTCGGGGTGGGGGTGTTCTGCAACACTCCCGGGGTCGGGGAGATTTTTTGTTCTTTCTAATTTCAGAAATTTCAGAGAGAGACAGAGACCTACCGAAGAAGATGGAATACAGAGTACCAACAACAGAGACCTACCAAGGAAGAGTGTAAATAGACTACCAACAACATAGACCTACCAACGAAGAGGAGAAACAGAGTACCAACAACAGAGACCTACCGAGGAAAAGGGCAAAAAGACTACCAACAACAGAGACCTACCAAGAAAGAGGGAAGGCAGACTACCAACAACAGAGACCTACTAAGGAAGAGGGTAAACAGAGTACCAACAACAGAGACCTACCAAGGAAGAGTATTAACAGACTACCAACAACGGGGACCTAACAAGGAAGACAGTAAACAGACTACCAACAACAGAGACCTACCAAGGAAGCAAGAGAGACCTACCAAGGAAGAGTGTTAACAGACTACCAACAACATAGACGTACCAAGAAAGAGGATAAACAAAGTACCAACAACAGAGACCTACTGAGGAAGAGGGTGAAAAGACTACCGACAACAGAGACCTACCAAGGAAGAGGGTAGACAGACTACAAAAAACAGAGATCTACCGAGAAAGAGGGTAAACAGAATACCAACAACAGAGACCTACCAAGGAAGAGGTTAAACAGACTACCAACAACAGAGACCTACTAAGGAAGAGGGTAAACAGAGTACCAACAACAGAGACCTACCAAGGAAGAGTATTAACAGACTACCAACAACGGGGACCTAACAAGGAAGACAGTAAACAGACTACCAACAACAGAGACCTACCAAGGAAGCAAGAGAGACCTACCAAGGAAGAGTGTTAACAGACTACCAACAACATAGACGTACCAAGAAAGAGGATAAACAAAGTACCAACAACAGAGACCTACTGAGGAAGAGGGTGAAAAGACTACCGACAACAGAGACCTACCAAGGAAGAGGGTAGACAGACTACAAAAAACAGAGATCTACCGAGAAAGAGGGTAAACAGAATACAAACAACAGAGACCTACCAAGGAAGAGGTTAAACAGACTACCAACAACAGAGGGTTATCAAGGAAGTGTGTAATCAGACTACCAACAACATAGACTTACCAAGGAAGAGGATAAACAGAGTACCAACAACAGAGACCTACGGAGGAAGAGGGTAAAAAGACTACCAACAACAGAGACCTACCAACAAAGAGGGTAAGCAGACTACCAACAAAAGAGGGTAAACAGCCTACCAACAACATAGAACTACCAAGGAAGCAACAGAGACCTACCAATGAAGTGTTAAACAGACTACCAACAACAGAGACCTACCGAGAAAGAGGGTAAACAGACTACCAACAACAGGGGCCTACCAAGGAAGCAACAGAGACCTACCAAGGAAGAGTGGTAACAGACTACAAACAACAGAGGCCTACCAAGGAAGGGTGTAAACAGACTACCAACAACAGAGACCTACTGAGGAAGAGGGTTAAAAGACTACCAACAACAGAGACCTACCAAGGAAGAGGGTAGACAGACTACAAACAACAGAGATCTACCGAGAAAGAGGGTAAACAGACTACCAACAACAGAGACCTACCAAGGAAGAGGTTAAACAGACTACCAACAACAGAGACTTATCAAGGAAGTGTGTAATCAGACTACCAACAACATAGACTTACCAAGGAAGAGGATAAACAGAGTACCAACAACAGAGACCTACAGAGGAAGAGGGTAAAAAGACTACCAACAACAGAGACCTACCAACAAAGAGGGTATGCAGACTACCAACAAAAGAGACCTACTGAGGAAGAGGGTAAACAGACTACCAACAACATAGAACTACCAAGGAAGGAACAGAGACCTACCAATGAAGTGTTAAACAGACTACCAACAACAGAAACCTACCGAGAAAGAGGGTAAACAGACTACCAACAACAGGGGCTTACCAAGGAAGCAACAGAGACCTACCAAGGAAGAGCGGTAACAGACTACAAACAACAGAGACCTACCAAGGAAGAGTGTAAACAGACTACCAACAACAGAAACCTACTGAGGAAGAGGGTAAACAGACTACCAACAACATAGACCTACCAAGGAAGCAACAGAGACCTACCATTGAAGAGTGTTAACAGACTACCAACAACATAGACCTACCAAGGAAGAGGATAAACAGAGTACCAACAACAGAGACCTACCAAGGAAGAGGGTAAACAGTCTACAGGTGAAGATTTTTTATACATTTTCCTCATTTTTATGCTCTCTCCATTATGTGACTATAGGAAGATGCTTATATGCATAGGTTAAAGCAAGGAATTAATCAAGGGAAACTTTGTGGACAAGCTTTCCCTTTTTCAATGATTTCTTCTACTACAGAGTGTTTACACAAAAAGTGTGGTGTGGGTTCTTTGATGAATACTTCCTGGTCAGTTTCATGATTGGATTCACTTTAACATCCATGCGGGAGATCCATTTTGGATGTTCCATACTTTTTTGTGTCTTAAGTTTCTTTGGTCTGAAACTGAGTTTAGTCTCTAAGAATAAGTAATCATTTTTTTCTGATGAGGGATGTTAAAATCAATACAAAAAACTTAGCATGGGTAAATCTTACAGCTAGAAACATGATTGCATGCCCAAGGTGGTCAAGCTAGTACTGTTGTGGCTCACTGTTGTATCACAGAACTGGTCAGAAATAATGTTCGCTTTATGGGTCATCAGTAAAGGAAGGGATATAGGGCCTTAAGCTCTTTCTTTTGCATTTTAAGAAATGTAGAGTTATGTTGTGCTACAAGTCTGCCTATGATATGCAGCCCATGGATTAAGTAAGTCAGGATTGATAAGCAACTTTCTAATTCAGAAAAAACAAAGTGTAAGCTCTGATCAGTTGGGTTCGAACCACAAACCCTATGCTTGTAATTCATGTTCATGCTACTTGTTTTTGCATTTCTTTGTTGTGCTTGTTTGTATGTCGGGGTGGGGGTGTTCTGCAACACTCCCGGGGTCGGGGAGATTTTTTGTTCTTTCTAATTTCAGAAATTTCAGAGAGAGAAAGAGACCTACCGAAGAAGAGGGAATACAGAGTACCAACAACAGAGACCTACCGAGGAAAAGGGCAAAAAGACAACCAACAACAGGGACCTACCAAGGAAGAGGGAAGGCAGACTACCAACAACAGAGACCTACTAAGGAAGACGGTAAACAGACTGCCAACAACAGAGACCTACCAAGAAAGAGTATTAACAGACTACCAACAACAGGGACCTAACAAGGAAGACAGTAAACAGACTACCAACAACAGAGACCTACCAAGGAAGGAAGAGAGACCTACCAAGGAAGAGAGTTAACAGACTACCAACAACATAGACGTACCAAGAAAGAGGATAAACAAAGTACCAACAACAGAGACCTACTGAGGAAGAGGGTGAAAAGGCTACCAACAACATAGACGTACCAAGGAAGAGGATAAACAAAGTACCAACAACAGAGATCTACCGAGAAAGAGGGTAAACAGAATACCAACAACAGAGACCTACCAAGGAAGAGGTTAAACAGACTACCAACAACAGAGACTTATCAAAGAAGTGTGTAATCAGACTACCAACAACATAGACTTACCAAGGAAGAGGATAAACAGAGTACCAACAACAGAGACCTACCGAGGAAGAGGGTAAACAGACTACCAACAACATAGACCTACCAAGGAAGCAACAGAGACCTACCACTGAACAGTGTTAACAGACTACCAACAACATAGACCTACCAAGGGAGGGGATAAACAGAGTACCAACAACAGAGACCTACCAAGGAAGAGGGTAAACAGTCTACAGGTGAAGATTTTTTATACATTTTCCTCATTTTAATGCTCTCTCCATTATGTGGCTATAGGTTAAAGCAAGGAGTTAATCAAGGGAAACTTTGTGGACAAGCTTTCCCTTTTTCAATGATTTCTTCTACTACAGAGTGTTTACACAAAAAGTGTGGTGTGGGTTCTTTGATGAATACTTCCTGGTCAGTTTCATGATTGGATTCACTTTAACATCCATGCGGGAGATCCATTTTGGATGTTCCATACTTCTTTGTGTCTTAAGTTTCTTTGGTCTGAAACTGAGTTTAGTCTCTAAGAATAAGTAATCATTTTTTTCTGATGAGGGATGTTAAAATCAATACAAAAAACTTAGCATGGGTAAATCTTACAGCGAGAAACATGATTGCATGCCCAGGTCAAGCTAGTACTGTTGTGGCTCACTGTTGTATCACAGAACTGGTCAGAAATAATGTTCGCTTTATGGGTCATCAGTAAAAGAAGGGATATAGGGCCTTAAGCTCTTTCTTTTGCATTTTAAGAAATGTAGAGTTATGTTGTGCTACAAGTCTGCCTATGATATGCAGCCCATGGATTAAGTAAGTCAGGATTGATAAGCAACTTTCTAATTCAGAAAAAACAAAGTGTAAGCTCTGATGAGTTCGGTTCGAACCACAAGCCCTACGCTTGTAATTCAAGTTCATGCTACTTGTTTTTGCATTTCTTTGTTGTGCTTGTTTGTATGTCGGGGTGGGGGTGTTCTGCAACACTCCCGGGGTCGAGGAGATTTTTTGTTCTACTTTCAGAAATTTCAGAGAGAGACAGAGACCTACCGAAGAAGAGGGAGTACAGAGTACCAACAACAGAAACCTACCAAGGAAGAGTGTAAAGAGACTACCAACAACATAGACCTACCAAGGAAGAGGTTAAACAGACTACCAACAACAGCGACTTATCAAGGAAGTGTGTAATCAGACTACGAACAACATAGACTTACCAAGGAAGAGAATAAACAGAGTACCAACAACAGAGACCTACGGAGGAAGAGGGTAAAAAGACTACCAACAACAGAGACCTACCAACGAAGAGGGTAAGCAGACTACCAACAAAAGAGACCTACTGACGAAGAGGGTAAACAGACTACCAACAACATAGAACTACCAAGGAAGCAACAGAGACCTAACAATGAAGTGTTAAACAGACTACCAACAACAGAGACATACCGAGAAAGAGGGTAAACAGACTACCAACAACAGGGGCCTACCAAGGAAGCAACAGAGACCTACCGAGTAAGAGTGGTAACAGACTACAAACAACAGAGACCTACCAAGGAAGAGTGTAAACAGACTACCAACAACAGAGACCTACCGAGGAAGAGGGTAAACAGACTACCAACAACATAGACCTACCAAGGAAGCAACAGAGACCTACCATTGAACAGTGTTAACAGACTACCAACACCATAGACCTACCAAGGAAGAGGATAAACAGAGTACCAACAACAGAGACCTACCAAGGAAGAGGGTAAACAGTCTACAGGTGAAGATTTTTTATACATTTTCCTCATTTTTATGCTCTCTCCATTATGTGACTATAGGAAGATGCTTATATGCATAGGTTAAAGCAAGGAGTTAATCAAGGGAAACTTTGTGGACAAGCTTTCCCTTTTTCAATGATTTCTTCTACTACAGAGTGTTTACACAGTAAGTGTGGTGTGGGTTCTTTGACGAATACTTCCTGGTCAGTTTCATGATTGGATTCACTTTAACATCCATGCGGGAGGTCCATTTCGGATGTTCCATACTTTTTTGTGTCTTAAGTTTCTTTGGTCTGAAACTGAGTTTAGTCTCTAAGAATAAGTAATCATTTTTTTCTGATGAGGGATGTTAAAATCAATACAAAAAACTTAGCATGGGTAAATCTTACAGCTAGAAACATGATTGCAGGCCCAAGGTGGTCAAGCTAGTACTGTTGTGGCTCACTGTTGTATCACAGAACTGGTCAGAAATAATGTTCGCTTTATGGGTCATCAGTAAAGGAAGGGATATAGGGCCTTAAGCTCTTTCTTTTGCATTTTAAGAAATGTAGAGTTATGTTGTGCTACAAGTCTGCCTATGATATGCAGCCCATGGATTAAGTAAGTCAGGATTGATAAGCAACTTTCTAATTCAGAAAAAACAAAGTGTAAGCTCTGATGAGTTGGGTTCGAACCACAAGCCCTATGCTTGTAATTCATGTTCATGCTACTTGTTTTTGCATTTCTTTGTTGTGCTTGTTTGTATGTCGGGGTGGGGGTGTTCTGCAACACTCCCGGGGTCGGGGAGATTTTTTGTTCTTTCTAATTTCAGAAATTTCAGAGAGAGACAGAGACCTACCGAAGAAGATGGAATACAGAGTACCAACAACAGAGACCTACCAAGGAAGAGTGTAAATAGACTACCAACAACATAGACCTACCAACGAAGAGGAGAAACAGAGTACCAACAACAGAGACCTACCGAGGAAAAGGGCAAAAAGACTACCAACAACAGAGACCTACCAAGAAAGAGGGAAGGCAGACTACCAACAACAGAGACCTACTAAGGAAGAGGGTAAACAGAGTACCAACAACAGAGACCTACCAAGGAAGAGTATTAACAGACTACCAACAACGGGGACCTAACAAGGAAGACAGTAAACAGACTACCAACAACAGAGACCTACCAAGGAAGCAAGAGAGACCTACCAAGGAAGAGTGTTAACAGACTACCAACAACATAGACGTACCAAGAAAGAGGATAAACAAAGTACCAACAACAGAGACCTACTGAGGAAGAGGGTGAAAAGACTACCGACAACAGAGACCTACCAAGGAAGAGGGTAGACAGACTACAAAAAACAGAGATCTACCGAGAAAGAGGGTAAACAGAATACCAACAACAGAGACCTACCAAGGAAGAGGTTAAACAGACTACCAACAACAGAGACCTACTAAGGAAGAGGGTAAACAGAGTACCAACAACAGAGACCTACCAAGGAAGAGTATTAACAGACTACCAACAACGGGGACCTAACAAGGAAGACAGTAAACAGACTACCAACAACAGAGACCTACCAAGGAAGCAAGAGAGACCTACCAAGGAAGAGTGTTAACAGACTACCAACAACATAGACGTACCAAGAAAGAGGATAAACAAAGTACCAACAACAGAGACCTACTGAGGAAGAGGGTGAAAAGACTACCGACAACAGAGACCTACCAAGGAAGAGGGTAGACAGACTACAAAAAACAGAGATCTACCGAGAAAGAGGGTAAACAGAATACAAACAACAGAGACCTACCAAGGAAGAGGTTAAACAGACTACCAACAACAGAGGGTTATCAAGGAAGTGTGTAATCAGACTACCAACAACATAGACTTACCAAGGAAGAGGATAAACAGAGTACCAACAACAGAGACCTACGGAGGAAGAGGGTAAAAAGACTACCAACAACAGAGACCTACCAACAAAGAGGGTAAGCAGACTACCAACAAAAGAGGGTAAACAGCCTACCAACAACATAGAACTACCAAGGAAGCAACAGAGACCTACCAATGAAGTGTTAAACAGACTACCAACAACAGAGACCTACCGAGAAAGAGGGTAAACAGACTACCAACAACAGGGGCCTACCAAGGAAGCAACAGAGACCTACCAAGGAAGAGTGGTAACAGACTACAAACAACAGAGGCCTACCAAGGAAGGGTGTAAACAGACTACCAACAACAGAGACCTACTGAGGAAGAGGGTTAAAAGACTACCAACAACAGAGACCTACCAAGGAAGAGGGTAGACAGACTACAAACAACAGAGATCTACCGAGAAAGAGGGTAAACAGACTACCAACAACAGAGACCTACCAAGGAAGAGGTTAAACAGACTACCAACAACAGAGACTTATCAAGGAAGTGTGTAATCAGACTACCAACAACATAGACTTACCAAGGAAGAGGATAAACAGAGTACCAACAACAGAGACCTACAGAGGAAGAGGGTAAAAAGACTACCAACAACAGAGACCTACCAACAAAGAGGGTATGCAGACTACCAACAAAAGAGACCTACTGAGGAAGAGGGTAAACAGACTACCAACAACATAGAACTACCAAGGAAGGAACAGAGACCTACCAATGAAGTGTTAAACAGACTACCAACAACAGAAACCTACCGAGAAAGAGGGTAAACAGACTACCAACAACAGGGGCCTACCAAGGAAGCAACAGAGACCTACCAAGGAAGAGCGGTAACAGACTACAAACAACAGAGACCTACCAAGGAAGAGTGTAAACAGACTACCAACAACAGAAACCTACTGAGGAAGAGGGTAAACAGACTACCAACAACATAGACCTACCAAGGAAGCAACAGAGACCTACCATTGAAGAGTGTTAACAGACTACCAACAACATAGACCTACCAAGGAAGAGGATAAACAGAGTACCAACAACAGAGACCTACCAAGGAAGAGGGTAAACAGTCTACAGGTGAAGATTTTTTATACATTTTCCTCATTTTTATGCTCTCTCCATTATGTGACTATAGGAAGATGCTTATATGCATAGGTTAAAGCAAGGAATTAATCAAGGGAAACTTTGTGGACAAGCTTTCCCTTTTTCAATGATTTCTTCTACTACAGAGTGTTTACACAAAAAGTGTGGTGTGGGTTCTTTGATGAATACTTCCTGGTCAGTTTCATGATTGGATTCACTTTAACATCCATGCGGGAGATCCATTTTGGATGTTCCATACTTTTTTGTGTCTTAAGTTTCTTTGGTCTGAAACTGAGTTTAGTCTCTAAGAATAAGTAATCATTTTTTTCTGATGAGGGATGTTAAAATCAATACAAAAAACTTAGCATGGGTAAATCTTACAGCTAGAAACATGATTGCATGCCCAAGGTGGTCAAGCTAGTACTGTTGTGGCTCACTGTTGTATCACAGAACTGGTCAGAAATAATGTTCGCTTTATGGGTCATCAGTAAAGGAAGGGATATAGGGCCTTAAGCTCTTTCTTTTGCATTTTAAGAAATGTAGAGTTATGTTGTGCTACAAGTCTGCCTATGATATGCAGCCCATGGATTAAGTAAGTCAGGATTGATAAGCAACTTTCTAATTCAGAAAAAACAAAGTGTAAGCTCTGATCAGTTGGGTTCGAACCACAAACCCTATGCTTGTAATTCATGTTCATGCTACTTGTTTTTGCATTTCTTTGTTGTGCTTGTTTGTATGTCGGGGTGGGGGTGTTCTGCAACACTCCCGGGGTCGGGGAGATTTTTTGTTCTTTCTAATTTCAGAAATTTCAGAGAGAGAAAGAGACCTACCGAAGAAGAGGGAATACAGAGTACCAACAACAGAGACCTACCGAGGAAAAGGGCAAAAAGACAACCAACAACAGGGACCTACCAAGGAAGAGGGAAGGCAGACTACCAACAACAGAGACCTACTAAGGAAGACGGTAAACAGACTGCCAACAACAGAGACCTACCAAGAAAGAGTATTAACAGACTACCAACAACAGGGACCTAACAAGGAAGACAGTAAACAGACTACCAACAACAGAGACCTACCAAGGAAGGAAGAGAGACCTACCAAGGAAGAGAGTTAACAGACTACCAACAACATAGACGTACCAAGAAAGAGGATAAACAAAGTACCAACAACAGAGACCTACTGAGGAAGAGGGTGAAAAGGCTACCAACAACATAGACGTACCAAGGAAGAGGATAAACAAAGTACCAACAACAGAGATCTACCGAGAAAGAGGGTAAACAGAATACCAACAACAGAGACCTACCAAGGAAGAGGTTAAACAGACTACCAACAACAGAGACTTATCAAAGAAGTGTGTAATCAGACTACCAACAACATAGACTTACCAAGGAAGAGGATAAACAGAGTACCAACAACAGAGACCTACCGAGGAAGAGGGTAAACAGACTACCAACAACATAGACCTACCAAGGAAGCAACAGAGACCTACCACTGAACAGTGTTAACAGACTACCAACAACATAGACCTACCAAGGGAGGGGATAAACAGAGTACCAACAACAGAGACCTACCAAGGAAGAGGGTAAACAGTCTACAGGTGAAGATTTTTTATACATTTTCCTCATTTTAATGCTCTCTCCATTATGTGGCTATAGGTTAAAGCAAGGAGTTAATCAAGGGAAACTTTGTGGACAAGCTTTCCCTTTTTCAATGATTTCTTCTACTACAGAGTGTTTACACAAAAAGTGTGGTGTGGGTTCTTTGATGAATACTTCCTGGTCAGTTTCATGATTGGATTCACTTTAACATCCATGCGGGAGATCCATTTTGGATGTTCCATACTTTTTTGTGTCTTAAGTTTCTTTGGTCTGAAACTGAGTTTAGTCTCTAAGAATAAGTAATCATTTTTTTCTGATGAGGGATGTTAAAATCAATACAAAAAACTTAGCATGGGTAAATCTTACAGCGAGAAACATGATTGCATGCCCAGGTCAAGCTAGTACTGTTGTGGCTCACTGTTGTATCACAGAACTGGTCAGAAATAATGTTCGCTTTATGGGTCATCAGTAAAGGAAGGGATATAGGGCCTTAAGCTCTTTCTTTTGCATTTTAAGAAATGTAGAGTTATGTTGTGCTACAAGTCTGCCTATGATATGCAGCCCATGGATTAAGTAAGTCAGGATTGATAAGCAACTTTCTAATTCAGAAAAAACAAAGTGTAAGCTCTGATGAGTTGGGTTAGAACCACAAGCCCTACGCTTGTAATTCAAGTTCATGCTACTTGTTTTTGCATTTCTTTGTTGTGCTTGTTTGTATGTTGGGGTGGGGGTGTTCTGCAACACTCCCGGGGTCGGGGAGATTTTTTGTTCTAATTTCAGAAATTTCAGAGAGAGACAGAGACCTACCGAAGAAGAGGGAGTACAGAGTACCAACAACAGAAACCTACCAAGGAAGAGTGTAAAGAGACTACCAACAACATAGACCTACCAAGGAAGAGGTTAAACACACTACCAACAACAGAGACTTATCAAGGAAGTGTGTAATCAGACTACGAACAACATAGACTTACCAAGGAAGAGAATAAACAGAGTACCAACAACAGAGACCTACGGAGGAAGAGGGTAAAAAGACTATCAACAACAGAGACCTACCAACGAAGAGGGTAAGCAGACTACCAACAAAAGAGACCTACTGACGAAGAGGGTAAACAGACTACCAACAACATAGAACTACCAAGGAAGCAACAGAGACCTAACAATGAAGTGTTAAACAGACTACCAACAACAGAGACATACCGAGAAAGAGGGTAAACAGACTACCAACAACAGGGGCCTACCAAGGAAGCAACAGAGACCTACCGAGTAAGAGTGGTAACAGACTACAAACAACAGAGACCTACCAAGGAAGAGTGTAAACAGACTACCAACAACAGAGACCTACCGAGGAAGAGGGTAAACAGACTACCAACAACATAGACCTACCAAGGAAGCAACAGAGACCTACCATTGAACAGTGTTAACAGACTACCAACAACATAGACCTACCAAGGAAGAGGATAAACAGAGTACCAACAACAGAGACCTACCAAGGAAGAGGGTAAACAGTCTACAGGTGAAGATTTTTTATACATTTTCCTCATTTTTATGCTCTCTCCATTATGTGACTATAGGAAGATGCTTATATGCATAGGTTAAAGCAAGGAGTTAATCAAGGGAAACTTTGTGGACAAGCTTTCCCTTTTTCAATGATTTCTTCTACTACAGAGTGTTTACACAAAAAGTGTGGTGTGGGTTCTTTGACGAATACTTCCTGGTCAGTTTCATGATTGGATTCACTTTAACATCCATGCGGGAGATCCATTTCGGATGTTCCATACTTTTTTGTGTCTTAAGTTTCTTTGGTCTGAAACTGAGTTTAGTCTCTAAGAATAAGTAATCATTTTTTTCTGATGAGGGATGTTAAAATCAATACAAAAAACTTAGCATGGGTAAATCTTACAGCTAGAAACATGATTGCATGCCCAAGGTGGTCAAGCTAGTACTGTTGTGGCTCACTGTTGTATCACAGAACTGGTCAGAAATAATGTTCGCTTTATGGGTCATCAGTAAAGGAAGGGATATAGGGCCTTAAGCTCTTTCTTTTGCATTTTAAGAAATGTAGAGTTACGTTGTGCTACAAGTCTGCCTATGATATGCAGCCCATGGATTAAGTAAGTCAGGATTGATAAGCAACTTTCTAATTCAGAAAAAACAAAGTGTAAGCTCTGATGAGTTGGGTTCGAACCACAAGCCCTATGCTTGTAATTCATGTTCATGCTACTTGTTTTTGCATTTCTTTGTTGTGCTTGTTTGTATGTCGGGGTGGGGGTGTTCTGCAACACTCGCGGGGTCGGGGAGATTTTTTGTTCTTTCTAATTTCAGAAATTTCAGAGAGAGACAGAGACCTACCGAAGAAGATGGAATACAGAGTACCAACAACAGAGACCTACCAAGGAAGAGTGTAAATAGACTACCAACAACATAGACCTACCAACAAAGAGGAGAAACAGAGTACCAACAACAGAGACCTACCGAGGAAAAGGGCAAAAAGACTACCAACAACAGAGACCTACCAAGGAAGAGGGAAGGCAGACTACCAACAACAGAGACCTACTAAGGAAGATGGTAAACAGAGTACCAACAACAGAGACCTACCAAGGAAGAGTATTAACAGACTACCAACAACAGGGACCTAACAAGGAAGACAGTAAACAGACTACCAACAACAGAGACCTACCAAGGAAGCAAGAGAGACCTACCAAGGAAGAGTGTTAACAGACTACCAACAACATAGACGTACCAAGAAAGAGGATAAACAAAGTACCAACAACAGAGACCTACTGAGGAAGAGGGTGAAAAGACTACCGACAACAGAGACCTACCAAGGAAGAGGGTAGACAGACTACAAAAAACAGAGATCTACCGAGAAAGAGGGTAAACAGAATACCAACAACAGAGACCTACCAAGGAAGAGGTTAAACAGACTACCAACAACAGAGGGTTATCAAGGAAGTGTGTAATCAGACTACCAACAACATAGACTTACCAAGGAAGAGGATAAACAGAGTACCAACAACAGAGACCTACGGAGGAAGAGGGTAAAAAGACTACCAACAACAGAGACCTACCAACAAAGAGGGTAAGCAGACTACCAACAAAAGAGGGTAAACAGCCTACCAACAACATAGAACTACCAAGGAAGCAACAGAGACCTACCAATGAAGTGTTAAACAGACTACCAACAACAGAGACCTGCCGAGAAAGAGGGTAAACAGACTACCAACAACAGGGGCCTACCAAGGAAGCAACAGAAACCTACCAAGGAAGAGTGGTAACAGACTACAAACAACAGAGGCCTACCAAGGAAGGGTGTAAACAGACTACCAACAACAGACACCTACCAAGGAAGAGGGTAGACAGTCTACAAACAACAGAGATCTACCGAGAAAGAGGGTAAACAGACTACCAACAACAGAGACCTACCAAGGAAGAGGTTAAACAGACTACCAACAACAGAGGGTTATCAAGGAAGTGTGTAATCAGACTACCAACAACATAGACTTACCAAGGAAGAGGATAAACAGAGTACCAACAACAGAGACCTACGGAGGAAGAGGGTAAAAAGACTACCAACAACAGAGACCTACCAACAAAGAGGGTAAGCAGACTACCAACAACATAGAACTACCAAGGAAGCAACAGAGACCTACCAATGAAGTGTTAAACAGACTACCAACAACAGAGACCTACCGAGAAAGAGGGTAAACAGACTACCAACAACAGGGGCCTACCAAGGAAGCAACAGAGACCTACCAAGGAAGAGTGGTAACAGACTACAAACAAAAGAGACCTACCAAGGAAGGGTGTAAACAGACTACCAACAACAGAGACCTACTGAGGAAGAGGGTGAAAAGACTACCAACAACAGAGACCTACCAAGGAAGAGGGTAGACAGACTACAAACAACAGAGATCTACTGAGAAAGAGTGTAAACAGACTACCAACAACAGAGACCTACCAAGGAAGAGGTTAAACAGACTACCAACAACAGAGACTTATCAAGGAAGTGTGTAATCAGACTACCAACAACATAGACTTACCAAGGAAGAGGATAAACAGAGTACCAACAACAGAGACCTACGGAGGAAGAGGGTAAAAAGACTACCAACAACAGAGACCTACCAACAAAGAGGGTATGCAGACTACCAACAAAAGAGACCTACTGAGGAAGAGGGTAAACAGACTACCAACAACATAGAACTACCAAGGAAGGAACAGAGACCTACCAATGAAGTGTTAAACAGACTACCAACAACAGAAACCTACCGAGAAAGAGGGTAAACAGACTACCAACAACAGGGGCCTACCAAGGAAGCAACAGAGACCTACCAAGGAAGAGCGGTAACAGACTACAAACAACAGAGACCTACCAAGGAAGAGTGTAAACAGACTACCAACAACAGAAACCTACTGAGGAAGAGGGTAAACAGACTACCAACAACATAGACCTACCAAGGAAGCAACAGAGACCTACCATTGAAGAGTGTTAACAGACTACCAACAACATAGACCTACCAAGGAAGAGGATAAACAGAGTACCAACAACAGAGACCTACCAAGGAAGAGGGTAAACAGTCTACAGGTGAAGATTTTTTATACATTTTCCTCATTTTTATGCTCTCTCCATTATGTGACTATAGGAAGATGCTTATATGCATAGGTTAAAGCAAGGAATTAATCAAGGGAAACTTTGTGGACAAGCTTTCCCTTTTTCAATGATTTCTTCTACTACAGAGTGTTTACACAAAAAGTGTGGTGTGGGTTCTTTGATGAATACTTCCTGGTCAGTTTCATGATTGGATTCACTTTAACATCCATGCGGGAGATCCATTTTGGATGTTCCATACTTTTTTGTGTCTTAAGTTTCTTTGGTCTGAAACTGAGTTTAGTCTCTAAGAATAAGTAATCATTTTTTTCTGATGAGGGATGTTAAAATCAATACAAAAAACTTAGCATGGGTAAATCTTACAGCTAGAAACATGATTGCATGCCCAAGGTGGTCAAGCTAGTACTGTTGTGGCTCACTGTTGTATCACAGAACTGGTCAGAAATAATGTTCGCTTTATGGGTCATCAGTAAAGGAAGGGATATAGGGCCTTAAGCTCTTTCTTTTGCATTTTAAGAAATGTAGAGTTATGTTGTGCTACAAGTCTGCCTATGATATGCAGCCCATGGATTAAGTAAGTCAGGATTGATAAGCAACTTTCTAATTCAGAAAAAACAAAGTGTAAGCTCTGATGAGTTGGGTTCGAACCACAAGCCCTATGCTTGTAATTCATGTTCATGCTACTTGTTTTTGCATTTCTTTGTTGTGCTTGTTTGTATGTCGGGGTCGGGGTGTTCTGCAACACTCCCGGGGTCGGGGAGATTTTTTGTTCTTTCTAATTTCAGAAATTTCAGAGAGAGACAGAGACCTACCGAAGAAGACGGAATACAGAGTACCAACAACAGAGACCTACCAAGGAAGAGTGTAAATAGACTACCAACAACATAGACCTACCAACGAAGAGGAGAAACAGAGTACCAACAACAGAGACCTACCGAGGAAAAGGGCAAAAAGACTACCAACAACAGAGACCTACCAAGGAAGAGGGAAGGCAGACTACCAACAACAGAGACCTACTAAGGAAGAGGGTAAACAGAGTACCAACAACAGAGACCTACCAAGGAAGAGTATTAACAGACTACCAACAACGGGGAACTAACAAGGAAGACAGTAAACAGACTACCAACAACAGAGACCTACGAAGGAAGCAAGAGAGACCTACCAAGGAAGAGTGTTAACAGACTACCAACAACATAGACGTACCAAGACAGAGGATAAACAAAGTACCAACAACAGAGACCTACTGAGGAAGAGGGTGAAAAGACTACCAACAACAGAGACCTACCAAGGAAGAGGGTAGACAGTCTACAAACAACAGAGATCTACCGAGAAAGAGGTTAAACAGACTACCTACAACAGAGACCTACCAAGGAAGAGGTTAAACAGACTACCAACAACAGAGACTTATCAAGGAAGTGTGTAATCAGACTACCAACAACATAGACTTACCAAGGAAGAGGATAAACAGAGTACCAACAACAGAGACCTACGGAGGAAGAGGGTAAAAAGACTACCAACAACAGAGACCTACCAACAAAGAGGGTAAGCAGACTACCAACAAAAGAGGGTAAACAGACTACCAACAACATAGAACTACCAAGGAAGCAACAGAGACCTACCAATGAAGTGTTAAACAGACTACCAACAACAGAGACCTACCGAGAAAGAGGGTAAACAGACTACCAACAACAGGGGCCTACCAAGGAAGCAACAGAGACCTACCAAGGAAGAGTGGTAACAGACTACAAACAACAGAGACCTACCAAGGAAGGGTGTAAACAGACTACCAACAACAGAGACCTACTGAGGAAGAGGGTGAAAAGACTACCAACAACAGAGACCTACCAAGGAAGAGGGTAGACAGACTACAAACAACAGAGATCTACTGAGAAAGAGGGTAAACAGACTACCAACAACAGAGACCTACCAAGGAAGAGGTTAAACAGACTACCAACAACAGAGACTTATCAAGGAAGTGTGTAATCAGACTACCAACAACATAGACTTACCAAGGAAGAGGATAAACAGAGTACCAACAACAGAGACCTACGGAGGAAGAGGGTAAAAAGACTACCAACAACAGAGACCTACCAACAAAGAGGGTATGCAGACTACCAACAAAAGAGACCTACTGAGGAAGAGGGTAAACAGACTACCAACAACATAGAACTACCAAGGAAGGAACAGAGACCTACCAATGAAGTGTTAAACAGACTACCAACAACAGAAACCTACCGAGAAATAGGGTAAACAGACTACCAACAACAGGGGCCTACCAAGGAAGCAACAGAGACCTACCAAGGAAGAGCGGTAACAGACTACAAACAACAGAGACCTACCAAGGAAGAGTGTAAACAGACTACCAACAACAGAAACCTACTGAGGAAGAGGGTAAACAGACTACCAACAACATAGACCTACCAAGGAAGCAACAGAGACCTACCATTGAAGAGTGTTAACAGACTACCAACAACATAGACCTACCAAGGAAGAGGATAAACAGAGTACCAACAACAGAGACCTACCAAGGAAGAGGGTAAACAGTCTACAGGTGAAGATTTTTTATACATTTTCCTCATTTTTATGCTCTCTCCATTATGTGACTATAGGAAGATGCTTATATGCATAGGTTAAAGCAAGGAATTAATCAAGGGAAACTTTGTGGACAAGCTTTCCCTTTTTCAATGATTTCTTCTACTACAGAGTGTTTACACAAAAAGTGTGGTGTGGGTTCTTTGATGAATACTTCCTGGTCAGTTTCATGATTGGATTCACTTTAACATCCATGCGGGAGATCCATTTTGGATGTTCCATACTTTTTTGTGTCTTAAGTTTCTTTGGTCTGAAACTGAGTTTAGTCTCTAAGAATAAGTAATCATTTTTTTCTGATGAGGGATGTTAAAATCAATACAAAAAACTTAGCATGGGTAAATCTTACAGCTAGAAACATGATTGCATGCCCAAGGTGGTCAAGCTAGTACTGTTGTGGCTCACTGTTGTATCACAGAACTGGTCAGAAATAATGTTCGCTTTATGGGTCATCAGTAAAGGAAGGGATATAGGGCCTTAAGCTCTTTCTTTTGCATTTTAAGAAATGTAGAGTTACGTTGTGCTACAAGTCTGCCTATGATATGCAGCCCATGGATTAAGTAAGTCAGGATTGATAAGCAACTTTCTAATTCAGAAAAAACAAAGTGTAAGCTCTGATGAGTTGGGTTCGAACCACAAGCCCTATGCTTGTAATTCATGTTCATGCTACTTGTTTTTGCATTTCTTTGTTGTGCTTGTTTGTATGTCGGGATGGGGGTGTTCTGCAACACTCCCGGGGTCAGGGATATTTTTTGTTCTTTCTAATTTCAGAAATTTCAGAGAGAGAAAGAGACCTACCGAAGAAGAGGGAATACAGAGTACCAAAAACAGAGACCTACCGAGGAAAAGGGCAAAAAGACAACCAACAACAGGGACCTACCAAGGAAGAGGGAAGGCAGACTACCAACAACAGAGACCTACTAAGGAAGACGGTAAACAGACTGCCAACAACAGAGACCTACCAAGAAAGAGTATTAACAGACTACCAACAACAGGGACCTAACAAGGTAGACAGTAAACAGACTACCAACAACAGAGACCTACCAAGGAAGCAAGAGAGACCTACCAAGGAAGAGTGTTAACAGACTACCAACAACATAGACGTACCAAGGAAGAGGATAAACAAAGTAGCAACAACAGAGATCTACCGAGAAAGAGGGTAAACAGACTACCAACAACAGAGACCTACCAAGGAAGAGGTTAAACAGACTACCAACAACAGAGACTTATCAAGGAAGTGTGTAATCAGACTACCAACAACATAGACTTACCAAGGAAGAGGATAAACAGAGTACCAACAACAGAGACCTACCGAGGAAGAGGGTAAACAGACTACCAACAACATAGACCTACCAAGGAAGCAACAGAGACCTACCACTGAACAGTGTTAACAGACTACCAACAACATAGACCTACCAAGGGAGGGGATAAACAGAGTACCAACAACAGAGACCTACCAAGGAAGAGGGTAAACAGTCTACAGGTGAAGATTTTTTATACATTTTCCTCATTTTTATGCTCTCTCCATTATGTGGCTATAGGTTAAAGCAAGGAGTTAATCAAGGGAAACTTTGTGGACAAGCTTTCCCTTTTTCAATGATTTCTTCTACTACAGAGTGTTTACACAAAAAGTGTGGTGTGGGTTCTTTGATGAATACTTCCTGGTCAGTTTCATGATTGGATTCACTTTAACATCCATGCGGGAGATCCATTTTGGATGTTCCATACTTTTTTGTGTCTTAAGTTTCTTTGGTCTGAAACTGAGTTTAGTCTCTAAGAATAAGTAATCATTTTTTTCTGATGAGGGATGTTAAAATCAATACAAAAAACTTAGCATGGGTAAATCTTACAGCTATAAACATGATTGCAGGCCCAAGGTGGTCAAGCTAGTACTGTTGTGGCTCACTGTTGTATCACAGAACTGGTCAGAAATAATGTTCGCTTTATGGGTCATCAGTAAAGGAAGGGATATAGGGCCTTAAGCTCTTTCTTTTGCATTTTAAGAAATGTAGAGTTATGTTGTGCTACAAGTCTGCCTATGATATGCAGCCCATGGATTAAGTAAGTCAGGATTGATAAGCAACTTTCTAATTCAGAAAAAACAAAGTGTAAGCTCTGATGAGTTGGGTTTGAACCACAAGCCCTATGCTTGTAATTCATGTTCATGCTACTTGTTTTTGCATTTCTTTGTTGTGCTTGTTTGTATGTCGGGATGGGGGTGTTCTGCAACACTCCTGGGGTCGGGGAGATTTTTTGTTCTTTCTAATTTCAGAAATTTCAGAGAGAGACAGAGACCTACCGAAAAAGAGGGAATACAGAGTACCAACAACAGAGACCTACCAAGGAAGAGTGTAAACAGACTACCAACAACATAGACCTACCAACGAAGAGGAGAAACAGAGTACCAACAACAGAGACCTACCGAGGAAAAGGGCAAAAAGACGACCAACAACAGAGACCTACCAAGGAAGAGGGAAGGCAGACTACCAACAACAGAGACCTACTAAGGAAGAGGGTAAACAGACTGCCAACAACAGAGACCTACCAAGAAAGAGTATTAACAGACTACCAACAACAGGGACCTAACAAGGAAGACAGTAAACAGACTATCAACAACAGAGACCTACCAAGGAAGCAAGAGAGACCTACCAAGGAAGATCGTTAACAGACTACCAACAACATAGACGTACCAAGGAAGAGGATAAACAAAGTAGCAACAACAGAGATCTACCGAGAAAGAGGGTAAACAGACTACCAACAACAGAGACCTACCAAGGAAGAGGTTAAACAGACTACCAACAACAGAGACTTATCAAGGAAGTGTGTAATCAGACTACCAACAACATAGACTTACCAAGGAAGAGGATAAACAGAGTACCAACAACAGAGACCTACCGAGGAAGAGGGTAAACAGACTACCAACAACATAGACCTACCAAGGAAGCAACAGAGACCTACCACTGAACAGTGTTAACAGACTACCAACAACATAGACCTACCAAGGGAGGGGATAAACAGAGTACCAACAACAGAGACCTACCAAGGAAGAGGGTAAACAGTCTACAGGTGAAGATTTTTTATACATTTTCCTCATTTTAATGCTCTCTCCATTATGTGGCTATAGGTTAAAGCAAGGAGTTAATCAAGGGAAACTTTGTGGACAAGCTTTCCCTTTTTTAATGATTTCTTCTACTACAGAGTGTTTACACAAAAAGTGTGGTGTGGGTTCTTTGATGAATACTTCCTGGTCAGTTTCATGATTGGATTCACTTTAACATCCATGCGGGAGATCCATTTTGGATGTTCCATACTTTTTTGTGTCTTAAGTTTCTTTGGTCTGAAACTGAGTTTAGTCTCTAAGAATAAGTAATCATTTCTTTTCTGATGAGAGATGTTAAAATCAATACAAAAAACTTAGCATGGGTAAATCTTACAGCGAGAAACATGATTGCATGCCCAGGTCAAGCTAGTACTGTTGTGGCTCACTGTTGTATCACAGAAGTGGTCAGAAATAATGTTCGCTTTATGGGTCATCAGTAAAGGAAGGGATATAGGGCCTTAAGCTCTTTCTTTTGCATTTTAAGAAATGTAGAGTTATGTTGTGCTACAAGTCTGCCTATGATATGCAGCCCATGGATTAAGTAAGTCAGGATTGATAAGCAACTTTCTAATTCAGAAAAAACAAAGTGTAAGCTCTGATGGGTTGGTTTCGAACCACAAGCCCTATGCTTGTAATTCATGTTCATGCTACTTGTTTTTGCATTTCTTTGTTGTGCTTGTTTGTATGTCGGGGTGGGGGTGTTCTGCAACACTCCCGGGGTCGGGGAGATTTTTTGTTCTTTCTAATTTCAGAAATTTCAGAGAGAGACAGAGACCTACCGAAGAAGACGGAATACAGAGTACCAACAACAGAGACCTACCAAGGAAGAGTGTAAATAGACTACCAACAACATAGACCTACCAAGGAAGAGTTTAAACAGACTACCAACAACAGAGACTTATCAAGGAAGTGTGTAATCAGACTACCAAAAACATAGACTTACCAAGGAAGAGAATAAACAGAGTACCAACAACAGAGACCTACAGAGGAAGAGGGTAAAAAGACTACCAACAACAGAGACTTACCAACGAAGAGGGTAAGCAGACTACCAACAAAAGAGACCTACTGAGGAAGAGGGTAAACAGACTACCAACAACATAGAACTACCAAGGAAGCAACAGAGACCTAACAATGAAGTGTTAAACAGACTACCAACAACAGAGACCTACCGAGAAAGAGGGTAAACAGACTACCAACAACAGGGGCCTACCAAGGAAGCAACAGAGACCTACCAAGTAAGAGTGGTAACAGACTACAAACAACAGAGACCTACCAAGGAAGAGTGTAAAGAGACTACCAACAACAGAGACCTACCGAGGAAGAGGGTAAACAGACTACCAACAACATAGACCTACCAAGGAAGCAACAGAGACCTACCACTGAACAGTGTTAACAGACTACCAACAACATAGACCTACCAAGGAAGAGGATAAACAGAGTACCAACAACAGAGACCTACCAAGGAAGAGGGTAAACAGTCTACAGGTGAAGATTTTTTATACATTTTCCTCATTTTTATGCTCTCTCCATTATGTGACTATAGGAAGATGCTTATATGCATAGGTTAAAGCAAGGAGTTAATCAAGGGAAACTTTGTGGACAAGCTTTCCCTTTTTCAATGATTTCTTCTACTACAGAGTGTTTACACAAAAAGTGTGGTGTGGGTTCTTTGATGAATACTTCCTGGTCAGTTTCATGATTGGATTCACTTTAACATCCATGCGGGAGATCCATTTTGGATGTTCCATACTTTTTTGTGTCTTAAGTTTCTTTGGTCTGAAACTGAGTTTAGTCTCTAAGAATAAGTAATCATTTTTTTCTGATGAGGGATGTTAAAATCAATACAAAAAAGTTAGCATGGGTAATCTTACAGTTAGAAACATGATTGCATGCCCAAGGTGGTCAAGCTAGTACTGTTGTGGCTCACTGTTGTATCACAGAACTGGTCAGAAATAATGTTCGCTTTATGGGTCATCAGTAAAGGAAGGGATATAGGGCCTTAAGCTCTTTCTTTTGCATTTTAAGAAATGTAGAGTTATGTTGTGCTACAAGTCTGCCTATGATATGCAGCCCATGGATTAAGTAAGTCAGGATTGATAAGCAACTTTCTAATTCAGAAAAAACAAAGTGTAAGCTCTGATGAGTTGGGTTTGAACCACAAGCCCTATGCTTGTAATTCATGTTCATGCTACTTGTTTTTGCATTTCTTTGTTGTGCTTGTTTGTATGTCGGGGTCGGGGTGTTCTGCAACACTCCCGGGGTCGGGGCGATTTTTTGTTCTTTCTCATTTCAGAAATTTCAGAGAGAGACAGAGACCTACTGAAGAAGAGGGAATACAAAGTAGCAACAACAGAGACCTACCAAGGAAGAGTGTAAAGAGACTACCAACAACATAGACCTACCAATGAAGAGGAGAAACAGAGTACCAACAACAGAGACCTACCGAGGAAAAGGGAAAAATGACTACCAACAACAGAGACCTACCAATGAAGAGGGAAGGCAGACTACCAACAACAGAGACCTACTAAGGAAGAGGGTAAGAAGACTACCAACAACAGAGACCTACCAAGGTAAATTATTAACAGACTACCAACAACAGGGACCTAACAAGGAAGACCTCAAACACACTACAAACAACAGAGACCTGCCAAGGAAGCAAGAGAGACCTACCAAGGAAGAGTGTTAACAGACTACCAACAACATAGACGTACCAAGGAAAAGGATAAACAAAGTACCAACAACAGAGACCTACTGAGGAAGCGGGAGAAAAGACTACCAACAACAGAGACCTACCAAGGAAGAGGGTAGACAGACTACAAACAACAGAGATCTACCAAGAAAGGGGGTAAACAGACTACCAACAACAGAGACCTACCAAGGAAGAGGTTAAACAGACTACCAACAACAGAGACTTATCAAGGAAGTGTGTAATCAGACTACCAACAACATAGACTTACCAAGGAAGAGGATAAACAGAGTGCCACCAACAGAGACCTACGGAGGAAGAGGGTAAAAAGACTACCAACCACAGAGACCTACCAACGAAGAGGGTAAGCAGACTACCAACCAAACAGACCTACTGAGCAAGGGGGTAAACAGACTACCAACAACATAGAACTACCAAGGAAGCAACAGAGACCTACCAATGAAGTGTTAAGCAGACTACCAACAACAGAGACATACCGAGAAAGAGCGTAAACAGACTACCAACAACAGGGGCCTACCAAGGAAGCAACAGAGACCTACCAAGGAAGAGTGGTAACAGACTACAAACAACAGAGACCTACCAAGGAAGAGTGTAAAAAGACTACCAACAACAGAGACCTACTGAGGAAGAGGGTAAACAGACTACCAACAACATAGATCTACCAATGAAGCAACAGAGACCTACCACTGAAGAGTGTTAACAGACTACCAACAACATAGAACTACCAAGGAAGAGGATAAACAGAGTACCAACGACAGAGACCTACCAAGGAAGAGGGTAAACAGTCTACAGGTGAAGATTTTTTATACATTTTCCTCATTTTTATGCTCTCTCCATTATGTGACTATAGGAAGATGCTTATATGCATAGGTTAAAGCAAGGAGTTAATCAAGGGAAACTTTGTGGACAAGCTTTCCCTTTTTCAATGATTTCTTCTACTACAGAGTGTTTACACAAAAAGTGTGGTGTGGGTTCTTTGATGCATACGTCCTGGTCAGTTTCATGATTGGATTCACTTTAACATCCATGCGGGAGATCCATTTTGGATGTTCCATACTTTTTTGTGTCTTAAGTTTCCTTGGTCTGAAACTGAGTTTAGTCTCTAAGAATAAGTAATCATTTTTTTCTGATGAGGGATGTTAAAATCAATACAAAAAACTTAGCATGGGTGAATCTTGCAGCTAGAAACATGATTGCATGCCCAAGGTGGTCAAGCTAGTACTGTTGTGGCTCACTGTTGTATCACAGAACTGGTCAGAAATAATGTTCGCTTTATGGGTCATCAGTAAAGGAAGGGATATAGGGCCTTAAGCTCTTTCTTTTGCATTTTAAGAAATGTAGAGTTATGTTGTGCTACAAGTCTGCCTATGATATGCAGCCCATGGATTAAGTAAGTCAGGATTGATAAGCAACTTTCTAATTCAGAAAAAACAAAGTGTAAGCTCTGATGAGTTGGGTTCGAACCACAAGCCCTATGCTTGTAATTCATGTTCATGCTACTTGTTTTTGCATTTCTTTGTTGTGCTTGTTTGTATGTCGGGGTGGGGGTGTTCTGCAACACTCCCGGGGTCGGGGAGATTTTTTGTTCTTTCTAATTTCAGAAATTTCAGAGAGAGACAGAGACCTACCGAAGAAGAGGGAGTACAGAGTACCAACAACAGAGACCTACCAAGGAAGAGTGTAAACAGACTACCAACAACATAGACCTACCAAGGAAGAGGTTAAACAGACTACCAACAACAGAGACTTATCAAGGAAGTGTGTAATCAGACTACCAACAACATAGACTTACCAAGGAAGAGAATAAACAGAGTAACAACAACAGAGACCTGCAGAGGAAGAGGGTAAAAACACTACCAACAACAGAGACCTACCAACGAAGAGGGTAAGCAGACTACCAACAAAAGAGACCTACTGAGGAAGAGGGTAAACAGACTACCAACAACATAGAACTAGCAAGGAAGCAACAGAGACCTAACAATGAAGTGTTAAACAGATTACCAACAACAGAGACCTACCGAAAATGTGGGTAAACAGACTACCAAGAACAGGGGCCTACCAAGGAAGCAACAGAGACCTGCCAAGTAAGAGTGGTAACAGACTACAAACAACAGAGACCTACCAAGGAAGACTGTAAACAGACTACCAACAACAGAGAGCTACCGAGGAAGAGGCTAAACAGACTACCAACAACATAGACCTACCAAGGAAGCAACAGAGACCTACCACTGAACAGTGTTAACAGACTACCAACAACATAGACCTACCAAGGAAGAGGATAAACAGAGTACCAACAACAGAGACCTACCAAGGAAGAGGGTAAACAGTCTACAGGTAAAGATTTTTTATACATTTTCCTCATTTTTATGCTCTCTCCATTATGTGACTATAGGAAGATGCTTATATGCATAGGTTAAAGCAAGGAGTTAATCAAGGGAAACTTTGTGGACAAGCTTTCCCTTTTTCAATGATTTCTTCTACTACAGAGTGTTTACACAAAAAGTGTGGTGTGGGTTCTTTGATGAATACTTCCTGGTCAGTTTCATGATTGGATTCACTTTAACATCCATGCGGGAGATCCATTTTGGATGTTCCATACTTTTTTGTGTCTTAAGTTTCTTTGGTCTGAAACTGAGTTTAGTCTCTAAGAATAAGTAATCATTTTTTTCTGATGAGGGATGTTAAAATCAATACTAAAAACTTAGCATGGGTAAATCTTACAGCTAGAAACATGATTGCATGCCCAAGGTGGTCAAGCTAGTACTGTTGTGGCTCACTGTTGTATCACAGAACTGGTCAGAAATAATGTTCGCTTTATGGGTCATCAGTAAAGGAAGGGATATAGGGCCTTAAGCTCTTTCTTTTGCATTTTAAGAAATGTAGAGTTATGTTGTGCTACAAGTCTGCCTATGATATGCAGCCCATGGATTAAGTAAGTCAGGATTGATAAGCAACTTTCTAATTCAGAAAAAACAAAGTGTAAGCTCTGATGAGTTGGGTTCGAACCACAAGCCCTATGCTTGTAATTCATGTTCATGCTACTTGTTTTTGCATTTCTTTGTTGTGCTTGTTTGTATGTCGGGATGGGGGTGTTCTGCAACACTCCCGGGGTCGGGGAGATTTTTTGTTCTTTCTCATTTCAGAAATTTCAGAGAGAGACAGAGACCTACTGAAGAAGAGGGAATACAAAGTACCACCAAAAGAGACCTACCAAGGAAGAGTGTAAACAGACTACCAACAACATAGACCTACCAATGAAGAGGAGAAACAGAGTACCAACAACAGAGACCTACCGAGGAAAAGGGAAAAATGACTACCAACAACAGAGACCTACCAATGAAGAGGGAAGGCAGACTACCAACAACAGAGACCTACTAAGGAAGAGGGTAAACAGACTACCAACAACAGAGACCTACCAAGGTAGAGTATTAACAGACTACCAACAACAGGGACATAACAAGGAAGACAGCAAACAGACTACAAACAACAGAGACCTGCCAAGGAAGCAAGAGAGACCTACCAAGGAAGAGTGTTAACAGACTACCAACAACATAGACGTACCAAGGAAGAGGATAAACAAAGTACCAACAACAGAGACCTACTGAGGAAGAGGGTGAAAAGACTACCAACAACAGAGACCTACCAAGGAAGAGGGTAGACAGACTACAAACAACAGAGATCTACCGAGAAAGAGGGTAAACAGACTACCAACAACAGAGACCTACCAAGGAAGAGGTTAAACAGACTACCAACAACAGAGACTTATCAAGGAAGTGTGTAATCAGACTACCAACAACATAGACTTACCAAGGAAGAGGATAAACAGAGTGCCACAAACAGAGACCTACGGAGGAAGAGGGTAAAAAGACTACCAACCACAGAGACCTTACCAACGAAGAGGGTAAGCAGACTACCAACCAAACAGACCTACTGAGGAAGGGGGTAAACAGACTACCAACAACATAGAACTACCAAGGAAGCAACAGAGACCTACCAATGAAGTGTTAAACAGACTACCAACAACGGATACATACCGAGAAAGTGGGTAAACAGACTACCAACAACAGGGACCTACCAAGGAAGCAACAGAGACCTACCAAGGAAGAGGGGTAACAGACTACAAACAACAGAGACCTACCAAGGAAGAGTGTAAACAGACTACCAACAACAGAGACCTACCGAGGAAGAGGGTAAACAGACTACCAACAACATAGACCTACCAAGGAAGCAACAGAGACCTACCACTGAACAGTGTTAACAGACTACCAACAACATAGACCTACCAAGGAAGAGGATAAACAGAGTACCAACAACAGAGACCTACCAAGGAAGAAGGTAAACAGTCTACAGGTGAAGATTTTTTATACATTTTCCTCATTTTTATGCTCTCTCCATTATGTGACTATAGGAAGATGCTTATATGCATAGGTTAAAGCAAGGAGTTAATCAAGGGAAACTTTGTGGACAAGCTTTCCCTTTTTCAATGATTTCTTCTACTACAGAGTGTTTACACAAAAAGTGTGGTGTGGGTTCTTTGATGAATACTTCCTGGTCAGTTTCATGATTGGATTCACTTTAACATCCATGCGGGAGATCCATTTTGGATGTTCCATACTTTTTTGTGTCTTAAGTTTCTTTGGTCTGAAACTGAGTTTAGTCTCTAAGAATAAGTAATCATTTTTTTTCTGATGAGGGATGTTAAAATCAATACAAAAAACTTAGCATGGGTAAATCTTACAGCTAGAAACATGATTGCATGCCCAAGGTGGTCAAGCTAGTACTGTTGTGGCTCACTGTTGTATCACAGAACTGGTCAGAAATAATGTTCGCTTTATGGGTCATCAGTAAAGGAAGGGATATAGGGCCTTAAGCTCTTTCTTTTGCATTTTAAGAAATGTAGAGTTATGTTGTGCTACAAGTCTGCCTATGATATGCAGCCCATGGATTAAGTAAGTCAGGATTGATAAGCAACTTTCTAATTCAGAAAAAACAAAGTGTAAGCTCTGATGAGTTGGGTTTGAACCACAAGCCCTATGCTTGTAATTCATGTTCATGCTACTTGTTTTTGCATTTCTTTGTTGTGCTTGTTTGTATGTCGGGGTGGGGGTGTTCTGCAACACTCCCGGGGTCGGGGAGATTTTTTGTCCTTTCTCATTTCAGAAATTTCAGAAAGAGACAGAGACCTACGGAAGAAGAGGTAATACAGAGTACCAACAACAGAGACCTACCAAGGAAGAGTGTAAACAGACTACCAACAACATAGACCTACCAACGAAGAGGAGAAACAGAGTACCAACAACAGAGACCTACCGAGGAAAAGGGCAAAAAGACTACCAACAACAGAGACCTACAAAGGAAGAGGGAATGCAGACTACCAACAACAGAGATCTACTAAGGAAGAGGGTAAACAGACTACCAACAACAAAGACCTACCAAGGAAGAGTATTAACAGACTACCAACTACAGGGACCTAACAAGGAAGACAGTAAACAGACTACCAACAACAGAGACCTACCAAGGAAGTAAGAGAGACCTACCAAGGAAGAGTGTTAACAGACTACCAACAACATAGACGTACCAAGGAAGAGGATAAACAAAGTACCAACAACAGAGACCTACTGAGGAAGAGGGTGAAAAGACTACCAACAACAGAGACCTACCAAGGAAGAGGGTAGACAGACTACAAACAACAGAGATCTACCGAGAAAGAGGGTAAACAGACTACCAACAACAGAGACCTACCAAGGAAGAGGTTAAACAGACTACAAACAACAGAGACTTATCAAGGAAGTGTGTAATCAGACTACCAACAACATAGACTTAACAAGGAAGAGGATAAACAGAGTGCCACCAACAGAGACCTACGGAGGAACAGGGTAAAAAGACTACCAACCACAGAGACCTTACCAACGAAGAGGGTAAGCAGACTACCAACCAAACAGACCTACTGATGAAGGGGGTAAACAGACTACCAACAACATAGAACTACCAAGGAAGCAACAGAGACCTACCAATGAAGTGTTAAACAGACTACCAACAACGCATACATACCAAGAAAGTGGGTAAACAGACAACCAACAACAGGGACCTACCAAGGAAGCAACAGAGACCTACCAAGGAAGAGGGGTAACAGACTACAAACAACAGAGACCTACCAAGGAAGAGTGTAAACAGACTACCAACAACAGAGACCTACCGAGGAAGAGGGTAAACAGACTACCAACAACATAGACCTACCAAGGAAGCAACAGAGACGTACCACTGAACAGTGTTAACAGACTACCAACAACATAGACCTACCAAGGAAGAGGATAAACAGAGTACCAACAACTGAGACCTACCAAGGAAGAAGGTAAACAGTCTACAGGTGAAGATTTTTTATACATTTTCCTCATTTTTATGCTCTCTCCATTATGTGACTATAGGAAGATGCTTATATGCATAGGTTAAAGCCAGGAGTTAATCAAGGGAAACTTTGTGGACAAGCTTTCCCTTTTTCAATGATTTCTTCTACTACAGAGTGTTTACACAAAAAGTGTGGTGTGGGTTCTTTGATGAATACTTCCTGGTCAGTTTCATGATTGGATTCACTTTAACATCCATGCGGGAGATCCATTTTGGATGTTCCATACTTTTTTGTGTCTTAAGTTTCTTTGGTCTGAAACTGAGTTTAGTCTCTAAGAATAAGTAATCATTTTTTTTCTGATGAGGGATGTTAAAATCAATACAAAAAACTTAGCATGGGTAAATCTTACAGCTAGAAACATGATTGCATGCCCAAGGTGGTCAAGCTAGTACTGTTGTGGCTCACTGTTGTATCACAGAACTGGTCAGAAATAATGTTCGCTTTATGGGTCATCAGTAAAGGAAGGGATATAGGGCCTTAAGCTCTTTCTTTTACATTTTAAGAAATGTAGAGTTATGTTGTGCTACAAGTCTGCCTATGATATGCAGCCCATGGATTAAGTAAGTCAGGATTGATAAGCAACTTTCTAATTCAGAAAAAACAAAGTGTAAGCTCTGATGAGTTGGGTTCGAACCACAAGCCCTATGCTTGTAATTCATGTTCATGCTACTTGTTTTTGCATTTCTTTGTTGTGCTTGTTTGTATGTCGGGGTGGGGGTGTTCTGCAACACTCCCGGGGTCGGGGAGATTTTTATTCTTTCTAATTTCAGAAATTTCAGAGAGAGACAGAGACCTACCGCAGAAGAGGGAATACAGAGTACCAACAACAGAGACCTACCAAGGAAGAGTGTAAACAGACTACCAACAACATAGACCTACAAACGAAGAGGAGAAACAGAGTAGGAACAACAGAGACCTACCGAGGAAAAGGGCAAAAAGACTACCAACAACAGAGACCTACCAAGGAAGGCGGAAGGCAGACTACCAACAACAGAGACCTACTAAGGAAGAGGGTAAACAGACTACCAACAACAGAGACCTACCAAGGAAGAGTATTAACAGACTACCAACAACAGGGACCTAACAAGGAAGACAGTAAAAGGACTACCAACAACAGAGACCTGCCAAGGAAGCAAGAGAGACCTACCAAGGAAGAGTGTTAACAGACTACCAACAACATAGACGTACCAAGGAAGAGGATAAACAAAGTACCAACAACAGAGACCTACTGAGGAAGAGGGTGAAAAGACTACCAACAACAGAGACCTACCAAGGAAGAGGGTAGACAGACTACAAACAACAGAGATCTACCGAGAAAGAGGGTAAACAGACTACCAACAACAGAGACCTACCAAGGAAGAGGTTAAACAGACTATCAACAACAGAGACTTATCAAGGAAGTGTGTAATCAGACTACCAACTACATAGACTTACCAAGGAAGAGGATAAACAGAGTACCAACAACACAGACCTACGGAGGAAGAGGGTAAAAAGACTACCAACCACAGAGACCTACCAACGAAGAGGGTAAGCAGACTACCAACAAAAGAGACCTACGGAGGAAGAGGGTAAACAGACTACCAACAACATAGAACTACCAAGGAAGGAACAGAGGCCTACCAATGAAGTGTTAAACAGATTACCAACAACAGAGACCTACCGAGAAAGAGGGTAAACAGACTAGCAACAACAGGGGCCTACCAAGGAAGCAACAGAGACCTGCCAAGGAAGAGTGGTAACAGACTACAAACAACAGAGACCTACCAAGGAAGAGTGTAAAAAGACTACCAACAACAGAGACCTACTGAGGAAGAGGGTAAACAGACTACCAACAACATAGACCTACCAAGAAAGCAACAGAGACCTACCACTGAACAGTGTTAACAGACTACCAACAACATAGACCTACCAAGGAAGAGGATAAACAGAGTACCAACAACAGAGACCTACCAAGGAAGAGGGTAAACAGTCTACAGGTGAAGATTTTTTATACATTTTCCTCATTTTTATGCTCTCTCCATTATGTGACTATAGGAAGATGCTTATATGCATAGGTTAAAGCAAGGAGTTAATCAAGGGAAACTTTGTGGACAAGCTTTCCCTTTTTCAATGATTTCTTCTACTACAGAGTGTTTACACAAAAAGTGTGGTGTGGGTTCTTTGATGAATACATCCTGGTCAGTTTCATGATTGGATTCACTTTAACATCCATGCGGGAGATCCATTTTGGATGTTCCATACTTTTTTGTGTCTTAAGTTTCTTTGGTCTGAAACTGAGTTTAGTCTCTAAGAATAAGTAATCATTTTTTTCTGATGAGGGATGTTAAAATCAATACAAAAAACTTAGCATGGGTAAATCTTACAGCTAGAAACATGATTGCATGCCCAAGGTGGTCAAGATAGTACTGTTGTGGCTCACTGTTGTATCACAGAACTGGTCAGAAATAATGTTCGCTTTATGGGTCATCAGTAAAGGAAGGGATATAGGGCCTTAAGCTCTTTCTTTTGCATTTTAAGAAATGCAGAGTTATGTTGTGCTACAAGTCTGCCTATGATATGCAGCCCATGGATTAAGTAAGTCAGGATTGATAAGCAACTTGCTAATTCAGAAAAAACAAAGTGTAGGCTCTGATGAGTTGGGTTCGAACCACAAGTGCTATGCTTGTAATTCATGTTCATGCTACTTGCTTTTGCATTTCTTTGTTGTGCGTGTTTGTATGTCGGGGTGGGTGTGTTCTGCAACACTCCCGGGGTTGGGGAGATTTCTTGTTCTAATTTCAGAAATTTCAGAGAGAGACAGAGACCTACCGAAGAAGAGGGAATACAGAGTACCAACAACAGAGACCTACCAAGGAAGAGTGTAAACAGACTACCAACAACATAGATCTACAAACGAAGAGGAGAAACAGAGTACCAACAACAGAGGCCTACTGAGGAAAAGGGCACAATGACTACCAACAACAGAGACCTACCAAGGAAGAGGGTAAGCAGACTACCACCAACAGAGACCTACTAAGGAAGAGGGTAAACAGACTACCAACAACAGAGACCTACCAAGGAAGAGTATTAACAGACTACCAATAACAGGGACCTACAAGGAAGACGGTAAAAAAAACCTACCAACAACATAGACCTACCAAGGAAGACGGTAAACAGACTACCAACAACAGAGACCTACCAAGGAAGCAAGAGAGTCCTACCAAGGAAGAGTGTTAACAGACTACCAACAACATAGACGTACCAAGGAAGAGGATAACCAGAGTACCAACAACAGAGACCTACTAAGGAAGAGAGTGAAAAGACTACCAATAACAGAGACCTATCAAGGAAGAGGGTAGACGGACTACAAACAACAGAGATCTACCGAGAAAGAGGGTAAACAGACTACCAACAACAGAAACCTACCAAGGAAGAGGTTAAACAGACTACCAACAACAGAGACCTATCAAGGGAGTGTGTAATCAGACTACCAACAACATAGACCTACAAAGGAAGAGGATAAACAGAGTACCAACAACAGAGACCTACGGAGGAAGAGGGTAAAAAGACTACCAACAACAGAGACCTACCAAGGAAGAGGGTAAGCAGACTACCAACAAAAGAGACCTACTGAGGAAGAGGGTAAGCAGACTACCAACAACATAGACCTACCAAGGAAGCAACAGAGACCTACCAATGAAGAGTGTTAACAGACTACCACCAACAGAGACATAACGAGGAAGAGGGTAAACAGACTACCAACAACAGGGGCCTACCAAGGAAGCAACAGAGACCTACCAAGGAAGAGTGGTAACAGACTACAAACAACAGAGACCTACCAAGGAAGAGTGTAAAGAGACTACCAACAACAGAGACCTACCGAGGAAGAGGGTAAACAGACTACCAACAACATAGACCTACCAAGGAAGCAACAGAGACCTACCACTGAAGACTGTTAACAGACTACCAACAACATAGACTTACCAAGGAAGAGGATAAACAGAGTACCAACAACAGAGACCTACCAAGGAAGAGGGTAAACAGACTACCAACAACAGAGACCTACCAAGGAAGAGGATAAACAGAATATCAACAACAGAGACCTACCGAGGAAATGGGCAAAAAGACTACCAACAACAGAGACCTACCAAGGAAGAGGGTAAACAGTCTACAGGTGAAGTTTTTTTTATACATTTTCCTCATTTTTATCCTCTCTCCATTATGTGACTATAGGAAGATGCTTATATGCATAGGTTAAAGCAAGGAGTTAATCAAGGGAAACTTTGTGGACAAGCTTTCCCTTTTTCAATGATTTCTTCTACTACAGAGTGTTTACACAAAAAGTGTGGTGTGGGTTCTTTGATGAATACTTCCTGGTCAGTTTCATGATTGGATTCACTTTAACATCCATGCGGGAGATCCATTTTGGATGTTCCATACTTTTTTGTGTCTTAAGTTTCTTTGGTCTGAAACTGAGTTTAGTCTCTAAGAATAAGTAATCATTTTTTTCTGATGAGGGATGTTAAAATCAATACAAAAAACTTAGCATGGGTAAATCTTACAGCTAGAAACATGATTGCATGCCCAAAGTTGTCAAGCTATTACTGTTGTGGCTCACTGTTGTATCACAGAACTGGTCAGAAATAATGTTCGCTTTATGGGTCATCAGTAAAGGAAGGGATATAGGGCCTTAAGCTCTTTCTTTTGCATTTTAAGAAATGTAGAGTTATGTTGTGCTACAAGTCTGCCTATGATTAAGCAAGTCAGGATTGATAAGCAACTTGCTAATTCAGAAAAAACAAAGTGTAGGCTCTGATGAGTTGGGTTCGAACCACAAGTGCTATGCTTGTAATTCATGTTCATGCTACTTGCTTTTGCATTTCTTTGTTGTGCGTGTTTGTATGTCGGGGTGGGGGTGTTCTGCAACAGTCCCGGGGTTGGGGAGGCTTTCTTTTCTTTCTAATTTCAGAAATTTAATAGAGAGACAAAGACCTACCGAAAAAGAGGGAAAACAGGGTACCAACAACAAAGACGTACCAAGGAAGAGTGTAAACAGACTACCAACAACATAGACCTACCAGGGAAGAGGATAAACAGAGTACCAACAACAGAGACCTACCGAGGAAGAGGGCAAAAAGACTACCAACAACAGAGACCTACCAAGGAAGCAACAGAGAGCTACCAAGGAAGAGTGTTAACAGACTATCAACAACAGAAACATACCAAGGAAGATGGTAAACAGACTACCAACAACATAGACCTACCAAGCATGTTCATGCTACTTGTTTTTGCACTTCTTTGTTGAGTGTGTTTGTATGTCGGGGTGGGGGTGTGCAACACTCCCGGGGTCTGGAATATTTTTGTTTTCTTTCTAATTTCAAAAATTTCAGAATAGATGAACCACGGAAGATTGTGTGTGAACAGACTTACGATGTGCTGGGAAGACGCTCCACTGATTAAAGTGTGAAGAGATGACAGCGAAACCAAAATAATGGCAGTGCTTGCCACTGGCAAAGGTAAAGCAGAGTTACTTCTACCACCTATTTTTTTTTTTTTTTTCAATTTCAGTTCTATAGCAATTTTAAAAATAACAAAAAGTCCATGTTGTTTACTTAACAATTGTTTCTACAGAAGTCTGAAGTTTAGACAGCATGGCTCAAACATGCATCTGACACATTTTGTAATGTTAAGATGAATAAATGTTCTACACAATTTGAACACAAGCAGAAAGTCAAATTATGTCAAGTCCAAAAACATCTTCGCCAAGTCCCAGTAGCTCAGGCGGTAGCGCACTGGACTTGAGAAAAGGTGGTCGCTGGTTCGATCCCCATCTCGGCCAATTTCTTACCAAGGAATGATGATAGTCATTGCCACAGGATTTATCCCTCACTCATTGCTGACCATTGTTTCGACGATGGTTATTTGGGAAAAGAGCCAGTGGTGTGGAAAGAATATTGTGTGGAGTACTGGTAAAAGAAACTCCAGGAAAGCATGGATTGGTGCACTGGCTTCCATGATATTACTGAAATAATGCTGAAAGTAGCATTAAACATCATACAATGAATCGGTCAAACCAAAACGACCTTGGGAACATTTGCTTTGTTACTTTATAGATAAGATGACCTACATACAGAAGTGAGGAACTGGGCTACCAAGAAGACCACCATGATGCCCGAAAACGATGCAGTGTCCTTTTGGAAAAGGTACACATGCTTTGCTTGGTGCTTAATCCCATTTTTAACAATAATTTAAGTCATATGGCAGCAGCAGCTACACCTATCTATGTATTCCTGGAGTTTCTGGAATCTTCCTGTGGTATGCAGCCTATGGGTTGAGTAAGTCAGAATCGTTAAGCAATATACCCCACTTATTCAGATACCGAGCTGGTTAATTAACCTTGTGACAGTCTACTGTGATCTTGCTAGAAATGTAAGAATACCATTATCAATCCCAGAAGTACCACATTCACAAAATGCACATTTTAAAGGGTAAAAAAAGACCTAATATTGCAAGTTCCAAGTTGCTTTAGGTCAGAGTTTTTCAACACAGATGCAATACAGATTAAAGATCTGCTTACAGTTTTTGTGCAGTCTGATCATGATCAACAGTGGCCTTCAAGTTAATAAGGAAAGTTATTATCATTTGGTTTGTAAAGGGTAAAGGCTGAATTTCTACTAATATCATAGTCTAAAGATCTGAGAAACACATGCTTTCTTATTTTGTTACATTAGATGACCTAGAAATAGCAGTGAAGGGCTGGACTATCAACATGACCACCAAGAAGCCCCAAAACAATGCAGTTTCCAAATAAAAATGGTATTTATGCTATTATGATAATTTCTTTTGTAGTATTAATTTTTTTGACATTTTCTTTAAGAATCCATTTTCTTGAAAATGCACTGACTAACTCTATACAATAAAAGTATCAATGCTAGAAAAACACAAAACTATCAAATTTTGTTCAATACTGGAAATATATGTTCTATAATATGTGATCAAAGGCAGGAAGTCAAATTATGTCAAGTATAAAAGACCTTAGGGCCATTTGCTTTGTTCTTTTTAGATAAAATGACCACATACAGCTTATGGGAAGCTGGGCTACCAAGAAGACAACAAGATGCCCAAAAATAATGCAGTTTCCTTATGGAAAAGTTATTCCTGCTTTGGTTGGTATTCAACCCCATTTCAACATTATTCAACTCTTTACCATACAGTCCAAAGTTTTAACAACCCTGAGATAAAGAGCTTGTAAAAACACTGTGTGAGAAGGAGAAAGTGCTAGTAACCAGCATTTTCTCCTTGTCCCACAATGTTTTCTACTCTTTAACATGCAGATCTCATCATTTGAGCCCCTGTTATATTGTCATCAAAGAATGCTTTCAATTTCGACAAAGTTTTTTGTGCAGTACAGAATGGAATAAAAAAATAGCATCTGCTACACCCATCTTTGCATTTTTGCAATTAATATCTTGTTCAACATATGTAGCTGTGATATGTAGCCCATGGATTGAGCGAGTCGGAATTGTTAACCCTTTACCAAACAATCCCTGGTTTTCACCACCCTGGGACAGAAGGCTTTGAAAACAGAGTATGAAAAGAAGAAAATACTGGTAACTAGCATTTTCTCCTTTCCCCATAATGTTTTCTGCTGTATCAGAGAGCTTAAGCTCATTTCTGCCAGTTTTGAAATTGTTGTCTGCAATGTTTTGAATTTGGAAGAGTCTTAAATTTTTCGTTTGGGAAAAGGTCAAGTGACTAGCCCTACTATACTAATTTAGCTACCTGGCTGGATAGATGTTTGTCTTTACCATTTCTGCACATTCTGAATGGGGGGGGGGGGAGAAAGGACACATGTTGCAAGTTCAAGGTTGCTTGAGACCAGAGTATCTCAACATAGATGCAATATAGATCAAAGATCAGACTGTGTCTTTTTTTTCTTTAGCAGCCTGATCTTAATCAATGCTGACCACAAAATTAACTTAATGGCTGGAAGGTGTTTAAAAAGATAAATGTAAAGTGTGGAGATTTCCTTCACTCTACAAAAGATAATCTTAAAAAAGAAAGCAAAACAGTCTAGGTTAAGAAATTGCTACCACTTTGCTTTTAAATAGTAAAGACTGAATTTCCAGTTATGTCAAGCTTAAAACATATGTGAAATATCTGCATTGTAATTTTGTTACATTAGATGACCAACTGACAAGTGAGGGACTGGGCTGTTAACATGACCACAACGAAGCCCCAAAGCTCTGCAGTTTCCATATGGAAAAGGTATTTATGCATTTTTCATCATTTCTTCTGCAATATGATGTTTCCAGACTAACGTACTTAGAAGCTAATCCATTTCATTGTAAATGCACTAAATAAATCTTTACAATAACAATATGGATGGTAGGAAAAAAGAGGTAACCACAACATTTTGTATGGTATGAAAAAAAAAAGTCTTTTTTACAACTTGAAGAGAGACAAAATTTCAAATTATGTCAAGTCTTAAAGACCTATGGAACATTTGCTTTGTTATTTCTTTTATTAGATCAACCACAGACAAAAGTGAGGAGCTGGGCTTCCAAGAAGACCACCAAGGTGCCCCAAACAATGCAGTTTCCTTATGGAAAAGGTACTCTTGCTTTGATTGGTCCTTGAGTCAATTTAATATTATGTTAGTAAAGTATATCAGTTGCTGCACCTGTCTTTGCTTCCTTAGGTTTCTTTTATCAGAGATTAGAACTGCATCCTTTCTTTACCACTGGCTGCTTTTCTATATAAACACTTTCTACACAATGATTGACATTGAGAAGACCAGGGTATTGGACTCGTGACCCCATGCTTATTAGTCATGTTCACAATTGACTGAGTTTCCTGGCTGGGTTTTATGTATCGTAAGTCCAACTGAGTTTTGTGGTTATCATTTTAAATCTTTTGTATTAAAATAAGTATACTATAGCCTTGGTTGAAATAAATATGAATATACAGACCATAGTTTCTTTGCCACATAAACACAATGCAGATTTGAAGTAAAGTGGAAAGGACCTTGATGTAGCACTTATAAGTTTAATCCGAATTGCCAAATAAGAAGCATTTGCAGACGACAAATCAACTGCAGCTCCAATGATGAAATTTCATTTTAGAAGGGTAGAAAACATTGTGGGAAATGGAAAAAATGCTGGTTATCAGCATGTTCATTTCTCACAATGATTTCAAAAGCCTTTGTTATCTCTCTTTTTCAATTTCAGTTCTATAGCAATTTTAATCAAAGTACTGAAAGTACTGACAGACTAGCGAATTTGATTGATTTATTGATTGTTCGTATGTTGTTTAACTTTGTTTTCAACATTATTTCAGTTATGTAGCGGTGGCCAGTGCACATATCCATGCTTTCCTGGAGTTTGTTTTACCAGTACTCCGCACAATATTCATTCCAAGCCACTGGCTGCATTCCCACGTGTATAACCATCGTCAAAACGTGAGAGAGAAATGAATCCTGTTGTAATGACTATCATCAATCCTCGGAAAGAAATTTGCCGAGTCGGGGATCGAACCAACGACTTCACCTGTTCTCAAGTCCTGTATGCTACTGACTGAGCTGCCGGGGCTATGCATGCTATTGGTTAACTATAATCCAGTTTAAGTTTAACCCTAAACCTGTTATAAAATGTGAAATGAAACTTTCAAGCCAATGGTAAACATTTGAGTTGCTATTTCAAAGTTACATTTTGGAGAAAAAAAAATATCCTCTTATCGGACAATGTAGATCCAAGATCAGACTGCACGCTCTGTGCAGTCTGATTTTAATCCACAAAAGGTCATCGAGTCGTGGTAGTGCTGGTAAAAGAAACTCCAGGAAAGCATGGATAGGTACTCTGGCTGCCGCAACATCACTGAAATGATGTTGAAAATGGCGTTGAACACCAGGCAGTCAATTAGTCAATATCCAATAGCACAAGATGTACTTAACTATTTAACTCTCCTTACAAAACAAAAAATTTTACACTCCTCTAAATTCGAAGCTGTTGCAGACCATAAATTAAATGTGGCTGAACTGATAAAACTGATTCCCAAAAGGTCAGAAAACAATGTGGGAAAAGGAGAAAATGCTGGTTACCAGCATTTTCTCCTTTTTCTGCCATGTTTTCAAAGAAATTCTTCCACGGTGTCGTTAAAACTTGGCATTGTTTGGTAAAGGGTTCAAGACGCAGAATAACAGTTTAGCATAACAGTTTAACTGTACACAATGATTTAACTACTGAATGAAAGGAGGAATGACAAGGGTTCCCTGTCCAGTGAGGGTTAATAAAGCTGGGATTTGCTACAAGTTACCTAGGTGTATCTGTTAATAGATTCATTCATAATGTTACAGTGGTGTAGGAATAAGTGTATTCTCTGCTTTGCAGAGGTCACTTAATTTACATATAAGCAAAGATCTTGTACCTTATAAATGACACCTTGTTCAGTTTATTACTTTGTAAGATGACATGTTCAAGTTGGAGGGGTAGAGATTTAGAGGTTTTTGTAAAAATTGTCATATATAACAGAATTAAGATTTCTAAGAGACAGAAGTATTTTCTGTGAGGCAGTATTTGGCAACTGTGGGGTTTTTTGTTTACTTTGACTCTAGGTCAATCTTGATGCCTATAGACTAGCTTCGCTATTCTAAAAATAACAAAAAGTCCATGTTGTTTACTTAACAATTGTTTCTACAGAAGTCTGAAGTTTAGACAGCATGGCTCAAACATGCATCTGACACATTTTGTAATGTTAAGATGAATAAATGTTCTACCCAATTTGAACACAAGCAGAAAGTCAAATTATGTCAAGTCCAAAAAGACCTTCGCCAAGCCCCGGTAGCTCGGTTGGTAGCGCACTGGACTTGAGAAAAGGTGGTCGCCAGTTCGATTTCCGTCTCGGCCAATTTCTTACCAAGGAATGATGATAGTCATTGCCACAGGATTCATCCCTCACTCATTGCTGACCATTGTTTCGATGATGGTTATGTGGAAAAGGAGCCAGTGGCTTGGAAAAAATATTGTGTGGAGTACTGGTAAAAGAAACTCCAGGAAAGCATGGATTGGTGCACTGGCTTCCATGATATTACTGAAATAATGCTGAAAGTAGCATTAAACACCATACAATAAATCAGTCAAACCAAAACGACCTTGGGAACATTTGCTTTGTTACTTTATAGATAAGATGACCTACATACAGAAGTGAGGTGCTGGGCTACCAAGAAGACCACCATGATGCCCCAAAATGATGCTGTGTCCTTATGGGAAAGGTACGCATGCTTTGCTTGGTGCTTTATCCCATTTTTAACATAATTTAAGTCATATGGCAGCAGCAGCTACACCTATCTATGTATTCCTGGAGTTTCTGGAATCGTCCTGTGATATGCAGCCTACAGGTTGAGTAAGCCTGAATTGTTTAGCAATATACCCCACTTATTCAGCCACTGTGCTGATTAATTAACCTTCTGACAGTTTTCTGTGATCTTGCTAAAAATATACACAGTGAGTTACGTTGTGCTACATGTCTGCCTATGATATGCAGCCCATGGATTAAGTAAGTCAGGACTGATGAGCAACTTTCTAATTTAGAAAAAACAAAGTCTAAGCTCTGATGAGTTGGGATCGAACCACAAGCGGTATGCTTGTAATTTATGTTCATGCTACTTGATACTTAAAACCATTTTCAGATAAACACAGAATACATACAAAGTGTTGTTGTATATTAAAAATATCAAACCAGTTTGGGAAAATCAAGGCTCGACAATCCTTACAACCAAGTGTGGCTGAAAAACAGACGTTAAAAGTTCATTTCTACAGAAACTTCTGTTTTAAAATGGTATTACCCACCTACCTATAGTACTTTATAGTTATTAATAAATGTCCGAAAATGGTGTTCGATACTGCTTTGGATTATTCTATTTAGAAACAGGAGAAAAAGGCATTCAAATGATGTCACAAGCAGGAATTACATATAGAATGCGTGGTATGACATCATTTTTTTTTTCACGCTTTCTGTAGTAAAAGATACCTTATTTGGAATACATTTCACCAATATATAGTAAATGATATGGTAAATGAGAGAGTTACTGAAAGATATTTTTCTATATATATATCTGCTGTATATGGAAAATCTGTAAATATTCATAGTATATCACAAATAAATATTGCATTACTGTTATTGCATGGATATCCCTGTTTGTTGAAAGATAAAATATCAAAAATGGCTCAAATTGTCAGAAAAGCAAGACATTCTGGTTAACTATTTGCAAAAGTTTCCCTCCACAGGGGTGTAAAGGCACTGGATTGAAATCCTTGTTTGATAAAGGGTTATCCGTAATTCGCCAATGTATTCAGACAGAAATGAATAATTAATTTTTTTTAGTGTCCGAATCTTTAGGAAACTATCATTTTGAAAAAAAGGGGGTGACTGAATAAATAGGTTTTAACTTGTTGTCAAAATGTGTGTCCAAAATAATAAGGATAAAATTCGACAAATTTAGATCTATTTATAGCACTGATGAAGGGGTTAAAACTTTAGTATATTGAAAGTTCCAGTGTGTTTTTAATCTCGAAAGCCTGTGTTTTCAATATTTTATTAACAATTTTAGATCTAAAAGCAATAGCTTTCTATAGTTCAGTAGTGGATGGTATAGATCCAAGAGCAGACTGCACATTCTGTGTAATCCAATGTGTATCTACACCACCACAACATTTTGAACTCCGTCAGAAAAGCAAGACATTCTGGTTAACTGTTTTTAAAAGTTTTTTTCCACAGGGTTGTAAAAGAAATGGATTGAAATCCTTGTTTGATAAAGGGTTAACCTTTACAGTGCCTTTCACCTCTATAGTTTCCTTTGTGGCCAGTGTAGATCAAGATCAGACTGCACAAAACATGCAGTCTGACCTCTGATCTACCCTGTCCACTTTACCAAAATATCATAGATGAAAGGAATCTTCAAATTACAAATTTTTGGGACTTATTACTCGTCTAGAAATGTCTGCTGTGTTTTTGCAGTGCTCTAGTAGTTCACTAAAAATAATACCATCTTTTTCAGATGCCACACCCGAGATCAAGTACTCTTAGAGCTGATTGTCTGTTAAACTTGGAATTTTACAGAGTGAAATAAAAGATTGTTTCTTTGTTATTTAATCACTGTTTCCATTTTCATTCCATTTCCCATTTCCCATTTCCTTTTACCACAATGTTGTCAAAAGCCTTTTCTGTCAGGGTCAATAAAACAAAAGTTCAGCCTTTTCCAAATTGAAAGTATTTCTGAATGACTAAATAAATGTTCTCAAAGCAAGAAGTTTGTCTTTATCTCTTCACCAAATGACAAAATTTTAGACTGGTCCAAATTGAAAGCATTTACTGACGACAATATAATATAAGTGTAACTGAAAAATTGAAATTTGTTTTGGGAATGGTAGAAAACATTGTGGGAAAAGGAGAAAATGCTGATTACCAGCATTTTCTCCTTTTCCCACAAGGTTTTCTAAAGGCTTCTTTCATAGGGTCGTTAAAAGTCGGGATTGTGTGGTAAAGAGTTAATAGTGTAGGAAATGTTTTGAGAAAAGGAGACCAGGCTGCTTACCAGCAATTTCTCCCTTTTCAAAACATATTTTCATAACCCTTCTCTTGTAGGGTCATTAAGTTGGGTTGATTGAATGAATGATGTTTTACACCACCTTCAACATTACTTGAATGGAATCACAGCAACAACTCACATATCCATGTATTTCATGAGTTTCACCAGTACTAGGCTAGGGCTCTGAAGTGTCTTGCCAAAGGACACACCCACAAGAAAAATCAGTGGATCACAGGGCCTCCAGGTAACACACAAGTCCTGTACTTTACCACTGAGCCACACAGAACCCCTCATTAACCCTTTACCGTACAATGCCGCCTTTCGACGCCCCTGGGAAAGAAGCCTTTTGAAAACATCGTTTTCTACCCTATCTAAGAAAAGTTGCACCATTTGAGCCACATCGAAATTGTCGTCTACAAATGCTTTCAATTTGGACAAGGCTAAAATTTTGTCGTCTGGTAATGGGTTAAGTTGGAACTGTTCAGTAAAAGATTAACCTTTTACCACATAATGCTGACTTTTATCAACCATGAGATAGAAGCAAATTGAAAACATTGTGGGAAAAGGAGAAAATGCTGGGAACCAGCATATACTCCTTTTCCCACAATGTTTTCTACCCTATCAAAGAAAAATTGCATCATTTGAGCTATATTGAAATTGTCCTCTGCAAATGCCTTCAGTTTGGACAGGTCTAAATTTTGATGTGTGGTAACAGGTTAAGTAAGAGTAAGTACCATCCTTTACTGTTTCTTTAAGGGTCACCAGTAAAGGAAGTAATGTCTCTTTACCACTGTCTTTTAACGACCCTGAGAAAGAAACCTTCTGATTGAATGAATGATGTTTTTATGCCACTTTCAACATTATTTGAATCAAATCACGGCAACAACTCACGTATCCATGTATTTCATGAGTTTCACCAGAACTAGGCAAGGGCTCTGAAGTGTCTTGCCCAAGGACACGCCCACAAAAATAAATCAGTGGATCACGGGACCTCCAGGTCACACACAAGTCCTATACTTTACCACTGAGCCATGCAGAACCCCTCATTAAGTTGGAACTGTTCAGTAAATATTAACCCTTTACCACACAATGCTGACTTTTATCGACCATGAGATAGAAGCAAATTGAAAACATTGTGGGAATAGGAGAAAATGCTGGGAACCAGCATATACTCCCTTTTTCCACAATCTTTTCAACCCTATCAAAGAAAAGTTGCATCCTTTGAGCCACACTGAAATTGTCATCTGCAAATGCTTTCAATTTGGACGGGTCTAAATTTTAAAGTGTGATAAAAGGTTAAGTAAGAGTAAGTACCATCCTTTACTGTCTCTTTAAGGGTCATCAGTAAAGAAAGTACGGTCTTTACCACCGTTTTTTAATGACCCTGAGAAAGACACCTTTTGAAAACATTGTGGGAAAAGGAGAAAATGCTGGTACCCACCATTTTCTCCTTTTCCCACAATGTTTTCTTCCCTTTCATAGACAGGAACCATCCTTTAAGCTACACATGAATTGTCATCTGCAAATGCTTTCAATCTGAAAGAGCCTAGTGTTTTGTTGTTTGGTAGAGGATTAACAGATTGCCCCTATTGCAAACTATTGGACTCGCATTAATATCCTTACCTTTAAATGGTATGAACTATATTTATCTGGAATTTGACACACACACACCCCTTTCCATTATTTTCATTTAGCAGCTAGTAGGCCTTTTAGTTATAACACAAAGTTCTCTACAACATTTGATTTCCCATTATGTTTGCTTTGAAGACAAAAGTTATTTTCCAAGGAATCACATAAATACTGTAAACCATTGAAACACCATTGACTGGTGTTTGACACCACTTTCAACATTATTTCAGTCATATCATGGCAACAGTTCACATATTCATGTATTTCTGTGATTTCATCAGTACTAGGCTAGGGTTCTCAAATGTCTTGCCCAAGGACACTCCCATGAAAAACCCAGTAAGGCTCAAACTTGGGGCCTCCCGGTCACAAGTCCTACACTTTACCACTGAGCCACAACCCAGAAACAGAACAATAAGCTTATTTTTTAACCCTTTACCACAACAACCCTGAAGAAAAAGCTTTTTGAAAACATTGTGGGAAAAGGATGGTCTGACGAATCACCGAAATACCAAATACCACCAAAACACCGAAATACTCCAATTTTTTTTTTTAATTATTGTTGAGTTCAGATAACTGATAAGAATGCAGGATTTTTCTTTCTGTTTTTTTCCAAAAGAAAAATGCTTAATTAAAGTATTAATTATCACTGAGAGGAATGATGTTGTTAATTTACATTGATGATAGATTTACATTAAGAACTATCAACAAAACACTCGAGCATCTGGTCTGTTAGACACTGAAATGCTCGGTCTTCATCTTCAATCTAGACTAAACAATTACAGTATCACATTATCACTTGTATCAATTATAAATTTTATTATTTCTTTAAATGATAAACACACACAAGAGAGCACTAATGCACTTCATTTACAAACGAAGGAGACCCAAATCAGATATTGCATGATGTAGGTCTCTAAGTGGCTCGGCACATTCTGTTCTGTTCTGTTCAAGTGAAGCAATCAGAATGAAAGTGTCCGATATAATCAAACTTATTTCATGTGTAAGTTGGTCACTTTTATTTTTAAATTACCATGGTTATTATTAATCTTAAGGCGGAATTATAATTGTCTTATCAATTTACGCCTGGTAACGTGCTAACCACAGATTCAAAATGGTGGCCGTTTTTTTTTTTTTTTTCTAATTTGGTGATTCTTTTTAATGTCATATGCCCATTATTAAAAAAACACAAACTTTTTTTTTTTCATACTTATGGACAAATAACAGACACATCAACCTTGTACAAAAGCTACTGTATTGAGATTGCGGAGGTAAAATCCCTGAATTGACAAATTTTAGTAAGTCGAGGCGGTATTTCGGTGAACATTTACAGGTAGGCTATTCCGATAACCAGCATTTTCTCCTTTTCCCACGTTTTCTATCCTTTCCAAGCTGAATCTATTCATTCTAGCTACAATTAAAGTATCGACTGCAAATGTTTTTTAATTTAGATGACTCATTTTTGTTGTGTTGTAAAGAGTTAAATTGTATACTTAGTTTGCCAATAGATGGTCATACAAGTATCAGAAGTTGTAAATTACCATTGATAACGCATCAGACCTCAAGATAAAAGGGAGTAATAGTATTCTAAATCCATTATTTCTCTTCCATACCCTATGTTGTGGGTACTCATTAGAATCGTCTCCATGAGACGATTCTAGTGAGTACCCATAACATAGGATTTAGTGGCGAGTGATTAATATTTTCAATTCTGAAATCAAAATCACTCCCTCTATCTGGAGCTCTGACCCATATTTATAGTGCAGTCATCTTCAAATCTTTTTATTTTGGAGCTGTCTAACATTTTATCGTTTGGTACAGAGTTAACCCTTTACCAAACAAGCCCTGGTTTTCACGACCCTGAGAAAGAAGCCTTTTGAAAACATGGTGAGAAAAGGAGAAAATGCTGGTAACCAATGCTGGTAACCAGCATTTTCTCCTTTTCCCAGAACAAATTTCAGATTTTCAGTTACAATCATTATGTTGTCTACAAACACTTTCAATTTGGACCAGTCTAAAATTTTGTCGTGTGGTAAAGAATTACATGATACACAACCTTTTGTAGTGAACATGAGGAATAACAAATTTCCCTCAAGCAACAATTATACTGTACTTCAGTCAAACAGCTAGTACTGAAGGTCACTGGAATACACCTAGCCCCATAGCTCAGTTAATATGAAGTAGTGAACATGAGGAATAACAAATTTCCCTCAAGCAACAATTATACTGTACTTCAGTCAAACAGCTAGTACTGAAGGTCACTGGAATGCACCTAGCCCCATAGCTCAGTTAATAGTTTAACCCATTATCAGATGACAAAATTTCTGCCTTGTCCAAATTGAAAGCATCTGCAGCCAACAATTTCAATGTGGCTCAAATGGCGCAAATTTTCTTCGACAGGGTAGAAAACATTGTGGGAAAAAGAGAAAATGCTGGTTACCAGCATATTCTCCTTTTCCCATAATGTTTGTAAAAAGGCTTCTTACCCAGGTTGTTAAAAGGCAGCATTGTGTGGTAAAGGTTAAAGGACTTGACATCTAGCGATCACTGGTTCAATTCCCAACTGTTCAAAATTCTTTCTTGGAAATGATGATTGCCTTACGACATGATTCTTCTTCCTCTCACCAGTGAGCACTCTTTGGACAATTTTTCATGTGGGGAAGGCAGCCAGTGGCTTTGAAAGAATGTTGTAGAAAGTACTAGAGAAAGAAACTCCAGGAAAGCGCTAAAAGCTACTCAGGCAGGCTGGCAGAAGAGATGAACTGGAATAATGTTGAAAATGGCACTGAACATTTGAATGCTAAATGTTAAGTGACACAAATTTCCTAGCTGCTTATTTTTATTCTATGGCCTCTATTCACTGATGAGAAAATGGCTACCTAAATGTGAAAAGCTAATTTTTCAAATAGTGTCAACCCCACCTTACTCAGCATCCAGCCCAAACCAAACTTGTATTATAAACGAGTGGCATTAGTGGGGTGCATAACACCATGCAAAAGAATTTACTAATATTTATCCTTCTCTAGCACTCTTTTACTCTTGTTAACCCTTTACCACACAATTCCAAACTTTAGAAACACCATGACAAAGGCGCTTTTGACCATGATGTAGGAAAAAAAGAAAATACTGATAACCAGCATTCTGTCCTTTTTCCACAATGCTTTCAAACTTTCATAAATTGAGCTAATTAAGTCATGGTCTGCATTTGTTTTCAATGAAAAAAGACACTTAAATTTGCTTGTCACAGACAGGGTTAAATATACATGAGCCATGCTCTGTGAAAATGGGGCTTAATGCATCTCTGTGATGCATGATACCAAGCAAGTCATCACAGTAGCATACATCCCTAAAATCCGTTTTGTGGAACAACCTACTGAATAATAAGGTAGACAGGTCCCTAGACATACAGAAAATTGATCGATAGCAAAAAAGTTTAGGTCCAGGTCTGCCTGCGCAGATACATTAAGCTCCCTTTTCACAGAGCATGGCTCAAATATACAGAGGGCAATTTTGTGGACCCTTAACACCGTCAAATGACAAAATTCTATACTTGTCCAAAATAGAAAGCATTCTTAGATTAAATGTGGCTAATATGATTGCAATCTTTAAAAGGGTAGAAAACATTGTGAGAGAGGGAGAAATTGCTGATAACAAGCATTTTCTCCTTTTCCCACAATGTCTTAAAAAACAATATGAATATTCCAATCTTTGATCGGGTAAAGAACATTATGGGAAAAGGAAAAAATGCTGTTACCAGCATTTTCTCCTTTTTCCACAATGTTTTCAAAAGGCTTTTTCTTCAGGTTCATTAGTTTGTATGTATTGGAGTTTAATGCCATTTTAACAGCTCATGTCATATCATGGCAGTCAGTGATGCACCCATGTGTTTCCTAGCTTTCACGCACCAGTGCTGACACAACTTTCTTTCCAAAGCCACTGATTAATTTTTTCACATGCATTAGAGGTGAGAGGTGAAAAAATCACCAGAAAGAAAATTTGCCTCAACCAGGTATCGAACTCTCAATTACCAGGTCACAAGTCAGATACGCTAACCACTGAGCTACCTGGGTGGGCCTCAGGTTCATTAGAACTCCGGATTGACAGGTAGAGGGTGAAGGGTATTCTGGTACATAATCTTCTCAGTAGGTCTCTATGGCATATGTTAATTTTGTAAATAGGTTTTAAAGTTCCTTAGTCTTTGTCCTACTTTTTGTCCAATCAGAAGGCTTATATTTGAAAAGTTCTGACTGACTATTTCCTTTAAACTGCCTCAAGCAGGGTTTATTTTGACCATTTAATCAGTTAAACGTCGCGTTTATTTGGCTTTCCTGCGCTGCGTGCATAAAACCTGCCTCCCTCATTAATATTCATCTACCATTTAAATTGACACATACTGAAAACAAGACAAACGCTGTGGAAAGAAGAAAATGGGAAAACACGACAATGTTTTTTAAACTCTTTCACTGCCAATGTCACATTGGAAAGACTTTGCAGATGATGTAGATCAAGATCAGACTGCACAAAACATGGTCTGATCTTTGATCTACACCGTCCGCTATCTTGTATTAGTCTTCAACCAAAAACAGATTTACAGATTACGAGAAGGATACTTATAGACCGTGTGACAAGTCGGCTCAGTTTAGTTGGCAGCGGAAGAGTTGAACATAAGTCAGTCAATCTGTATTTTCAAATATACAGAAAATCCATATCGTAGTAAATAGTTTATTGCGGTGTCATATCGATACAGGCATTTAACATGAAATATCTGAGACATGCTCTGTGAAACGGGGGCTTAATGCATTTGCAAAAGAGTATCAACCCAAGGCAGCCAGCACAGACCGCGCAAGCTTACAAGGCCCCAACTTTTTTACTTTTGGTCAATTTCATGCATTTCAAAGGACCATTTTAGTTGCTTATTTCGTCGGTTTTCAGCGAAAATGCATTTTATGGATCCATAATCATATGATGTCATGCTAGGTACCATGCCTCACGGAGGAGAATCAAGCTCCCTTTTGCCAAGGCATGGCTCATATTCTATATGTCTATGGCATTTTTTGACCATCCTTCACAATAATTTGTTAATGAATGAAGCGGGAAAGTCCATGTAATGTTAGATTTAGCATTGTTTTAGCGATGATGCAATTAGGGTGTGTCTTTGTGAATGATGAAGAGGAAAACTCTATATATGGCACCAATGTTTCAGCGATGATGTAATTTGGGCGGACAATGACTAAGTCAGTTAGACCCTGTGAATAAAAAATTAAACGATTTAAACGGCTAAAAGGAAGGAGCGTAGCGACTGATAACAAGCATTTTCTCCTCCTCCCACAATGTCTTAAAAAAACAATATGAATATTCCAGTCTTTGATAGGGTAAAGAACATTGTGGGAAAAGGAAAAAATGCTGTTACCAGAATTTTCTCCTTTTTCTACAATGTTTTCAAAAGGCTTTTTCCTCAGGTTCATTAGTTTGTATGTATTGGAGTTTAATGCGTTTTATCGAACTCGCAACCACCAGGTCAGGAGTCAGATATGCTAACCACTGAGCTACCTGGGTGGGCCTCAGGTTCATCAGAACTCAGGATTGACAGGTAGAGGGTGAAGGGTATTCTGGTACATAATCTTCTCAGTAGGTCTCTATGGCATTTGTTAATTTTGTAAATAGGTTTTAAAGCTCCCTGGCTACTCATTTTAAGCCAAATACAGAAATGTGTTTAAATCAATAAATCCACAAAATCTTTGGCCCCAAAGAATGAAAAAAAGTTTCAAATTTGTTATTGCAAATGTATCTTGGTCGGGAGAAAATTACGTACGGTCAAAATTATGAACAATAGGGAAATTGTGTTTGTTTTTTCGCTAGAGTCATTTGCATATACCTCCATCTAAAAAATAGAAAGCTACTTGTTGTTTCAGCATGGGAAATGTCTATTTTGTAGGATAATGCCTTTTCTCTTTTTTTCAACAAAACGCTAAATACTACTTTACACATATGAAATTTATATTACTTCTTCATTGAAATCATTCCACTGCACTCTCAATATATAACTATACAACATCCTTGCGTAAACTGCTGTTGGGTTCCTGTAACATAGATTGTTGTGACAGTACACCTGTGTAGAGTAGTTCAACTCCACTTTCCAGCCCCACGAATAGGCAAGATGAAGGTCTTACATAGTCACATGACAAGCATCATGCTATAGCTTCGATTGAACAAGTGGATTGCCGCCAAGTCTAGAACTGCATTTCCTACCCATCGTAATCTATGCAATCTCGCAATTGCCAGGTGTAATATTTGTCATGAAGCCACAAGGATGACTGTGGTTTGATCAATTATATTTGGCTTAAAATGCGTATTGATGAACTTTAAAACTGATCTAGAACCAACTTTCATCAATATAAACACAAACTGTCCAAAAGCAACAACTTGTGACACCTAAAGTTATATGGTTGCTTGGTTGTATTGGAGTTTAACACATTTTAACAGCTTAGGTCCTATCAGGGTGGTCAGTGCACCTACACAGTGCAGCTACCTGGCTGAGCCTAAAGTTATATTCAAATGAAACAAAAGCTAAAGGATATTCTGGTGTTTTGATCATAATAGGGCATTTTGGTGATTCATCCAATCTTCCAAGTTATTTTGTCTCTAAAACTAATGTTTGCTAAAAAAAACATGAGCAATGCTCTGTGAAAAGGGGACTTAATGCATCTGCGAAAAGTATCAATCAAGGTCAGCCTGCGCAATTTGCACAGGCTGACCTGGCCCAAAACTTTCTGCTGTTGGTCCATTTTCTGCAGCTCAAAGGACCAGTTTACCTCATAATTCAGTCAGTTTTAAAACAAAACAGATTTTATGGATCCATAATATTATGATGACTTGCTTGGTATTATGCATCAGGGATCTATGCATTTAGGCCCTTTTGCCAAAGCATAGCTCATTTCTTATGAAATTAACAGGTGAATGCAATGATTAAATTTGTAACAAAATATAATTTGGGGAAAGCAAAATATAGAAACAAAATGAATTTGGTCAACATTGCAACAAACACAAACAAAGGGCCATGATGGCCCTCTATAGCTCCACTGGCTTTTAACCCTTTACCACACAATTCCGAGTTTTAATGACCCTGAAAGAGAGGGCATTTGAACACATTGCGGGAAAAGGAGAAAAAGTTGACATACGGCATTTTCTCCTTTTCCTACAATGTCTCCTACCCTATTAAAGACAGAAATAATGATTCAAGCTACATTTAATTGGTAATCTGCAATGGCTTTTAATTTTGATTTGGTCCAGTCAAAAAAATTGCGGCTTCACAAAGAGTAAAATAAATGTATCAAGCACTTAACTGCCACTGACAGAGACAAACAGCATAAAAAGTCTGTATGGCTATAAACTTACATGGATAAATAAACCTCCCCCACCCTTCAAATAAAAATTCATATTTTTTTCAAATGCAAAGAGAGTGTGAGTGAATACATGCAGGTTTTCTAAATGGCATGAAAGGTAACGTGCTGGAACAAAAAACTGAACGATAGAAAACTTACTTTACATTAAGTATTTCCCCCATCTGAGTATAACTATTCACATCAAAATAAATCACTCTCCCTAAAAACTGAACATTTTCTACCCAAAAAAACTTACATATAGACCCTTTTAGTCTCTGACCACTTCCTGGTTATGAGATCGGAAAACTGCGCATGTGCACTCGTGTAGGGCAAAAAGACAATGCGAACTCGTGTAGGGCAAAAAGACAATAAAACAGTGGCAGATTATTGAAAGTGTATACAAAATCATTAAATTATAAGCGATTATATGAAAAGCTTGCCTCCAGAGACAAAGAAACGATAATCAGACTAACTTGTTACCTATGGGTTCAGTAATGTGAAAGAAAACGATCCGTATATTAATGACAATATAAGACGTAGGTCTACGTCAAAAACCGTGTCACTGTTGTGGGTTGACGTTATCATCAAAGGAAATGTTAACCGACCCCAGGCAGTAACAGACAAACCCCATGAAGCATGGGCTGGAACACTGCGGGAATGGGAAAATGCATGTTACCAGCATTTTTACCTTTTGCCGTAGTGTTTCCACAAGCCCATTAATGTAGGGTCGTTAATTAAGACGAGTGTGAGACAGGTAAAGGGTTTACAAAGGGTAGCCATCTGATATGTCACATATTTCTTAGTTTAATCGACAATACAGTGGATATTTTAGTTTAACTTCAATGGCGGAGAGTGTCGGTTGAGATCGGCACAACATGCTGTTACCTCTAATAGTTTAGAGAGTGTATTGCGAACAATTTCATCATGAAACAAATTTTGGCGCAGACGTATTTGAAAACATATGAATGAAAGACTGATTGATTGAATGAATGAATGAGCATGCAAGCGAGCAGATGTATGGATGGATGGATGGATGGATGAACTAACGCACAAACCAAGAATGAACGAACAACTGTATAATGCCCTGTTGTCGTCTGTGGCTGCTCGTTTCCAATCCATAATTGCTTTCCACCAGGGACCGTAAGTAACATGTACTTTAAAAACATTCCTTTTCCGAAAACAGTGTTTGAAAAGGTTGAAATAATGTTTACCAGCATATTCTCCTTTTCTCACAATGTTTGAAAAGCTTTCTTTTCTCTTGGTCGTTAACACTTGTGCTTGTTGGGTAAAGGATTAAATGGAAATTGTTATAGTAATTAGTTGAGCACATTGTATACGGGGAGGCATTTTAGCGTGTCATATACATGATAATGTAGGGAAACAATATGGACCTTAGCCTTAACCCTTAGCCTCCGTTACGTGATGGCGATCTTGAATTTACTTTGAGAAAAGCATAATGAGAGATCTGTTTGCACATGGGGGTAGCATGGTCTTGAAATACACTGTTACAAATCGTAATTATGGTTTAAGTAATACTAATTAAGATTTATGACATAAACTTAATGCGAATTCCTCTTGTGCTGGTCAAAAATATAAGGACGGCAGGATATGTGTCAAAAATCAATAATAAGATTTTTTAACAATTCATTTCAATCAAAAACCCATTCTGTATGACCCTTAACAAGTGACACAGTATCGCTGTTCAAATATAATATTCCACCTATCTATGAACAGCAGCTGCTCAGGGGTGACTTGATGCAGCCAAGGACTGTACACTTTACATACAGCATATACAGCGATCTCTGGTGCAGCTGAAATACTCGAGTGCAAGAAACTATTTAAAGTGTAGACCAAAAACTTGTGATGAAAATGAGTAAGAAGGTTAAGAAGTCAATGCAAACACTCCGAGTCGTTGTAAATTTGTTTGAAAAAATAACTGTTAGGTAAGAAAACTTTCCTCCATGTAACTGGGCATTGCCTTTCTTCTCCGATCATAAGTTGAATGTGAAATTGATACAAGACTTAACAATTAGGGACAGATTATAAGATTTATTACAGAATAAGTGTACTTCTAATGGGTGATTATCAAACAACTTTCACTTAGAATTCTTCTACAGATGTAAGCGTGCCATACGCAAGATGCTTGCAGTCGTAGAGTATTTCTTTTTAGGAATATCTGCAGACTGGTTCAGGACTGCCATATGTAAATATGCAAATTATACTTGATCCTTGTATAAATGATTGGCTATCGTGTATGCAAGTGGATGAAATGATTGTTTCAAAGATTCCAACCGTTGCATAGTTCAGTCTTTAAAGAGATTCATAGTCACAAAATATACCATTTGTATAATATTTACCACAGAAAAAACTTGCTTGTTCACCGAATAATTACAAAACTACATTATGTCTCTCAAGCAGGAACTTTGGACAGGAAGCAGTACAAGACCGTAGGTACACTTACATCACCCCCATGGATCTGTCTGATAACAATGACAGCCTAGTTGCTATACAACCAGGCGACTCAGAAACAATGACAGACTTTTTGGAATAGCCTACGCCAATTATTTTCAAACTCGTAGGGTGTAAAAAGCTAGAGCTAAGTTTCCTCCCCATGATTACTTTTTTAACTCTATTCTTAACACTATTTGTTCTAGCAAAGATTATGATGATTTTCTTGTCTTTCCATGCACGGTTTTTCACCTAATTAATGCTCCCTCCCAAATACTAGCACCCTCACATCTGACCTTACCTTAAAATCAACAAGTTGGCTTCTTTAAAAAAGAAGCCCGGGGAGGTCAGCATCAATGTTTTCAAATAGTTTATTAGCTTTTGATTTTAATATATTTTGGTAGATGTAAACAAACAGGTTAGGCATTAATTGAATGAGAAAAAACCTGGGTTTTTTTTTCAATTTTGCTGGTGTAAAGGCACAAAACAGTACATGTTCCACACTGTTATAATATTCTAAGAACAAAAGGCCTTTAAGGACTAAAAACAGCTCTACTGGTATTCAGACTCGGGTTTTTACAAAGAGGTGTGGAGGTATAATGAAATTGTGAGCTGATATGAGCAAAGCTATTCTTTTTCATGTTAGTTTCCAAAAATACATGTGGTAAGCTCTTGACAAGCTCAAAATGCATTTTTTAAATTTAAGGGGAAGGAATTTCTGACCGAATAATCCGACGGTTTGCAAAAGAATCCAGCTCCCATGAATATCTATAAACTGTGTGGGTTTTGTGAAGATTGAAAGTAAAATGAAGGCTGTAAGCTGTTCACAAACTAAAAAATGTTTTTTTTTCTTAAATTCAAGAGCATGTAATTTGTGACTCCATGACCCGATTTTGCTCAGTTTTAAAAGGAACCAAGTTCTCATAAATATCTAACAAAGCAAGTCTGGTACAGATTTGAAGAAATTGTAGGCCATATGCTATTAACATGCTCAGAAATGCATATTTTTTCAAAATTCAAGGACACAAAACTCAAGATGATGATCCAATTTGGCTCATTTTCAAAAGGAACAAACCTCTAATGAATGTTTGTAATGTGTGCTCAGATAAGCCAAAATATTTTTGGAAAGGAGAAATCGTTCAATTAAAATTTGATACAATTTGCTAATTCCACTGAATAGGCAAGAATCTTACCTGATGACAATAAATAAAGGTGGCATTTACATAATACTAGTACCCTCTGCGAAAATTTGTTCTAGAAATCAGTACAGTTCTAGTACTACTTCAGAATGCACCAGAACATTTCTAGAACTGTCCCATAGTGAAGTTCTAGAACTTTTGTTCTAGAACTGTTCCAGAAATTTTTATTTCACAAATCTGGTACATTTGTAGAACATTTCTGTTTTCTTCAAGTGTTCTGAATCTGTTCCAGAACACATTTAGAACATGTCTAGGACATAGGAAGTTCTAAAAATGTTCTACAAGAGTTCTAAATTTCTAAATCTAGAACATTTTCAGAACAAATCAAGGTCTTTGCATGTTCTGTATATGTCCAACAATAGTTCTAAAAGATGATCTAGAGCATTTTCAGAACAAATCAAGGTCTTAGTATGTTCTGTATATGTCCCACAATAGTTCTAAAAGAAGATCTAGAACAGTTTCAGAACAAATCAAGGTCTTAGTATGTTCTGTATATGTCCCACAAGAGTTCTAAAAGAAAATCTAGAACATTTTCAGAACAAATCAAGTCATAGCATGTTCTGTAGATGTCCAACAAATGTTCTAAAAGAAAATCAAGAGCATTTTCAGAACCAATCAGGGTCATAGCATGTTCTATATATGGCGTTAAACTCCAATACAAACAAACAAACGAAAGTAGTCAGGTGACATGGATCTTATAGGAAAAGAAAAATACTGGACCATTCCTCCATACCATAGATTTGTATAAATATTAAGTATGACTTCAATTGACACTGCCTCTACAAAGTATTATATGTTTGAAAATATTGACAAAATGCAGTAATACTAGTGTTTGACACCCCAGGTATCATCTCCGGGTGTCTCAGCATGCTTCTATAAAATCTTCAGCCGTTGTTGATCTCAGTTTACATGTGATTTAATTGTTTCCTGACTGGAAGAGGATTTATTCATTGATAAGGTGAAAGGCTTTTATGTCACTGGAAAATTTTGTTGTTTTAATAATAGTTCAAAAAAACATTATGGCATGGTAGGCTGTGGGGGCAGTTTATGATCCTGTACAAGACTTAGTAGCACAAGCCCCAAGTAAGTTTGTTACCGTCTTCTCGCAAAAATATTTTTCTGTCCACATTTCCTGTGGATTTCCATGTACAACTAGAACTGTCACAAAGTGAACAAAAATACTCCCCCCCCCTCCCCCCACTGGCATCTTGTCACTGGAGCAGTACAATCAGAGAAAACAGTTTGCCTGTGACCTTGACCTTTGACCCAAAGACATTAGGACACCTCCTTGAGTCATAAGGAACACATATAAAGTTTCAGGGTCATAGGTCAAACGGTTTTCGAGTTAGAGTACGGAAATGAAAACAACACGGACAGATTGACAGATGGACAGACATGGTGAAACCAGTATACCCCCCTCAACTACATAGGCAGGAGGTGTAATAAAACAGAAATCCATGTAAATCCAATTCTTTACATGAAAATCAATTTTTGTTTATGGAAATTCATGAGGTATTGGCTTTTTTTCCATTGGAAAGCTGGAAATCTTACATGTATTTTTAACATACAATTCAGACTTAGCAAATTTTGAAATGGAAAGCATATGCATAAAACACAAATTCTGTTTTGAAAAGGATTTAAAACATATTGTGTGTAGGCCTTAAGGTGACATGTTTCCAAAGGCCTTCTTGCTCCACATTGTTAAAAGTTTGAACTCTGGGTTATGTGGTAAAAGGTTAATTAAAAGCATTTGCAGACCACAAATAAAGTGTGGCTCAAATGAAAAAAAAATGTGATAACATATAAATTTGCCTTTTGTTAAAATGTTTCTTTACCCTATATATTCTTACTAGACAAAATTTTAGACTTTTCCATAATGACAGCATTTGCCAATGACAAAGAAAATTTGGCCCAGATAACAAGATTTATAACACAAAACAGTGTGGGAAACAGACAAATAAACCTATTTGTTGCAAGCAATTTTCCATATCCCACAATATTTTCTGAAGCCTTTTTTCAATGAGTAATTTCACAGGCGTGTTTCTGAGCTGATAAAGAGGAAATATTTATGACTTTTATGGGTAAACCAGCACTCGATCACGTATGGAACGAGTCCACTCAGAACGAAACCGAAAGTACATGTACATGTGTCGCTACCATTAAATGGCATTATCTCCCGCTAGATGGCATTCTACAAATACACAAATATACGAATCTTCGAAGAATATGACATGCGCAGACAACGCGTTAAATGGTGCAAATTTACGTAAAACTTCATTACAACTACTGCATATTAAAAGAAACACGTACGTGTATTTTAAATGTGTTAGCTTTCTTACCGTTCTAACTCACATGCAGGTTGACAAAATCATAAATTCGCCCCGTTCTGACATGACAGGGTGGAGAATATGGAGGAATCGGTTAATGTTTAGCTTCAATCAGAAAATTTCGGATGATCCGTTATTCAAATTAGATCGGTTAGATGTAGTTACGGAATCGGCCGAACTATGACAAGAGTTTTTAGCTTCAGTTTCCGCTTTGACATCGATTACTTCTTGTTCGTTTTCATTGGCTAGTTTTGAAAGGCGCCATAAGACCCGGATGATGACATCATACCGAAAAAATATGGACGACATTTGAAGGTCAGGTAAGAATCGTTTGAGTTACTTCTTTTTATTTGTGCGTGTATGCTACAAGATCACGGCAACAGAGCGTTCCCAAAAGAGCAAACTTTCTGATTGCGACCGTAGATTGACAATTTATTGAGAAAGTTTCTAGATCTAGAGTCTCATAGTCTTTTTTTTTTTTTTTTTTTCATTATCGTCGTCGACCGTTATTATGTTGCTTGTTCGTCCCACAATCAATTCGTCCCATATTTTTTTTTTTTTTTTTATATTGCTTGTTTCTCAAGTTTGGCGATTTTTATCCCCCGCTGATTTTCGGAGGTGGGTATAGTTTTCTTGATGTCCGTATCTCTGTTGCTTATGGCAGTCCGCAAATAAACTTGTGTGTGTGTGTTTTATTCAATGCAGTGTCATGGAAAAAGGGGAATTGATCTAGGTATTTCCTTAATGGAGCAATATTTCTTTAACTACTGGACAAAATTTCATGAAACTTTATACTTACATTTTTTATCATGAACCACAGACAATCATTATTTGTTTTTATTTTATGAAATTCCATGTTGTGGAAAAAGGGGGCTTAATATATAATTTCATTATGAACCCACTTCTCTTAGTCAGTACATCCGGACATATATCTTCTAAAATCCTTGATGAAAATTCATATGTGTGTTCCTTATGATAGTCTGCCAATTTCGCTTTTTGATTTTTCTGATTTAATGCTGTGTCATGGAGAAAGAGGGCTTGATGTATATTTCCATAATGGACCAATATCTCTTTCACTACTTAACAGAATTTTATGAAACTTCATATTTATATTTTTTATCATAAACCACAGACAATCATTTTTTTTTTTTTTTTTATGAATTCCATGTCATGGAAAGGGGGAGGGGGGCTAAATGTATAATTTTATTATTGACCAATTAACAAAATGGCCACATGTAACGCTTAACACAAGACCTCATGTATTCTTTATCAAAACAGGTATTTTTTGGTGAGGGATATTATTTCAATGAAATAACTGTTTTTTTTTTCATCTGTTTACAGGTCAAAAATGAAAATATGAGATGTGATTATGTTCAGTTTTGTTGATGAGGGCTTGCACTCTGTATAGTCATCTAGCTTATTTCAAACTGAAGACTTCAAATCTGGGATGGTGTCACAGATAAGATGTTGACTGAAATTCAAACTGGGACTTCTATCAAAGAATCAGGTATGGTAAATATTTTTCCTATTTCACAGGTTATGGACATAGAATCTAGATCTATTTGATCATAATACAGATCTACTGCATTCCAGTTTCTTATGAATTTCAAATTAGACGAACAATGCTTTAAAGAAAAAATTAGACTCAGTTTGAGACATTTCATAGAACTGTTCAGTTTTTCCCCACATTAAGTTACCAGATAAGATGAATTATCAAACATATAGTTATCAAGGAATGAAAATGCTTTGTTGCTTGTTACCTTGGCTGTTTTCCAGGGTTCATACAGACTTGTCAACAAACAGTTTCAGAACTTCAAGTAATTTTTCAAGGACTTTACAATGCGTATTTTATAGTAATGTGATAATGGTGCATAATATAATTATATTAAATGTACATGTATAACTAAATGGCAAACGCCTCTCCAATAAAGTTCTATGCATTATATGGCATTGTTTTATGAGAGAAAAGAAATTAATTAGATTTTCAGCTTCATTCTGTTGACCAATATAGTGTTTGATGTATAGTATACAGAATGATTCCGTAAGAAATTGCTATTTTTTGGACATTCATATACTTCTGATTTTCATGGGGTTTTGTGATCTATAGTGGTGGGGCATTTGCCGGTATCACGCTTAAGTTTCACTATTATTGGTACCTTTGAAAAATGTAGTAGTCTTAGGTACAGAAGAAATATTACCGTAATTTGCTTAAATTTTGGGACAGTAAAAAATAATTAATTTTTTTCGTGTCCCAATACTTTGGTCTACAAAAAATAATTATTTTGTCAGGTGTCCCAAAAATTATGGTCAAACGAGACAATCTGTCATACTGAAAGTCACTCGCCGCTAACCCGTCGAATATTGCCGACGTTGAAATATTGGAACGTCACTGATGTCAGGTTTGCAGGATGATCTATTTTTAGACAAATTGGAATTCCACCGATCAATTTGAGCACTAAGAGTTTAAAACTTCGCTTTTTCTCATTATTTTTGTTGATTATTAATTTGTCACTCATTATTGTCTGCATCTTTGGATCGCGATGATGTTATTTTGCGTTTATAGATAAATTCACAACATATCTTACCTCCTTACATGTACGTGAGGCGAACGACGTTAATTCCACTTTGACAAGTACCTGCTCCGACCGATCTCAAATTTGATTGGTTCGTCGATCTTCGGTCGATAAACCTTGGATAAAACTGTGTACCTTGATTTCTATTTATAAACATTGAACTCGATTGACCATGAATTACACGCGTGTCAACTCTGTCAACTTCGGATGTACGGTACACACGTTATGAATCTTGGATAGAAGTTTATCACACCCTTTTTACACTTACGTCGGATTTCTTTTTTATTTAGGGTTTAAATTAGACTGTCAGGTGATCGTTTTTTTTGTCTTGAATCAGGTAAGTCCCATTGAAATCGTGAGGGTTGGGAAGCATGTAAGCTTACGACGTTAATTGTGGAGAAATAAATCTACATAGATCTACGCGAATTAGATATTTGCAAACAAAAGTTTTCAAATGGATTGAAAGAATTTTTTTTTTTTTGGTCTCTAAATAGATAATCACTGTCCCAATTCTTTGGAACAAAAAATTATTGATCTCGTTTTGCAATTTTTAATATGTCCCAAATCTTTGGGTCGTGAAAAATAATTATTTTCGCGATTTTTGATGGTGTCCCAATTCTTTGGGTGTCCCAAAACATACGCAAATTACGGTATTTTCATCACAACCAAGCAGTTTTAATTTGAATGTTATTGGCCCAGGCCTTGGCATGCAATTTGACAGCCGGTTCTCCCATATGTTTGAAATGTCAAATAATTCATCGATACAAGGTGCTATTGTCTTATCAGTTTTAAAAGGCTGACACCAATCTTTATACATCTCTTTCTTCTCCCTATCGGAATTAAACCTACATTTTCCTCAATGACACATGATGTTACCAAATTGAATCTACAATCTGGAACCATTGCCTTTTACATGTGGCCCTAAGATTTTTGCAGAAGGCGCTGGATAAGAGAAGAAACTACCAGTTTCTATACTGGGTAATTCCTGTATTCTATTTTATGAAGGATGCCAGATGACCGTCAATTATGATTCTTATTTAGCATCTTTATAAATGGTTAATTTTTTGTTATGACCGATTTCAAGGATTTTTCTTCTATTTTCAAAACTATTTACACATTTTTCCAGTGTAATCTAAGGAAAATTCTGACTTTGTCATTTTGCAGATTTTCCAGGACTACAATTCAAATTCTAGGACTTTACCAGTACATCTGCAAACCTGTGCGGACCCTGTTTTCAAAGAAAATGGTGAGTTATGGTTGTTAATGTAAAGTATTGACATTTTCTCAGTTGTCAATTTTGATAAGGTCAAAAGTGAAAAAAAAAATCATACTTTGGCTTAATCTTAGAAGGGGAAACCATTACCAGAAAGGCAAATAAAAATCATTCAAAATGTCTTGAATCGGTAATGCCCCTTTTTAAAAAAAGGTTGGGGAAAAAAGCCATGCTCTGGCAAAAGGGGGTTTAATGCATCTCTTTGGTGCATTATACGAATCCAGCCATCACATAATCATGGATCCATAATAGCCTCTTTTTTCAAACAGCGGCAGAATAGTAAGGTAGACTGGTCCTGAGACATACAGAAATTGACCATTAACGAAAAGTTTTGGCCCAGGTCAGCAGATCTGGGTTGATACTTTTCACAGATGCATTAAGCCACCTTTTCACAGAGCATAGCTCATGCATTTCATATGATATTTAGCTCTACTAACCAAAGGATAGACAAGCTTATGTCATATCCTGGTTCCCAATGACTGCATCTGTTGTTGGATTTTCATGAAACTTGCACTGTTTCAATCAAAAGCTTAAACCGTAGTGATTATGAAAGACATCTGACATTTAGTAAGGAAAAAGTAGCCTTTTATAATTGAAAATTTGCATTTCTTGCTTACTCAATACAGTCTGCATTTGTGGCTGGATTTAATGAAACTTGCCGAGTTTCTTTACATCATCAACAGCTTGAACCATATTATATATTGTAAGAAATCAGACAATTAGGAAAAAGTTGCCATTCAAAGTTGAAAACATAACCTTCCCCAAATTGTAGCCAGGTCGCAATTTTTCATTCTAAATCCTTCATTTCCGTTTTGCCATTTGAATTATATGTTAATACATATAGTCTGTATACTCTACCAGTCAATTTGCTATCCAGTCTGTGCCATGTGACTGAGTAGCGTACAATTCAGTTTAGAGCGAGATGTCAGACTGAACTCTGCTTACTGATAAAATAATCTTGTCGAAATTCTCTTTGTTCTTTTTGGAAATCTTTTGCCCCGTTGGAAATTGCTTTGTCATATGCTGGAATTAAGGAATATTTCAATTTACTACGCTTTTATCACCATTTTAATTGGTTTCTGCGATTAATGAAATGGCAGCGTCCAAGCTTTCCTTTTTGCTAATGTTTGATCTAACATTTTTGTTCACATGTTTAACTTTGTGCATGTTCCAAATTGCAGCAATCAACAGCAATTGGTATGTGTGAGCTTGTGATGAGCTGGTGAGACTGTCATGCCTTCATTTTTGTAAATTGGTAAGTTTACACTAGAAGCAGTTTGAACTATACTGTGCTGTACTGTATTGTATTTCAGTGCCTGCCATGCATACTTGCAATTTCACAGTTTTGTCATGCTTTATTTGAGAACCCATTGTTCCTACTTGGGTATAGGCGGAGAACACGACTGCTGTCAGTTTGTTTTAATACTGACCTATTTGTATTGATTTTGCTCCATAAAGTCATCTGCATAACGAGTTGAACATTCAAGTACATGTATTTATGTTCTTGTGCAATATAATTTTTTCCAGATGCAAAGATGATATGGTTATGGATGATATCTAGTTGTTTAGAACTAGATTTTTAGAACCAGGGTCCGTATTCACCAACCATTCTTAAGAACGTTCTTAGTCTTATTCTTCAAAATTTTCTACATTTGAAAGTAACACAACTTCTAATCGGCTAAACCAAATGGTTTAGCCAATCAGAAGTTGTGTTACTTTCAAATGTAGAAAATCTTGAAGAATAAGACTAAGAATATTCTTAAGAATGGTTGGTGAATACAGACCCAGATGTTTAATATTTATACTATATTAAATGTGAACTAGCTACCTTGTCACTGGTGACTTCTCATCCACAAGTGAGACTTACCTTAGAAGAAGTGGAACCCAAGAGACCCCACTAAACTAGTGATAAACTATGATTATTTAAGGAAAAAACCCATGTAGTTGTACCAGTTATTAAGCAATCCCATGTTTTTAGCTCACCTGAGCACTGCTCAAGGTGAGCTTTTGTGATCATGCTGTGTCCGTCCTGCGGTGTGCGTCGTCTGTCATCCAGGCATCAACAATTACATGTACCTTGTGTGCACTCTAGAGGCCACATTTTCATTCAAATACTCATGAAACTTAGTCTGAATGGTTCTCTTGATGAAATCTTGGACGGGTTTGAAATTGGGTCATGCCCGGTCAGAAAGTAGGACACTGTAACAAATTTGAGATTAACCCTGTGTGCACTCTAGAGGCCACATTTTTAGTCCAATTCTTATGAAACTTGGTCAGATTATTTGTCTGGATGATGTCTCAGACAAGTCTGAAACTGGGTCATCTTGGGTAAAAAAGTAGGTCACTGGGACAAACATTGCACAATACAGGCCATATTTCAGCCAGAAAGTCATGAAACTTGGAAAGTTTGTCTGGATAAAATCTCTGACAAGTTTGAAATTGGGTCGCTTCCAGTTAAAAAGTAGGTCACAGGGCCAAGTCTTAGAAAAACCTTGTATGCAGTCTAGAGGCCACATCTTTAACCTGACCAGTATGTTTCTCTGGATAAAATCTCAGACAAGTTTGACATTGGGTCATATCGGGTCAAAAAGTAGGTCACTGGGCCAAATCTTATAAAAAAAACCTTGTGTGCAGTGTAGAGGCAACATCTTCTGCCTCATACCCATGAAACTTAGAATGTTTGTCTGGATAAAATCTTGAACAAGTTTGACATCTGGTCATGTTGGGTAGAAAACTAGGTCACAGGGCCAAATCTTACAAAAAAACCTTATGTGCCCTTTAGAGACCACATTTTCAGCCTGATATTCATGAAACTTGGTCAGAATGTTTGTCTTGATAAAAATTTGGACACCTGGAAAATTGGGTCACATCAAATAAAAAAGTGGGTCACGGGGTCATATCTTAGAAAAAACTTCTGTGCAGTCTAAAGGCCACATTTTCAGCCTGATACTCATGAAACTTGGTCAGAATTTTTGTCTGGATTCTTGGACAAGTTTGAAATTGGGTCACATCGGGTCAAAAAGTACGTCACTAGGCCAAATCTTAGAAAAACCTCGTGTGCACTCAAGAGGCCACATTTTCAGCTTGATATTCATGAAATTTGGTCAGAGTGTTTGTCTGGATAAAATCTCAGCCAAGTTTGAAATTGAGTCATGTTGGGTCAAAAAGTAGGTCACAGGGCCAAATCTTAGAAAAATGCTATGTGCACTGTAGAGGCCACATTTTCAGCCTGATACCCATGATTTTGACTTGGTGAGAACATTTGTCTTGATAAATTCTCTGACAAGTTCAAGATTGGGTAACATCGGTTCAAACAGGTGGTCACTTGGCCAAATCTTAGAAAAACCATGTGTGCACTGCAGAGGCCACATTTTGAACCAGATTCTAAATTTAAAAATAGGTCAAATCAGTCAAAAAGTAGATCACTTACACTCATGCATTTTATATCATCACAACCAGGATCTTTTCAGCCTTATCAATCCTAGATGACTTTACTCAGGTGAGTGCTTTAGGACCAATGGCCCTCTTGTTAAAATCTTGTAAAGGGCTTTTGAATACAGTAGGGGAAAAAAGAAAACAATCCTCACATTTTTGTTTTCGCTCATGTTTTCAGCTCCTTCAAAGGCAAATTCCATCATTTGCATGACATCTAATATGCTGTCTGCAACTTGTTTCAGTATGGATGAGTATAAGATTATTTAATTGGTAAAGAGATGACAGTCTATTTTTCTTCTTTTCTTTCTAGCATGTCACTGACAGCCGCTACAAGTGAAAAACATCAACCTATGGATTTCATGCTGAACCTCAAGCTCCCACACTCAGCCCTAGCCTCAACGACTGTTGGTGACATTAACAGACCTTGTCTATTGTTGCAGAAAGACTTAATGTTTGATTAACTAAATGACATTTTAACCCAATTTTGAACAGACTTGAATACACTGTGCTTTATATACTTCCATGTATGCTTGTAAGTGGTTTATCTTTTTAATTAAATTTTTTAAAAAAGAATAACTTAGAAAAATTCTCCTCTGTATGATTTTTATCTCAAAACTGTCACCAACAATGGTGGTTTATGATGGTCACTGTCCTAAGTTCATTCCCTGAAGAAAAAATGCTGGACAAACATCTAAGAACTATTCTGGAACTGTCCTACATATTTCTAGACCAGTTTTAGAATTGTACTGAAACTGTTCCAGAATAGATATTCTAGAGCAGCTCTAGTCCAATTCCAGATTAGTACTTGAACAGTTCTATAACTGTCAAGAACAAAAGTTCTAGAACAGTTCTGTAACAAAAGTCCTAGACTATGTTAAGAACAATGCAAGAACTGTTCTATTATATGCAAGTAGAAATTTCTGGAACTGTTCTGAACATAATCTGGGACTTGTGTACCAGAACTGTTCCAGAACTATCGTTACCCAATTTTCTAGACAAGTTCTGGAACTGTTCTCAACCTAATCTTGAACTTTCGCACCAGAACTGTTCTAGTACTGTTGTTCTGAAAATTGTCTCATTTAACGTTGCAGAACAATTCTTGAAATGTTCTAGAACTGATCCGGGGTTGCTCTAGTGCTGTTCTGGAATACTTGTTCCAGAACAAAGTTAGAATTATTCTAGAACTGTTCTAGATTATTTTGCAGAGGTCCAGACACGTTAAAAATAAATGTAATATTTTTTAATCTTTTAACAAACAGCAATTTTTGGACTGTCCCAAACAGAAAAAGCATGCAGACAACAATTCAAACTTTGATAATTAATGTGGAAGATGGTACTTTGATATGATAGAAACCATTGTGACAAACAGAGAAATTGCAGTAACTAGCAGCCTCTCCTCTTCCCACAATATTTTGAAAAGTTGTCTGCTGCAGACATGTAAAATGAAGAGGTTGTTTGTCTAAACGTTAAAAATTTAAGGAAGTAGATAAATGAGCCATGCTCTGAGAAAAGGGCGCTTAATGCATCTGCAAAAAGTGTCGACCCATGTCGGCCTGCGAAATCCGCCCAAAACCAAAGGACCACGGACTCTTTTGTGGTGTGAGGTACTTAGGGCGAAGAGGCACAACTTTTTTTCGCACTAGTAAGTTGATTTTCGCAGGATTCTCGCAATCCTGCATCCTAGAAGCAACTCTGTGTGTTATATCGTTATAAATACATAGAATTTTTGTATAAAACTGAGGAAAATGCTAGAGTCTAGTCAGTTTTGAAAAATAAAACTTGAAAACATACTGATCAACCTATTTATACCTATTTATGGGGTACAAGTTCTCCAGAGAACTCGTGCTCGCTAGATTAGGGTACAAGTTCTCCAGTGTATGAATTCTCCAGATAGTATCAAGTCACGTGATCTTTTCCCGCAGTGTTGTTTCTCTTTTTTAATGAAATTTTTCTTTTTGCTTAGATTTATTTGTTTAATGAAAAATTGCATTTATTGGAGAGGTCATTTACTATCAATATAGTATAATAAATACTTTTGGAAATCCGTCATATAAAAAAACATGTTTATTTCCTATTTCAGTTTTTTTATTTTGGTTTATTTATAAAGCCATGATGAAACAGACTGTGTATCAGAACAATTTCGCAAAAACAAATTGATTTAGACAGCGGTTTCTGTGGCAGTCTGATGACCTCTCCAATGACTGGAGTTACAAACTTCAAAATGCAAGATAACTTCACTAAAACTTTTTAAATGCAGACTTAACGAAAATCACTAATGACCGATATTTTATAAATAAACTTACCAGTAGGAGTCGACATAATCCTAATAACTTCACAAAATGATGTCAGTAACAGCTATCCGAATACACATACAGTTCCAATAACATTATAAACTTCTGGTAACACAGAATTTGTCAACTAACTTGGAAAAACTTTAAGAAAGTGAAGTACTGAATACCAGTGTCCAATACTAAACATGAATGGTATTTAATGTCTTAATAAATCATGATTGACAGTAAAATTGATATTCTGCATTACATTGGGTCTTTCAAAATGGCAATTGCTTTGCACTAATTAAAACCCAATCAAAGTGCCATACTTACTCTTATTGATAGCGCTTAAGTTTTGGGAAATTGACATTCAAATAAGAGTGCCCTTTCGGTGTTTTGCATGGTGCTCCGGTGCATTGATTAGGTGAAATACAGTTTGTCAAAACACACAGAAAATCTTTTTCAAAAATCAATTGTCATGGAAAAAACCAGGAAAACCCATGACAAAACAAGCATTCTGATAGTATTGCATAGCAATACACAGTCCCCTACCGGCCGTATGTATCGCTGGCATGTCAGTGAAATTTTTTAAGTCCAAGGCCGGTAAATGCGTCAAAAAGCAGTGGAGCGGGATGAAACTCGAACTTGATGTGTAAGTCATGGTGGTTGATGTACACACCAAGAATCAACTCTATATGTAACAGCGTTTAGAAAAAAAGTGCAGAAAAATGTTTTATCAGTGAAATTTTGTAAGTCCAAGGCCCGTGAATGCGTCAAAAAGCAGTGGAGCGGGACGAAACTTGAACTTGATGTGTTAGTCATGGTGGTTGATGTACACACCAAAAATCAGCTCTATATGTAGCAGCGTTTAGAAAAAAAGTGCGGAAAAATGTTTTATCAGTGAAATTTTTAAAGTCCAAGGCCCGTAAATGCGTGAAAAAGCAGTGGAGCGGGACGAAACTCGAACTTGATCTGTAAGTCATGTACACAGCAAAAGGCAGGTGAATATCTACCAGCATTTAGAAAAGAAAGTCCGGAAAACTGATTTATCAGTGAAATTTTTTAAGTCCAATGCCTGTAAATCCGTGAAAAACCAGTGGACTGGAACGAAAGTCAAACTTGATCTGTAAGTGATGGTGGGTGACTTACACACCAAAACTCAGCTCAATATGTACCAGCGTTTAGAAAAAAGTCCGGAAAACTGAATTGCCGGACAGATGGACAGACGGACGGACGGCGTGCAAACCTAAAGTCCCCTTCGGCTTCGCCGGTAGGAGACTAACAATGTCAAATTGACCCCATCTGATCAAAGACCCTTCAAACTGTCTTATGTAGCCTTGATAATGACTTAAAAACAGCTGACTTGCATACTCATCACAGAAATAATGCAGAACTAAAACAACTATTCAGTCACCAGAAAAATAAGTAGATGATCATTATTAGGTAAAAAAAAGATATCTATCACCTACGTAACTTAGAAGTGGGAGTAAAGAGACAAATGAGTAAGACATTCACTCAAAGAAAGAAGACTGAAAAAAGAAGAAACATTGAATTAGTTGTACAAGAAATTCCGTATTTATAAGTTTATTACAAGGTTAATTGTGTTCATAACTTTCTCCATTTTGTACATTCCCCCCTGCCCATTTTTGTCGATGAAATTTTTTCCCAATTTGGCTCGGAGCCTTTTCCCAAAATCCCTGGATAAACCCCGGGATGATCATTGACAGAATTGATATTTCAATTTAATATCATATCAGTCATACCAATAAAACTTAGTTATTCTTTTTTCTCATAGACTGACAGTAAAAATGCAAAATTAATGTTTGAAGATACACATGATATATCATGGGGCTTTTGTCCTTTTTTTCCATTACGAACATGTGGCTATTGTCAATGGCAGTTTTGTCCTCTGGGGCTTTTGTCTGTACAAATGGGACAAACACTGCCTCTGCAAAGTAATTGAGCACTAAAAAGTCTAAATCTTTGTAGCCTTCTTAAGAGTTCATTGATGGGTAATTAAATTTGACAAGTTGGTTGGTGGGTAAAATTAGTTGATTGGAATGATTGTTCAAATGATTGGAATAATAAATCATGAAACCTATGTAATGCTTCCCATTCATACCAAGATGTAGATGTCAAGATTTATGTCTGCAAATGCTTTCAATTTGGACCAATCTAAAATTTTGCCGTTTGGTTAACTTTTTACCAAACGACAAAATTTTAGACTGGTCTAAATTGAAAGCAGTTGCAGACGACAAATATATGCGACTTAAAAACTTGAAATTTGTTTTGGAAAGGGCAGAAAACATTGTGGAAAAAGGAGAAAATGCTGGTTACCAGCATTTTCTCCTTTTCCCCAAAATGTTTTCAAAAGGCTTCTTTCTCAGGATCATTAAAAGTCGGGATTGTGTGGTAAAGAGTTAAGAGTTGACCTATATTATAGTTGAAGTATGTCTTGAAAAAGTATATTTGCTATGCACTATATCTTAAACTTGCTATGCAGTGCATCTTAAACTCAGTCTAAACTGGCCGTTTTACATTACAAAATGATTTTTTTTAAAAGGTATTCCTGAAATTTATAAAACAATAGCTGTCAAAATATAGAAATTATAAATACATGCATTTAACCCTTTTCCTGCTGAATAACTAAAATGAAACTTTCAAGTCAATAGTACTAATGCAAATATTGCCATTTCAAAGTTATTTTAGAGGGAAAAATATCTCCTTACCTGACAGTGTAGATCAAAGATCAGACTGCACTTTCTGTCGTCGAGCTGGACTTAGCAGTTTAAGGGTTAAGATTATCATGGATTATATCTAAATCTGGTACACAGAGGATTTTCCTGTCCCCTTTTTACACAGGGCTGGCATGGAATGCTTAAGGACGTATATGACAAATTCTTCCAGCGGACAGATTTTTTTTAAACTTTGCACATACAAAGTTCATCATGTCTCTTGTAGATTACAATGAAAAAAAAGGGGGGTCCCCATGCTCGTTTCTGAGAAATTCGCTTTTGAAAAAGGTATATACAGTTCCAAAATTCAGCATATACTGGATTTAACACACTTTCCTTTAATAGTCAATTAAATATATATACAAATATACATCACTTTAAAGAAAAAAAATTCAGTTTTGCACAAAAAACATATAAAAGCCTGGTTTTAAGCATGGTAAATGTACCAATATGCATCTTATATATAGACCATTGAGTTAAAAAGGGAGATAATTTGACCCGGTTAAGGGTTAATCTTCAATAAAAACATACTTTCTAACGGACAGATTTTTTTTAAAATTTCCACAATCATAGTACTTATAAATCTAGACAATAAGAAAAAATAAAAATGGCACCTACCCATGCTTCTTTCCCCAGGAAACAGTGATGAAGGTCACTATGGAAGTTATTTTTTTCAAGGAAAACTATATAATAGAAGCTCAGCAGACATAGTAGGAAAGAAGAAATTGCTCATGCTCATTAAACGCGATTTCTCCTTTTCCCACATTAATTTTGGATCCTATACTCATTCAAAAAATGAACATAGCCTATATACCTCAAATTCATATCAAACCCTTCATTATCTACATGTAGTTCTTTTTTTATAAATTTGCACACATGATTATGGCCATACTGCTCATAGAAATACAAAAAAAAAAATGTCTGTGGAAAAAAATGGGATAAAGGCTTGGCAGACATGATGGAAAAAGGAAAAATTACTCAGTGGAAGAAATTTGTCCTTTTCCCACAGTATTTTTCAAAGAGGAAATAGCTATACTTCAAGAAATAGGTATACTTCAACAACTTCAATTTTCTGCCTATTTCATTGTTTGCTGTGTAACTGGACTTTTTTTTCCAGCTAGTACTTTACCAGTCATATCATCCTTACACTGGCAGGCCAGTTTTGATGCCATCAGCTTAATCCTGAAAGGATAGCATGACAACTGGCCTGCCAGTGTCAGGAAAATGTGACTGGTCAAGAACTGGATGAAGAAAATAAGTTCAGGAAACACTGGCCTGAGAACCTTCACTTTGAATGACTATAGATACCATACCTCACATTAGGCTGCAAGTTTTGCAAAAATTAGGAAAAAAATATAGGAGAAAATTGCTACTTCTGAGAATTTAGCAAAATGGCATACTATTTTTCATAGTAGTTTTTCAAAAAGTGAACATATCATTACAACTTGCATCTACATGTAATTCAATCACATGTTCAATCAAATTGTTACTGTAATATAACTGCATATTTACACAGGGTTTAACCTTTTACCAGATAAGCCCTGCTTTTGCAACCCTAAGGAAGAAGGCTTTTGAAAACATTGTAGGTAAAGGAGAAAATGCTTGAAAGAAGCATTGTCTCCTTTTCCTACAATGCTTTCCAACCCTGATAGAGATAAATCCCATTATTTGATCAACAACCACTTTATTGCCTGGAAAATGTAGTACCATCCGTAGAAAGTTCTACCTGTAAAAGTGCACCGTCGGTTCGCTGCTCTTATTGCCATTTGTGTGGAAAAATATCACAATAGCGCTGATAGTTTTACTATCTGTGAGAAATACAAATGCGCAGTATGGATGCACGTGAACATTTATACCAAACGTCATTAAATCCAGTGCACGACATTCGTCAAAAGGGTGTTTCATCAAAATCAATGCATGTTTTAAAATATCAATTGCTTTAAATTCTTGGATTTATTTCATGAAAAGCTCTGTCTGGGAGGAAGATTTGAGCAACAATTCGTCTATCTTAGGGTAAGGGTCAGGGCTACGCATCGTTTTCGACAAACATGGTTTTCAACGAAATGTCACCGATCCGCTTAACTCTTTTGCTTCCAACTGAATAGTTTCGACTTTTCTCGAGGTCTTAAAGTATATTTTTGTTACGATTGACGGTGACTCTGGTCAAAGGTTAACATCAGGTAGCGGACAGTGTAAATCAAAGATCAGACTGCATGGTTTGTGCAGTCTAGTCTTCATCTATGCCATCCGCAAAAGCTATCCAAGGCAACATTAGCAGCAAAAGAGTTGAATCATGAAAATAATCACATAATCATATCAAAAAGGAAAACTAATATGTTCAGTCATTAAGCAAAACAAGAAAGGAGCTTGATATTGTACACCATTTAACTCTTTTCCACACAATCCCGAGTTTTAACTCTTAGAATGCTGAATTAATGAAATGGACCTCTTTAAACAGGAGATACTATTTGAAATATTGTCATTTCAAGCTCGTTTTGGCCAGAATGCACAAAAAATTAGCGGACAGTGAAGATCCAAGATCAGATGGCAAAGAATGTGCCATCTGATCTTGATCTACACTGTCTGCAAACACAACTTAAGTCGGTTCCAGCACTTTATGGGTTAAGAACTTTAAAAGCAAATGCTTTTGAAAACATTGTGGGAAAAGGAGAAAATGTTGGTAACCAGCATTTTCTCCTTTTCCCACAAATTTTTTCCTATCCTTCCCAAAACAAATTTCAATTTTTGAGTCACATTTATTTTGTCATCTGCAAATGCTTCGAATTTGGACTAGTAAACAATTTTGTCATTTGGTTAAGGGTTAACCCTTTACCACACAATCCCAAGTTTTAATGACCCTTAGAAAGAGATCTTTTGGAAACATTGTGGAAAAAGGAGAAAATGCTAGTCACCAGCTTTTTCTCCTTTTCCCACAATCTTTAATATCCTATCAAAGACAAATCTTGCCATGTGAGGAACATCTAAGCTTTCATCTGCAAACGCTTTAAATTTGGACCAGTCTAACATTTTGTTGTTTGGTAGAGTTAACCCTTTACCACACAATCCCCAGTTTTAACCACCCTGAGGAAAACCCTGTTGAAAACAATGTGGGAAAGGGAGAAAATGCTGGTAACCAGCATTTTCAACCTTTCAACCTTTCCTCACAATGTTTTCTCCCCTTCGAAACAAATAATTCGGTTTTTGAGACACATTTATTTTGTGATCTGCAAATGCTTTGAATCATTCTAAAATGTTGTCATTTGGTAAACAGTTGATCAGTGTTCTGCCAAGGCAAAGTTATTTGCAACATGCAGAAAAACTAAAATGTAGCCTAAACACAGGTACAAAAGGAACCTTTGTGAGATGTTAAAATTATTGAGTACCAACCTACTGATTTTTAGGCAATAACCAGTGTTTTCTCCAGGTGTAAAATTTTTCTGGGTCATTTTGATTCCTTATCCAGAAATGTGGGTGTCAAAAGTCAAAACTGCCGGTCAAATTTCTTTGTGTCATTTTCAAATAAATGATGAATAAAAGAGTTTTTGATGTTCTTTTGTTTGTGTTTCATTGACATCATGAAATATCAATGAACTTTGTAACTTACCATGTAAAATGACAGGCTTCATTAAAAGCCACCTTCAAAAGTCGCTGATTGTTTGATTTGGAAGACATTTATGGACATGTAAAAGTCAAGAAACAGTACTTGGCAATCTTGAAATGATACGATTTTTGTTAGATTAACTATTGAGATCACTTGTTAGCTTTTTCGTGCTAAGAAAAACCATCAAAAGTTTCTTCTTTGGTGCTGACGACTTTTTACGCTGCGGAAATGTCAAGGTTTCTTCGGCGATTGAAATGAGATTCAATTGGTTCCAAGTTTACCGGTGCTGGTACAGCATTTGTGTTCTGAACACGATACCAATACAAATGGTCCTCCATTTACTAAGTAGTGGAGATTACATTTGGGAACTAGTGAAGTTTGTCAATTAGATTTGTCACTTATATTGTTCATTCATCATTCATATACTCTGATAATGGATTTCGATTTAAGCGTGTAAGAAAAGACGCGACAATAAAACTTCCATAGGAAGTAAAAAATGTGTCAAAGATGCAAAAAACGCACTCTGGAGAAAACATTGGATAATACCAATAACTCGCCTCTTTGACTCATTAACTCCTTACCAAATGACATTATTCCAGACTGGTCAAATTTGAAAGCATTAAATTTGCAGACGACAAACATTAATCTCAAATTATGGGATTTGGGGTAGAAAGCATTTTCTCCTTTTCCAAAAAAATGTTTTCAAAAGGCTTTTTTCCCCAGGGTACACAACACTCGAGACTGTGTGGTAAAGGGTTAACTCTTTACCAAACGACAAAATTTTAGACCTGTCCAAACTGAAAGCTTTTGCAGACGACAAAATAAACGTGACTCAAAAATTGAAATTTGTTTTGGGAAGATTAGAAAACATTGTGGGTAAAGGAGAAAATGCTGGTTACCAGTATTTTTTCCTTTTCCTACAATGTTCTCAAAAGGCTTCTTCCTCAGGGACGTTTAAAATCTGGATTGTGTGCAAAAGGGTTAAGATCTTTTTTAGATACAGATAACTGTCACAAAATAACTTGATTCTCTAATTCTTTCAAGTAAAAGTAAATTAAAGTAGGGCCCTGAAGTCTTTTCAACAACTGGTAATGCAGACCAAATTTTTGTTGAAACATATGAGTCATGCTCTGGCAAAAGGGGGCTTAATGCATCTCTGCTATCCACAATACTGAACAAGACATCACATGATTATGGGTCCATAATACCCACTTATTCTAACAACGAAAGTAGTCATGAGGTAGAATGGTCCTTTGACACAGAAAAAAATCGACCAAAAGCAAAACGTTTCAGCCCAAGTCAGCCTGTGCAGACTGCACAGGCTGACCCAAGTTGATATTTTATGCAGCCCCCTTTTGACAGAGCATGGCTCATATTAAGTTCTAAACAGAACTCCATAATGGTTGTAATTTTCTAAAATTACTGCTGAAAAATTTACAAAAAATAGCTCCAGAACCATATAAGCCAGAAACTTATCATGTGTAGTATTTCAGCAATTTTAACTGATAAATCTTAGGAATTCTTTGGGGCTGATATTTGACCCCAAATTTGAGCAAGGAAAATCCTTGTATATGTACGAGGGCTGAGCAAAAACGTCATGGAATTTCTTCATAACTTTTCTATTTTATGTCCATTTGTTTTCATTGTTTTCAGATTTTCATTTGTGTAGTCATGGTCTTGTATCAATTTCCAGGTAAAAAATCACCAGTCTGATTTTACTTTACAAGTGTTTATTTTCACCCTACAAAGGGCAAGGTTTGTTGCCCCGGAGCAAGCCTTAATATCACTATTGTCACGCTTTTAAAAACTGTCATTTTTCAAAATTGTCTGATTCAATTCTCCTTAAATTGCGTCAACTTAATGGATTGCTCCATTAGACATTCTGTGTGAAATTTCTGATGTCACTCACGAAAAAAAGTTAGTCTGATAGTTTTTGTGAGACCTATCAGAGGAAAAGGTAAAAATGGTGGTTTAGGAATTGGTAGAAACTTGCACAGTTGTACAACAGACCTCCAGATAAGACAGAGTGATTGTATTCTAAATCCATCATTTCTCTTTCAAACCCTATGTTGTGGGTACTCATTGGAATCGTCTCATCGAGACGATTCTAATGAGTATCCATAACATAAGGTTTAGTGGAGAGTGATTAATATTTTCAATTTTGAAATCAAAATCACTCCCTCTATCTGGAGCTCTGCTTACAATTAGGTGTAAACTTCTGGCATAATCCTTCTGAATTGTTTCATTTATTAAATGAAGCTGTGGTAAAGTCACAATTGAAAAAATCTGCAATATTCAAGTGGCATGCAAGGTTTAAAAAAGGAAAGAGTACTGCACATGATCCAATAGAAAGCACCAACATAACAGAAAATTACATGCTAGTAAAACAACGTTAATGCCATGGCATGCCCCAGGTAGCCATTAAGATCATTGCAAAAGGAGTCATAGCAACTACGTTTTTGGAACAATTTGTCTGAAACTTTCTGATTTTGTTCATTATGAATGGATCTTAAACATGAAAATTCAAGTGTCATAATACCACAAGTTGTAGTAGTTTAACAAATTCCAAGAACTTTTTGCTCAAAGAAAAACTTGGTTCTACTCACCAAGGCTGTCTGTTCATGTCTCAGCTAAGCTTCCAGTTTCTTGTGATAAATCCACATTTTGTAATGAATTGATTCGCACAGCACTAACACCAGAATTTTCACTTGTATGCACTTTCACTCACATAGTAACATTGAAACACATGATCTGCAAGTAATGGAAGAAAATGACCTTAATTAGTGTAATTACAGATTACAATGTAACATTGCAAAATATCATGATACTGAATCATATCACACAATAACTATCGTGATATATCATGATACAATCTTTCTGGCGATACCCAGCTCTATACTCAACTTTTTTAGTGACACTAAGTCCCATGGACTCCATGAAATCTTAGGCAAACAGAAACTCTGATGAATACACGTATGAGCCATGCTCTGTGAAAAAGGGGCTTAATGCATCCCTGTGATGCATGATACCCAGCAAGCCATCACATAATTATGAATCGATAATAGCCACTTTGTTTAACGCTTTACCAAACAATCCCGATTTTTAACGACTCTGAAAAAGAAACCTTTTGAAATCATTGTGGGAAAAAGGAGAAAATGCTGGTAACCAGCATTTTCTCCTTCTTCCACAATGTTTTCTACTCTATCAAAGACAGATTCCATCATTTGAGCCACACTGAATCTGTTGTCTACCAATGTTTTCAATTTGGACCCGTCTGGAATTTAACTCTTTACCAAACGAAAAAATTTTAGACCAGTCCAATTTTGAAAATCATGTCAGTACCAGTCTTTACCCAGAAAGCTATTTTGAAATCTCATACTGATTGTCGAATTTTTTTTTAATCAATAGGGTTCGAACTGTTAATGACAAAAAGCAACTACAGAAGTTTCATGAAGATCTGATCAAAAATGTGGACTTTGTCCCATAAACAAGAAATGGAAATTTTCAAATTCAAATAGCTACTTTTTCCATACTGATTGTCAGATTTTTTTTTCAAAATCAATAAGGTTGATGAGATAAACAAACTGTGCAAGTTTCATTGAAATCCAACCACAAATGCAGACTTAATCACGTAAAAAAGAAATCGAAAATTAAACTTTAAATGGCTACTTTTCCCACACTGTTTGTCAGATTTTTTTCAAAATCAATAGGTTTCAAGTTATTGATGAGATAAACAAACTGTGCAAGTTTCACGAAAATCCAACAAAAATGCAGACTATATCGCGTAAACAAAAAAGTGAAACTTTAAACTTTAAATTGCTACTTTTCCAATACTGTTTGTAAGATTTTTTTTCAAAATCAAAAGGTTTCAAGCTATTGATGAGATAAATAAACTGTGCTAGTTTCACTTAAATCCAACCACAAATGTAGACTTTATCGCATAAACAAGAAAAAGACTAACAGATGTACAGACCGACTGACAGACAACGAAGACCACGCAATGACATAAGCTCTGCTGGCTTACAGCCAGTAGAGCTAAAAACAAACACTATTAAGTGAAATAAATCATAATATATGTGGATTTAAACAACTGCAAGCAAAACATGCTTTGGTGTAAGCATGAAATGACAACTATGCAATATTCGTAATATTCAAAAGTGTGATGCTTAGAATTGTCAAACATTCTGCTTAGGAAAACATGCACAACTATCTTTAAATGTCAAGACCCAGGGTTTCCTTGCCATCTCTATAAACCCTGTTCCTGTTTAGAATAATAACACTAGCATTTCAGACTTCAAATATTCGCTGTAGAAACTGCATTATGACAAATGCAGTCAAGAACGTGGAAGTCAGGTACGTGCTGTGAATTGTGGTTTTGAGGGATTTCTTGCCGCAGTAAATACAGGAACTACCAAAAAAATTCAAAAACATGAAGAGTCTGATGTTCATCAAGAGTCATTGCAAAGATAACCTTAATTTTAAGGAAGGGCACAGTGAAAAAACACTCTCACATATTTTTAAGAAATTAACAGGGTGCCCAATCACATATTGCAGTATGTAATTCACATGTAAATTCTACTCCGCACATACAAATTTTTTGTGCTTACGTGCATAAGTATGCACGTACAAAAAGGAAAGTAATTACGTAAACTGCACGTACAAATTAGATACTATTTTGTATTGCATGCCAAACAAACAAAACAAACGTAGCTTTCCTCATAAGTGGGTACCACGCTTTGTCCTCAAAATAGAGCGGATCACCAAATATTTTCGATATATATATTTTGCAGGGTTTTCCCTAGGCAACAAAAATAGGGGGTCATTGTGACCCCCTAGTCATAAATAATGGGGGTCATTCTGGACTTTGAGGGGGTCCCAAAAAATGTAATTAGGTTAAACATTAAAGACTACTGTGTATGAAAGAATGATTGTTTTTGTGTTTCTTATTCATCCCAAAGCTTTATATTTATACTTATTTATGAATTATTAAATGATGTAAGATGTAAGGGATTCTCTGTATAGAGGGGCTTTCAGTCTAGATGACATCTTTTTCATAGAGTATCTTGAGTATGCTTTATTAAAAGCGTGGTCTTAAGAGGCAAAGATGCTCTAGCTGCAGACAACCTGTCATTTATTTACGTAATTTCAATCTTTCAAGGGCATCAATGTGACCACAGTGTTTTGGTGGCGCACATTTGTGCAGCCACTCTCTGTGGTAAACTGGTTATTGTGTTTTGTTTTTGTCACAGGAATCAACCGTTTACTTGATACAAATAGCTTGTTGTCGGGCGGATTTGATAACCTCTATTTTGTGTGTGTGTGTTTTTTTTAAACAGTATCCATCCGACAACAAACAATTTTCACCAATCAAACGTCCGATTCCTGTGTTTTGATATGCCGCCGTTTTCGACAAATGATTAAGCATTTGTCTTTAGCCAATTTTCAGTAAACCCTCAGGGCCTTGAAATGTTTTTCTCCTTACTCGAACCAGGCGATCATCATCCAATCGTTGTTCAAGGTCTCTTTTCCTTGCAGACGGCAAGAATGACGCAAATTTTGAATGAGCCATATTGTTTTCATTAGAGATCGACTGGTTTAGTTCAGACGAGTTTAAAGACTGACGGTATTCTCGTAAAATCTATACACAGTCTAGCGTTTCGTCCCAATTTCTTCTCGTACTTAAGCTTTCTTATGTACTGGCGATGTAACATTGTCGGTAATAAAGACGATCGTAAGTAACCTTTATAGTTTTTGTGCGTCCACAGTGACGCACTATTGAAAAAAATACGGGTCATTTTCCTTAAAAATGCGTCAAAGCGCACAAAATGGTGCGTCAAGGAAAACCCTGATTTTGCGGCTCCCTTGTCTGTCTGAATAATTTTCGCCACAATTTTTCTAAGGTGTCAAAATCTACCATGTGTACAGGAAATCTAGTAATTAATTTTCAATGAGAAATTAAAATCATTTAATTACATCATGATGCACAGTTATTGTTAAAAATACATTTTTTGACGTATGAAAGCTGAAAAATCGAGCCACAAACTAAACGTGATTTTTCGTATGTATGGCGTCTGCTGTGGAAAAAAAGTCATCACAACAAAAACTGTTAAAATATTTTACAGCGAGAAAGGTAGGTTTACAAAAATGATTCTACCATTACACATTTTGTTTTATTTTGCCCTAACACGGCATGGGCTTTATTTGACTGAGTTTGAGCTTACAATGAGCCAATCGGCCTACTCCTTTGTGATTTTAAAATAGCCAGATCTACGAACATCATCTTGGAGAACAAGCATTAATCTGTCTACACTTCCTTTTTAAAGCAGTTCTAATGTACTTCGCAACTTTAAGAAAGGAATAAAGGTGAAAAATCTTCAATAAATGCGGTCAATTATCAAAACTCATGGCCGTGTTTGGCTTTAAATCCTGAAACCTTGCGATTATATCTAAGTATGTGCATACCCTGGAGACATATGATGCATCCATATAATCACCAAATGCACAATTTAATAATTTAATTAAGATCCCATTCATTATGGTAAAGGAGCTAGGGTGTTAAAATTAATTAATAAAACTGAAACAGCCCAAAGTTACTCTGTACCCCTAAATTTTTCTTTGTACCCCCAATTCAAAACCAAGGGGGTACAGTGTACTGCCAATTTTTTCTTTGTACCCCAATTCAAACCCTGGAGGGTGCATGTACCCCCAAATTGAAAACCCACTGGGCATGCTGATTAAATCACAGAAGTATGACCCAGTGGTTATCATAATTGCTGTTAATTTAATTAACCCTTTACCACACCATCCCGAGTTCTAACGACCCCGAGGATGAAGCCTTTTAAAAACAACGTGGGAAAAGGAGAAAATGCTGATAACCAGCATTTTCTCCTTTTCCCACATTGTTTTCTACCTTATCAAAGACAAATTCCATCATTTGAGGCACATCTGAATTGTCGGCTGCAAATGCTTTCAATTTGGACAAGTCTCAGATTTTGTCGTGTGGTAAAGGGCGCAGATAACTGTTAAAAGGGAAAAGAATCCCTTATAAATACCGGTAATCAGTGGCATGATTCTGTGTTTATTATAAATATTCCCAATTAACCCTTAAAGCGTCTTTCACAACTATAGCTGCCAATGCGGCCAGTGTAGACAAGATCAGGCTGCACAAAATGTGCAGCCTAATCTTTGATCTACAGTGTCCATTTTGTTTAAACAATGTAGACAAAAGCAACCAGAAATTTTAATTATTTGGGTTGTATTTCTAGTTTGAAACAGTCTGATAGGTCCATTCGGCGTTCTAAGGGTAAAGGAGAAAATGATGCATTTTTCCCATTTTGCATGGTTTCGGACTCATTCCCTATACAGGTAAAAAGAAAATGTATATATATATGTATGTGTGTGTGAATGAAACAAAGAAAATTTAGACTGGTCCAAATTGACAGCATTTCCAGACAACAACCCTAAAATTGAAATTTGTTTTGGCAAGGGTAGATAACGTGGGAAAAGGAGAAAATTGTGGTTACCAGCATTTTCTCCTTTTCCCACAGTGTTTTCAAAAGCTTTCTTTTTCAGGGTCGTTACAAGATGGGATAGTGTGGTAAAGAATTAAAGCATCTTTCACATTAAGTTGCCTGTGCAGCCAATGTAGATAAAAGATCAGACCGCACAGAACATGTAGTCTGATCTTTAATCTACACCATCTGCTTTGCTGTGATATTCTGGCTAAAAGTAACTCTGAAACTGGAATTATGTTGTTTTTTTTTTCTAGTTAGAAAATGACTGGAGTTCATTCTGCAATCGAAGGATTAACTCTTTACCAAATGACAAAAGTTTAGACTGGACCAAATTGAAAGCATTTGCAGACAACATATTAAATGTTGCTAAAGTATTGATTTCTTTCTTCGATAGGATAGAAAACATTGTGGAAAAAGGAGAAAATGCTGGTTACCAGCATTTTCTCCTTTTCCCACAATGTTTTCAAAAGACTTCATCGGCAGGGTCGTTAAAACTCGGGATTGTGTGTTAAAGGGTTAATTGATTGATTTTTCAATTTAATCATCGTCGCAACCTGTTGCCCATATGGGCAACACCCACTGAAGGCTGCGTTGTTAAGGGGGATAGTAAAAGATACAAGACAAAACCCATCTTAACCCTTAAAGCGCTGGAACCAACTTAACTTGTTTTTGCTGACAGTGTAGATCAAGATCAGACTGCACAGAATGTGCAGTCTGATCTTTGATCTACACTGTCAGCTACTTCAATACACCTTCTGGCTAAAACAACCTTGAAATGACAGTATTTTGGATGATCTTCTTCACTGAAAAGGTTTATTTCATAAAGTCAGCGCTCTAAGGGCTAAGTTACGCCTGGTTCTTTAATGTGCTTGGTTATGCACTGTCACACAGGTTGACTGGTATTTCTGCCGCTTTCAACATTATTTCAGTCATATCACGGCGACAGCTCACATATTCATGTATTTCCTTGGTTTCACCAGTACCAGGCTAGGGCTCTTGCCCAAGGACACTCCCATGCAAAAAATAACAGTGGATCAAGAGAAGCTCAAACACAGGGCCTCCAGGTCACAAGTCTTACACTTTACCACTGAGCCACTCAAGATCCCTACCGTTACACAGGACCTCTGTTTAGCATCTCATCCAAAAGACCATTAGTAATTTTATTTGGCCAGCCATTGGGCTCGAACCCAGACCCTCGAGTGACCCAAGACTTGAAGTTGACAAGTCCCACACTCTACCACTTGAGCTATGAAGGCTGGTCGACTCTAAGAAATAAGAAATCTTACTAGCGTATTTTTAGACTAGCAAAGCTAGTCTATAGGCATCAAGATTGACCTAGAGTCAAAGTAAACAAAAAACCCCACAGTTGCCAAATACTGCCTCATAGAAATTTACTTCTTTCTGTTATAAATCTTAATTCTGTTATATATGACAATTTTGACAAAAACCACTAAATCTCTACCACTCCAATTTGAACATGTCGTCTTACAAAATAATAAACTGAACAAGATGTCATTTATAAGGTACAAGATCTTTGCTTATATGTAAATTGAGTGACCTATGCAAAGCAGAGAATCACTTATTCCTACACCACTGTAACATTACAAGTTGGCTTCTTTAAAAAAGAAGCCAGGAGAGGTCAGCATCAATGTTTTCAAATAGTTTATTGCTTTTAATGTCAATATATTTTGGTACATGTATATGATTGCCGCTTTCACCATTTTCAACATTATTAGTAGTATTGATAATACTTGATCTGGCTCACCTTCATATATAAACCTTACAAATACGAAATGCCTTACGAAATACAACATACCTTATCCAAATCAACCCGCCCTTATCCAATATGCCTCGCATTATCAATTTCATGTAACATACACAACCGCATGCTCATAAAATTATCAAAACCAATAGGTTAAGCATACATAAATAAATCAAACTAACCTCTATCTTAATCCTTTTACCTTTAATTCAATTATTATATCATTTCAATCCCTTATGTAGTAGATAAAAAATTTTTCGAAAAAAAAAAAAAAAAAATTAATTTTTTGCCAGGATACAAAAAATTTTTTGAATTAAACATTAAAATTTCCAGTAACATAATAGAACCATAAGTTCGACAAAGATGAACGAAACAAATACAGAAAAAACAGTTAATTTTGTAAAACCAGAAGACTTTAATATAAAAAATTTAATTTTGTGTAAACCAGAAACAAACCAAAAATATAAATTTCAAACAATGAAGATTAAATATGAGTATTCCAATGGAACAAAAGATAACCTTTATATCCGTACTCCTTCCTTGTTTTCTTTTGGTATTCAACCTTATAATGATAATGGACTATCTGAGTACTTTATGAGTTTGTTAAGCTTTTACAATTATGAAAACCCACAACCAAAGGAAACTATGTTCAAAGAAACAATAGAAAGTATTACAAAATTTTTAAAAGAAAAAGCACCAAAAAAATATGGAAACAAGAAAACTAATTTTAGTGATTTAGAAATTTTAGTAGAAGATAATCCAAATCCTATTTTTTTCCCAAAAATGAAACACACTAAAAAATATAAAAAAGGTAAGTTAGAAAGTATTAACATTATCACTGATTTTTACAGAAAACATAAACCTAATGACAAAAAAGAAGATGTAGATAAAAATGGACTAGTAAAAATAGATCCTCTTTCTTTTACTAGAAAACAATGTAAAGTAATTGCTTTCGTTAATATAGAGGATATTTTTATTAGATCAACCAATGTTAAAGTACGAACAAGCCTTTCATCGGTTATTATAAATAAAAAAAATGTTGATACCCCTAAAAGAGTTGAAAAAGAGACACTACCTTTTTCTTTTATGGGAGGATTAGGGTCTGATGATGAAAGCGATAGTGAAAATGAAAGCGACAACGAAAAAGAAGACATACAAGAAATGTAAAAACTTTTCTTTTCCAATTAGTTAAATATTTAATCTTTTTACCAGATTAAATATTTTACTTTGTTTTTTTTAGTCTTGCCCCTATGCTTCATCGGTCAGTTTATAATGCCCATGTGATAATGTTCTATAACTACCATCCAAGAGTATCAAACCCTTTTTATCATCTTCAAAGCTTAATGCTATTTTATTCATTTTTATAGTTGTTAACTCATGATGTTTACTTTTTATTCCTCCCATAGTTACACAAAAATCTTTTTTAGTATCCAAACAATCTTTATAAGTTTTAAATCTTAACTCATTTTTAATCACAGACTTTTTAACTCCTTTACATTTTTTAGTTTCTGTTTTCTCATTATATACCATATTACCATCTTTATCTTTTTTAACAGGTTTATCATAAATAAATTTACTATCTTCATCGGTTAAAGCATTATCATTTTTATCTTTTCTTAAGATAAATTTTTTCATAGCATAAGTTTTTGCTCCAGGACTTACAAATCCAGTTAAAAGATCTCCTTCCATTTCATCCTTAAACTTACCTAACACATTACAATTTTTATCACTATATAATGGATGATTTTTTGGATAATTGCTAAAGTCAAACAAATCGTCGGCATCCTCTTTTAAATCTTCATACAAATCTTCAGTTTCTATTTTTAAAACATAACTATCTGTATCAGTATAGCACATAAATACTTTATCTTCACCAAATTTATTTTTAAAATAGTTATAATAATCTTCTAACATAGTTGTTTTGCTAATATCGAGTATACTTACTCCTAAATAAATTGGTTTATCATATTTAATCCATGTTTTTTTCATATGAACAGCAACCAAATTTTCATCAAATATAGTATGATTATGAAAGTTATGTTTTGCTGTTAACTTTTTAAAACGTTCACTATTTTCACCATTAACTAATTCTATGTTTACTCTATTTCTTATATTTTCCATGGTTTTACCAAAAACAGAATTCATTGCTAACTTCCATAAATTATCTAAAAATTTATTTTTATCCTTTTTTGCTTGTGTTCTTAATTCTACACACTTATCAACATATTTTTTAATAGCGGTACTCTCTTGATATTTAATTCCATGATGTATTTTTTTAATTTTTAATCCTAATCTCTGGTAAGTCTTTAAAGCTTCATAATGAAGTAAATATTTTTCCTTATCATTTAAGTTTGGTATTAACTTTTCTACCTTACTAACCTTTAATTTTTCTGCCGCTAAAGGCATTTCATTATGCAAATCATGTAAATTTTTAGGATACTCCAAATCAACCTCCAGGGTACACGGATATTTTTCCCAGTTATTTAATTCTTCTTCTGTCATCCATTTAAAATTACCTACAGGTAAAGGCTTACTCATGGCCCAAGGATAAAGACTGTTTTTATCAATATAAAACCCATATATACTAGGTTTAGTTGAATCATACTCATCACCCATATACTTATTGTTTGCTTCAAAATGTCTAATACTTGTCATGCAAACACCACCCCTTTTTGATGCTTCATAAAAGTTAAGCATATTAATATCAGTAAGTTTTTCTAATTTTATTTCGCTTACCTTAAGCATAGCATCCCATCCAAATCCAGGTAAAGTATAATACCAAGCAGGGTCTAAGTCAAATTCTTTATGCATAGAAAATCTAAAGTTTTCCATAACATCGGCTAAAAGTACAACATCTGTTTCATTGTATAGTTGTAAATAATCAGACATAGTTTTGCAACCAAAAACACCCCACACTTTTAACGCGTGTGCCAGATCTTTTTCTGAAATTCCTTCTCCATTTAAGCTTGAATAAAATTCTTCTATAGGTGGTAGTTGTGTTTCTTTTAACTTATCAAAACTATCCATCCATTCATAAGGAAAGATACCCTTTCTACTTAACAATTTTAATTTTTCTTCTGTATAACCACCACGTTGATTTTTTAAATAATACTTTAAATTTTTAAAATTTTTATCTTTTAAATTTTCTACAATTTTTTCTAAACTACTAGCTAAAAACTTAAAACTATCAAGAAATCTTAAATTAATATGATTATTTTCTACCATAAGATGTTTTGTAAAACTAATATATTTTTCTTCTGTGTTTGGTAAACAATCAATTCTACCACTAGTTTTACCAAGATACTTAATAAAAATATGTGCATCATAACCAGATAAATTATGAAAGATAACAGGTATAAAATCAGGAACTTTTGCCTTAAGATTACATTCATTATGTGCGGCTCCTCTATAATTACCAGTAAAATGACAATGATCACTTACTTTATAATTTTTATGCGTAAATTCACCACCACATATCCAACAATTTACTTCATTTTTATGTTTTCTAACTTTATCTTCAGTTAAATTTTCTATTTTTACTGGGTTTTTATAAAATTCTTTATAAAGTTGTTTGGCATCCTTAGTTAAAGTATCTATAAAATGTTTTTCGGCATCCTCACCTACATATCCTCTTAATACTGGTTTCATAATTTTATCATTAAAAGGACAAATTAAATAGTTATAACTTACAGGTATATGCTTTTGTGTTTCAATAGTATTACTTTTTTGTTGTGGTTCTATTTTTTGTAATATACATTCAAAATCAGCAATAACTACAAATGGTACCTTAATTTTTCTACAATAGTTTTCAAACTTTATTAAAATTTTTTCAGGATTTTCAGGATCAAACTTAGGCATTATTAAATCAACTCCATCATGATCTTCACAACGCTTCATATGTTTTTCTAAAAGTTCTTCACTACCAAAATGATTCATACAAAGCATACAATAATCTACATTATTATTAGAGGCAGTTTGTGTTCTCAGTAAAGCATTAATATTTTTTATTAAAACATAATGTGTTTTTTCTTCTTCATCTTCAATATATAACAAATTTATATGATTTTCTTTTAAACTTTTTATAGCTCTAATACGTTTGATTTTTTCCTTACCTTCTACTATCCCAAAAACATTAACGCTAATTGTTGGATTTTGCCTTTCAAACTTATCTATATCCTGTAAAGAAACAGGATATTTAATTCCTTTCATATTTAAGATATTTTCCTTAGATTTTAAATCACAAATTCTTTCATTATTTTTTTCTTTAAGATTTAATTGCCTTAAAACACACCATTTAAAACATTCATCATCCTTATTTTTCATATTAATACATGCCTTTTTATTTTTAATCCAATCAGGTAAAACTAACCATTCACCTGCTCTTAATGGATCATAAATAACACTATGCAACTTTAAATGAACCACACTAACAAAATCCCATCCACTACCACTTGAAACAAAATTAACAAAATTTTCTAAAATTCTATTTACCATTTCATAGTATAATTCTATTACATTTGTTCCTTGTAAATTAATCTCATATTCTTTACCTTCACCATCTTTGTCTTTAGAAGAAAAATTAGCCTCTACTCTTTGTTCATTATTACCTTCTCCTCTTCTCATAATACACTGAAGATTTAATTTTACTTTTTGACCACGCATGCTATTTAAAAGATTTATAATTGATGAATGTGTTAGTTCTAAAAACTCTTGTGGTGTAGCAACAGGTATTCCTTCTATTTTATGTTCAGTTGCATATTCTTTTAAGGCAGATCTACTTTTTATTACGTTTATCTTATCCAATTTATCATATATACTTTTTATTTTATTTTTTAAAGCATTAAGTTCTGGTGTTATACTTGGTTGTTCTACTCTTACATTTTCTAAACTCCTTAGCAAATCATTAACTGAAGTAGTTGGTGAAGTGACCAGTCTTTGTCTTGGTGGTATATAGGGCGTCGGTTGTAATATTGGTGCATCAATGGCAACTGTGTCTCTATCTAATATTGAAGGTTCCGTATTAGTCAAAAGAGTTATCAATTCATCACGTCTAAGCCTTGAGTATCTTCTTAATCCCCTTTCCCTTGCTAGATTTCTTAATCCAGCTACATTATATCTATCAAATTGACGTTCCATTTTTTTTAAATAAAAAATTCTTTCCTTAAGTCAAATTTTATTATTTTTTCATAAATAATAAAATTAAAGAATATCAATTTTGTATTTATCTTTCCATACTCTACCATTCCAGTTTTCAATCGTTTGTGGACATTTATCTATATACTTAGAAGCCTTATAAATCGATGGAAACTCTTTCACCTCTTCAGTTTCAACATCCTTTAAGGTAACCCTCTTAGGGTTTTTAGCAATATCCTTTAATCTATCATAATTAGGAATTTTTTTTAAAAATTTTTTTTCTTCCTCTTCAGGATACAAACCATGCTCTTTTAACACATCAATATACTTTTTCTTGTTCCAATAGGAATACCACTTAATATTGTTATCTGTTAATATTTTCTTAAAATCAGCAACCTTTTTCATTTTATTTAAGTAAAAATTTACTTAATACACTACACTCATCTTATTTCCATCACTCTGGAAGTTAATTAGTCTATCACTAATTAAAACTGCATAAGCTATAGTATTTGCTGGAACACCTGGATTTGCGTTAAATAATGCTTTAACATGAATATCAGTAACAGAATACTTAAGCCTTTCACTTTGTTTTGATAAATCAAACACATACAAAGGAAAGAGAGTTTTATAATCTGAAGGAGTAATATTAGGGTTTGATACTAATTCATCCATGTTAAAAAACTTTTTTCTAAATGAAGCCGCTTCACTATATATTCTACTAAATAGATTAGTGCTAAAATTTATTAAATGATCATAAGCAGGATATTTTCTTGAACCTAACATTACATATATATTATTTACATTTAAGTTATTAAATATAGCAGGGTTTTGATTTTGATCATTACTTTTATTAGTTTGAAAACCAACAATTAAAAATCGCGGTACTTCAGGAGATGATTTAGATGATAACCTCCAAGTAAATGACGTTGTTTGTGGAACCATAATACTATCACTTTGTATCATTCTATACCCAACTGGGAATTTTTCTTTCTTCTCAATAAATTTAAAAAGTTCTAGCTTGTTTCCATCTTCAGGCTCAACGTGTGGCATAAACCAAGATACTTTATCTAATCTAACTGAACCAGGATCATTTAATACTGGTGGACCAGCTTGTCTTGCTGCTTTAAAAATTGCATCATTATTATTATTTCTTGTTAAGGTTAAAGTTTGTTTCATACCATATAAAATTTTGTTGTAATCTTCACAAAAACCAAATATATGTTTCAATGGTATCTTAAAACTAAATAATCCTTTATCTCCTACAGCTATATTTAGATCACCTTTGCCCAAAATATAATCTCTTCTAATTTTAAAACCTACATTATCATTTTCAGCTTCTGTACTAGTGTCTTTATACCACAATTGATTTAGCCCCTGTGATTTAGAAAAGTCATCGGGATATTTTAACAGTCCTAGCATTGTAGTAGTTTGACCAGGATAATTAATGTTTTCTATCTCTTGTCCACTAAGTTGATATCTAATATTTTTAAACAAATACATTAAACCATTATTTGTTAAGGTTACCAAATCACCAGTATTAGATGAATCATATACACTTCCATCGCTTTTCGTTAATCCACCATTAATCTCAAGATATGATTCTGAAGGATGATAAAAAATATCTTGAGTTTCAATATCAATCCTAATATTTCCTCCAGGGTTGTTTAGATTGGTTCCTGAAATAGGTAGATATTCATAATATTCATAATCAACAATACTATCATCTTTTAAAATCGGTGCTTTAATATTTAAAATATCCATTTTATTATATGCAATTATAATTTTAAGTCAAATTATAATTGTTTAAATTAATTTGCCCATAGTTGAGGGAATGACTTGTTTTCATCATTTACATACACACCCTTTAGTTTAATATTTTTAATTTTTTCTACTGTAAGGTTTTTTTTCATTTTTAGATAAATTCTATTTCCGTAAAGAATGGTTACCTTAGTCATATTATTTTTTTTTAGATATTGATTTATATCTTCTTCAAATTCCTTAATGATATCAGCTTTTTCAGGTGACAATTTTAAAACAACCTTTTTATAATCATAATTTGTATCACTGCTATCTAATACTTCACAATCTTCATCAAGTTTTAAATTAGCATAAAGGATACTAACCTTTTTTGTATCGTATTTTTCATAATGCGTTAAATTAAATTTTAGATTTGGCATTCTTTTTTATTTAATGTAATAATTTACTTAACTTAATTTAAATTTATAATACTTTAACTCCACCACCCTTACTATTTAATTTCTTAACTAAATCTTGAATAGCAATTGCACTACCATCTATTAAAGCATTAATATTTTGCGCTGCAGGTTGAGCAGTTGTAGTAGGCTTTTGAGTATATTTTTCTATAATCTTTTTAGATTTTGGTGTTAAAGCCTTTTGAACTAACTTTTTACCTGCATCAACTGCTGCACTCTTTCCAATCTCTATCGCTTTCTTTGCTCCTTCCTTAGCTACACTCTTACCAACATCAACTGCAGAAGATGCAATTTGTTTAGCTGCGCTGCTTGTAAAGAATTTTGTAAGAAAATTGGCTAAAGTATCAAATATTCCGGTTCCTCCATAAACATAAATTCTTTTAAATCCTCTCTTTTGTGATGTAATCATTTTTATAGTTTAGACATTAATTTTTTATAAGCTTTTGTATCTAATATACGCTGTCTTTTTAATTCATCACAAATACTTACCAACTCATTTCTTACGCCTGTATGACCGGCTCCTTTACTTGCCATTAAGAGGTCAAATCTTTCTAATAGTGCGTTGGGGTCAGATGGTATTACCGTGGTTGTTTTATTTTTTCTTAATCCTTTACCAGTTCTTTTTTTAGTGATATAATTTAAAACAGGTTTAATTATGTTATTCCATTTATTACCATAAGTATTATACATTTTTAAATCATTTTTTGTATCATTATCAATAAACATAATATCACTTAAATAAACTAAATTTTGATAATTATTTAACTCTTCTTTGCTATATTTTTTCGGATCATTTGATAAAATCAATTCCCATAACCCATCACTAGCAGGAAATCTTTGTTCTTCAAAATAAAAAAAACCTTCATCTTTCGGGTCTAAAAAAATTTCTTTATTACCAAATTTAAATACACTAGAATTTTTATCAAAAACTATTCTATAGATATTATCAAAATCATATTTTCTTTCTGCATGTTTTTCATTAAAAACTTTAATAAAATGCTTAATTTCCTCTTTATTTTTTTCAATCTCAACGTTTTGATAAGAAGGAAGTTCCGCAACAGGTGGTAACAGAGTAGGTTTCAGTTCTTTAGAAAGTACACCAGGTAATTGAATAATCCCCTCCCTAATAGGTGTCAATCCCTCAGTAATTCTTCCTGATAATTGTTGAACTCCCTCCCTAATAGGTGTCAATCCCTCAGTAATTCTTCTAGCTGCTTCTAGTTGATGTGCAGCAATATTTCTAGTTGCTGCTTCTTGTATCTCCTTTTGTGATTTAGTTAAGGGTCTAAAAAACTTTGAAAGGTCTGTTTGTAATTCGATATTCCCGGTTATTTCTGCAAGCTGATTATTATGAATTCTTTTCTTCAGTACAAGAAATTCTTTTACTGTTTGTTCCCTTTTCAAAGGGTCTTTTATCTTCAAAAATGACATTTTTTAAAAAGTAAAAAAAATTCTTAATTTGTATTGTTTATCTCACACGCACAAGAACACTTAAACTTGGGTGGTTTTAGTTTTATTCTTAATGGTGACCATTGTTTCTTTCTACTAGTCTCCTGAATTCCTCCCGTGCTTCTATTCGCCCCTTCTCTATTAAACTCTCCGATTCCTCTAGCTTGCTTTTTTTCTTTGTTTTACTTCTAATTTCTTCCTTCATTTGTTTGTATTTTTCCAATTCATCCATAATTAAAGTAAATTCAGAATGGTCAATTTTGTTGTCTGTTATTGCTTTTGATATATGCGTAAGTAGTGTATTTAACTTTGAATCTGCTAATATTTTAATCTGAAGATGTTTTTCTGATTTTGTTCTGCTTCTTCTAACCACAAACTTACCCACTAATGCGGCTAACCCAACAACTAAAGCACAACCTTCTAGAACCATAGTTGCAGGTATCGCTACTACGGTTGATAGTAAAGCGATTCCCCCTGCTCCTGCGCCTAGTGCTATAACGGTTAGTCCAGCTTCTACATTGTCCACATTCTTACTAATCTTTAAATACTTTTTACTTAGTTGCTCTCTTTCCTTAACTTCATTTTCCAGAAAATCCTGTATCTCTGATATCTTTTTAAGTCTGAATGATTGACCGTTATCTCTTGAGGATATTACTGGCTCTAATGATGGTGCATTTGGTATGTTTCGTGCTTCTGGTAACTCTGGATAAATCTTTTCTTTTAGTTCCATTTTATTAACAACAACATATTTTTTAAATAGAATAATAAAGACGGCACAAAAATTCGCCTTCATCAATTTTTACTAACTTTTTTGAGTTGTTTGTAATTGTGGTAACCATGTCATCCACTTCTTCTAATGTAACTTCATTTGTAATAGATATTTGATTAAGTTTTAGAGCATAAGATAGAGAAACTAAAACAAAACCTTTACTCATATTTAAACCCATACCTAAAGCCATCGTTCTTGTTTTGCCTCCTTCTAATACTAATGGTTGTTGAGTAAAAATATCCCATGAAACAGAATTAACTTTTTTAGCAGGATACTTACCTTCAACAGGTTTCCAAAAAATAGTTTTTGGTTGAACTATTTTATGATATCCATTTTTATTTTCATTTCCAAATTTATGAACATTCATATTTTTTAATTTATAATATTGCGCCTAATATAGGAATATTAGCAAATGGGCTATTAGGTCCTAAAAGAAGACCTTTTCCATCATAAATTTTTCCACCTTGTTTTAAATACAATCCATCACCAACGGAACTCAATCTGTTACCCTTTGCTGGACCAAGAAATAAACCTTCACCATCAGTTTCTACTTGACAGACGCAACCACCTTTCTTAAGATATAGACCATTACCCATTGCTTTTTGGACTCCTGAAGAAGCTAGACCAGATAACGCACCAACTCCTATAGCGGGTAAAACGGTTCTTGCTAATGTTGGTAAAACTGATGAAGCTAAACCAGCCAACAAAGGTAAAAATCCACCTTCTACTTTCATATTGTGTTTAAGTTGTCTAGGAGACAATCTAAACGTTGCTCCCTTTCCGCTTTTATAAGCTTTTGTAAGTTTATTTACTTGTGATTTGGTTAATGCTATTACATCATTACCATGTATATCTTCGTGCTTTAAACGAATACTTGCTGGAGCTTTGTTTCTAAAAGAATGTAAAATTTTTTCCTTTTGTCCGTCTGATATATTTATTTTAGCGTTAATATAGTTTGTCATTTTTTATATCTATCTTGCTTCTCTTATATGAAATCTAATTGTTAAATTTTCCCCTCTTAGATTTAGCAATGTTCCATCTTGATCTGTAATTGATACATTTAAATCATGTATTTCATTTAATGTTAGAGGAAGATAAACAAGGTTTACCGGATTTTCTATTATTTTATACCCTGGTGATACATTAGGGAAAAAACTGTAAATCGTATTTCTTTGTGAACCATTAACATAACTACCTGAAATTAAATCAATATTAACTAACAAGCTATTGATACTAAGAATATTTACTACATTTTCAGATTCATGAAATCCTTGTAGATATTTTGCTCTATTAAATCCTAATACTTTTCCGATACTTCTGCTTTGATTAAAATCTACCTGATATCCATTTTCAACATAAAGAATAGATTTTAAAGTATTAGTATTTGCAGAGATATTAATATAATATTCTTCATTAACTGGATCATAATGTCCCCTTTTCCTCATTTCTTGTTGTATTACATCATTAATATCAACTAAATCATAAGATCCCTCTGGTAATTTTAGTTTTACCCATGTTGCACCATTGTCTGGTGAATAAACAAAAGTTCCATTGAGTTTATCAATATTAGGAAATGAATAGTAAGTTTCAAGGTTAACCAACGCCACTTCATATTCTTTATCTTGGTCTAATTTAAGTGGAGGAGTAAATCTTGTTTTAAACTCTGTTTTGTTATCGTTTACGATAATTTGAAATGATGTTTTATGGTTAGTGTTTTTTACTATCTTTTCAAGTAATTCTACTTCCATTTTATAATTTGTAAAATATATTTTTAATGAAAATATATTTTTAATGGTAATCCTTGTAATCTCGTGGTATGTAAAAGTTGTCAAAACCACATCTATATTTTCCATCATTACGGTTCTTAGTTAAATCAATCACAACAAAACCATGTAGTTTTTCCCAACAGTTTTTACAAAAATTGATAAACTCTGTTTTTGTCATATCATCCCCAACATGATCGCTATAAATATGATTAAGATTTTTTAAGTCTTGTCTAAACAAGCATATTAAGTTAGCATTTTCTCTAATAGTTTGACGGGGTAGTCTAAAATAATTTTGTGCTAGATAAAAACAATCGGCATTACTATGTCTTCCTCTTACATAATAGTTTTCACACTTGTTTTGCCTTTCTAAAAGTAAGTCATCAAATATCATTAAGTTTTTATTTGATGCATTTAAATCTCTTGGGTCAGGAACATCACTAGCATATTCAAAAAATTCACAATTGATATCAGATTTTTCCTTAATTGTTTTTGCCCATTCTTCAACTAATGCAGTAGGTGAAATATCTCGGTTTTGAACTTCATCTTTAAGTGAGAACAACCTTAATATGTATTCTTTTGGTATTTTTTCTTCAAAGGCTTTTTTAAGTATGCGGTATTCTGGTTGAAACAAACTTTTTCCAAAAACGCATAAGTTGTTATAATCTAACCAATCAGGTCTTAACAAAAGGTTAAGTAAAAGTGTAGTTTTACCACATCCTGATTTACCTACTATTAAGCCCCTGATGCTCCTAGGTAAAAGGGGGTGATTAAATCTTTTTGCTAACGCTTCAAGACATGATAAATTAACAATATCCATATTTTAATTAAAAAAATTTATTTTAATATATAAAAAATGTATTGTGTTAAATGTAAAAAGAAAACTGAAACTACTGATTTAAATTGTGTAGTAAGTAAAAATGGTAAAAATATGGTGCGAGGAAAATGCGCTATTTGTGGTACAACTAAAACACAATTTGTTAAACAAAAAGAAGGTGGTTCATTGTTAAACAAAGCAATCAATAACCTACCTGTTGAAATGCATTTACCTGGTCATAATTTTACTGGTCCTGGTACTAAGTTAAAGAAAAGATTAAATCCTGATTTAACACCTAAAGAATGGTCAAAGCCCGTAAATCGTGTTGACAAGGCAGCATATCATCATGATATCTGTTATCTTAAGCACAATGATACTAAAACACGGAATGATGTGTGTGATGCTAATATGCTTAAAGAGTTAAAGGGTATCTATAATCCTACTATTAAGGAAAGAATGGAAAGAGGATTGGTTTCTTCATTGATAGGAACCAAGAAAAGATTTGGTATGGGTGTCGGTAAAAAAAAAATTTAGAAAATATAGTGCTAGCAGAAGAATTACATAAACCTGTAAAAAGAAAATTTAAGAAAAGGAGAGTTAGAGTAGGGGGTGTCGATAATATATGGGCTGCAGATTTAGTAGATATGCAAGCATTTTCTAAACTTAATCGTGGTGTAAAATTTCTTCTTGCTGTCATTGATATCTTTTCAAAATATGGTTGGCTGGTCCCCTTAAAGGATAAAACAGGAAAATCTGTTTCTGTTGCACTGAAGAGTATTTTTAAGGAAAGAAAACCAGAGAAAATGTGGGTAGATAAAGGTAAAGAGTTTTATAACAAAGATGTTAAAGATTTGGTTGAATTGTATTCTACTGAAAATGAGGAAAAATCAAGCGTTGTTGAGAGATGGATTAGAACAATGAAAGAAAAAATGTGGAAGTATTTCTCTGCTCACTCAACAAATGTATATATTGATGTATTACCAAATCTTGTTAAGGAATACAACAACACGAGGCATTCTTCTATTAAGATGACTCCAATTGAAGCAAGTAAGAAGAAGAATGAAAATAAAGTTTGGACAACATTGTATCCTGATTATGACCAAGTAAGGGAGGATATCAAACCAAAGTTTTCTGTTGGAGACAAAGTAAGGATAAGTAAAAAGAAAAAGACTTTTGAAAAAGGTTATACTACGAGATGGACTGAAGAGGTTTTTACAGTTACAGAAGTAAAACATACATCACCTGTAACATATAAGATTGAAGATTTAAATGGTGAAGAAATAAAAGGTTCATTTTATGAACCTGAACTACAAAAAACAAGTCAAGAGGTGTATAGGATAGAAAAGGTTATTAAAAAGGGAAAAAAGAAATCTCTTGTAAAGTGGAAAGGTTATTCTGATGAGTTTAATTCATGGGTTGATAACGATGCTATTATAAATATTTAAATATATAAAAAATGGAAGATATTACAATTGATAATGTAACTTTAAAAAATAAACCTTTAAGTAATTTTGAACTAAATGATGCTGCAAAAAAATTAAAATTAAAAAATTTTAGAGGAACATTTTTAAGAGATGCCCTACCAAAAAAGAATAAAAAAAATGAATGTGGTATATTAAACCTTGATGACTCTGGTGGTCCCGGTACTCATTGGGTTGCATGGTTTAAAGATGGAAAAAGAAAAATTTATTTTGATAGTTATGGTATTCAACCACCTAATGAAATTATAGATTATTTAAAACAACCTATATACTACAATACTGACCAATTACAACATGTGGGTGAAGTATTTTGCGGTCATTTATGTTTGTTTATTCTTAAAGAGTTATGCGATGATAATGAATTTCAAAATGTTTTAAATAAACTTTTTTAGTAATATTAAAAAACGATGCCTGTTGATAAATTTGGAAGAATGGATGATGTTAAAACAAGTGGCAATGGTGGTGTGTCACTTGCTTACATTACTAACAACTTTTTACGTAAAGATGGAACAACCACTGTTACCGGTTCTATAAATATGAATGGCAACACATTTACGAGGGTAAGTAATCCAGTAAATCCACAAGACGTTGCGACCAAGGATTACGTTGATAATACAGCAGGGGGTAACGCAGAATCACCACTATTAAAAGAAAATGGAAATTTTATTGCTACTGCTCCTTTCAATATGGGTTTTAAAAAAATACTTAATCTACATGACCCTGAAGAACCGCACGATGCTGCTACAAGAAGTTATGTGGATAAGGTTAGTAGAGAAAGTGTCATTGTTAAACGTAATGATGGAAGATTTGTTGCTACAGGAAATATAGATATGAGGAATTATGGGTTAATTAATGTCCTGTCACCGGCTGAACCTGATGATGTAGCAACAAAGGGGTATGTTGATAGTCAATCCTCACCATTTTTGTTTAACCCTATTGATAACTTTTATACTGCAATAGGAGAAATATCTATGGGTAACCGGCGAATTCATTTTGTTGCTCCTCCAATTGAAAATAGCCATGCAGCAAATAAGCTTTACGTAGATAGTGTTATTGAGATGGCTACCGCAGGTGAAAAGGCTTTAACAAAAAACCAAGACGGGTCTTTTTCAGTGGCTGGTAAAATAGATATGGGTGGTAACTCAATTACTGGTTTACCAAATCCGATAAATCTTAACGCTGCTGCTAATAAAAATTATGTTGATAATGGTGGTGCCATTGTAAAAAATCCAAATGGAAGCTTTACAGCAATATCTGATGTAGATCTTCAAGGTTTTTCTATAAAAAACGCTGCGATGCCTGTAGATGAGGGAGATTTAGTAATAAAATCTTACGTGGATGAAAGGGTATCGCTTCATAAAACAATTATAAGCGTTTGTGCCGAGGAGCAGGGTTCTTTAACAGACGGCAGTTATGAGTTTTCTTTTGGTAATGGAAGTGCCGGAGTAAGTCATGGGATGGGAGGTTATTGTATGTCTGCTTCTGGTAGAATTATAAGAGGGACTTTAATGATTGTTAAGGGAACCGGAATTCTAAAAGAAGAAGCAAAAGTTAATATAGTCGTAAATGGAGTTGAACAGATTGACTACTCTATAATAAAAAAGAAAGGAGAAGGTTGTAGTTGTGTAGTTTTTCCACAGCCTTTAGAATTAGACCAATGTGATGTTATAAACTTTATAACAAGAACAAATAATCCTAATGCTAAAAATGCATATTTAACAATACTGATAGAGTTAGACTTGTAAAGTGTAGGAATCTATAAATTTTAACTTAAAAAATTTATAGATTATATAAACTTAAAGTTAATGCTATATTCTTCAATATCGTTAATACAACTTTCTAAAAAACTGTGTTCATTTGGGCAATCTATAAATCTTTGTTTAAAGTGATATAGCAAATTGGTTAAATCTTTACTGTAAAAACAATGTTTAACGCGTATGTTGTTACCACCAGCATAAAATGTTATGTTTAAAGTATCTTCTTTAGGTTGTTCATAAAGCATTTTACTGCAGTAGTAGTATATATCACAAAACCATCTAGGATTTTTATAGGGCATTAACCCGGTTCCATTTGTGTAAATGATTTTGTTTGTGTTTATAGGATAAATATTTGATTTATCCCTAAGTAGGTCACTTAACTTATGTTTAAAATCTGGCTCTAGTTCTAGCATTTTTAAATAAAATAATTTTTTGTTATGGGTTATGTATCATTTTAAGATGATATAACCATGGATTATCATTTAACTCCTATTTTAACATGTTTTATAATTTTCATCTCGATTTTGTAACCAGTCAGTAAAACCTGCTTTTATATCTTCAATAAAAGATACTATAGCAAAATCTTGATTAAAATCTTCTTTTTCACTCTCTTTAACATGATCTATAAAATCTTTTGTGCAACCTTTGGTATACTCATCAAAGTAATACATTATGTCTTCTTTAACATCTTCCACGTTGTATAGGAGTTTAGACTCTAATTCTTCATAATATTCTACTTCTAGATCATCTAAATTAAGATACTCAACATTATCAAAATTTGATTTAGGACAAAACAATCGAATATAGACACTCTCATACTCATAGTCTATCCATAACTCTGCCCTGTCAAAATCATATTCTTCATATTTAGATTTGTTTACTTCTCCCCAGTTTTTAGTATGTTCGGGGTATCCTTTGAATTTTTTTGCTGTTTTTAATGCTTCTTCTAGTATCCATTTTTCTTTCTCTGTGTGATCTCTTTCATATCTTTCTTTATCGTTGAAATTTTCCCATTCTCCTACAAAATTTATATCTCTAACATTTCCACCGCCATCAATAATAGTAAAAGCGTCGGTTTCTGGGTTATAGTTTTTATAACGGAAAGCCATCTCTCTTCTATGACCCATTTCGTCGTCATCGTCTTTTTCTGGGTTATAGTTTTTAAAACGAAGAGCAAAATGTGTTTTAAATTCTACTTCATCATCATATTGTGTTTGTTCACTATCTGTGTTATTCATCTTGTAAGTCTTATTATCTTACCTACTGTCTTTGCGCGATCTTTTACCTTAAAATCAATTTTTTATTTCTAACAAAGGAATAAAAAATTTAAATTTTTTTTTATTTTTAAGTTAATGACGGAAGTGTTTCTTTAGCTTCTACTAACAATTCATCCATAATGTCTTCTTCCACCACAGCTTTCAACTGTTGATCTGGTTTTACATTGTATTTTATTAATCCGTTAGAAGAACTTACTGTAAATACTGTTACACCATAAACTGTACTTAACATTTTAAAATTAATTATTATTTCCCTTCTTAGTTTTAAATGGTGACTATTAGTTTTATCTTCTTCCTCATTTTTAAATAAAGTAGCTTTCTTTTTCATTAAATTATATGTATTTTTTATATACTCATCAATAAAATTTATCATTTCATCTTTTTTGCTTTTCCCTTTAAATTTCTTTTTTTTATCAATAATACCGCAAATATTACTAAGTTCTTTACTACCACATTTTTCATTAACTCGATCTATAATTTTTTTAATAAAATCATCCGTATACTCCATTATTTCTAGTATGCTACATTCATTTAAAGAGCCGAAAGCTATTAAGTATTTCTTCTTTTTCTGTACGTATACTAGCAAATTTATTCATGTTTATATATCTCTGGTTCTTTAACTAACTGTGTTTGCTGGAACTTTAAAGAGTAAATTCAATTTTTTATTTCTATCGAAGGAATAAAAAATTTAAAATTTTTTTTTTTTTTTCGAAAAATTTTTTATCTACTACATAAGGGATTGAAATGATATAATAATTGAATTAAAGGTAAAAGGATTAAGATAGAGGTTAGTTTGATTTATTTATGTATGCTTAACCTATTGGTTTTGATAATTTTATGAGCATGCGGTTGTGTATGTTACATGAAATTGATAATGCGAGGCATATTGGATAAGGGCGGGTTGATTTGGATAAGGTATGTTGTATTTCGTAAGGCATTTCGTATTTGTAAGGTTTATATATGAAGGTGAGCCAGATCAAGTATTATCAATACTACTATTATTTCATTGATATTGCGGCGGCCAGAGCACCTATCCATCCTTTCCTGGAGTTTCTTTTACTAGCACTACTGCGACTCAATGATGCTTTGCAGACATTGTGGATTAAGATCAGACTGTGCAGAGCATGCAGTCTGATCTTGGATCTACACTTTTCAATAAGAGGATACATTATTTTCTCCAAAATGTAACTTTGAAATAGCAATATTCAGGTGTTTATCATCAGCTTGAAAGTTTTGTTTAACAGTTTTAGCAGGTTAAGGGTTAAACTTAAACTGGATTACAGTTAACCAATAGCACGCATAGCCCAAGCAGCTCAGTCGGTAGTGTACAGGACTTGGGAACAGGAGGTTGCTTGTTTGATCCCTGACTCGGCAAATTTCTTTCCGAGGATTGATGATAGTCATTGTGACAGAATTCATTTCTCTCTCATGTTTTGACGATGGTTATAATATAAATGTGGGAAAGCAGCCAGTGGATTGGAAAGAATATTGTGCGGAGTACTGGTAAAAGAAACTCCAGGAAAGCATGGATATGTGGACTGTCCACTGCTACGTAACAAATAATGTTGAAAACAGGGTTAAACACCATACAAACAATCAATCAAATTCGCTAGTCCGTCAGTACTTTCAGTACTTTGATTACTTATAGCGAGCCACGGAAGAACGCTGGGGATACACCTGGTTGCGCCTATGAATTCAACTTTTATAATTACAAAGGTCCGACCCATAAGCGCAACTATGAATCCACATACATAATGGGCTAACTATGCCGGTAATTGGAATTAACAAAATGAATCAGAAAATAGTTACCTTGTTAGTCTTTGTTCAACTCCACTGTTAAATCACAAATCAAAATCGTCCGCTACCTAATTCCATCTTAATTTTGAAGACTTTTTCTTCCTTTATATCAGTCTAATCTCTTTCTCATCAAGCGGATCCGATGACTTTTAGAGGAATAATATTTTTTCCTAGAGAATTATTCGCTTTCAAACCACGAGTACACTTCCATATAGATCTATATCTATGCACTTCTAGCGACGCTGTAACTTTATGCTGACACAGCATTTTTTTTTTTTTTTTGTCGTCTGCGTGGTCTGTGTAATATTTTCCCGCCAAAAGCTGAGGCGCGTGCTGCCAGCAGGGTGTACACGATGTAAAATATGCGAGGGGTGTTCAGAAAGCATCCGAAAAAGCGTCATAACTTTTGCCAGTATTCCTCGACCGATGATATTTTTATTACGCTTTTTAGATTAAAAAAAAAAATGAAGGGGCCATCAATTCAAACTTTGCGTAATTACACAGATGATAATTTTCGAGAAACTATGGCACCGTAAGGTAGCGTTGAGCAAGACAGACACTGTTAACTCTGTACCAAACGACAAAATTTCAGACTTGTCCAAATTGAAAGCATTTGTGATGACAAGTCAAATGTAACGTAATGATGAAATTTGTCTTTTTGAGGATAGAAAACATTGAGGGAAAAGGAGAAAATGCTGGTTACCAGCACATTTTCTTTTTTTTCACAATGTTTTCAAAGGCCTTCCTCCACCGTGTCGTTAACACACGGAACAGTTTGGTAAAGGGTCTATACGACCTCGGTGTCTGCAGAATCTTTTTCGCACAGTTCAATGTGAAGATTACATTTACAATGTATGTCTTTTTTTTTTCGTGCGGAATGGATATTTGTCGCCAACGGTCCTAGATCAAATGGTCGAAGAAAAATTCTATTTAACCCGTAAGTTGCTGAGCGCGATTCACTGACCTTTTGCGGACAGTGTAGATCAAGATCAGACTGCACAGAACATGCAATCTGATCTTGGATCTACAGTGTCCGTTAAGGTGATATTTTTTCCCTAAAACATAACTTGGAATCGGCCATATTTGGGTGTTTACTATCTACTTGAAAGCTTCGTTTTAGTTCTTTCGCAGGATAGGGGTTAAACCCTTTTGGTAGAATAACTCGTACAGTAGCTTGTCGTAATTAGCTTTCAGATAATTTCTGACTGTAAATCTACCCCGACAGTGGATCTACCCATGTTAAGCCAAATATAACCCATTTCGTCGATATTTTATCAAACCATAGTCATTCTTGTGGCTGCAAGACAAGTATTACACATGGCGATTGCAAGATTGCATAGCCCTTTACCACTTGACAAAATATTAGACCTGTCCAAAATGAAAGCATTTGCCGTTGTCTGCGCATGTCATATTCTTCGAAGATATGATGTATTTGAAGGATGCCACCTTGCGGAAGATAATGAGCATTTGCATACGACAATTTCAGTTTGGCTCAAATGATGCGATTTTTCTTTGATCGGGTAGAAAACATTAGCAGTATTTTCTCCTTCTACCACAATGTTTCCAAAAGGTTTCTTCCTCGTGGTCGTTAAAAGCCGGGACTGTGTGGTAAAGGGTTAAATAACGACGGACAGAAAATGCAATTTCGGACTTGGCGAGGATGTTGGAGTTTGATTTCGATAGTGCAGTGGAATGATTTCGGAGACAGTCGAAATGTAAATTCTATATGTGTAAATTAACATTTAGCGCTTTTGCTGTAGGAAAGAGAAAAGAGAGATCCTACAAATAGACGAGTGCGCCATTTCCCGGATTGAAACAAGTACCTTTCTATTTTGTTTACGAGGGACACTTTTTAAGTTCGTAGAGTAGGGCGGTCTTTTTAAAACCGCTTGAAATATCAAAATTTTATTTACCTAAGACCTTCGAAATATGCCCCGTCTGCCTCCACACACATTTTACACCGATCTACCCATTTCCGGAACGCCGCCCGGTAGTCCTCTTTAGGTATATGCTGCAGACACTGGTAGACCACACTGCCTATACCACAACGGATTCAAAACGGTGCCCTGCCAGCATTTCCTTTAGTCTTGGGAACAACCAAAAGTCACAGGGGGACAGGTCAGGGCTGTATGGGGGATGATCTAAGACATCGAGCCCAGATTCTTTCAGATATTCCTGTACCGTAGCGGATTTATGGGCCGGTGCGTTATCATGGAGTAATTTGATGCCGCGGACACCGGTGCGCGGTCTGCGTTTCTGATAGAAATCAACAAGTTGAGTAAGAACACTTTCTCTGTAAAACTTTCCAGTGACAGAACTACCTTTCGGGACTGGAATTTGAAGGACTGGACCTTTCGAATCAAAGAATATCGCATACAACATGCGATTTGATGTTTTGCAACGGCGCGCAATGACAGATCTGTCGCCCTCAGATGAAACCCAAACCTTATTTTTAGCCTTAGAATCGGGTTGAAAATGATAGATCCAGGTTTCATCACCTGTAACTATCTCTTCCAAACGACGTGGGTCACATTTATCATATTTTTCTATAACTTGCGATGCAAGTCTAACCCGACTTTGTTTCTGCTCGTCAGTGAGCAAATGGGGCACCCAGCGCGCGCAGATCTTACGTAGCCCAAGTCGTTCACGTAAGATCTTCAAAACACTTGACTAATGAATGCCACTTAATTCTTCTATCTCTTGCACGGTATAACGTGCGTCTTCCTCAATTAACGTTTTCACAGTAGCAACGTTCTTTTCCGTCAAAACGGAAACCGGCCTACCCACCCGAGGGTCATTTTCAATTGACTCCCGACCATCATTAAAACGACGTACCCACTTGCAAACTGTAGCATATTTTAAAGCACCATTCCCATAAACTTTTTGCAAATCAGCAGGAATTTCTGTTGGCGGAAACCCGAGCTGTGCTCGAATCTTACAATATACCCTCTGTTCAGAGATTTTTCCATCCATATTGAACGCTATATTTTACTATAGTGTATAAAACCACGTGTTGAAAATACCCAGCGCAGCGCGCACGTGGACCTCATGCGCCGCATACCGTGACACCGTTCGAGCGAGGAATGATTACGCAAGTTCTGTGTAAAAAATCGTGCAACTTCATAATCGCGTTAAAAAGTTATAGGCTTACTCTACGAACTTAAAAAGTGTCCCTCGTAACTCCGCGCCAAGAGATGTGACGTTAAAGATTACCGCCACCAATTGAGCTCAGGCCAATAAACAGCGGGAACATATTAAATTAGGCACGTGACAAAGACGTCATATCCTGTGTACTGATAACGGAAAGGTGATTTGATTGGCATCTTTCATTTTTCCCCTTCAGTCATCTGTAAATGATGTCAGTAAAACATCTGTGCGCCATTTTCCGCAATTACTACCCAGAAACATACCATAAACACATGCTTCTTCCAACACCTCCTCAAAAAACATTGCGGAGGCCCCTTTGCACATCCTTTAATCGTTGGCCATGATACCTTTCATCAATTTTAACTTCGTATGTCCCGTCAACGGCCACATTTTCAGCATAAGTCCTCTCTGATTTCTTTTTTCATTGTATAGTCTAAGTTTTGAGATGGCCCCAGCTGAGGTTCTTGTAATCTTCTTGGAGGTTCATGGTTCCACTTACCATCTTCTATGCATGCTCTGGCGGTGTCTTCCATCTTGTCATCAAACAGAAGAGCTTTAATGGACCCTTCTATCTCCTCTCCCCTTCTTACGAACTCCAGAGCGACTTCTAAATCGTCTTCGTTAATAGGTTGTGTAGTGTTCAGAGGTCTGCCCATGACTTGCAGTATAGTTTCCAAGTATTCATTTACAAACTCACATTCGTACTCTTGGTTTTGTAATTGGAATAAACGTAACCTCACGATCGGAGAATCTTGAGTTCCAGTCGTTGCCGCAAAGTTCATTAATTCGTCAGCGTTGGTGAAAGAGTTCAGCATCATTTCTACAGTTGCTTCCAAAGTATTCATATTGACAGTTTCAGTTCTAAAATTACAATGATAAGAAAAGGTCAAGAGCGTCCCTTTATACCATGGAGAGAGCCTCGTTTTCAGAACGAGGCTAAACATGAAAAGTCACTTCATCGGCTGACTTGTTAAAACCGGTCAGTCACTCTGTAAAAGACCAGGTCACTTTGGACTTTTCAAAGTTATTACTTGTACATAACGTACAGTTCTCTCCACATATTTCTTTTCCATGTGAAGTTTGATATTTTTGTTTGTAATGTTAGGATGACAATTCAGAATTTATGCTTGCATATATAAATCATTTTGCGCTTAGGTTACTTTGTATCTTGAATACTGTTAGTAGAATTTTGTTTTGGAACATAAAAAAGGATGATGTACAGCAGATAAGTTTTTACCCAAGTCATATTTCAGTTGCATAATGTGGGGAAATAATTCCAACCTATTACACACCAGGCGACTCTCAGGACTATCAGTCCTTTGATACACATTCTGAAGTCATTTTTGTCAAGAATGACGTAACAATTACGGAACTAATAGACTGTTTTCCGACAGATCTGTTGGGGCCGCGTACCGCAACAATGAGTGATTAAAAAATTATTACCGCCTGATCCCAGGCTAGCCAAAGGGTTAAAACGCTGTAGAATATCGTTTTATTAGCGTCTCTGAATGGATTTCGGAAAATTCGTCTACAGAATCTTTAATGAAGCCATCTCCTCGAAGCCATCCTCCACATTAATGTCGAACCCTGCGGCAGCTCACTGGTTAGATCATTTGCCCTTCGAGGGAGGGTCCCAGGTCCAAGTTCCTTACTGGCCGTAATTTTTCTCCTTGGAAATTATCGCAATGGTGCCAAAAGTGGATTTGGGATCGTCGACGATTCACATTCTGCCGACAACAGGGCTAAAGTTCTTGTATTTATATAGGAGAAGAAAAATAATTGAGCTCTGCTATGGCAAACGGGAGCTTAAGGCATCTCCGCTGTCCATTACACCAAGCAAGACATCATATAGCTGCGGATCCATAAAATGTTCTCTTACAACCGAATGAATCATGAGGTTCACTGATCCTTTGACATGCAGAAAATTTACCAAAAGAAAACAGTTTCGGCCCAGGTCAGCCTGTGCGGGCTGACCTGGGTAGATACTTTTTGCAGATGCATTAAGCCCCCTGGTAAAAGAGCATGGTTCAATTACGTCATCCTTTAGATCCAGTGGCTCAGCGGTAAAACATTCCTATAAGCAAAGGATCACGGGTTCGAATCTTGTTCCACTTATTTTCCCACATGGATATTTTCAGTCATCCTGTTGCTTCGAAGTTCGTTTCCGACATTCGGTCTAACTCTTTCACTGCCAAGTAAATAACATCGACTCTTCTCAAAGTTCTAAAAGTACTTTTTCATTGACGCTGCAGACAATTTTGGTCAAAGTTTACCAAACGACAAAATTTTAGACTGGTCCAAGTTGAAAGCAGTTGCAGATTGCAATTTAGATGTAGCCCAAATGATGATCTCTGTCTTTGAAATGGTAAAAACATTTAAAAAAAAAAAAACATTGTGGGAAAGGGTAAAAAAAACATTGTGGTTACCAGCATTTTTTTTTTTTTCCATTTTCCCACAATGTTTTCAAAAGGATTCTTTCTCAGGGTCGTAATTATGCCTAGGTCACAAATAACCAACTGCCGCCGGACGGCGAGTTTTTCAGGAGATTTTGACGCAATCGTCCGGGGACCGCACGGCGACCGTCCGGTGGCAGTTCATTTTGAACGGCGGCAGTTCAATTTTGAGACGCCGTCCGGCGCCTGTTCGAGGTTTAAAACGAAGTTATAATTGGACGGCGACCGGACGATTTTTCTGGCCATCGGAGAGCTTGTTAACTCATCGTCCGGGCGCTGTACGGTGACCGGACGATGCCTTCAGAAATCGGACGGCGCCCGGACGGTTTTTATGAAAACGTTTATCTCAAAATCGTCCGGTAACCGGACTGTCTCCGTCCGGCGACCGGACTGCCTCCGTCCAGGCGCCTGACGGAGCCCGGACGGGCACCGCCCGATTATAAGTCATCGTCCGAGCACCGTCCGATGACCTTCAGATCGCCGGGCGGCATTGATTTTGTGATTTTTTTGCCGGACGGCGACCGGACGGCAAACATATATTTTAGCGACTTGATCATTATATTGTAAAAGTGTATACTGATATCTAACTTCATTATAATTCATCAGCTCAAAGTGGAGATGGCACTTATTCGGCCACAAAATTTGTTAAATCTTCTTCATCAAGAGAGATTGAAGCTGCTCGCCGAAGGCAAAGAATTTTATAGCAGCTGCCGCTGCTGTTTACGACCAGGAGCGTGCCAGGCGAGGCCGCAGAGTGAGGACTGTGTGGGTCAAACCATGGCTACAGAGGCGTGTCTTCCTCGGACAGTATGACACGTTAATGGCTGAGCTAATGAGAGAGTCACGCGGCGATTTCAAGGCTTATCTCCGCATGCAGCCAGAGATGTTCCGCGAAATACTTGTAAGAGTAGCACCTCGTATCACAATAAGCAAGGAAAGACGACCTGCCCTTGACCCAGGATTGAAATTGGCAATCACCCTGCGTTTCCTTGCAACAGGAAACTCGTACCATAGTCTTGCATTTGACTTTCGGGTTGCTCACAACAGCATCTCGCTGTTCGTGCCTGAGGTCTGTGATGCAATTGTGGCCGAATTCCAAGAAGAGCTAATGACCACCCCGTCATCCCCAGATGAGTGGAAAGAAGTGGCAATCATGTTTGGCAGAAGATGGAATTGTCATCACACTTGCGGGGCAATCGACGGAAAACACATTGCCATACGTAAACCAAACAATTCAGGCAGCCAGTTTTATAATTATAAGGGGTTCTTTTCAATCGTGTTGCTAGGTCTGGTTGATGCAGACTACAAGTTCCTTTGGGCGCATGTTGGTGCCAACGGCTCATCATCCGACTGTGGAGTCTTTAATCGCTCCTCCCTAGAGCCAGCCCTCCGTGAAGGTACACTTGGCTTGCCACGTCCAGAGCCCCTTCCTCACGATGACAGGGATACCCCCTACTTCATTGTTGGTGATGACGCTTTTCCACTAAGGAGTTACTTGGTCAAACCGTTTCCCCATCGCTTCTTGGACCATGACGAAAGAATTTTTAATTATCGCTGTTCCAGAGCAAGACGGGTGGTGGAAAATGCTTTTGGGATCCTTGCAGCCAGATTTCGATGCCTCCATACAACACTCCAGACAACGCACAGGAACGCAAAAAAAAAAAAATTGTCAAAGGTTGTCTGGTACTACACAATCTGATGCGGGACCGTTATCCAAACTTGCAGAATGGTGACATGGACCAAGAGGACGACAACGGAGTCGTCATCCCCGGAGCATGGGGAGACGTTGGTGTGTTGGAGGACGTGGAGAGGGTTGGAAGAGGTCCGAGGGAGACACGAGATGGAAAACAGCTACGGATATACCTGAAGCATTATTATTGCAGTGAAGCCGGCAGCGTCCCATGGCAAGAGAATGCCATCAACAGGCCATTGCGATAAAACATTTAATACAGGAAATGACATTTCAGATTTGTATTGGTAGTAGATCATTATTATATGATTAGAAAAATCATACTTAAATTCCTCAATTGCAGGGTCAGAGTTTTATTTGTTTAATGGTTGCTAATTATTCAGTTTACAGGCTTTTACTTTTTTAGAATTAAACCACTTCGGTGTCAACTTATTTGTTTGACTCATTTATTTTACGTCGAATATGAAACAATGTTATAGCTTAGAAAGTGTTGCTTCCTGGGTTTCTAACCAGTAATAGCGCCAAAAGATGGCTTGTGGAGGCCAAGGAAGAATCTCGGCCATGACGGGATTCGAACTAGCTATCTCCGGATCTGGAGTCCGGCGCTTCCTTACTAGCCAGTAAGAGAATAAAATGTTATGACCTGCTACAATTTTGGTTTTCTTTATGTGGGACAGTTGGTAGTTTCTGGTAGATATTGGTGCCTAGTAAGGATTTTCAAGAACGATGGTTAAGTGTGGGTATGTAGATTTTTCACATCCCACCAAATTAAGAGAGAGAGAGATATATATATATATATATAAAACACTGAAATTTATATGAAAAAACAATACAAATCATTAATAATTAAGAATCATAAAATTACAAAAAATGGCGTTCCTTTAAAAGGCTACGTAGCCTCTTAAGGTATTGATAGATTTTGGGCCAGAAATAAACAAAACATTGTGGGAATGTCAAGTGACTGGCACGTGACGCTTAAATTCCATAACATAACAAACATTTGATAATTTTCCATAATGTCTTCTACGGATGCTATGTTTGAAGCTTTGTCGGCGTATTTTCGCATCTCACCTCATCTGAAGCATGTGAGAAAAGTAGTCGGTGGCATTGGAAAGAAAGTTCTGTTAGTACTGGTGTGAGAAAGCCAGGAAAATATATGTGCGTCACCGACCGCCAAGATATGACCTTTTAACCCATTACCACACAATGACTACTTTTGACGACCCTGAGAAAGAAGTCTTTTGAAAACATTGTGGGAAACATGAGGAGAAAATGCTGGTAACTCATTACCAAACGACAATATTTAAGACTTGTCCAAATCAAAAGCATTTGCAGGCGACAAAATAAAAGTGACTGAAATTTGAAATTTGTTTTGTGAAGGGTAGAAAATATTGTGGGAAAAGGAGAAAATGCTGGTTACCAGCATTTTCTCATTTTCCCACAATGTTTTCTAAAGGCTTCTTTCTCAGGGTCGTCAGAAGTAGGGATTGTGTGGTAATGGGTTAAAGTGGCGTTAAACCCCAATACAACCAATGCAACCAATTGTCTGTGTATTTCCGGTATGAACATGAGCGAGTTGCTCATGTAGAGATAGAAGGTGTTTCCCGTCGTAGGAGGGTGGGGTTGCAGATTCCTCGGGAGTCTTTTTCCCTTTCCCTTTGGGTGGCATTTTTCAAAATTATCAGCGATTCGATTGAAACGTCTGTTTTTCACGAATGGTTGAACGCAAATGATAGCATAAATCGTACGGCGACCGCTCGGTGACTGGACGGTAGCCGGACGGCGGCACGAAGTCCGACAGGCGTTCGTGCAGGCGCCGTCTGGGCGCCGTCCGGTCGCCGTCCGGTCGCCGTCCAGTCGCCGCCCGATGTCCGTCCGGTCGCCGCCCGGTGTATTTCTGAACTGAAAAGTGCACGCACGGCATTTCTGAAGAAACTGCCGTCCGGTGCCCGTTTGACTTGTGACTGCTTGAGCAAAATGTCTTAAAATCGTACGGCGCCCGGACGATGTCTCAAATCTTTGAATCGGCGAAGTTGGAAGAAATCGTACGGCGCCCGTTTTATTTGTGACCTAGGCATAAAACTCGGGATTGTGTGGTAAAGGATTAACTCTTTCCCTGCCTAGTAAACAGCATCGACTCTTCTCAGAGGTCTAAAAGTATCTTTTCATTTACCCGTAAGACAATGTTGGTCAAAGTTTAGCGTCAGGTAGCGGACGGTGTAGATCCAAGATCAGACTGCACGTATTTTGCAGTCTGGTCTTGATCTACGTCGTTCTCAATTTAAAATGTTGCCCGAGGCAGAATGGTTGAATTTCGAATGTTTGTATTGAATGGTATACTTGTTATGCCGCTTTCAACATTATTTCAGTCACGGTGACCGCTCATATATCCATGTATGTCCCGAGCATCACTAGCAATAGGAAAAGGCTTTTTAAAGGTAGCGTCCATAGGGCACTCCCAAGAAAAACCGATTGCTTCGATGGAAGATCGAACCCGAGGCCTCCAAGTTACATATCCTACCCTCAGCCACGTATGGTGCCTCGAATGTGTGCACTATCTGCCATGATGAAGTTTAACAACTCTGAGAAAGAAGGCTTTTGAAATCTTTGTGAGAAAAGGAGAAAATGCTGATAACCAGCATTTTCTCTGTTTCCAACAATGTTTTCTGTCTATTCACTGACAAACACCATTATCTGAGTCAGATTTATTCCGTCGTCTGTAAATGGTTTCATTTTTTGCCAGTCGTTGGCTAAAGAGTCGGTATTGTTGAAAATGATGCTTAGCTTTGTGTTGATTTTCAAACTTATTTATTTTTACATCGGTTGCGCCCTAACCCCACACTACTATCTCTCACATACTTATTGGAGAGGTCATCAGACCTCTCCAACAGTGGTGAGTTTAAAAGGCAGACTGCCTCAGAAATTGCTGCCTAACTCCATGCTTTTCTGCGAAATCCTTCTGATACACAGTCTATTTCGTCATGGTTTTATAAATAAACCGAAATCAAAAAACTGAAATAGGAAATAGACGTGTTTTGTTTTTATTTGACGGATTTCAAAAAGGATTTGTTGTATTGATTTGATTGCAAATGACCTTTCCAGTGGTTATAATTTTTCATTAAACAAATAAAGCTACACACACAAAAAAAGAATTTCGTTAAAAAAGAGAACACCGCGGGAAAAGATCACGCGACTTGAAAACGTGGGAAAAAGGTCACGTGTCTGTCATGTAATGCAGAAGAGGTTTCTTGTTTTTACACAGCGGCGATCATATAATGCCTTACTTATTTGTTTATATGTACCAAAATATATTGAAATTAAAAGCAGTAAGCTATTTGAAAACATTGATGCTGACCTCTCCTGGCTTCTTTTTTAAAGAAGCCAACTTGTCATTATCTTTGATTGTACGCTTGCTCTCGTGAGCCAAGGTGATGACCCTTCACATCACATAGTTTGCTTATGGAGTTTATCCCTTTACCGCACAATGACGCCTTTTAACGACCCTTGCAAAGAAGCCTTTTGAAAACATGGTGGGAAAAAGAGAAAATGCTGGTAACATGTTTTCTAATGTATCAACGAAAAATTCCACCATTTGAGCCACATTGAAATTGTCGTCTGCAAAGGCTTCCAGTTTGGACAAGGCTAAAATTCTGTCGTCTGGAAAAAGGTTTAATATCAATAAGTATATGAGCAATGCGACGTGAAATGGGACTTAATGCATCTGCGAAAAGTATCGATCCAGGTCAGCCTGCACAGCCCGCGCAGGCTGACCTAGGCCGAAACTTTTCGCTCAATGATTGGTCAATTTTCTGTTTGTCCAAGGACCAGTCTACCCCATGAGTAAGTCGGTTATTAAAAATGTAGCTATATAGAAGATCTTACATGAGTGTTTATGTATTATCATTTTTACCAAACGAGTTCACTAATAATGTATGACGCGAGCCTTGGCGAGTAAGTCGGTTATTAAAAATGTAGCTAAAATAGATTCATAATTATGTGATGGCTTGGTTTGTACTTGAATATGAATACTGAAACTCTTTTGTGGTTCAAAATGATGTAAAAAAATGAAAAGTAACCTCACGAGCAATTGCCTCTTTTTCCTCACTGTTTTTCATTTGTTGAAAAGTAGTATTGGGTTTTTGGGTAATGCTTATGGAAATTTCATATTCCCAAATAGCACAGGAAAAGAATGATTCTCTTCTAGATTATTTTGCTATGGTATGAATCAAGGCCCTGCGGTATCGACTGGCAGCAGTAACGCTTACTAATGTTGGTTTCATGAATGACTGAGCAAAATATGTCAGCAGTGGCCTATCGAATAAACATATGTACATTTTTACCAATAGCAAATTACCATCAATTCATTCTTTATCAGTAACAAGAAGTAGGTCAAAAGCCAGCGCATCGAAAAGAAAAAACTCAATTCCAGCATGAGTTTCAAACCAGTATTTGAAACTGAATACGACTTGCTTGCAAGCGAATCTCTGGTAGTATGACTTTGACATACTCATGTATACCCAGCTCGCTTGTGTTCCAGTCCGATCATTTTTTCCCTTTTTTTTTTTATGTTCGGACTTTACTTTTTCAAATGATCATTTGACAAAGTAAAGTGCGAACATAAAAAAGGGGAAAAAAATGATCGAACTGGAACCAAAGCTAATACCATGCGGATTCTGGATGGGTGCCCGTATTACCTATTCAGCTGTACCAGGGGAGATAACCAATCTTTGCCGGACTTGGTTAAAAGTAATTGAAGTGAACAGAGTAGCCTCCCTTCCAATGTTAAACTGTATTTTGTATAAATTTCAGTTATTTTTCCCCCGAGACGATTTTCAACAATCCTCTGGAAGACTTTTGAGAATGCAATTTTAAAAAAGCTGTCTTTGTATTACAAGCTCCATGCGTGTCTGGCATTTTCTCTATTTCCTATAATGTTTATACATGTGGAAGTCTTCCTTTGTTTAAATGTTATTAATACACGGGATAGTATGGTAAAAAGGAAATTTAGAAAGTACAAATCAGAATAGACTCCATTGACAGGGCTTAACGTCTTTCACATTGCTCTCAACAACAAAACCTTTGCTTCCGCAGGTAGCGTAGATCAAGATAGGACTGCAAAGACTGTGCAATCTGATCCTGGATTTACACAAAATTTTACACTGTTCTGTAATTGTGCTTATTCTTTTTACATGCAGGGGAAGTGTGTGTTTAACTCTTTACCAAACGACAAAATTTTAGACGAGCCCAAATTGAAAGCATTTGCAGACGACAAAATAAATGTGACTGAAAAAAAAATGAAATTTGTTTCGGGAAGGGTAGAAAACATTGTGCTGGTTACCAGCATTTTCTCCTTTTCCCACAGTGGTTTCAAAAGACTTCTTTCTCTTGACATTAAAAGTCAGCATGTGCAGTCTGAACTGAGATCTTCACTGTCCAATGAGGAGATATTTTTGCTCCAAAAATACCTTTGATAGAGGAAAAGTTGGGTTTATACTTTCTCAGGGTCGCTAAAAGTCAGGTTGTGTGGTAAAGAGTTAAGCCTGGACAAAGACGAGATTTTTCTGATAGAAAGAGAACAATATATTTAACCCTCAGGCTGCTGAGTGCAACTCACTGAATCTCTGCGGACAGTGTAGATCAAGATCAGACCGCACAGAATGTGCAGTCTGAACTGAGATCTTCACTGTTCAATGAGGAGATATTTCTGCTCCAAAAAATACCTTTGATAGAGGAAAATTTGGGTTTATACTATCTGTTCGAACGTTTCATTTCTTTTATTCAGCAGGACAAGGTTACCTTGAGGAGAAAGAAAATGGCGCAGTTTCATCGTGTAATATTGCTCAATTGTAAATTCAAGGGCACATAATTGTAGGACACTTTCCCACTTAACTCTTTACCAAACGACAAAATTTTAGACTGGTCCAAATTGAAAGCCTTTGCAGACGACAAATTAAATGCTCCATAAATTATGAAATTTGTCTTTGAAAGGGTAGAAAACATTGTAGGAAAAGGAGAAAATGCTGGTTACCAGCATTTTCTCCTTTTCCTACAATGTTTTCAAAGGCCTTCTTCCTCAGGGTCCTTAACCATTTACCACACAATCCCGACTTTTAACGACCACGTGAAAGAAACCTTTTGAAAACCTTGTGGGAAAAGGAGAAAATGCTGATAACCAACATTTTCTCCTTTTCCCACAATGTTTTCTACCCTTCCCAAAACAAATTTCAATCTTTCAATCACATTTATTTTGTCATCTGTAAATGCTTTCAATTTGGACCAGTCTAAAATTTTGTCGTTTGGTAAAGACTTAAAAGTCGGGATTGTGTGGTAAAGGGTTAAACTGGTCCCCGTTGTACAAACACATGTGAACCATTCTCTGGCAAAAGGGGTTAAATGCATCTCTGTGATACCAAGCAAGTCATCAAATCATTATGGGTTCACAAGTCGATGGTCTAACAACTGACTTTATCACAAGGTGGAATGGTCTTTTGACATGCAGCAAATTTCCAACAGCAAAGTTTCGACCCACATCAGCCTGCGCAGACCGACACGAGTCAATACTATTTGCAGATGTGCTAAACCCCTTTTCACAGAGCATGGCTCAATGCTTTAGCTGTATCAGGGGAAATAAACATTCTATGCCCGACTTCGTAAAAGTACAAGAAGTGAAAGCGGTGTTGTCTCTCTGATCGTAAGACATTTTTTTGCGACCTTTTCCAGAACAATTTTGATCAAGCAGTTTCAAACTGCTCTGTTTTACAATCCTCCATGGTTGGCTGGACTTCTTTCATTTATGTCTAGGTTTGCTGTTGGTATAGTAGAAAACATTGCGGGGAAAGGAGAAAATACTGGTTACCAGCACTTTCTCCTTTTCCCAAAGTTTTTCAAAATAAGCCCTTCTACATGGGATCGTTGAACCGATTGATTGAATGGTGTTTTACGCCGCTTTCAACATTATTTCAGTTTTATCACGGCAACAGTTCATATATTCATGTGATTTCCTGGGTTTTACCAGGACTAGGCTAGGGCTCTGAAGTGTCTTGCCAAAGGACACACCCAGTGGATCAGGTGGGGCTCGAACCCAGGGCCTCCAGGTTATGAGTCCCACACTTTACCACTGAGCCACGCAGGACCCCTGGGATTGTTAAAACTTGGGATTGTTTAGTAAAGGGTTGACCCAAATCCAAGTGTGCCAATGTTTCAACCCTATACCACACCAGCATTTTCTCCTTTTCCCACAATGTTTTCTGCCCTTCTCAAAAATACATTAAATTTTTGAGTCACTTTGTTTTGGTCATCTGCAAATGATTTTAATTTGGACCAGTCTAAAATTGTGTCATTTGGTAATAAACTAAACTAAATCCAATGCTTATCATTCTGCCTGTCAAAAGGGTCTACTGGAAATAAATAGCAGCCGCTTGGCACAGAATCTCCATTTTGCATACATCTCAGTGAGCCATTTCAAATAAATAACCAACATGTTTTGGGAAATAACTTATCAAGTTTTTCCATTTATTTTTGATAAATAATCATCTATTGTGTGTCTATGCAACTAAAAGAAACAACTGAAGGAAACGACAAAGTTTTAATATATAAGTAATGCAAATATATTGTACAATAAGGAAGAAGAGGTTGTTTGCCATCATTACCTGCAAAAGAGATAAATAATGCCCAGCCCTTGCCACGAGGAGGCCACTTCTGTAAGGGCCTAATTTTTTTTTTTTAAATGCCAAAATAGTCCCATACGTGACAAATTACTTATACAAGTTATAATAGCAGGAAAAAAGCCAATTAAATGGCTATAATAATTCCATTACCTCACTTCTATACAAATGATCTTGAGCAAAATTGTAGCATATTTATCTCAAACTAATGATAACAAGTCCAAGAAAACAACAATTTACTTGAATTAATGAAAATATAAAAAAGAACTTGGATCATATTAAACATGATTTCAAACAGTCATGGATAACAAACAGCACTAACATTGATTAAAAAAAAAAAACATGCAGGAAAAAGAGAGACAGGCAGCAGTGTGTGTGCAGGGGGGGAGAAACAGGCAGGAGTGAGTGGGGGGTGGGGTGTGTGTGGGTGCATGTATGTGCAAAGGGGGGGGGTGGGAAGGAGGGAAAGGAGAGGGCTTCAACATCTTACATGGGACTTGATTGAAACTAATACATGTCCTTTTATCATAAGTGTAAAAAAAGTATGTTGTATTCTCAATCAAACAATCTATGCAATTATAACAGTAACTGAATATCAGTGTGACAGAAAATAAAACTTGACACAACAAATAATACTGACAAAAGTACTGACAATATAAAACTAAACAACCACCATAATTGAGGAAAACTGTACCTAATCGAAACTACGACAACAAAAATAAACAGTACGTAATGACAAATAGATACTAGCAATATATCAAAAACAGTTAAGACAAAAATAAAAAATAAATAAATTCTTTAATAGGCGCCTAGACTAAAAATCTAAAATAAAAAAAAAAACAGTACTTAAAACACTTATTTTTTAATAACAAATCTATGACAAAAAATATGGGTACCTATAACTTAACAAACAATAGGGCCATGATGGCCCTGTATCGGTCCACTGGCTTATAAATATAAACCATAAATACTAAACATTTCAATTCTGAGCCAAATGGTTTCAAAATGAAGACTTACATAGTTTTCTCTGTAAAAGCCCATGTTAAAGTTGAGACCCGCAGGGAAAAGCCATTTTTGATCCCAGAGCGATAATCACTTGAACCCTGGTAGAGGTCCACAAGATAAAGCCACATGCCAAAATAATACAAGTCTATGCTGTATGGTTATAAATACGGTGATTTTCAAGTTTCGTCATGAAGCCTCTGTAAAACATAAGACCCCTGATGCAAGGCTAATTTCAAAAAAAAATCAAAAGTGCTCCAGATTTGGTAGCCCTTGGGTTTGCGGTTAGGACCAAAAGGATTTTTTGAATTTTCACCCTATAAGCACATGTTTATGACCAAATTTGGGAGTTCTTGCCTTATGGCTAGTAACAAGACGGTTTCTGAAGTTTTCACTCCATAAACTCATGTAAAACTTGTGACCCCTGGTGCAGGGCCAAACTTGATTCTAGGGTTGTAACTTGGGCCCTCTTTGTAGTTGTCCACTAGATAGAGCTATAATTATGCAAAATTTGGTAGCCCTAAGCCTTATGGCTATGTACACCAAGATTTAAAAGTTTTCCCTATATAAGCCCATGTTAATCTTCTGAACCTTCGCCTCCCCCCCTCCACCCCCCAGCATGAGGCCAAATTGACCCCAGGACTGTAATTTGGGCACTTTTGGTAGACCCCCACCAGATCAAGCTAAATGCAAAACTTGGTAGCTCTAGGCCTTATGGCTAGGTACTGGAAGATTTCTTAAGTTGTCACTATGTACGCCCATGTAACACTTGTTACCCCTGCAGCGGGGCCAATTTTGACCCCAGGGCTATAATTTTGGCCTGCTTGGTAGAGGCCCACTAGATATAGCCACATGCAAAATTTGGTAGCTCTAGGCCTTATGGCTAGGTACAGGAAGATTTTTAAAGTTTTCTCTATATAAGCCTATGTAAAACTTGTGACCCCTGGGGCAGAGCCAATTTTGACCCCAGGGCTATAATTTGAAGAAACATGATAGAGGTCTACTACATAAAGCTACATGCAAAATTTGGTAGCCCTACACCTTATGGTTTCAGACAAGAAGATTTTTAAAGATTTCCAATATTTTTCAGTTTTGTTGCCATGGCAACCAGAGTTTTTGAAGGAATCAAATTCTTTCAAGAAATTCTGAAGAGGACCAAGGCAGGATCATTTCTGTGAAGTTTCATGAAAATTGGATGGGTAGTTTCAAAGAAGAAGATGTTTGAAATAAAAGTTAACGCACGGACGGACGGACGGACGCACGGACGGACGGACACCTGGCCATGACATAAGCCATACTGATTGTCGAATGTTTTTCAAAATCAACAGAGTTCAAGCTATTGTATTAATGTAAAGCAACTGTGCAAGTTCAATGAAAATTCGACCACAAATGCCGAGTCGTAGCATAAACAAGAAATGTAAATTTTTGGATTTAAATGGCTCCTTTTCCAATACCGACTGTCAAATTTTTGTCAAAATCAATAGTGTTCAAGCTTTTTATGATATAAAGCAACTGTGCAAGTTTCATGAAAATCCAAATACAAATGCTTAATTTACTGGGTAAACAAGAAATGAAAATTTTGAACTTTAAATGGCTACTTTTCCCATGCTGATTGTTAGATTTTTTCAAAATCAATTGGGTTCAAGCTATTGATGAGATAAACAAACCCTTCAAGTTTCATGAAAATCTGATTACAAACACAGACTAAAACACATACGAAAAGGAAATGTTGAACTTTAATGGCTACTTTTCCTACACTGATTGTCAGATTTTTTTCAAAATCAATAGGGTTCAAGCTATTGATGAGATGAACAAACTCTGCTAGTTTCATGAAAATCAGGCAACAAATGTGGACTTTATCACGTAAACAAGAAATTGAAATTTTGAACTTTAAATGCCTGCTTTTCCTACACTGATTGTCAGATTTTTTTCAAAATCGATAGAGTTTAAGCTATTGATGAGATATACAAATTCTGCAAGTTCACGAAAATTGGACTACAAATGCAGACTTTATTGCGTAAACAAGAAATTGAAATTTTGAACTTTAAATGGCTGTTTTTCCTACACTGATTGTCAGATTTTTTTTCAAAATCAATAGGCTTCAAGCTATTGATGAGATAAACAAACCCTGCAAGTTTCACGAAAATCCGACTACAACTGCCAACTTGCGTAAACAAGAAAAAGACTACCGGATGGATGGACAGACGGACAGACTGACGGAAACCACGCCATGACATAAGCTCTGCTGGATTACAGCCAGTAGAGCTAAAAATCAGACAAAGGATTTACTATACACTTACTACATCTTAAATGCATTCTCCATCCTATGCCAAACAATCCTGTGTATTTACAACCCCGAGAAAACATTGTGGAAAAATGATAAAACCGATTTTAGCAGCAATTTTTTCCTGTTCCCACAATGTTTTCTACCATTTAAAAGACACATCCCATAATGCAAGTGAATTCATTTTGAAAAGTCTATTTCCAACCTGTAATGTAGTGGAAAAGGAGAAATTGCCGGTTACTAATCTATCATCATTTTCTCCTATTTCTACAATGTTTGTGAAATATAAATATTGACACCGATAAAATTCAAAGCCATAGTCCTGCTTCTATAATGAATGATCATAATGTAACTGTATATAAAGCTACAATGTTTTGGGGTCTTCCTGTATGTATCTAACAAACTGTCTGGATGCCACACGCACATTGGCTTGTTTCTGTAAGTAACTGATGGTTATATTCTGAAAAACAAAATAACAGGCACTTCACTATAATGCTTCTACTTTCAAAGTGTTTGAGACATTTTGCTTGAAAACCATTTTTTCTGCTTAACTCTTTACCACATGACAAAATTTTAGACCAGTCCGAATTGAAAGCATTTGCAGACGACAAATTAAATGCAACTCAAGAATTGAAATTTGTTTTGGAAAGGGTAGAAAACATTGTGGGAAAAGAAGAAAATGCTGGTTACCAGAAGGCTTCTTTCCTAGGGTCGTTAAAAGTCGGCATTGTGTGGTAAAGAGTTAACTCATTACCAAACAACAAAATTTTAGACTGGTCCAAATTCAAAGCATTTGCAGGTGACAAAATAAACCCGACACAAAAATCATTTTTGGTGTGGAAAGGGTAGAAAACATTGGGGGGAAAAGAAGAAAATGCTGGTTACCAGCATTTTCTCCTTTTCCCACAATGTTTTCAAAGGGCTTTTTAAAGTGCCTATAGAGGGTTAAACCTTTACCACACAATGCCAACTTTTAACGGCCCTAGAGAGAAATCTTTTGAAAACATTACGGAAAAAGGAGTTTACCACACAATGCCAACTTTTAACGGCCCGAGAGAGAAGTCTTTTGAAAACATTATGGGAAAAAGTGAAAATGCCGGTAACTAGCATTTTCTCCTTTTCCCACAATGTTTTCAACCCTATCAAAGAAAAATCACATAATTTGAGCCATACTGAAATTGTTGTCTGCAAATGCTTACAATTTGGAGGGGTCTAAAATTTCACTGTGTGGTAATGGGTTAACCCTAACCAAACGACAAATTTTAGACTTGACTAAATTGAAAGCATTTGCAGGCTACAAAATAATTGTGACTCAGAAACACAAATTTGCCTTTGGTAGGGTAGAAAATATTGTGTGAATATTGTGTGAAAAGGAGAAAATGCTGGTTACCAGCATTTTCTCCTTTTTTAATGTTTTCAAAAGGCTTCTTTCCAAGAGTCATTAAAAGTCCAGGTCATGTGGTAAAGAGTTAACCATTTATCAAATAATTAAATTTTAGACTCGTCCAATTAGAAAACGATAGATTAAATGCAATTCAAAAATTTAAATTTATTTTTGAAAGGGTAGAAAAAAAAATTGTAGAAAAAGGAGAAAATGCTGGATACCAGCATTTTCTCCTTTTTCCACAATGTTTTCTAAAGTCTACTTCTATAGGGTTGTTAAAATTCAGGATTGCGGTAAAGGCTTGTGGTAAAGGGATAAATGGTGGAAACCTGCCTTCAGCTGTATTGCAGTTATATCACAGTAACAGCTCACTGCAACATGTTCTTCTAGGGTTTCACCAGTACTATGCTTGGACTCTACAGTGCCTTGTAAGAGGACACTTACACATGACAAGATTTCCTAATAACAGTTCAAAATACCTGAAATTCACTGAGTATAGAAAAAAACAATCCCAAGTTTTAATGACACAAAGGGGCTCAAATCGTACAATTTTCTCTTGATAGGGAAGAAAACGTTGCGGGAAAAGGAGAAAATGCTGGTTACCAGCATTTTCTCCTTTCCCCACAATCTTTTCAAAAGGTTTCCTTCACAGGGTTGTTAAAAGGTGGCATTGTGCAGTAAAGGGTTAAGTATACATGAATTAATACCTTTGGGAAATCTTCAAGGGACAAATTATAACTGGCAATGGTCTGGTTCGCTGGAGCTTGAAGGGTTGTACGAGACCTGGAAAACACAAAATATTATAAATGATAATACTCTTGTCCAGATAACAAAATCTTAGACTGGTCCATACAAAAAGCATTTCCAGACAACAAAATGAAATTTTCCTCAAATGATGAAATTTGTCTTTTAATAGAAGAAAACATTGAGGGAAAACGAGACAATGCTGGTTAACTCTTTACCACACAATCCCGACTTTTAATGACCCTCAGAAAGAAGCCTTTTGAAAACATTGTGGGAAAAGGAGAAAATGCTTGTAACCAGCATTTTCTCCTTTTCTCACAATGTTTTCTTACCTTTCAGAGACCAATCCAATCATTTGATCCACATGTAAGTTGTCATATGAAAGTGCTTACAATTTGGGCAAGTCTAACATATTGCCGTGTGGCAAAGGGCTAACAGCATTTTCTCCTTATCCAAGTATGTTTTTGAAACCCCTAACCCTTTACCAAACGACAAAATTTTAGGTTAGACCAAAGTGAAATCATTTGAAGACAACAAATCAAATGTGACTTAAATAGTGGGATGATACATTAGAAAGCACTGTGGGAAGGGGAAAAAATACTGGTTACCAGCATCTTCTCCTTTTCTCACTATGTTTTCAAAAGGCTCCTTACTCAGGGTCGTTAGAAGTCAGGGTTATGTGGTAAAGGATTGAAAATGAAGTAGTGGATTGTACGCTACAGACACAAATGTTTTCAGCACTGGACTGTGTTTAATCCAGGCAGCTGAATCGCTGGAATCCCGCTTTTCTGTACAAAAACTGAAATCACCATTTGAGTTACATCTGATATGTTGTCTGCAAATGCTTTCAGTTTGGTCCAGTCCAAAATTTTGTCGTTTGGTAAAGAGTTGACATTAGAATAGGCAGGCAATTTTCATGCCAGAAGAATATCAGTCCGCCAGAATTAATTGGTTTCTAGCTTCTTGATCTGAGAACCAGTGCAGTTATATGCGACATGTTTATAATACAGTCTCCAAATTTTAAATATCTTGAACCAATTGTGATAAAAAAAGCGAATATCGCATTGCGAATTTGAAGATACTTTTTGGCTTGAAACAGATAATTTATGCAAAATTGTATTAATAAGTATTTGTTTAGCGCTTATCTTTAAAGGCGTTGATGTGCGACAAATTTTCGAATGTCGTATAAAAACCAGAAAAAAACATGCCCTTTTCCTTTGCCCATGGTAATGGTATAGCAATAACATTTCCATTGTCTGTAACATAAATTTCTAAAGTCTACTCTACCCACATAAGCAGTTTCACAAAGGTGCGAAAGTTTCATGAAATTAATTTTAACTCTACCAAACAACAAAATTTTAGACCAGTCCAAATTGAACCATTTGCAGACGACAAAATAAATGTGACCCAAAAAATTAATATTTGTGTTGGATCGAGTAGAAAACATTGTGGAAAAAGGAGAAAATGCTGGTTACCAGCATTTTCTCCTTTTCCCACAATGTTTTCAAGAGGCTTCTTTCTCAGGGTCGTTAAAAGTCAGGATTGTGTGGTACAGGGTTAAAAGCTTCATAAATCTGGTTTGAGGTATAGAGTTAGATATGGAAAAATCATAAACTGTTTGTGAAACAATACTTTGCTACAGAAAAACATAGTAGATCTAATATTTACAGAAATTGTTTACCCCCAGGCAATCTTCTAGGTTATTAGCCTTGACATCAGTTCATGGAGTCAGCAGCACACATCTACAAAATACAAATAAAATACAGTTACCGTAAATTGCGTAAGGTTTGGGACAGTAAAAAATAATTAATTTTTTAGATGTCCCAATATTTAGGTTGACGAAAAATAATTATTTTCTGTGGTGTCCCAAAACTTATGGCCAAACAGGGATCGTATATTACACGTAATATACGATCCCTGGGTCAAACAAGACAAGATGTCAAACTGTTTGTCACAGACCACTTACCCATCGAATATTAGCGTTGCGATTTCAATAAAACCACGATCACATGCTGGTCTGTCTATTTTTAGACAAATTGGAATTCCTGTAGTCGATTCATGTAGTAGGAATTTAAAACTTCGTATTTTTTCATTGTTTTCGTTACTGATTAGCTAAATGTTTTCAGTCATTTTTGTATGCATCCCGGGAAAGCAATCAGCATTAGTGTTTTGCGCTTATATAAATACTTTTACAACGTATTTTACCTGTTAACGTGTGGTAAACAACGATTTGATTTCTGTTCTTAAAAGTATCTGCTTGGCCCATTCTCAAATTTGATTGGTTGACAATCTTCGATCGATAAACTCCAGTTAGAATATAGGATATCTTGATTTCTATTTTTATACAACGAACCCGATTGACCGTGAAACACACACACACTACTTGTCGACTTCGGATGTACGTTTACACATGACATGTACCTTTGCCCTTTGGTAGAAGTTAATTACACCCTTTTTACCCTTATTTAGGTTCTTTTTTTACAAATGGGTTCTTTAATTGTCTGTCGGGGTGATTGGATTTATTTGCCTTGAAACGGGAGATTCCCGATGATATCGAGAGGGTTTGGAAGCAATGCTTATGTGCAGAAATGAAACTGCGCGAAGCAAATGCTTGTAGATATTCACTGTCCCAATTCTTTAGTACAAAAAAATACTGTCTTATTTTGCAGTTTTTAGTATGGCCCAAATCTTTGGGTCATGAAAAATAATTATTTTCATGTTTTTTGATGGTGTCCCAATTTTTTGGGTGTCCCAAAATTTAAGCAAAATATGGTAGATTGTTTTCTTCAGTTGAATTTTGATGGGTTGGGAATGATGGTTTCTAAATACTAAAAAAAAATCAACTTCAAGTCTTTCTAAAAAAAAAAAGGGAAAAGTAGATATACATATTTATGATGACTTTTTACAGGGAGAAAAGGAAGAAAACATCATGATAGAGAAATTACTTACCTTGGGACATCTTCTAGGAAACAGGGAAACTCAGCCTTCACATCAGGGCGGTGGGGGAGGAGCCTAAAAAACACAAAGCATAACAAACAAGTTGAAAGATTGGAGATCTGCAATTAAGGGGATTGAACTCTTTACCAAACAACAGTATTGTAGACTCATTCATGCTGAAAGTGTTTGCAGACAACAATTACAATTTGGCTAAATTTATAGAATTTGTGTTTGAAAGTGTGGAAACACTGGCTACCAGCATTATCTCCATTTCCAACAATGTTTTAAAAAGCCTTCTCACTTAAGAGTCAAAAAAATATGGGATTCTTTTGTAGAGTTAACTCTTCACCAAATGACATAATTTGAGCCTTGTCCAAATTGAAAGCATTTGCAGACACCAAAATAAATATAACTCTAAAACTGAAATTTGTTTTGGAAGGGTAGAAAACAATGTGGGAAAAGAAGAAAATGCTGGTTACCAGCATTTTCTCCATTTCCAACATAGTTTTCAAAAGGCTTCCTCCTCAAGGTCGTTAAAAATCGGGATTGTGTGGTAAAGGGTTAACCCTTTACCAAACGACAAAAATTTAGACTCATTCAAATTGAAAGCATTTGAAGACGACAAAATTAATGTGACTCAAAAATTGGAATTTGTTTTGGGAAGGGTAGAAAACATTCTGGGAAAAGGTGAAAATGCTGGTTACCAGCATTTTCTCCTTTTCCCGCAATGTTTTCCAAAGGCTTCTTTCTGAAGGTCGTGAAAACCCATAATTGTGTGGTAAAGGGTTAACCCACCATTGTACAGCAATATAGCTTTTCAAAACCCCCCACCCACCTTGAAATACAAAGTTAAAAATTCTCAAGTATCACAGTTACAGAAAGAGATGCTTATCCCTTTACCACACGACATTTAACAACCCTAAAGAAAAAGCCTATTGAAAACATTGTGGGAAAAGGAGAAAATGCTGGTAACCAGCATTTTCTCTTTTTCCCACAATGTTTACTACCCTTCCCTAATCAAATTTCAATTTTTGAGCCACAGCTGATTTGTCGTCTGCAAATGCTTTCAATTTGGACCAGTCTGAAATTTTGTTGTTTGGTAAAGAGTTATTACAAACAGCTGCCCATGAAACAGAGGAATCAATGGAAACATTGTAATAAACAGAGAAATTGCTAACTTTGGGACATCTTCTCTGTAAAAAGGTTTAGGGGGAGGTGGGGGAACCAGAAAGCTCGACAAGTTGACTGTTTCCCCTTATCCCTTTACCACACAATCCCGACTTTTAGTGACCATGAGGAAGAAGCCTTCTGAAAACATTGTGGGAAAGGAGAAAATGCTAGTATCTAGCATTTTCTCCTTTTCCCAGGATGTTTTCTACCCAACCAAAGAGAAATTTCAGTATTTGAGTCAAATTTATTTTGTCGTCTGCTAATGCTTTCAATTTGGACCAGCCTAAAATTTTGTCATTTGGTAAAGAGTTAACCTACAACCTCTTTTCATTGCTTAACCCTTTACCACACAATCCCGACTTTTAACGACCCTGAGAGAAAAGCCTTTTGAAAACATTGTTGGAAAAGGAGAAAATGCATGCTGGTAACCAGCATTTTCTCCTTTTCCCACAATGTTTTCTAACCTTCCCAAAACACATTTCAATTTTTCACTCTCAATTATTTTGTTGTCTGCAAATGCTTTAAATTTGGACCAGTCTAAAATTTTGTCGTTTGGTAAAGTGTTAAATCTTTACTAAACAATAACACTTTTTACCTAAAAATGAATACTTTTGAAAACATCGTGGAAAAATGAGAAAATGCTAAAAAAAACCAGCATTTTCTCCCTTTTCCACAATGTTTCCTACACTTTCAATGACAAATCTTATCATTTAATCCACATTTAATTTGTTGCCTGCAAACGCTTCGAGTTTAGGCAAGTCTTAAAATGTGATGTATGGTAAAGGGCTAAATCTCATTCAAAATGAACTCTACCAGACAACAAATTTTTGTACGTAACCAAACTGAAAGAATTTGCAGACGACAAATAACAAGAGGACCATGATGGTCCTAAATCGCTCACCTGAAATGCAACTCAGCTCAACACCATAATGCTACATGCCAAATATGAAAGCTCTAGCCCTTATGGTTTGGGACAAGAAGATTTTTTAAAGATTTCCTTCTTTATCTCTATGTGAAATCCGAGAACCCACAACATAGGGTCAACTTTTAACACCAGGGCCATAATTTGAAGTATTTTGGTAGAGGGTCACTAGATGATGCTACATGCCCTATATGAAAGCTCTAGCCCTTACGGTTTGGGACAAGAAGATTTTTACAGATTTCCTTCTTTATCTCTATGTGAAATCCGAGAACCCACAACATAGGGCCATTTTCAACACTACGGCCATAATTTGAAGTATTTTGGTAGAGGGCCACTAGATGATACTACATGCCATATATGAGAGCTCTAGCCCTTATGGTTTGGGACAAGAAGATTTTTAAAGATTTCCTTCTTTATCTCTATGTGAAATCCGAGAACCCACAACATAGGGCCATTTTCAACAATAGGGCCATAATTTGAAGTATTTTGGTAGAGGGCCACTAGATGATGCTACATGCCAAATATGAAAGCTCTAGCCCTTACGGTTTGGGACAAGAAGATTTTTACAGATTTCCTTCTTTATCTCTATGTGAAATCCGAGAACCCACAACATAGGGCCAATTTCCACACTAGGGCCATTATTTAAAGTATTTTGGTAGAGGGCCACTACATGATACTACATGCTATATATGAGAGCTCTAGCCCTTATGGTTTGGGACAAGAAGATTTTTAAAGATTTCCTTCTTTATCTCTATGTGATATCCGAGAACCCACAACATAGGGCCATTTTCAAGACTAGGGCCATAATTTGAAGTATTTTGGTAGAGGGTCACTAGATGATGCTACATGCCAAATATGAAAGCTCTAGCCCTTAAGGTTTGGGACAAGAAGATTTTTACAGATTTCCTTCTTTATCTCTATGTGAAATCCGAGAACCCACAACATAGGGCCATTTTCAAACTAGGGCCATAATTTGAAGTATTTTGGTAGAGGGCCACTAGATGATGCTACATGCCAAATATGAAAGCTCTAGCCCTTAAGGTTTGGGACAAGAAGATTTTTACAGATTTCCTTCTTTATCTCTATGTGAAATCCGAGAACCCACAATATAGGGCCATTTTCAACACTAGGGCCATAATTTGAAGTATTTTGGTAGAGGGCCACTAGATGATACTACATGCCATATATGAGAGCTCTAGCCCTTAAGGTTTGGGACAAGAAGATTTTTAAAGATTTCCTTCTTTATCTCTATGTGAAATCCGAGAACCCACAACATAGGGCCATTTTCAACACTAGGGCCATAATTTGAAGTATTTTGGTAGAGGGCCACTAGATGATGCTACATGCCAAATATGAAAGCTCTAGCCCTTACGGTTTTGGACAAGAAGATTTTCACAGATTTCCTTCTTTATCTCTATGTGAAATCCGAGAACCCACAACATAGGGCCAATTTCAACACTAGGGCCATTATTTGAAGTATTTTGGTAGAGGGCCACTAGATGATACTACATGCCATATATGAGAGCTCTAGCCCTAATGGTTTGGGACAAGAAGATTTTTAAAGATTTCCTTCTTTATCTCTATGTGAAATCCGAGAACCCACAACATAGGGCCATTTTCAAGACTAGGGCCATAATTTGAAGTATTTTGGTAGAGGGTCACTAGATGATGCTACATGCCAAATATGAAAGCTCTAGCCCTTAAGGTTTGGGACAAGAAGATTTTTACAGATTTCCTTCTTTATCTCTATGTGAAATCCGAGAACCCACAACATAGGGCCATTTTCAACAATAGGGCCATAATTTGAAGTATTTTGGTAGAGGGCCACTAGATGATGCTACATGCCAAATATGAAAGCTCTAGCCCTTAAGGTTTGGGACAAGAAGATTTTTACAGATTTCCTTCTTTATCTCTATGTGAAATCCGAGAACCCACAACATAGGGCCAATTTCAACACTAGGGCCATAATTTGAAGTATTTTGGTAGAGGGTCACTAGATGATACTACATGCCATATATGAGAGCTCTAGCCCTTAAGGTTTGGGACAAGAAGATTTTTAAAGATTTCCCTCTTTATCTCTATGTGAAATCCGAGAACCCACAACATAGGGCCATTTTCAACACTAGGGCCATAATTTGAAGTATTTTGGTAGAGGATCACTAGATGATGCTACATGCCAAATATGAACGCTCTAGCCCTTAAGGTTTGGGACAAGAAGATTTTTACAGATTTCCTTCTTTATCTCTATGTGAAATCCGAGAACCCACAACATAGGGCCATTTTCAACACTACGGCCATAATTTGAAGTATTTTGGTAGAGGGCCACTAGATGATACTACATGCCATATATGAGAGCTCTAGCCCTTATGGTTTGGGACAAGAAGATTTTTAAAGATTTCCTTCTTTATCTCTATGTGAAATCCGAGAACCCACAACATAGGGCCATTTTCAACACTAGGGCCATAATTTGAAGTATTTTGGTAGAGGGCCACTAGATGATGCTACATGCCAAATATGAAAGCTCTGGCCCTTACGGTTTGGGACAAGAAGATTTTTACAGATTTCCTTCTTTATCTCTATGTGAAATCCGAGAACCCACAACATAGGGCCAATTTCCACACTCGGGCCATTATTTGAAGTATTTTGGTAGAGGGCCACTAGATGATACTACATGCCATATATGAGAGCTCTAGCCCTTATGGTTTGGGACAAGAAGATTTTTAAAGATTTCCTTCTTTATCTCTATGTGAAATCCGAGAACCGACAACATAGGGCCATTTTCAACACTAGGGCCATAATTTGAAGTATTTTGGTAGAGGGCCACTAGATGATGCTACATGCCAAATATGAGAGCTCTAGCCCTTATGGTTTGGGACAAGAAGATTTTTAAAGTTTTTTCTCTCGGTTGCCATGGCAACCAGAGTTCTTCATGGAATTCAAATCTTTGAAGTATTTTGAAAGTGCATCACCTAAGGATCATTTCTGTGAAGTTTCACTGAAATCTGTTGGGCGGTTTCAGAGGAGGAGATTTTTTAAGTGATTGTTCACGGACGGACGGACAGACGGACGGACGGACGGACGGACACACGGACGGACGGACGGACGCCGGACAACGATCGATCACAATAGCTCACCCTGAGCACTATGTGCTCAGGTGAGCTAAAAAGTAGTAAAGTAGTTCAAGTGATGTTCTCTGTCTTGATAGAGTAGAAAATATTGTGGGAAAAGGAGATTATACTGGTCACCAGCATTTTCTCCTTTTCCCACACTGTTTTCTAAAGGATTCTCCCTCATGGTCATAAAAACTGGGGATTGTGTGGTAAAGGGTTAACTCTCATTCATAATGAACTTTAACCTTTCCAGCTTGTTAACAAAAAGTGTTTCGACTCATCTTTACTCAAAGCTTCTGCAGACAAATTAACCCTTTACCACACAATTCGACTTTTAATGACCCCGAGGAAGAAGGCTTTTGAAAACATTGTAGGAAAAGGAGAAAATGCTGGTAACCAGCATTTTCTCCTTTTCCCACAATGTTTTTTACCCTATCAATGAACAATATTGAAATTTGAGCCACCTTTAATTTGTCGTCTGCAAATACTTTGAATTTGGACCAGTCTAAAATTTTGTTGTTCCGTAAAGAGTTAAATGTCAATCAAATTACTGAATTAGTCTTTGAACGGATAGAAAATAGTGTGGGAGAAGGAGAAAATGCTGGTGACAAGCATTTTCTCCTTTTCCCAAGATGATTTCATAAGTCTTCTTCCCAAGGATCTTTAAAATGAACCTGTTGTCATATTGCTGACTTTTCTTTAACCCCATTACTACCCAATCTCTAGTTTTAACAACTCAGGAAGAGAAGGCTTTTGAAAACATTGTGGGAAAAGGAGAAAATGCTGGTAACTAGCATTTTATCCTTTGCCCACAATGTTTTCTACCCAATCTAAAAACAGCAATCATCATCTGAGCTACATTTGTCATCTGCAAATCCTTTCAATTTGGACCAGTCTAAAATTTTGTCGTTAGGTAAAGAGTTTAATGAAATTAACATCCCAGTGACTTTGTATTTTCCTAACTTACGGAGGGAATTTTTCTAATCTCCAACAGAACAAGGTGTTTGTTTGTATGATGTTTAACATCATTTTCAACATTATTTTAGTTGGAATACAGTGGCCAGGGCACCCATCCATGCTTTCCTGGAATTTCTCTTAACCCTTTACCACACAATCCCAAGTTTTAACGACCCCCAAGAAAAAAGCCTTTTGAAAACATTGCAGGAAAAGGAGAAAATGCTGGTAACCAGCATAGGAAACAGTGTGGGAAAAGGATAAAATGCTGGTTACCAGCATTTTATCCTTTTCCCACAACGTTTTCTACTCTTTCACAGAAAAACAACCTCAATGCAGCAGCATTTAAATTGTCATCTGCACATGCTTTCAATTTGGACCAGTCAAAAATTTTGCTGTTTGGTAAAGAGTTAAATGTACTCTTCTTGAAGGTATTCTTCCTAAACCATTGCCTGCTTTCCCACGTAACAATCACCGAAACAATGACTAAGGGTCAGAGAGGAACGAATCCTGTGCCAATGACTATCATCAATTCTTAGAAGGAATTCTATGAGTTGTGGATTCCAACTAGAAACTCCTGGTCTCAAGCCCTGTGTGCCACAGGAACAAATAATCAGAACATAATGTTATATTAAGATAGAAAAGTGCAATAGATACAGTGCTTTCTTTTTTTTTGGCTCATTATAGATAATCCTTTGTAGAGAAATTTGTTGGTTGGTTGTATGGTGTTTAACCCTGTTTTCAACATTATTTCAGTTGTATTGTAGCACCCAGTGCACCTATCCATGCTTTCCTGGAGTTTCTTTTACCAGTACTCAGCACAATATTCTTTCCAAGCCACTGGCTGCTTTCCCACATAAACATTGTCGAAACAATGGTCAGTGGAGAGAGAGAAATAAATCCTGTCGCAATGACTATCATCAATCCTCGGAAAGAAATTTGCCGAGAAGGGGATCGAACCAGCGACCCCCTGTTGTTGAGTCCAGCACGCTACTGACTGTGCTTAGCTGAGCTAATAAAAAATAAATCATGATGAACAGCAAAATAATTTACCTTGAGTTATCATCTGTGTCACAGAAAAAGTGATCTTTTGCTTGAGAATTAGGTTGCAAGTTGATATCTGTAAAAGACGAAAAATAAGTTTCTGATTTTTGGTTGCTAAATCTGGCTGATTTCATCAAAAATGCTATCAATTAACCCTTTACGTTTTCTATCCTATTAAAGACACAAATTACCATTTGAGTAACATTTTATTTGTCGTCTGCAAATGCTTTCAATTTGGTTGAGTCCATAATTTTGTTGTGTGGTATAGAGTTAATCTGAATGACGCCTAGTCTACGATCCTTCATTTCCAATACATAATCAATCCTTTACCAAACAATCCAGACTTAACAACCCTTGGAAATTAAGCTTTCAAAAACAATGCAGGAAAAGGAAAAATTCTGGTAACCAGCATTTTTTTTCTTTTCCCACAATATCTTCTTTTCTTCCAAAGGTCTACCCTTCCTTTAAAGGCAGGTAACATCAAAATATAATAATAATAATAACATCGAATTTGTCATCTGCAAATGCTTTCACTTTTGGACAAGTCTAAAATTTTGTCGTTTGGTAAAGAGTTAACCATTTATCACACAATCCCGAGTTTTAACGACCCTGAAAAAAAAAGGCTGTTGAAAACATTGTGGGAAAAGGAGAAAATGCTGATAATCAGCATTTTCTCCTTTTCCCACAATGTTTTCTACCCTTCCTAAAACAAATTTCAGTTTTTGAGTCACTTTGTCGTCTGCAAATGCTTTGAATTTGGACAGGTTTGAAATTTTGTTGTTTGGTAAAGAGTTAAATCCCATGAACAGTTTTTGACACAAATATTTTCAAAGACTGTGTGTAAAACGCACACAAATCATGTACAACTCGGCTTAATAATGTAAAAGGAATGAACCTGTCTCAACACTTTACCCGACAACAAAATTTCAAACTGGTCCAAATTGAAAATCATTTGCAGATGACAAATTAAGTACGACTCAAATGTGAAAACATTTGTGGGAAAAGGAGAAAATGCAGGTTCAAAAGTCATCTCGTTCAGGGTCTTTCGTGCAGAAAACATTGTGGGAAAAGGAGAAAAATTTTCATTCTACCAAATTCTTCTACCTGTAATCTAAAACACTTTCCTTTCTTTCCAATGTTACTTTTACTAGATACTGAAAGCAAAGTCTAAAATAGCACATACAGTAATGTATTCTCACCTGCTATGTTTCCAAGGTATTTAATGATTCCTTCCAACTGAACAAGTACAGTACAACAGGCTGAACCATTCCAACAAGTTGACCATGCTGAAATGCAAACTTAGGCAACCAAGCAAATGATCACCTTTATCATGCATTTATGTTCATGAATTGTTGTCATATGTTTTCTCAAAGTGTAAATACACATATATTCACCCATAGAAGTATGTAATATCAGTCCATACAAAAATAGTACCAGTAAAGTTTATGGTTCAATCCAAATTGTAATCAAAGCATAGTAAGGACAGTAGTTTTACACAGCTGCAAGTTAATTGAACACTTCTTGGTTCAATCCATGGCCTGGTCATATCAACACCTGACAGACTGGAAAAAGCCTTCAACTTTGACATTATGGCTTCAAGTGTGTGTGTGACAAAACATGAGACAATGTAAGTACATATACCTGTAATCCCCTTAGTGCTGGCAATGAAAAAGCATCACATCTTGCAATATTTTAACATCTAACTGTTCTCGATATAACCGACTAAACGGTTCATTCCCTGGTCTGGTCATACCAACACCTGGGAGATGGTGGAAAAGTCCTCACCAAATGGTTCAATCTATGGCCCAGTCATACCAACACCTGGGAGACGGTGGAAAAGGCCCGACTAAATGGTTCAATCAATGGCTGCATCATACCAACACCTGGGAGACCGTGGAAAAGGTCTGACTAAATGGTTCATTCCATGGCCTGGTTATACCAATACCTGGGAGACGATGAAAAAGGCCTCACTAAATAGTTCAATCCATGGCCTGGTCATACCATCACCTGGGAGACGGTGGAAAAGGCCCGACTAAATGGTTCAATCCATGGCCTGGTCATACCAACACCTGGGAGGCGGTGGAAAAGGCCTGACTAAATGGTTCAGTGCATGGCCTGGTCATACCAACACCTGGAAGACTGTGGGAAAGGCCTGACTAAATGGTTCAATCCATGGCCGCGTCATACCAACACTGGGAGACGTTGGAAAAGGCCTGACTAAATAGTTCAATCCATGCCTGGTCATACCAATACCTGGGAGACTGTGGAAAAGGCTTAAACTTTGACAAGCAGCTTCAAGTGTGTGGGCAACTTACAAAACAGACTCTTAAAAAAGTTCGAGTAAATCTTTCATCTATGCATCTAGGAATAGACTTCCAGTAAAATTAAGCTATTTTTACCATCATATAACTGTACCAACTGATCATCAAGTTATTAATTTTTCATCCCTAAAACTGTTATACTTTGACTAGAGTTTTTGTAGAGGCGCTCTCATTTTCAAGATTTTTTATGATAACATGAAACCAGAGTAGTATGTTAAATTGACCGAAGACATCAATTCCGCAACAGACAAAAATTCCAATAGCAGCCTACCGTAATAATGATTGAAATAGCAAAAAAAAAAATAGTACTATCTACACATCATAATTCAGTAAACTTATCTCTAATTTTTACAGCAGTAGATTCCATATTCCATAATAAATCAGCCAAAGAAGTACTAAAATGTTTCTTTGTGTGTGAAATAGCCTCACTCCGAGATCCTGTAATTAATACATATAAACAAGAAAAAAAAAATGGTGGACAGTGTAGATATATATTGTTAATCTTTTATGTCTGAAATCTGTGTAATCACAAAATTTTTAATGTACTTTTCAAAAGGAATCTACTGTTGTCTAAATATTAGTACCCTAATTAATCAAGTCTTTAACTAACCAATTAACCTTAACAGGATGGCAACAAATTATGATAAATAGAGGAATATTTAAACACAATACTCTGACAAAATCAAAGCATTGAAAACACTGGTGTGGCATCTGTCAAGGGAGCCAGTGTGTAGAATTAATAATTTTAAAAATAAAAAACAGAAATAGTTTCAAAATATTTGCTTAAAAGTCAACCTACTATATAGTCATGCCAAATCCGATAGAGAAGGGTGCAATCTTATGGGACGAACAAATCCGGGCAAACAAGCCCTGGGACGAATAAGTCAAGGAACAAACTGGTTTTGGGACGAACAAGCACGGTCTGTGTGTATCATTACGCTGCTATAGAATGCCATAGCCGATCAAGCAATTTTCGATAAAAAGAAAGTATTTCCACGATCGATGGCCTGATCCAGTTTATTGTAATACGCCATTTTCAATTTCATATCCAAGTACAATTGAAACACTTATTTGTCTCAGAAAAATTGAGTTTTATTGGGTTTACTTCCTTCAGTTTTGCACAAACTACGATACATGATTTTCCAAATGCCGTATTGAACTCATAGTGGCATTGTCTTCGACAAATGCCACAAAAACTCTTTGAGTCTGCAGGTTTCAGCACCCTTACAATTTCACAGTTAACAAAAATAGGCTTATGGCCATGGAAAACTTGTAGTAAATTTTGCATTTTCATTGATGTTTTATGGCTTGTTAAACTCTTAACTGAAACCATACACATTCTGATTAGTCTATCACAAAAGGCAAATGTGATAACTCCTGTATTCAGTAGAATTAGGGTTTGAGTCGTGCTGGAAGCACTAGATTTTTTGTGGGAGTGTCCTTGGGCAAGACACCTCACAGCCCTAACCTAGTATGGAGCCCAGGACATGCATGAATATGTGAGCTGTCGCGGTGATATGATTTAACAATGATAGGGGCATAAAACACTTTTCTATCCTAAATTCAAACAACTGTGATTGAACATAAACAAAAATACTGATCACACTTATTGACACTCACCTAAATGTGTCATAGCCATTATAAATACTTAAGGACTTACACAATAAGCACCCAGTGGTGAAGTAAGGATCAGATTGCTCTTTTCCATCTCGTTAAATTATGTATCTATTCCTTCCATACTTATAAGGTATTTGTTGCCATCCATACAATTACAAATAACCTTAACAAGAGAGCCATGTCCTTAACTCTAAATTACATCTCATCCTTTTTTCAGTTACAGAAAGCAATGACTCCCGATCTCTATCTCTCTCAAAGTAAGCTAGCATGTTTATTTGTATAACCAGTATGCATATTTGTATATCAACAAGAGTTCCTCCTCCTTCACTCCCCCATCTTCCTCCTTTGCATTCTCCTCCTCCTCCTCCATCTCAACTTCTCCATCCTCCTCCTTTGCATTCTCTTTAATTCATTTCTCCTAATTCTTCTCCTTATCGTCCTCCTCCTTCCCCTCTTTACATGAACATTATCTCCACCTACCACTTTCTCCACCTTCTCTACTGATCACTGTCTCCATTTTCTCCATTGAATACTATCTCCATATGCTTTTCTACCCAGTATCTCCACCTCCCCTCTACAATTTCGGAGACCAGAAAAAGCCTTCATGTTTGACATTATGGCTTCAAGTGTGTGCGTGACAAAACTTGAACCAAAGTAAATACATATATCTGTAAGCCCCTAAGTGCTGGCAATGAAAAAGCATCACATCTTGCAATATTTTTACATCTTACTGCTCTAAATATAATTGACTAAATGGTTCAATCCATGGCCTGGTCATGTGAATGCCTGGAAGACTGTGGAAAAGGCCTGACTAAATAGTTCAATCCATGGCCTGGTCATACCATCACCTGGGAGACGGTAGAAAAGGCCTGATTAAATGGTTCAATCCATGGCCTGGTCATACCAATGATTGGGAGACTGTGGAAAAGGCCTGACAAAATGGTTCAGTCCATGGCCCAGTCATACCAACACCTGGGAGACTGTGGAAAAGGCCTGACAAAATGGTTCAATCCATGGCTGTGTCATACCAACACCTGGGAGACTGTGGAAAAGGCCTGACTAAATGGTTCAGTCCACAGCCTGGTCATACCAACAACTAGGATACGGTGGAAAAGGCTTAAACTTTGACATAGCAGCTTCAAGTATGAGGACGACTAACAAAACAGACTCTTAAGTTCTAATAAATCTTTGATCTATGCATTAAGGAATGGACTTCCAGTAAAATTAAGCTATTTTTACCATCATATGACCGTACCAACTGAACATCAAGTTATTAATTTTTAATCCTTAACATTGTTATACATTGACTAGAGTTTTTGTAGAGGTGCTCTCATTTTCAAGATTTTTTATGGTAACATGAAACCAGAGTAGTATGTTACCTTGACCAAAGACATCCAATTTTGCAACACAGACAAATATTACAAGAGCAGCCTACCATAATAATGATTGAAAAAAATAGTAATATCTGCACATCATGATTCAGTAACCTTATCTCTAATTATAGCAGTAGATTCCATATTCCATAAAGTAATCAAAAAGCCAAAGAAGTACTAAAATGTTTCTTTGTGTGTGAAATAGCCTCACTCTTTGAGGTCCTGTGTACAAGACATATAAACAAGGAAAAAAAAGGTGGACAGTATGGATATAATTTGTTAATGTTACATGTCCGAAATCTGGCTAACCAGAAAATTTTTAATGTACTTTTCAAAGGGAATCTACTGTTGTCTAAATGTTAGTGCCCTAATTACTTTAATCAAGTCTTTAACTAACCAATTAACCTTAACAGGATGGCAACAAATTATGATAAATAGAGGAGTACTTAAACACAATACTCTGACAAAAAAACTCAGAGTCTGCAGGTTTCAGCACCCTTACAATTTCACAGTTAACAAAAATAGGCTTATGGCCATGGAAAACTTGTGGTAAATTTTGCACCTTCATGGATGTTTTATGGCTTGTTAAACTCTTAACTGAAACCATACACATTCTGATTAGTCTATCACAAAAGGCAAATGTGATAACTCCTGTATTCAGTAGAATTAGGGTTTGAGTCGCGCTGGAAGCACTAGATTTTTTGTGGGAGTGTCCTTGGGCAAGACACTTCACAGCCCTAACCTAGTATGGAGCCCAGGACATGCATGAATATGTGAGCTGTCGCGGGGATATGATTTAATGATGATGAGGGGCATAAAACACTATTCTATCCTAAATTCACACAACTGTGATTGAACATAAACATAAATTTATACTGATCACACTTACTGACACTCACCTAAATGTGTCATAGCCATTATAAATACTTAAGGACTTACACAATAAGCACCCAGTGGTGAAGTAAGGATCAGATTGCTCTTTTCCATCTCATTGAATTATGTATCTATTCCTTGCATATTTATAAGGTATTTGTTGCCATCCATACAATTACAAATAACCTTAACAAGAGAGCCATGTCCTTAACTCTAAATTACATCTTATCCTATTTTTAGTAACAGAAAGCAATGACTCCCTCACTCTCTCCCTCTCAAAGTAAGCTAGTGTGTTTATATGTATAACCAGTATGCATTCTACAAGAGTTCCTCCTCCTCCACTCCCCCATCTTCCTCCTTTGCATTCTCCTCCTCCTCAACCTCCACTCCTCCATCCTCCTCCTTTGGATTCTCCTCACTGCATTTCTCCTAATTCTCCTTATTCTCCTCCTCCTTTCCTATTTATCTAACTGACCATTACCTCCACCTAACACCTTCTCCACCTCCTCTAATGGTCACGGTCTCCATCTTCTCCATTGAATACCATTTCCACCTCCTCTTCTACCCACTTTCTCTACCTCCCCTCTACAATTTTGGAGACTGGAAAAAGCCTTCAACTTTGACATAATGGCTTCAAGTGTGTGTGTGACGAAACATGAGCCAAAGTAAATACATATACCTGTAAGCCCCTGAGTGCTGGCAATGAAAAAGCATCACATCTTTCAATATTCTAACATCCAACTGTTCTAGATATAAGTGACTAAATGGTTCAATCCGTGGCCTGGTCATATCAATGCCTGGGAGACTGTGGAAAAGGCCTGACTAAACGGTTCAATCCACGGCCTGGTCATACCAACACCTGGGAGATGGTGGAAAAGGCCTCACTAAATGGTTCATTCCATGGCCAGGTCATACCAACACCTGGGAGATGGTGGAAAAGGCCTGACTAAATGGTTCAATCCATGGCCGTGTCATACCAACACTTGGGAGACGGTGGAAAAGGTCTGACTAAATGGTTCAATCCATGGCCTGGTCATACCAACACCTGGGAGATGGTGGAAAAGGCCCGACTAAATGGTTCAATCCATGGCCGCATCATACCAACACCTGGGAGACTATGGAAAAGGCCCGACTAAATGGTTCAATCCATGGCCTGGTCATACCAACTCCTGGGAGACTGTGGAAAAGGCCTGACTAAATGGTTCAATCCATGGCCTTGTCATACCAACACCTGGGAGATTGTGGAAAAAGCTTAAACTCTGACAAACAGCTTCACATGTTTGGGTGACTTACAAAACAGACTCTTAAATTCTAGTAAATCTTTCATTTATGCATTTAGAAATGGACTTCAAGTAAAATTAAGCTATTTTTACCATCATATAACTGTACCAACTGAACATCTAGTTATTAATTTTTCATCCCTAAAACTTTTATACTTTGACTACAGTTTTTGTAGAGGCGCTCTCATTTTCAAGATTTTTTATGATAACATGAAACCAGAGTAGTATGTTTACCTTGACCGAAGACATCAATTCTGCAACACAGACAAAAATTACAAGAGCAGCCTACCATAATAATGATTGAAATAGTAAAAAAAAATAGTACTATCTGCACATCATAATTCAGTAACCTTATCTCTTACTATAGCAATAGATTCCATATTCCATAAAGTAATCAAAAAGCCAAAGAAGTACTAAAATGTTTCTTTGTGTGTGAAATAGCCTCACTCTTTTGAGGTTCTATATATAGCACATGCAAACGAGAAAAAAAAAGTGGACAGCGTGGATATAATTTGTTAATGTCACATGTCGGAAATCTGGGTAACCAGAAAATTTTTAATGTACTTTTCAAAAGGAATCTACTGTTGTCTAAATGTTAGTACCCTAATTACCTTAATCAAGTCTTTAACTAACCAATTAATCTTAACAGGATGGCAACAAATTATGATAAATAGAGGAGTACTTACACACAATACTCTGACAAAAAAACTCTAAGCCTGCAGTTTCAAGCACCCTTACAATTTCTCACTTAACCATAAAAGGCTTATAGCCATGGAAAACTTGTAGTAAATTTTGCTCTTTAATGGACGTTTCATAGCTTGTTAAACTCTTAACTGAAACCATGCACATTCCGAATAATCTATCACAAAAGACAAATGTGATAGCTCCTGTATTCAGTAGAATTAGGATTTGAGCCTTGCTGGATGCGCTGGAATTTTTGTGGGAGCGTCCTTGGGCAAGACACTTAACAGCCCTAATATAGTATGGAGCCCAGGACATGCATGAATATGTAAGCTGTCGCAGTAATATGATTTAACAATGATAGGGGCATAAAACACAATTCTATCCTAAATTCAAACAACGGTGATTGAACATAAAGAAAAATACTGAACACACTTATTGACACTCATCTTAAACTGTCATCGCCATTATAAATACTTAATGAATTACACACCAAGCACCCAGTGGTGAAGTAACGATCAGTTTGCTCTTTTTCATATCATTAAATTATGTACCTATTTCTTGTATACTTATAAGGTATTTGTTGCCATCCATACAATTACAAGTAACCTTAACAAGAGAACCATGTCCTTAACTCTAAATTAATCTCATCCTATTTTTAGTAACAGAAAGCAATTACTCCCTCACTCTCTCTCTCAAAGTAAGCCAGAGTGTTTATATGTACAACCAGTATGCATATTTGTATATCCACAAGATTTCCTCCTCCTCTGCTCCTCCATTCTCCTTTGCATTCTCCTCCTCCTCTGCCTCCACTTCTCCATCCTCCTCCTTTGGATTCTCCTCATTGCATTTCTCCTTATTCTTCTCCTCCCTATTCTCCTCCTCCTTCCCCTCTTTAACTGACCATCATCTCCACCTACCACTTTCTCCACCTCCTCTACTGGTCACTGTCTCCACTTTCTCCAGTGAATACCATCTCCACCTCCTCTTCTACCCACTATCTCCACCTCCTCTCTGCAATTTCGGTGTCACTATCTCCACCTATTCTATACATTTCGGAGTCACTATCTCCACCTACTCCATGCATGTAGGAGTCACTATCTTCACATACACTGCACATTTTGGAGTCACATTCTCCACCAACTCTCTACATTTCAGAGCCAGGTTCATGGGTATATAGCACTTATCTGTGCTCTAGTCTCTCAGCCTTAGACTGTGGTAGTCATCAAGGATGGACTATGAAGCCATCAGCATGTTAAGTATGACACAGTGGGTGTATCACATGAAGATAAACATACATTGTCAGTTGCATACATGGAGACCTAGGGTTCTTCAGTCCAGAAAGTATCTACAGAAACGTGAAGAGCTCCTGAGCTGGACACAGAGCCTTTTACTTGCTGCCATAAAGATGCAATGGTGTTGCCAAACAGATGTGCATAGCCAGAAGTGTCAAATAGTATGTCTGGTCAAAATCTGTCAAAAAAGGTACTTCAGAAATCTGCATGCAAGTCCTGGTCAAAAATGCAGACAGATTCCATCCATACCTTTCCCTAATGCCTAGCAAAGTTGAAGAAAAAAAAAGGCATTTCAAAAATCTGCATGCAAGTCCTGGTCAAAAATGCAGACAGATTCCATCCATACCTTTCCTTAATGCCTAGCAAAGTTGAAGAAAAAAAAAAGGCATTTCAAAAATCTGCATGCAAGTCCTGGTCAAAAATGCAGACAGATTCCATCCATACCTAATCCTAAAGTGTTTTTGTTTCCTAGTAAACACTAGTACTTGATGAATGCCAAAGTTCTATGTGATATAGGTGCTTACTACTGAGGAAAAAAGCAGCACAAAAAAGTCCAATGTCTGTACAAACATGAAAGTAACGTTAGTAAACTGTACACAACCATTCTGCCTATCCATTGCATAGAAATGTTTGAAACAATGTTTCAATTTTTTGCTGCTGCCAATGTACCTATCTGCTTTTACATGTAATCATTACCTAAACAATGTTGAGCCTTGAGAGAATGAATCCTGTTGTAGTGACTATCATCAGTCCCATGTAAGAAACCACCTCATAACAAAAGTGTTTTGCAGTTGTTCTATTTTCTGAAATACTTCCTGGACTGCAGAACCCTAGGTCTACATGTACACAACTGACAACACAGATTCAGCCCCTGATGGTATACCCAGTGTGCCACACAGAACACACGGATGGACTCACAGTTGATCTCTGATAATTACCACAGTTTCAGACAGAGAGACCACAGGACAGATAGCCAGTGCAAGCCCATGTACCTGTCTCTATACTGCAGAGACCTCTCCACTTCCTCTCCTAACAACACCTCCACTCCTCTCCTTACCACCATCTCCACCTTGAACGTTTGCAACTGAAGAGCTTTTAAAAATGTAAATGTTTGCATTTTTTGAACACACTGTCACCCTCTAGTAGTAAACCCAGTCACCATACCTATCAGGCCGACGGATACGGCGCCCACTGCGGGTTACTACCTCAGGCTCTGCCTCTGCAGCAACAACAGGTGAAATGGAACTCTGTTCATCAAAACTGAGCTCCACTTCACCTTCCATACCAATGGTAAAAGAGACCAAGCAAAGCTCAGCCTCTTCTCCATCAGCCACCCCAAAAGAAACCTCTTCAGTGCAAACATCCAACTCCCCATGCAACATCAAGAAGGACTCGGAGGTATAACTTAACTCCAGAGAGGTATGTTGTATCCCCATGTCCTCCTCCATAGCTGCATCCCTAAAGATCTCCGTTTCAACATCATCCAACACTTCTGTTTCCATGTCACCTGACATCATAGATAATGTAGAAGTGAAGGAATGAACCATATGGCTCTCGTCCTCCATCTCCACATCCTCTACCAAGTCCATACAGGTGACTTCACTGCACACAGGATCCAGAGACATGCCTTCATCAGCCGAAACGGAGATCTCCGCCTGATCTCTATCTGAGTCAAAGAGTACAGAGGGGGAGTCGACAGTAGTGTCAGCCTCAACCAATGCCTTCTTTGCCCATGACAGCAGATCAACACCATACCCAAGAACAGAAAACACAAGGGCCATTCTTAAATAACAAGTATAATGAATACTTAACTTAGCAAGAAAATCCTTCTGTAGATCTACCTGGAAAGGAAAGAAAAGAAAAAAAAAATTAGAATTTTCATTCACTCATCTAGTGCTGAACCTGGATTTAACTCTTTACCACACAATCCAGAGTTTTAACGACCCTGAGAAAGTAGCCTTTTGAAAACCTTGTGGGAAAAGGAAAAAATGCTGGTAACCAGCATTTTTTCCTTTTCCCACAATGTTTTCTATCTTATCAAATGCTGAAATCATCATTTGAGCTTCATTTAATTTGTTGTCTGCAAAGAATTTGCAGACGACAAATTAGAGGTGGCTCAAATGATAGAATTTACCTTTGATAGGGTAGAAAACATTGTGGAAAAGGAGAAAATACTGGCTACAAGCATTTTATCCTTTGCCCATAATGTTTTCAAAAGCATGTCTTCTTCAGGGTTGTTAAAATTCAAGACTGTGTGGTAAAAAGGTTACACTGAGAGTATAGATCAAGATTAGACTGAACTGAATCTCCAGCCAGATCTTGAGTCTACACTCTCCACTTTTCTGCCAGATTGATTGATTGATTGACAATGGTCAGCGGTGAGAGGGGAATAAATCCTGTCACGATGACTATCATCAATCCTCGGAAAGAAATTGGCCAAGCCGGGGATCGAACCAGCAACCTCCTGTTCTCAAGTCTAAAAATCTGCCAGATATTATGACTATAATGGCTCTGAATTTGAAGTACATGCACCTATACTACTGACTGAGACTGTTCATTATATCCAAAATCAAGCTGTACATTTTGAGCAGTCTGATCTCAGTCTGCACCATCAGAAAAGGTACCTAAAGCTGTAATGGATGTTAAACCCTTCACCACACAATCCCGGCTTTTCACGACCCTGAGAAAGAAGCCTTTTGAAAACATTGTGGGAAAAGGAGAAAATGCTGGTAACCAGCATTTTCTAATTTTCTTACAATGTTTTCTGCCCTGCCTAAAACAAACTTCAATTTTTCAGTCACATTTGTCATCTGCAAATGCTTTCAATTTGGACTAGTCAAAAATTTTGTCGTTTGGTGAAGAGTTAATAACTGATTAACCCTTACAGTAAACTCAACAGACAGTTTTATTTGAAAATAAGACCCAAATAATTCCAATTTCATGGTTGCTTTTGTCTAGAGATTTAGCAAAGCAGTGCTAACCGTTTACCAAACAACAAAATTTTAGACTGATTGAAAGCATTTGCAGACGACAAAATAAATGTTACCAAAGAATGGAAGTATAGTTTGGGAAGGGCAGAAAACATTGTGGGAAAAGGAGAAAATGCTGGTTACCAGCATTTTCTCCTTTTCCCACAATGTTTTCAAAAGGCTTCTTTCTCAGGGTCGTTGAAAGTAGGGATTGTGTAGCATAAAGTTTGACTGTGCATTTTGTTCTCATCTCTACAATTGACAGCCTCTAACAATGTCGAAAGATGACAGGAAGTACTTGTTACAATTCCTCCTTTTCCTATCATGTTTTCTTACTTTAAACTAGATCTCGACTACTAATATGGAGCTTAGACTTTCTTTTGTTTGTATCCAGCATATTCTCCATTTTTCACAATGTTTTCTACCATTTCTTAGAAAAATGCAATCATTTAGGTCACATTCAAATTGTTGTCTGCAATTTCCTTCATTTTTTTGGGGGGGAGGGGAGGCTGCTCCTTCAAGCAGGGTAATAGCACAGAAAAAACCTGAAGAATGACAAACAGGCAGAAAGAAGTATGGACGACCAACAAACAGACCTACAAAATGACAAACAAGAGGATGGAAAGACCAACAAACAGACCGAAAGAATGACAGACAAGAGGATGGAAAGACCAACAAACAGACAAAAAAATGACAAGGATGGGGGATGGCTACACAATCCGGAGTTTTTATGAGATCAAAGAAAATGCATTTTGAAACAGAAGAAAATGCTGGTAACCAGTATCAAAGTGATATCTACCCTTCCAGAAACAAATTTTGAGTCACAGTGTTTTTGTTGTCTGCAAATGCTTTTGATTTAGACCTGTCTGAAATTTTGCCATCTGGTAAAAGGTAGTAACTCAGATTTTCATGATCATACAGGAAAGTTTTATCACTGCATTAACTCTTTACCACACAATCCCGACTTTTAACGACCCTGAAAAAGAAGCTTTTTGAAAACATTGTGGGAAAAGGAGAAAATGCTGGTAACCAGCATTTTCTCCTTTTCCAGCAATGTTTTCTACCCTATCAGTGACTAATATTGAAATTTGAGCCACCTGTTATTTGTCGTCTGCAAATGCTTTCAATTTGGAGCAGTCTAAAATTTTGTCGTTTGGTAAAGAGTTAATTAATCTCTGTGGCAATAGCTGATAAAGCATCCATAATAAGTAAGAGGAGGTCAAGACAAAATATGAGCCAAGCGCTGGCAAAAGGGCATTTAATGCATCTCCATTATTCATGATTCCAAGCAGGCCATCATATAAATCTGGATCCATAAAATCCATTTTGTCTAACAACCGACTGTATCAAGAAGTATGCAGAAAAATGCAGATATACAGAAAAATTATCCAATAGCAAAAGATTTTGACCCGGGTCAGTCTGCACGGACTGCACAAGCTGGACTTGGTGGATACTTCTTTCCCACTGCATGGCTCAATTTCTTTCAATATTTCCTTTACATATCATATCGCCTGTCCACCTAGTTTTGAATCTTCCCAAGCATTTTCTCCCTTTTCAACAATGTTTTCTACACTTTCTCAGATAAATAAAATCACATGAGTCACATCCAATAATTATGTTGTCTGCAAGTATTTTCATCTAAAACAAGTATCACACATTATATATTTTGTCATCTAGTAAAAGAGTTAACTCTTTACCAAAAGACAACATTTTAGACTGGTCCAAATTCTTTGCAGACGCTAACTTCAGTATAGCTTAAATGATGGGATTTGACCTTAACACAGTAGAAAACATTCTAGAAAATAGGAGAAAATGCTGGTTACCAGTAGTGGTGAAACGGTTTACCGATTAACCGCGGTCTATTCAAAGAAAAAACCGAAACCGGTTCGAATTTTACCGTATCGGTATTTCTGCAATATGTCAACTTCTCTTAATTGCATCAGAAAGTCCGGTTTTCCCAAAAATTCTGTTAGAAATCGATCGTTTTTCAACTTACAGTTCTAAAGATTTCCGAAAGCGAAAGTTGTTTATTTTTTTCCACAGGCGGTGTCACCGGTGTTTAGGTAAAACTATGACCACATAAAATTCACGACACGAACTCCAAATAAACGTCGAGCTTTAATGCTTTTGGATCAATGGAGTTTGTATGTTATTCACTTCTTATAACTTTGCTCACACTTATTTTTGCGTTTTCCAGTAGTTAAGCTGCAAAGTATTAGTGTTAGTGCAGTAAGCAACTGAGTAAGTTAGTGCATCGCACTGTCTACTCTGTTGAGCCATGTCCCTAAGTTCGGTATAGTAGCGCTGGTTTTTATATAAACAAGTACGCTCTTGAAGAAAAAAAATGGCAGACGAAAATCGTCAAGATAGCGAGTGTTAAAGACTAGTCAATTTTAGTTTGTTTTTATTTGTTCATGCGAAATAATTGATTTTTAGTTCATTATCTTGAAAGAATGGAAGAGTTCCAAGCACATGTACTAGTTTTCTTTATCACCTTTTGAGCATATGCTACCCTAACAGTGACTACAAGTGGTCAGATATGCTAAATGTCAGCATATACAGCATATTGCAATACGTATTGCAATACGGGTCAGCCGTATTGCAATATATTGCAATACGCTTTTTACCGTATTGTTTCACCCCTAGTTACCAGCATTTACTCCTTTTCCCATAATTTTTCAAAAGCCTTTATGCTCAAGGTTGTTAACCCTTTACCACACAATCCAGACTTTTAATGACCCTGAGAAAGAAGCCTTTTGAAAACATTGTGAGAAAAGGAGAAAATGCTGGTAACCAGCATTTTCTCCTTTTCCCACAATGTTTTCTACCCTTCCCAAAACAATGACATTTCCTTTACATATTCACCAGTCCAGGTAGTTTTGAATCTTCCTGGGTATTTTCTACTTTTTCAACAAAGTTTTATACACTTTCTCAGACAAGTACCACAGGCCCTTGAGGGCCTGAATCACTCTACTGGCAGTAACTTTGCATCTTTTCTACCATAAATCATTAAATCATGATGCAAAAGGAAAAAGGCAAATACACACTTAAACAATTGTTTGGAATCCATCCAAAGGGCTAGGTTCATGAATGGACTAAAATGGCCCTATAAACTCCGAATATCATTTTGACAATTTCTATCTGAAAGTCATATATCTGGAATATTGAACTGTCTATGCTTATATGCTTATAATTACACAAAATCACAGCTCAAAAATTCATCCTTACCATGACCTCAGAGAAAGAACATGATTCGGTCCAAATCAGCGGTTAAACAATCCCTCCAAGTTTCAAAGAAATGTGACTAATAATGTGGACTGTGTTGAGTAAAGCAATACTAAGTCATCAAATGGTTGCTTTTCCTAAACTGGCTACTAGATTTTTTTCATTTTTAAAAGAGTTCAATCCCTTGATGATACAATTAATCTTTACAAGTTTCAAAAGAATTGGAAACAAAATGCAGGCTTAATTCCGTAAAAAAGAAATGTAAATTTTCAACTTTAAATGGCTACTTTTCTTGCACTGATTGTCATTTTTTTTTTTCAAAATTAATAGATTCAAGCTATTGGTAATACAAAGCAACTGTACAAGTTTCATGAAGATCCAATAACAAATGCCCACTTTATGAAGTAAACAAGAAATGGAAACTTTCATATTCAAATGGCTACTTTTCCCAAACCGATGATCAGATTTTTTTCAAAATCAATAGGATTCAAGCTGTTGATGATACAAAGCAACTGTGCAAGTTTCATGCAGATCCAATCACAAATGCCGACTTAATCAAGTATAGAAGAAATGGAAATTTTCAACTTCAAAGGGCTACTTTTCCCATACTGATTCAGATTTTTTTCAAAATTGATAGGATTCAAACTGTTGATGATACAAAACAACTGTGCAAGTTTCATGAAGATCCAATTTCAAATACCAACTTAACCCTTTACCACATAATCCCGACTTTTAACGAACCTGAGGAAGAAGATTTTTGAAAACGTTGTGGAAAAAGGAGAAAATGCTGGTAACCAACATTTTCTCCTTTCCCCACAATGTTTTCTCCTCTTCCTAAAACAAATTTCAATTTTTCAGTCACAGTTATTTTGTCGTCTGCAAAAGCTTTCAATTTGTACCGGTCTAAAATTTTGTCATTTGGTAAAGAGTTAATTGGATAAACAAGAAATGGAAATTTTCAAACTCAAATGGTTACTTTTCCCACACTGATTGTCAAGATTTTTTTCAAAATCAATAGGGTTCAGGCTACTGATGAGATAAACAAACTGTGCAAGTTTTATGAAAATCCAGCCATAAATGCAGCTTTCTTTGCGTAAACAAGAAAAAGACTTACAGACAGACAGATGGACAGACAACAGAAACCATGCCATGACATAAGCTCTGCTGGCTTTCAGCCAGCAGAGCTAAAAATCATATGAGTTACATACAATAGTGATGTTGTCTGCAAGTTTTTTCAACTTGGACAAGTATTATACATCATGTATTTTGTCATCTTGTAAAGGTTGATAGATTGTACAGTGTTTCACATCGTTTTCAACATCATTTCAGTTATGTCATGGCAGCCGGTGCATATATCTATGCTTTCCTAGAGTTTCTTTTACCAGGACAGAGCAAAATATTCTTTCCATGTCAATGGCTGCTTTCCCACATAATTATCATCCAAACAATGGTCAGCGGTAAGAGAGGAATGAATCCTGTCACAATGACTATCATCAATCCTCAAAAGAAATATACAGAGCCCAGGATCGAACCAGCAATCTCCTGCTCTCAACTCCTGTATGCTATCAACTGAGCTACCGGGGCTCAACATCTCATTAAAGAGTTAAAAAAAACAAGATGTGTGAATAAACAACTACAACTACAATTTAAGTAAATCTTACATCTTACTTTTCTCAATAAAAAAAACACTTGATTATACAAACACTTTGATTTTGACCCCAAAAGTTAACCCTTTACCACACAATCCTGAGTTTAATGACCTGGAGGAAAAAGTCTTTTGAAAACATTGCGGGACAAGGAGAAAATGCTGGTTTCCAGCTCTTTCTCCTTTTCCCACCATGTTTTACTACCCTATTTGAGGAAAGTTCCATCATTTGAGCCATATTTAAATTGTTGTCTGCAAATGCTTTCAACGTGGACTAATCTAAGTTTTTGTCGTTAAACAAATTGACCCTGTTTTTTTTCAAATGTGGGGTCATAATGACCCCTCAACCTTTTTTTGCCGAGAGAAAAAACCTTGATGAGGTTGCCTTTCAAATATGAAACATGATGGAACCAGGACAAAATGCTGGTTATCAGAATTTTCTCCCATTTCCAAGATTTTTTTTTTTTTGAAGTTTACCTTATGGTCACTTAACCTTTTACCAACAAGCCCGAGTTTTAACAAAACTGAAAAAGAAGCCTTTGAAAACATTGTGGGAAAAGGAGAAAATGCTGGTAACCAGCATTTTTTCCTTTTTCTACAATGTTTTCTACCCTATTTAAGACCAATTCCATCATTTGAACTTCATCTAAATTGTTGTCTGCAAATGCTTTCAACTTGGACCAGTCTAAAATTTTTGTCATATTGAAAAGGGTACAGTCTTTACCTAACAACAAAATTTTAGACAAGTTCAAACTAAAAAGTAATTACAGACAATATAAATAAATATAGCTCAAAAATTCAAAATTTGTTTCCGTAAGAGTAGAAAACATTGCAGGAAAAAGAGAAAATGCTGGTATCGAAGGTCCTCTTTCTTGGGGTAATTAAAAGTCAAAAGTTGTGTTATAAAGGGTTAACTCTTTACCAAATGACAAAATTTTGGACTGGTCCAAAGTAAAAGCATCTGCAGATGACAAATTAAATGTGGCTCAAAAATTGAGGTTTGTTTTGGGAAGGGTAAAAACATTGTGGGAATAGGAGAAAATGCTGGTTACCAGCATTTTCTCCTTTTCCCACAATGTTTTCAAAAGGCTTTTTCTTCAGGGTCGTAAAAAGTCGGGATTGTGTGGTAAAGGGTTAAACATGGGGTTGTTTGGGAGAAGGTTCAATTTTTACCAGACAACAAAATTTCCAACTCCTCCAAATTCCAAGAACTTGCAGATGACCAAATAATTGTGGTTGTGAAAGAAGTGATTTCTATATGAAAGGGTAGAAAACATTATGGAAAAAGGAGAAAATGTGGGTAACCAGAATTTTCTCCTTTTTCTCCAATGTTTTCAAACGTTTTCTTTATCAGTGTTGTGGGAACTCACCACTATGGGACCAGCATTTTCTCCTTTTCTCATAATGTTTTCAAAAGTTTTCTTACACAATGTCAGGAAAATATGGAGTTGTTTGGTAAAGGGCAAGTTGTATTCAGGAAATTGGCCTGTAAGGTCATGGACTAACTCTCTACCACAAGACAAAAACGTAAACTTGTCCAAATCGGAAACATTTGCAGACGACAATTTAAATGTGGCTCAAATGATGGAATATGTCTTTGATAGGGTAGAAAACATTGTGAAAAGCGAAGAAAACGCTGGTTACAGCATTTTCTCCTTTTGCCCTATAGTTTTCAAAAGACTTTTTCCTCAGACTCTTTATAAGTCGGGATCATGTTGTAATGGGTTAACTCTTTTCCAAACAATTTTTACACTTGTCCGTATTGAAAGCATTTGAAGAATACGAAAAATAAAATATGGCTCAAATGATGAGGTTTCTCAGTAAGAGGGTAGAAAACATTGTGGGAAAAGGAGAAAATAACCGGGACCATCATTTTCTCCTTTTCAAACATTATTTTCAAAAGCCTTCTTTCTTGGGGGTTGTTAAAAGTTAGAACTGTTTAGTAAAGGGTTAAATACAAGTTCTGTTTTCTTGCAGACAAATGTTGACACTTCTTACCACACGACAAAAATGTAGACTAATCCAAATTGAAAGCATTTGCAGAAGACAATTTAAGTGTAGCTCAAAACATAAAATGTGTCTCTTAATGGGTAGAAAACATTGTGGGAAAAGAAGAAAATGCTGGTTACCAGCATTTTCTTCTTTTCCCACAATGTTTGCAAAAGGCTTCTTTCTTGGGGTCGTTAAAAGTCTGGATTGTGTGGTAAAGGGTTAATTACTCCCGCATTAGAGCACCATATTAGTTGCTTCGTCAGACAGTGCAGATCAAGATCAGACTGCATATATTTGAAGTCTGATACTAGATATACACTGTCAGATAGCTTGCCTAAAACCTTAAAGCACTTTTCACAACTATAGTTGCCTTTATGGACAGTGAAGATCAAGATCAAGCTGCACAAAAAGTGCAGCACGATCTTTGATCTACTCTGTCCACTTTGCTAAAACACTGTAGACAAAAGCAATCACGAAATTGCAATTATTTTGGTCATATTTCTAGGATGAAAATGTCTTATAGGTTTATTTGGCAACATAAGGGTTACTTTGTTAGTAATACAGGAAATTAGAAAAAAAAATTGTCTGGAGAAATGCCATCATAGAAGTAACAACCTGTTGTCTTGCTATAGATAAATTGAATTGCATTCGTCAAACAGTTACCCACCGAAGCCCTTGTGACAGATATCAAAGTGGTGGGCCAATATCACCCTCCAGCCCTCATCAGCCACGTGATAACCTCTATATATTTAGATATATTTGGGTCCAAGTCATTTAGTGTCACATATCAAGCGGTGCAATTCCTTAAATTGTTAAAGTCTGTGTGAAATAGCTATTAAATGACCAAATATCCAAACCATTTTGAGATCAGACTGCTTGTTTATTTCAGTCTTATCTTGACCTGCACTAACCAAAAACAGGCTGTCAACAAAGCTTTCATAAAAATGGGGAAAAAAAACAAAAAATAAACAGGATTCTTCTCTTTCTTCCGTTTCCCCCCCCCCCCCCCCCCACACACACACACAAAAAGAAAGAATTTTTGAAGATGCATTTTATACTTGCTTTCAGTCAGATTTTAACCCATTTCATCTTTATTTTTTGAAACTATAATCATTCTTGAATCTTCATGCCAAATGTTAACCCTGGTGATTGCAAGATTGCACAAGTTATGATGGATAGAAAATGGATGGATTAGCTGCCTTCAAAGAAATCACTGAATCACTGATGCCATTTCCCATTTTAAATGAGGACATATCCCATGTGTTTCGCCATCCCTTACACCATACATATAGGTTATTTATATATGTTTATACAGCTGACCAATTCTGCGCCATTCTACATACTTTCAAGTTTTAACTGTGTTTTTCTCTCTGGTAGTAAGGATGTATATTTAAACCTTTTTATGGAAAAAAAAATATAGGACTCCTACAGCAAAATTTCTTTATTTCATAATGTGCCCATTATGTACAATACGCACATGCATGTAAAAAATTCCGGGACCAAAGTTGTAAATCACAATATTATATACTTGTATCGATGTTTGTCTAGATCTTTTTAAACTAAATGGTTGGATTAAATTGATTTTAATGACTACGTAATTCCTCTACATTTTACTCCTCCCACTCCCTCCCCCAGCTGCACTTCGTGCCTCACTTTGCTATAAATATTTTAATCCTAGCTACATCTATGATTTCATACCACTCACAAGAAAATGTACTTACTTGTTTACTTGATAAAATCATACACATTTTAACTTGTGTTGTACTACTTAACCAAACATTTGTACAGCATCTCCACCAAGACAAGAATTGTGCAACAAGACTTCCTGGTCATCATTATGGACACCTGAAATATATTAATGAATTAATTAACCCTGTAACATACAGCAAAATTTTATACAGGTACAATTTGAAAGGATTTGTAGATGAAATCACATTGTCGCAAAAATTGTCTTGGGCAGAAAACATTGTGTAAAAAGGAGAAAACACTGGTAGCCAGCATTTTTTTCTCTTCCCATAATGTTTCCAAATGCCACTTCACACAGTATCGTAAAAAATGGGACTGTTTGCTAAAGGGGTAATTAGCAATAGATACTTAATAATAAGAACTGTTCTTTCATCTTCAACATTTTACCACATGATCCCAAGTTTTAACAACCCTGAGAAAGACGCCTTTTGAAAACACTGTGGAACAAGCAACACATATGCAATAATTTTAAAATGGAGTTAGCAAGGACAGAGAAAGTCAAAGTTGTTCTGCCAAGGAGGCTGTGCAGTAACTGTTATTATGTTACTGTTTAAGGAGTGGTAATTCGATACGTCAATCTTATGCAGTTTTTTGGCTGGTATTACATTTCGGAATAAATTATGTATACACGTATAGGGCAATATTATACAGTAGTGACAAAAGCGAGATTGAGATGTATTAGCTAAAACTGAAAGTAGAATGGGTAGAACGCAAGCGTGAATGACAGTATATTTGGCTCAGGTCAAACCAATATCGTAGTGCAGTGTTAGCGCGCATGCATCGTTACGCATGATGTATTTGGTTCCAGTCAGAACGATCACAGTAAGCGGATTTGCTGTACAAATCCGCTAAAAAGGAGAAAATGCTGGTAACCAGCATTTTTTTCTCTTTCCATAATGTTTCAAAATGCCACTTTCCACAGTATGTAAAAACACAGGACAGTTTGGTAAAGGGTTAACAAGCAACACATACCTGCACCTAATAATTAGAATTGTTCTCTTTTAACTCTTTTTCACACGATTCCGAGTTTTAACGACCCTGAGAAAGAAGCCTTTTGAAAACATTGGGGGAAAATTTTTTTCCTATGTTTTCTACCCTTCCCAAAACAGTTTCAGTTTTTCAGTCACATTCATTGTCATTTGCAAATTTCTTCAACTTGGACTTGTCTAAAATGTTGTCATTTCACAAAGTCAACACATCCACTAACTTAAATAGCGCAAAATAATTTCCAGGTTTACAGTATTCAAAATGAGCTAGTCAACACATTTGAAATAACAGTGGAATATAAAATATGGAATCTAATGCAATAAAATAACTAACAGATTTACAACAATACCACAACTGCATGAGCCTTGTTCTGTGAAAAAGAGGCTTAATGCATCTGCAAAAAGTGTAGATCCAAGTAGCCTGAGCAGACTGCACAGGCTGACCAAAGCCAAAACCCTTTGCTATTGGTCAATTTTCTGCCGGTCTAAGGATCAGTGTACCTCACAAATCAGCTGGTTGTGATAACAAAATGCATTTTATGGCTCCAGAATACTGTGAAGACTTGCTTGGTATCATGCTTCATGGAGAAGTATTAAGCCCTCTTTTGCCAGAGCATGGCTCATATGATACGACTACTACAATCTGCTCTTACCTTTCATGACTTGAAGTTTGGTACATTCATCATCAAGGTGTCCACATGGATGAGCCATGGCATGTTGCAGCACTTCTGCAAGGTGGGGATGCATTACATGACATAAAAGAGGTGTAAACTGCAAATACAAATATCTAAAGGCAGTATAAAGGCATTTACATGTATGTCCTACATATCAATTCTAGCTGCATTTTTTAACTCTTTACCACACATCAAAATTTTTGCCTTGTCCAAATTGAAAGCATTTGCAGATGACAAAACAAATGTGACTCAAAAGTTGAAATTTGTTTTGGGAAGGGAAGAAAACATTATGGGAAAAGGAGGAAATGCTGGTCACCAGCATTTTCTGCTTTTCCATAATGTTTTCAAATGCTTTGTTTCTCAGGGTCGTGAAAAGTAGGGATGGTGTGGTAAAGGCAGGGTTCAATTTTCATTTTGTTTTTTTTTCACTGGCATTTTTTGGTGAGTGGATAAGATTTCAACTTGCAAAATTATTTTTTTACTAGCAATATTTTTTTGTTATTTAGCTTACAGAGTAAGTTTACCTATATAGACATCAATAATAACCAGAAGTCATCTTTTTTATCGTAGGTGATAAATGCTCATAAGATGAAATTAAAACAAGTGCAATAGTTCTTAACCCTTTCCCAAACAAGCCATGGTTTTCACGTGTCTGCAATACAAGCCTTTTGAAAACACTGTGGGAAAAGGAGAAATTGATCGTAACGAGCAATTTCTCCTTTTCCCACAGTGTTTTCAACCCTTTATGAGAACTTTGTCATTTTCATCAAATTCAAAACTGTCGTCTGCAAACTCTTTCAATTTGGACCAGTCTAAATTTTATCATTTGGGAAAGGGTTAAATAATGTCTATTTCTAAATATTTGCTAAGTATTTGTCACCCTAGCTGATTTTACAACACCCTTTTATGAGTAGATTACTGATCGCAAGTACAATAAGTTCCAGCTACAATTTCACAGGTTTCACGGGAACAAAAAAAAAAAAGTCAGGAAATGTGACAATTTTCATGTCAGATTTACGAAAACTTTCACAAAATATTTCCAAAACTAAACATAACTAAATTGTCTAATGGGGACAACATTCCATGCAGTCAGAACGGAACATTTCTTCTACACATTCCTGCTGATCTAGTTCATATTTAATTTTAAGACCACTGCATATTTCTGTTTCCCATTTCTTTACTGTGTTTACTGAGGGTCAACAGGTTTAGCTGATGGACCTGGATTTTGCCTATCATCATTAGTACCTGTAAGTTTGATTTTTAGGAAAAAAAAAACCCTTATTTTTCATACTGACATATTAAGTTGAACAATGAAGTCCGAGCACTGGTGACATTTGCAGGCTGGTTTCCAAATGATTGATGCAACCATGGTAACCAGTAAAGCTAATGTTGAACTGGGAAGCAGAACAAAACTGGTTCTCTGTTTCAATATCTCACTGCTTATATCGGCGTATAGGGCACCTAGAACCAGTAAAGCGAACTATATGGTGTCAAGTGATTTCATCTCAACAGTGTAACCAATGAAAATGCAGACTACAGACAATATATGTCATGTCTAAAAGCTGAATCATGGATTTTGCCTTATCTGGTAAGCTTAATTACTAATATACTCATAAAATATCTTATATTTTTTACCAGCAAAAAATTTGAGTGGCCATGCAATTAACTTGCAATATTTAATTTCAACTTGCGAGTATGTGAGTGTTAAAATCAAGCCCTGAAAGGGTTAAGAAAATATAGAAAAACTGTCAAAATTATGGGACAGGAAATACCCTAATTTCTCTTATTATTGCCCCCCCCCCCCCCATATTGACACTACACCAGGTTTTTTTGCTAACAAAAAGTGGGTTTTCCAGACAGTAAATCCATTGGCCAATCAATCGCTAAAATTGAAATAAATCAGATGGAATACACTTACGGCAATGGCATAATCCCAATTACTTCACAGATCAATGTCATTAACACCTGACTATCCAAAAAAAGGTACACTTCTGATAATGTTATCAAGTTCCAGTTACACAATATTTGCCAACTAACTTGGAAAAACTTTTAGAAATTGAAAGTACCGAAGACCAACGTCTCACATTAATCATAAGTGCTATTAATCCTTTACCACACAATGCCGACTTTTAACGACCCTGAGAAATTTTTTCTAACAAAAATTTTTTTTTCTAACAAAAAGTAGGTTTTCCAGACGGTAAATCCATCAGCCAATCAATCGCTAAAATTGACATAAATCAGATGGAATAAACTTTCGGCAACAACATAATCCTAATTACTTCACAGATCAGTGTCATTAACACCTGACTATGAAAAAAAAGGTACACTTCTGATAACGTTATCAAATTCCAGTAACACAAGATTTGCCAACTAACTTGGAAAAACTTTAAGAAATTAGTGCTATTAACCCTTTACCACACAATGCCGACTTTTAACGACCCTGTGAAAGAGGCCTTTTGAAAACTGTGGGAAAAGGAGAAAATGCTGGTAACCAGCATTTTCTCCTTTTCCCACAATGTTTTCTATCCTTCCCAAGACAAATTTCAATTTTTCAGTCATTTATTTTGTCTGCAAATCCTTTCTATTTGGACCAGTCTAAAATTTTGTCGTGTGGTAAAGTTAAATGTTCAAATGAATCATGATCTGTCAGAAAATGTAATGCCCCCTAGGCATTAAAACGAGACAATACTGTATAATAAATCATGAGGATCTAAAACTTGTATTGGAATATTATGACGAGTATAGGAGAATATAGGAATCAGTTGGCAGCCTGGGTTTATCAGGCATCATGATCTGTTTGAATATGCACATTATATACCCGGTGCCTACACTGACAACACTTGTTTTAAATTATGAACTTGTTTTTAAATTGTCTGAGATATCATCAAGATAAACATTCTGACACAGTTTCCTAAATATTGGAATAAAACGAGGCCCCAGACTACACACAAGGTTTGTCTAAAATATGGCCTAGTGACCTACATTTTGACCTGATGTGATCCATTTTCAAACTCATTCAAGATATCATCGAGACAAATATTCTGACCATTTTTCATGAGTATCGGGCTGAAAATGTAGCATATAAAGTGTACACAAGGCTTTTCTGAGACCCTGCCAAGTGACCTACTTTTTGACCTAATCTGACCCAGTTTCAAATTTGCTTGAGATTTTATCAAGACAAACATTCTGACCAAGTTTCATGAGTATTTGACAGAAAATATGGCATCTGAAGTGCACACAAGGTAAATGATGACGATCGCAAGATGGGCAATAGACAAAGCTAGATCACAAAAGCTCACCTTGAGCACTTGGTGCTCAGGTGGGCTAAAAAGGGCCAAGGGTCTATCTTATCCAATGCTTTTGTTATGTATGGTGTTCAACACAGTTTTCAACATCATTTCAGTTATATTAAGGTAGCCAGTACACTTATCCATGTTTTCACAGTTTCTTTTAAAAGCACTTTCTACAATATTCTTTCCAAGCCACTGGCTGCTTTCCCATATAACTATTATTGAAACAATGTTCAGTAGCCCGAGAGAAATGCATCCAGTTGAGCAGTCTGATTTTGGTCTACACTGGCCACAATGGCAACTTTGGTTCTGAAAGGCACTTTTAACCCATTACAATACGATTCCAACTTTTTTCACAAAAGCATTTGAAGACTACAAAATAAATGTGGCTGAAAAATTGAAATTTGTTTTAGAAAACATTGTGGGAAAAGGAGAAAATGCTGGGTACCAGCATTTTCTCCTTTTCCCACATGTTTTCAAAAGGCTTCCTTCACAGGGTCGTTAAAAGTCGGGATTGTGTGGCAAAGGGTTAAGAAGTGAAAGCAAAATTTGAAAACATTCTGGGAAAAAGAACCAATAATTTCTCCTTGCTCTACAATTTTCTACCTTTTCAAGCACAAATTCCAACACTAGAACCAGCTTTAATTTATAGTCTGTAAAAGCTTTCAAATTGGATGTCTTGATCTTGTTGTCTGGTAAAAAGTTAACCCTTTACTACACAATCCCCAGTTTTAATGATCCTGGATTTCCTCCTTTTTGCACGATGTTTTCTACACTATCAAAGACAAATTCTATCTTCTGAACCACATCTAAATTTTTGTCCGAAAAAGCTTTCAATTTGGACAAGCCTACATTTTTGTCATCTTGAAAAGAATTAACTCTTTACCAAACGACAAAATTTTAGACTAACCCAAATTGAAAGCATTAAATTTTTGCAGACAAGAAGATAAATGTGGCTGAAAAATTGAAATTTGTTTTGGACAGGGTAGAAAACATTGTTGGAAAAGGAGAAAATGCTGGTTACCAGCATTTTCTCCTTTTCCCACAATGTTTTCAAAAGGCTTCTTTCTCAGGATCGTTATAAGTCGGGATTGTGTGGTAAAGAGTTAAGTCACACTAACCCTACTGCCTAATGTATGCGACATCCCAAGATATATTAGCATTCTCTGGCATATTCTGAAATTTGTTAGCTTGTTACAGTCCTTTACCGAGCAACAAATTTCTAGACACATAAAAATTTAAAGCATTCTGAGTTGCAGATGACAAACCCGATTCAAAAACTGACACTTTTCTTTTGATAGGAAGAAAGCATTGTAGGAAAAAAATCAAAATGTTGGTCACAAACATTTTCTTCTTTTCCAACAATGTTTGCAAAAGCCTTCTTCTTTAAAGGGTCATTAAAACTTGGAATGGTTTTGTAAAGGGTTTAATCAAAATCTTTTATTCAAAGAAATCACTATTGTTGTTTCTGGTTTTAACTCCTTACCAAACGACAAAATTTTAGACTGGTCCAAATTCAAAGCATTTGCAGACGACAAAATAAGTGTGGCTCAAAAATTGAAATTCGTTTTGGGAAGGGTAGAAAACATTGCGGGAAAAGGAGAAAATGCTCGTGACCAGCATTTTCTCCTTTTCCCACAATGTTTTCTAAAGGCTTCATTCTCAGGGTCGTTAAAACTCAGGATTGTGTGGTAAAGGGTTAAATCAGGACCAAACGGTTTTCTGGTTTAAAATGAGAACCAATCCCTTGAGTTTCTCTATCCCTTACATCACATACTTGGTAACTTATCTATGTTTACATGGCTGACTAAATTGTGAGCCATTCTACACACATTCAAGTTTTAACAGGTTTTTTGTCTCTGTAAGGATGTATCTTTACCAAGCAATCTCTGAGGTTTTTTTCTGAATCAAACCAAATTTGATCGAGCTGAATGTCACAGCACCAACCAAAAGTAAACAATGGTGGGGGCATCAAAATGCAATTAAACACTTTATCACACAACAAAAGTTTACACTTGTCCAAAATGAAGGCATTTGCAGACAACTTGTCAGATATGGCTCATATGGTGAGATCTGTTTGTAAAACGACAGAAAACATTGTGGGGAAAATGAGAAAATGCCGGTTACTAGCATTTTCTCCTTTTCCCACAATATTTTAAATAGGCCTCTTTCTCAGCTTCATCAAAACTTGGGACTGTGTGGTAAAGAGTTAAACTCATGGCTATTATTTTAAGTATGGAAATTGTTGTGGAGATGACAATCTGTTATTGCACAGTTGGTCCAAATGTTTGTTGCTGGCAAGAAAATGAATTTGAAAACCAGGTAAAAAGTAAACAAAAGATAGGGAGACCTGGCAACTTTTGACCTAGTTTTATAATTTATTTTCCTTCAAGTCACTAACACTTGGACCAACCATACTGTAACACATTGTATGATTTAAATTTAATAGCATTTTACCAACCCCACTATTTACATGTACCTTGGGCCACTATTGGGCCTTTTCAGTACTTAACCCTTTACCACACAATCCCAAATTTTAACGACCCTGAAGAAGAAGGCTTTTGAAAACATTGTGAGAAAAGGAGAAAATGCTGGTAATCAGCATTTTCTCCTTTTTCCACAATATTTTCTCCCCTAACAAGAACAAGTTTCAGTTTTTTTAATCACATTTATGTTATCGTCTGCAAATGCTTTCAATTTGGACAAATCTTACATTTTGCCGTTTGGGAAAGAGTCAAGTACTTAAAGAAATCATCAATCCCTGCAACTTTCAGAAATACTGAACCAATATGTAGACTTTGTTACATGAACAAGATCAAGTCGTCAAGCAGCAACTTTTCCTGTATCGATGTTTGGGTATTCTTCATGTTCAAAAGGCTTCAACCTCCTGATAATACAAATAATCAGTGCAAGTTTCAAAAGAACCAGACATCACCCTGTAGCAAACAGTAATGAGTTTTCACGACCCTGAGAAAAAAATTGTGGTAAATGGAGAAAATACCGGTTACCAGTATTTTCCCCTTTCTCCACAATGTTTTCCATCTTTTGAATGACATATTCCATTGTTTGAAGCACAATTTATTTGAGCCAATTTGCTTTGTTTTCCAGTGCCTTTTTCTCGAGTGTTTGGTTCCATTTAACTTGCAAATTATAGAACCTTTTGGTTACAAAATCATAAACAAAATTCACACGAAAAGGGGATCCATAAAATTCATTTTGTATAACAACTGACCGATTCATAAGGTACTCCGGTCCTATGACATGCAGCAAATTGAACAGTGGCAAGAGTTTCGACCCATGTCAGCCTACGCGGACCCTGCAGGCAGATACATTTAGCCCCCTTTTCACACAATAGTTCTCAATTGTTGACTGCATTTAGGCTTTCAATTAGGTCCGAAATTTTGTGGTTCGGTAAAGAGTTAATCAGCAGCTCTCAATCCTTTATCACACAACCCGACTCTCAACTCTTTACCAAACGACAAATTTTAGGACTGGACCAAATTCAAAGCATTTACAGACGACAAATTAAATGTTGCCAAAATGATAATTTTGTCTCTGATAGGATAGAAAACATTGTGGGAATGGGAGAAAATGCTGGTTACCAGCATTTTCTCCTTTTCCCACAATGTTTTTAAAAGCCTTCTCTTTTAGGGTTGTTAGAAGTCGAGATTATGTGGTAAAAAGTTAACAACCCTGAGGAAGGAGCTTTTTAAAAACTTTGTTGGAAAAGGAGAAAAGTCTGATAACCAGCATTTTCTCCTTTTCCCACAATGTATTCAATCCTGTTAATGACAATTTCATTTTGAGTCAAATTTAACTCTTTACCATGCAAAACAATCTTTAGACCAAATTGAAAGGACTGGCAGACAACAAAACAAGAACACTGCATAGGCTGTGGTTGCTTGATTTTCAGTGAAAATTCTGTCAAAAAGGGGCATAACTGTGTCAAAAATACTTTGATGGTCACCCTCAACTTTTGATGATTAACAACTTGTCCAGTTTTGAAGCCAGTATCTTCAGAAATAACAAATGTATTAAAAACATTTTTCCATGATGACACAGACGATGACACAGATGACGATGCCAGGGCAAGATAATGACCCCGTGGCAACGACAATACCTTGACGTTTTCTTCTAAAACAGATCTATTAAACAGATATATCAGCAGATAAGTTAAAAATACTTTTGCATGATGACGCAGACGATGATGCAGATAACGACGCTGGGGCCAGATAACGACACCAGGGCTATGACAATACCTTGACATTTTCTTCGAAAACAGACGAGGTAAGAAATATAGCTCAAATATTGATTTCTGTCTTTGATAGGATAGATAACACTGTGGGAACAGGAGAAAATGCTGGCTACCAGCATGTTCTCCTTTTCCCACAATGTTTTCAAAAGTCTTTTTCTTCAGGGCCACTAAAACATGTCATTCTGTAGTAAAGGGTCGAATTGTGGTCTCCAAGTGCTTTCAATCTAGACAATTCTACATTTTTGCCATGTGGTAAAGAGTTAACAGAAAAGAAGTTTTGTCTGTTTGTATCCAAGTTTAACGCCATTTTAATAGCTTGGGTCATATTACAGTGGTCAGTGGACGTACACGTGTTTCCTGGCTTTTTCATACCGGTACTAACACAACTTTCTTTCACAGACTACTTTTCTAACATGCATCAATAGTGAAAGGCAAAAAAATCAACAGAAGTTTGCTTCAATCTGTATCAAACTTGCAACCATCAGGTCACAAGTCAGATATGGTAACCAGAGCTCCAGATAGACATGTCGTCTCTGCAAATGCTTTCAATTTGGACAAGGCTACAATTTTGTCATCTGGTAGAGGGATAAAAAGACCCCTCTAAGTTCTCAGAATTTTTCAAAGGTATGCTGACCCCCTTTTTTCATTCCATTTTTATGTCGATTAGGTAATAAGTTATCAAAATCTAAAATTATGAATGTTTTCAAAAAGGATAAGACTGTAGCAACTGTCTTTAAAAAAAAAAAAAGGCATCCAACTACATAACATGCAAAATGAAAGTAAATTTTCACCAAAAAATTATCTGAGCCATGCTCTAGCTAAAGGGGGCTTAATGCATCTCCGTACTGCATGATACCTATCAAGACATCACATAATCATGGATGCGTAATAGCCCTTTTTTTTAACCACCGACTTGATAATGCGGTAGACTGGTCCTTTGGCATACAGAAAATTGACCAATAGCGAAAAGTTTCGGGCAAGGTCAGCCTGCGCAGACTGCGCAGGCTGACCTTGGTCGAAACTTTTCGCAGATGCATTAAGCCCCCTTTTCACAGAGCATGGCTCATTTATTTGATTTAATGAAGGGTATTATGAGAGGTGTCTGTGATAGAAATAGGCTGGGAAATGACATTTTAACCCTTTCCCAAACGACAAATTTTGGACTGGTCCAAATTGAAAGAGTTTGCAGATGACAATTTTAAATTTGATGAAAATGGCAGAAAGGTCTCAAAACGGGTAGAAAACACTGTGGGAAAAGGAGAAATTGCTCGTTACGAGCAATTTCTCCTTTTCCCATAGTGTTTTCAAAAGACTTGTACTGCAGACACATGAAAACCAGGGCTTGTTTGGGAAAGGGTTAAATGGTGTTTTACCCAACTTTCAACAATGTTCTGTATCACGATGGCAGTTCATATATTCATGTATGTACTGGGTTTAACCAGCATTAGGATAGGGCTCTGAAGTGTCTAGCCCAACAACTTTTTCAGTACCGTATATGGCTTTATTGACATGCAATCACTGCCTGTAGTTGTTGTCCCACATATCCACACAGATTTCCCAACTCCCAAATTTGGGTCAAAATCTGGTATAGTGCCCCTTAACTCTTTACCAAACGACAAAATTTTCAATCAGACCAAAATCAAAGCATTTGCAGACGACAAATTATATGTTACTGAATTAATGATCCCTGTCTCTGATATGGTAGAAAGCATTGTGGAAAAGGTGAAAATGCTGGTTACCAGCATTTTCTCCTTTTCCCGCAATGTTTTCAAAGGCCTTCTCTTTCAGGGTCGTTAAAAGTTGGGATTGTGTGGTAAAGGGTAAACTCTTTACCAAGGAATAAAATTTTGGACCTGACCAAATTTATTCAATTTGCAAATGACAAAATAGATATAGGTAAAATGATGATTTCTGCCTTGTGTCAGGGTAGACAACAGTATGGGAAAAGGAGAAAATGCTGGTTACCAGCATTTTCTCCTTTTCCCACCATGTTTCAAAAGCTTTCTTCTGCAGGGTCGTTCAACCTTTGGATTGTGTGGTAAAAGATTTAAACATCCAACATTACTCTTTTTCAGTGAATTATGACAAATCTTATCTAGTATTCATTAACCCTTTACCACATGACAAAATCCTAGACCGGTCCAATTTGAAAGCATCTGCAGACGACAAATTAAATGTTCCTAAAGCGATGATTTTTGCCTTTAATAGGGTTGAAAACATTGTGGGAAAAGGAGAAAAAGACTTCTTCATCAGGGTCGTTAAAAGTCAGGATTGTATGGTAGATGATTGATTGATTGATTGTATGGTGTTTAACGCCGTTTTTAACATTATTTCAGTTATATCACCGTTCACGGTGGCCAGTGTACCTATCCATGCCTTTCTGGAGTTTCTTTTACCAGTGCTCCGCACAATATTCTTTCCAAGCCACTGGCTGCTTTCCCACATAACCATCGTCAAAACAATGGTCTGCGGTGAGAGAGGAATGAATCCTGTCCCAGTGACTATCATCAATCCTCGGAAAGAAATTAGCCAAGCCAGGGATCGAACCTGCGACCTCCTCTTCTCAAGTCCTGTATGCTACCAACTGAGCTACGGGGCTTGGGGATTGTGTGGTACAGCGTTGAACTATGATGGTCTGCTCAGTTTCAGGCCAGAATCCCAGACTGATGGGTCATTCTGGCCAATTACCCATCAAAAAAGGGTTTTAATTTCCATTTCAGTGTGCTAAAGAAGTCAAAATAGACAATAAACATAAAATCAACTTATAAATACCAGTTAACCCTTTACCAAACCACAAAATTTTAGACTTGACCAAATTTAAAGTATTGGTGGACGACACATCACATGTAGCTCAAATGATGATTTCTGTCTTTGGTAGGGGAGAAAACATTGTGGGAAAAGGAGAAAATGCTGGAAACCAGCATTTTCTCCTTTTTCCCACAATGTTTTTTTTAAATGGCCTCTAGCCAAGGGTCATTAAAACTCAGGATTTTGTGGTAAAAAGTTAAAATCATACTAGAGCAATATGGACACTCCCCCTTTAATTAACCCTTTCCCAAACGACAAATTTTGGACTGGTCCAAAATGAAAGAGTTTGCAGACGACAATTTTAAATTTGATGAAAATGGCAGAAAGTTATCAAAAAGGGTAGAAAACACTGTGGGAAGAGGAGAAATTGTTCGTTATGAGCAATTTCTCTTTTTTCCACAGTGTTTTCTAAAGACTTGTACTGCAGACACGTGAAAACCAGGGCTTGTTTGGGAAAGGGTTAAAGCTCTCCTGGCATTTTTCAAACAAAAAATAGGCTTACCAGATGGCTAATCCATCGATAAAATTGAAATAAACCAGCAGGAGTAAACTAATGTAATGGACATTATATAGCTTACTTCACAAACTTATAATGTCACTAACACCTGACTGTCCGAATATGCATATGCATACGATAATATTTTAAACTTCTGGCTACACACAATTTGTCAAATAACTTGGAAAAACTACAAAAGTGAAAATATCCCAGACTAGTGTCACATACTGATCGTGAATGCAATTTATCGTCAAAATGAATCATTATCGGCAGTTAAATAAATATTCTGCATTAAATACAATGGGTTTCTCAAATAGCGATCACTTTACAGTCAGTACTGACTTAGACCCAAACGGTAATTTTATAGTTGTCCTCAGAAAATTTGATGCCGTTTTACCTCTATTAATCACCCCCTCTTTCAGAAGGCATTAAAAAGAGAATATGATAAGTCAAATTAATTTTAAACACAAATTGCCATATATGCATTGACTATCTACCCAGCTCTTTCAAGCACAGCATGCTAGCTTTGAAATCAAAGGTTTGGAATGACAGGGTTCATACAGGTATTCAACGACAAAATTTAAGCACTTTTTAACCCTTTACCGCACAATCCTGACTTTTAACGACCCTGAGGAAGAAGTATTTTGAAAACATTGTGGGAAAAGGAGAAAATGCTGGTGACCAGCATTTTCTCCTTTTCCACAATGTTTTCTATTCTATCAGAGAAAAATCATATCATTTGAGCCACAATGAAATTGTCGTCTGCAAATGCTTTCAAATTGGACAGGTCTAAAATTTTGTTGTGCGGTAAAGAGTTAAGCACATTCTCCAATTTTTCAAGCACTTTTTGTTGTACATGTATAAACTGGCACCAATCACTGACAAACTTAAAAACAGTTAAAGCATAGAAAACTTTTTGACTCGTTCATATTTAGAGCATCTGCAGACAACAATTCAAATGTGGCTCAAATTACCGATTTTTCTTTCATAGCCTAGATAATTGTACAAATGGGAGTAAATGAAGAGCATGTCCATTAATTTTTTAAATTCTAGTCTTCTTTCTTTACTTCTATCCTTGCCCTCCCCCTTCTTATTCTTATTCCTAGGTTGTTATATATTTTCATTTCATAAAAGAACCAAAGTTCTTTCCTCATTATGGAACTAAGATTTTGGCTATCACTTATTGTGTTTTAAACAGAGATTTGTGTAAATTTATGATTAAAATTTATTATTAAAGATGAAAATATACTTTGAAGTCCCCTGATCAGGAGATGTCAAAGACCTTTGTTGCGTCATGGGCTTTTGCGGTTTTTGAAGCAATCTTTTTTTTTTTTTACGTCAATTACACGTTGGAGAAGTATTACCACAATTTGACATGAATGTGTCAATTAGGATAGTAGATAATTTCAAAACCAGTCATTTCACACTAAGTGGATTAACAACTTTATCAAGGTTTCATAAGTGACTCACCAGCTTGATTAGATGTGATAAACAAAGCCCCATGCATCCTTCACATTTTTATATTGGTTGTGTTAATTTAAGTCCATATTTCTGCCTGATGCACACCTGCTAATTTATATGAAGCTTTACCCAATAATCTCATGCTTCAGACTGACACTTAGGCAGATATTTTTGAGCGTCAAAAATGGATCATGTCAAATTTCCAACCATCAAAACCCAGGGTTCCAGGTCAAAAATAATGTTCCTCCAATGTCAATTATTTTCTAGCCTGTTCCACAGTTTGTCCTCTTATCATCACATTCAGTAACCCCTAGGATACGACAGCACATATTTTTTACTGAAAATGCTTTTTCCAAATGCCATTTCTTAAATCTGCCACTACGTAAACGGCTAAACTGCAATAACGGCATTTTCATCCCAATCTAGTTCGATCCATTTGTGATTACGTCCCCAATAAGTTACGCCAAAGGAAAATAATTGTTTTATTTTAGCACTTTTTGGCATTGTTTCTTGACACTGACCATGTTTTAAGAGACATTTTGTCCATTCCTCATATTTTAAAAGCATATTTCAAACAAAAACAAGCTCTTTTTTAAGAGAGTGGCTAACATCAAGGACTTTTAAGTACTTTTTTTCATATTTAAGGACTTGTTTAAGAAAGGGACTCAAAATTAAGCACTTTTTAAGGCTGTGCGAACCCTGATGGAGCCTTGCACAATTGTGACAATTATGTGGTCTTCTCTTTATCAGACAACTGTCTTAACTCTGAACCGGGAAAAGGAGAAAATGCTGGTAACCAGCATTTTCTCCTTTTCACACAATTTTTTCTCACCTTTCAGACACAAATTTAACCATTTTAGCACATTTGATTTGTTGTCTGCAAATGCTCTAAATTTCGGACCAGGCCGAAATATTGTTATTTGGTAAAGAGTTAAAGCCCTGAAGTAATTATGAAAAACAGTCCAAAATATTGCTATTTCAAGTTTATTTCCATTAACCCTTTATCACACAATCCTGTGTTTTAATGATCCCAAGAGAAGGCCTTTTGAAGACATTGTGGGTAAAGGAGAAAATGCTGGTAACCAGCATTTTCTCCTTTTCCGACAATATTTTCTATCCTTTCCAAAACAAATTTCAATTTTTGAGCCACATTTATTTTGTCGTCTGCAAATGCTTCGAATTCGGACCAGTCTTAAATTTTGTCCTTTGGTAAAGAGTTAAAATATGTAACATAGTGACAGATAGTGTACATCAAACATCAGACTGCACATTCTGTGCAGTCTGATCTTGATCGACAATGTCTGTAAAAACAACTTATGCTGGTTCCAGGACTTTAAGGGTTAATCCATTACCTAACTATACTGTATTTAAAGACTCTGAGAGATAAGTCTTTGGAAAATATTTTGGGAAGAGCAAAAAATGCAGAAAAACCAGCATTTTATCCTTTTCCTGCAATGTTATCTGCCCTTTACTTACAAATCCACAATCTTAGCCATTTAAACTGTTGTCTGCAAATGCTTTGAATTTGGACAAGTTCAAAAGTTTGTTATTTGGTAAAGGGTTAACCCTTTTAGCCACACAGGTGAAAACATGAGGCTTTTGCAGATGGTATAGATCAAGATCAGACTGCAAAATATGTAGTTAGATCTTGGCACTAGACTGTCCACTTGTTTAGGCAAGCCTGTAAGATAACAACAGGGCCATTGGTCTTAACAGGCTCATCTGAGTAAAGTCATCTACAGTTGATGAAGCTGAAGAAATCCTGGTTTCAATGATGTAAAAAACATAAGTGTAAGGTATCTACTTAAAAATTTGACCAGACATGGCCAAATTTCAGAACTTGTCCAAGATATCATCAAGACAAACATTCTGACCTAATTTCATGAGTATCAGGTTGAAAATGTGGCCTCTACAGTGCACACAAAGTTTTTCTAAGATTTGGCCCAGTGACCTACTTTTTGACCCGATGTTACCCAATTTCGAACTCGTCCAAGATATCATCAAGACAAACATTCTGATTTGGTTTGATGCCATTTTAACAGCTCAGGTCGTATCATAACAGTCAGTGATGCACCCATGTGTTTCCTGGCTTTCTCACATCAGTACTGACACAACTTTCTTCCCATAGCCACTTTTCTACTTTTCTTATATGCATCAGAGACAATAAATTGCTGAAAAGAAAGTTTGCCTCAACTGGATATCGAACTGGCAACCACCAGGCCATGAGTCAGATACGCTAACTACTGAGCTACCCGGGCTTACTCAAACAATCTGACCAAGTTTCATGAGTACCAGCCTGAAAAAATTGCCTCTAAGGTGCACACAAAGTTTTTCTAAGATTTTGCCCATTGATCAACTTTTTGACCTGACATGACCAAATTTCAATCCTTTCTAAGATACAATCAAGACAAACATTCTAACTAAGTTTCATAGGTAATCTGCTGAAAATGTGGGGTCTGGAGTGCTCACTAAGGTTTTTCTAAGATTTGGCTCAGTGACCTACTTTTTGACATAACATGACCCAATTTCACTCTTGACAAAGGTATCATCAAGATAAACACTGTAACCAATCTTCATGAGTATCAGGTTTAAAAAATTGGCCTCTATGGTGCACACAAAGTTATTCTATGATTTGGCCAAATGACCTACTTTTTGACCCAACATAACAGAATTTCAAACTTGTCCAAGATATTGTCAAGACAAATAATCTAATTCAGTTTCATGACTATCAGGCTGAAAATGTGGCCTCCAGGGTGCACACAAGTTTTTCTAAGATTTAGACCAGTGACCTACTTTTTGTTTGATCCAACATTGCCAGTTTTCAAATTTGTCAAAGATTTTACTAAGACAAGTATGTTGACCAAGTTTTATGAGTATCTGCCTGAAAATGTGGCCTCTCTAGAGTACACACAAGATTTTTCTAGGATTTGGCCTGGTGACCTACTTTTTGACCCAACATGACCCAATTTCAAACTTGTCTAAGATTTTATCAAGACAAATGTTATGACCAAGTTTTATGAGCATCTGCCTGAAAATGTGGCCTCTGAAGTGCACACAAGGTGAATGTTGATGACCTGGACAACAGACACAGCACGATCACAAAAGCTCACCTTTAGCACTTTGTGCTGAGGCAAGCTAAAAATGAGCAAGCATTTTCATACGACAACTCAAATGTGGATCAAATAAAGCTATATGTCCATGTTAAGATAGAAATTGTGGTGGGAAAAGAAGATATTGCTGGTTACTAGCATTTTCTCCTCATTCCACCATGTTTTCAAAAGCCTTTTGTCTTAGGATCCGTTAAAATTTGTGTGGTTAAGGGTTAATCTTATAGTTTTAGAAATTATGGCTTTGGCTTTGATCACAACAGCCTCTTTGGTCTCTGCATTGGTTGTGAAGGCCTTTGAAAACTGTTTGGGAGAAAGAGAAAAGGCAGAGAGATTCATATAATAACCTGGAGTCCACTTTTGTAAACAGTTCACATATTCATGAATTTCCTGGGTTTCACCAGTACTAGGCTATGGCTCTGAAGTGTCTTGCCCAAGGAAAACCCATGCTTGTTCCAAGCAATTTCCTCTGCCATTATGTATTTACAGTTACTTCACAAGAACCTCAGTAACAAGTCCAAGTTTTCACAAAACATCTATTTCAAATTCCCCTACACAATGCCTGTTTACATAAAGTTACATGTATGTACCCCAGGGCTGATAGTACACAATGGGGTATTTGTGCTTCTCAAAACATTCAAAAACAACACAATGACCTTGATCCAAGCCAAGAACAAGTATGTATGTTGAAAAACTTGGTTTTATAGCCATTATATTCCTTTTTTAACTCTTTATCAAATGAGAAAATCTGAGACTTGTCTCAATTGAATGCACAGATATTAAATCAAATGTTACTGAAATGACAGGATTAGCTTTTGAAAGGGTAGAAAATATTTGTGGGAAAAGGAGAAAAATGCTGGGCACTAGTATTTTCTCTATTTCCCATAATATTTCCTGTAGCCTGATTTCTCTGGTTTGTGAAAGCACAGTATATATTCAACAACAATACACCCAATACAATGACAAAAGGAGAAATTGCTCTGAAACCCTTTACCACATAATCCAGAGTTCTAACAACCCTAAAGAAAAAGGAGTTTTGAAAACATAGTGGGAAAATGAGAAAATGCTGGCTACCAGCATTTTCCTTCTTTTTCCACAATATTTTCTACCTTTTGAGAAACATATCTCACCATATGAACAATATCCACTACAGTGGAGGACTTTGGGAAAAAAAATTGTGAAAAAAGGAAGAAACTGCCAATCAAATGCAAAAATTATTGCTCCCTTCCCAAAGTACTACTGACATGAAATATTTTTTTCCCTTGAATGTCAGTAATTGTTTGGATTGATTGATTGATTGTATGGTGTTTAACGCCTTATATATTTTAGTTATATCGCGGCTGCCAGTGCACCTATCCATGCTTTCCTGGAATTTCTTTTACCAGTACTCTACACAATATTCTTTCCAAGCCACTGGCTACTTTCCCACATAGCCATTGCGAAACAATGGTCAGCGGTGGGAGAGGAATGAATCCTGTCGCAATGACTATCATCAATCCTCGGAAAGAAATTGGCTGAGCCGGGGATCGAACCAGCGACCTCCTGTTCTCAAGTCCTGTATGCTACCGACTGAGCTACGGGGCTCGGCAGTAATTGTTTCAAAATTAATGACTTCTCACCTGGTTTGATAACAGCTTATGCAGGGGCATACTCAAGGGTTCAGAATCATTACACAATCTGAATCAAGAGAGTCATTTCACTCTTGGGCTGCTACGTGTGACATGGTGCGCTTTTGAGTACAGTGTACTTCAAGATCAGACTGCACAGAACCTACAGTCTGATCTTGATCTACACTCTCTGATACAGTGAGATTTTCCATCGAAAAGAAATAGGATAAAATCGAAATATTTGGTTTTTTCCCATCGGTTGAAATTTTCATTTTTTTGGCAATTTTTAGATTATGAGGATGGGGTTGTTCTACAAAGTGATAAAACATTTAAACCGTTCCAATTTTTTTTTCTAGATTGTGCGCATGCGTGTGCTTTATGGACACGATGCTTTTTTAATGTTGTCACCAGAACCCTTTGGCTGCTAAGCACGACTCGGAGTCCTTGTGCGGACAATGTAGATCAAGATCAGACTGCAGAGAATGTGCAGTCTGACCTTGGATCTAAACTGTCCGATATAAGGAGATTTTTTTTCCCCAAAAAATAAGTTTGAAACAGCATTATTCAGGTTTTTACTAACGGTTTGAACATTTCATTTCACTTAATTAGCAGGATCAGGGTTAAAAGCAGTACTTAAGCCTTTACCAGCTTCGTCCAAATTAAGAGCATTTGCAGACAACAATTTCAATGTGACTCAAATGGTGCAGCTATTCTTAGACAGGGTAGAAAAAATTATGGGAAAAGGAGAAAATGCTGGTTACCAGCATTTTCTCCTTTTCTCACAATGTTTTCAAAAGGCTTCTTTCCCAGGGTCGTAAAAAGGCATCATTGTGCAATATAGGGTTAATGCTACTAAACGAATGGACATTTTCAGCTGAGCAAACTTCAATATAGTATTCTATTTTCAGGGCTGTTTCGGTGTGAATCTTTTAGAAAGTACTGAGACTGCAATGATGATCTAAGATCAGACTACATGTCTGATGATAATCAAATTCTATAGTTGTTACATAATGTTCAATCTTTTACCAGAGGACAAAAATTTGAGACAAGTCAATATTGAAAGCACTTGCAGACCACTAGTTAACTTGTTACCAAACAACAAAATTTTAGACTGGTCGAAATGGAAAGCATTTGCGGACGACACAATAAATTTGACTGAAAAATTGGAATTTGTTTTGGGAAGGGTAGAAAACATAGCGGGAAATGGAAAAAATGCTGGTAATACTGGTTACCAGCATTTTTTCCTTTTCCCACAATGTTTTCAAAAGGCTTTTTTTCTCAGGGTCGTTAAAAGTCGGGATTGTGTGAAGAGTTAAATGTGGTTCAAATGACAAGGTTAGCTCTAATATCATATTATAAAATATGCAGCCTGATCATAGATGTGCACAGTATGCTCAAGGGCTGTCTGCTCACCAGCCTTGTTTTAAGTCTTTACCAGATGACGGGGAGAAAGCTGTCGAAACACTGTGAGAAAAGTAGGACATTCTGGTATACAGCATTTGTTTCTTTTCCCATGTTGTTTTCTACCCAAACAGAGAATTTAAGATCATTTGAACCAATTTGGAATTTATTGTCTGTAAATGTTTTTTGCAAGTCCAAAATTTGTCTTTGGGACTGGATTAATTCCTAATTCCAAGCCTATTAATCCGATTTGATGAGGCAAAAAGTCTTAACCATTTATTACACAAACCTGTGGAACAAAAGCCTTTTGAAAACATCATGGAAAAAGAATAAAATGCTGGTAACCAGCATTTCCTCCTTTTCCCACAATATTTTCTCACTTTTCAGAGACAAGTCACATTATTTGAGCCACATTTGTCGTCGGCAAATGCTTTCAATTAGGATGTCTAAAATGTTGTTTGGTAGAGTTAAACAATGACATGACTGGTCTTGCAATTTAACCCTCAGCCTGCTAAGCTCCACTCACAGACCTTTTTTGGACAGAATAGGTCAAGATCAGACTGCACAGAATGTGCAGTCTGATCTTGATCAACACCTTAACCCCATACTGTCAAGGCTTTGGCTTGGCAAAGTAGCATTTCCTCCATTTCTCACTATGTTTTGTACCCCATCAGAGATCTTGAGCATATTATATAATTTTTTTAATATCGTAATTGTTGTCTGCAGATACTTTCAATTTACTAGTCCGAAATTTTGTCATTTCGTAAATAGTTAAAAAGTGCAGTGGGAGAGGAACGGCGGCAGTCTCTGAATGTTTTTATCACGCTTTTGAGTTTTTCTCTAAAAGAACAGATATATTCCAACGCACAATGTTTGGTTACACTTTCTTTCACCTACGAGCAACAGGAAATATATAACCTTGAATTTATTCGAAATTTCAAGATGGCGCAGTCCACAATGGCGGACCTCTGCCGTTTGAACACGACTCAACACATGAAATTTTCAGATATTCGCAACTTAATAACATACGATAAGCACTACAAATATAAAGAAATATATATGTATACTTACAGAAGAAGCAAAACAAAAATTCGGTGTAACACAAACACAAAAATAATATAATGGCTCTCTAAAGCTAATCGTATAATAATGTGTCTTATCTATAGCAAAGTTAGTCAAAGACTGGAGAGGTACGTCAGCACACTTCCGGTGAAAGTGCACAGGGAATCTTGGGAAATACTTTTTTTTTTAATCGTACACGCGTAATGATACGGACTACAAGATACTTTGCAAAATAAAAGACTCGTGTGTTCAAAACCAATAAATCAATTATTATTTCTTTTTCCAAGAGAGACATAATTAGATCTATTTAATCTAAATCAAACTTCTAGAAGTGAAGTTAAAGAAACCTTTAAAGAAACAAACTGGTTTACAAATGGAGAAATCGCAATCCATAACAACAAGCTTACATTATAGACTTCTTTCTTATATCACTATCTCTAAATGCTTCAAAAAATCCAACAGAGAATAGTTTCAATTCCGGTCACTCCATTATCTCAACACATCTAGATCTACCAGTACATAGTCAATTTCACTATGTCTCGGGCTTACAGAACCACTATAACGTGCTACTCACTGGATTTCATTATATTGATAAATGGTACAAACTAGAGGACATAAAAGAAATATATTGTTATATGCACTAAATAGATACATGTATTTTGAAAGGAATTCCTGATTCCTAAATTCAATTTACAATGAATGATTGTTATTCTTGAAACACCGTTGATTGAAATAAGATACAAACCAGAAAACCCATGGTAGATTAGATATTCGATAAAAAATAAGCAAAATCTGAATAAAGAAGATTAAAATGAATACTATTCGTTGGTAAACGCCTTTGAACAAGTACAATATGAACCAGAAATATCTTTAAAAAAGATAGACGGCGTAAGAGATAATTGAATACAAATATTGAAACTGTTTTGTGTTTCAGTATAAAGTAAAATAATGAAAAGTAACCGCACGAGCAACTGGCTCTTTTTTTTTTGTTGTTGTTGTTATTTTTTGTTTTGAAAAGTAGTACTGGGTTACTGGGAAACGGTTATGGAAATATTCAATTTCCAAATAGCACAAGAAAAGACTCATTCTCTACTACACGAGTCTGCTATGGCATGAATCAAGGCCCCGGGGTATCGGTTAGCGGTAGAAACGCTTGTTCATCACTGTGCGAGCAAGTATGCCAGCAGGGACCCGCCGATGATTACCCATTAGAGTTACACACTAAATCTCATAATCTGTTCTTAACTGTAAGTCTTATTTCAATTTAACGCTCAACCTATGATCTGAAAAAGAAAGGCGATTCTGAATATCATGGAAGCTTTCAAATGGATTTTTTTTTTCCAACAGGCTATTTTTTCGAACAAATTTATAACGACCAAGAGCGTTTGCGTTGACTTTTTAGACATTCTTACACGTGCTGCTTCTTCACAGCTTTTTCTTCTAGACTTCAAATTCTGCACTCCCATATTTAGGTGCGCCAGAGATCGTACATAGTGTATGTCAAGTGTACGGTTCTTTGTTGTACCAAGTCATCGCTTAGCAGGTGCTTTCTGGAATGTAGCTGTGCGACAAATATAGATCTTGCAATCACGTGATGTATAACGTCATTTGTACCACGGAATTCTTTGAAATCTTACATATTTATGAATCAGTCGCTGAAATGACCTTTGTTTTTAGCGTACATCGACCTAACGCTTCACCAATCCATGTAGAGAATGTTAGTTATAAACTGTGTTTTATTAATTGTATGTCGTTCTTAAAGAAGTGAATTTGTCAAAGTATGCTGTGGTTCTTCTTCAATGTGCGACTAACCTAGAATAAGGGGGGAAGAGGATATAGTTTAACGTTGTCTGCCCGTCCGCCCATTTGTCCGAGCGTCCGTTCCTCCGGACAGATATCTTCTAAAATTGTTGGCGAAAGTAGATGAAACTTCATACTTGTGTTCCTTATGATAGTCCGTCGATATAGTTTTCTTTTTATTTGATGCCTTGTAATGGAAAAGGGGGACTTGATGTATATTTCCATCATGTACCAATATCTCTTTAACTACTGGACAAAAGTTTATGAAACTTCATATTTTTATCTTTTATCATAAGCCACAGAAAATCAGTATTTGTTTTCATTTAATGAAATGCCATGTCATGGAAAAAGGGGGCTTAATGTACAGTTTCATTATGGACCTATAACAGAAAGGCCACGTTTACATGCAAAACACAATACCTCTTGGATCTATGTTTCTATCAATAAAGGGCTTTTTCGGCAGGAGATATCATTTTAACGAAATAACTTGTTTTATATCCATTGTACCTTTTGATAACCATCTTTTAAATGAAAGAGACTTTGAACTTTTGAAAGCTGTTCCTGGTGCATAAATTTTAATTCTCATCACATGATTTTTTCAAATGAATTTTGATTTTTGTAAATTTAGGATGACAACTCAGAACTTATGCTTGCATATAATACTTTCTTATGGTTAGGTTATTTTGTATTTTGAATGCTTTCAATATATTTGAAATATAAAAAGGGTGAAAACTTATAACCCATTTCCCACCAGGCGACTCTCAGGACTATCAGTCCTTTGATTAAAACTAGCATTAAAGTTGCCAACCTCAATTCTAGATACACTTTGCTGTCAAATACTGTCAGACTAATCATGGCCAGGTTCGATATTCACCAGCCATATTAAGAATCATTTAGCCAACCAGAAGTTGCGTTACTTTCACATTTAGAAAATCTTGGAGAATAAAACTTGTTGTCCAGAATCGTTGGTGAATACGGACCCACCTGTAGTTGGGGTTATGAAAACTTGGGACTGCATGGTAAAGTGTTTAACCCTTTACCACACAATCCCGACTTTTAATGACTCTGAGAGAAAGGCCTTTTGAAAACATTGTGGGAAAAGGAGAAAATGCTGGTAATCAGCATTTTCTCCTTTTCCCACAATGTTTTGTACCCTTTCCAAAACAAATTTTGATTTATCAGTCATATTTATTTTGTCATCTGCAAATGCTTTTAATTTGGACCCGTCTCAAATATTGTCGTTTTGTAAAGAGTTAAGGCCCTGTTGAAATAGCCTTTTGATTAGGAAAGAAAAATACGGAACCCCTAAAGTGACATGCTCGACTTTTTTTTAATATGCAAATTTCTCACTTTATTTCGTTTTTACGAAATAATATTTCGCAAAAACGAAATAGTATTTCGTTAATACGAAATATTATTTCGTAAATACGAAATATTATTTTGTAAAAACGAAATAGTATTTTGTAAATACGAAATATTATTTCGTAAAAACGAAATAATTATTTCGTAAATACGAAATAATCTGATAATTTGAAATACAGTATCCTCGGTTTGACTCGAGGTCGAGGCTCTTGGCCTGCTTTGCGATGGGGCTGCATTGCAGGGTTGATTGACAGCCTGTCACATCATAGGTTATAGATTTGAATTCCGGGTTGAGCTGTTTTATTCTTGAATTGCCTACACCATGTTCGAATTTGGGTTCTGTTTCAAGGAAGCTATCATCTAGAGTCATTGACCTAAGTTGTGCTTTTCCAGAATCGGTGTCAAATAAAATAAGCTTAATATCGGTACATTAGACAAAAGGGGACAAGCATAAGTAATATGACTGATAGACTCGTGATTGAGAGTATGGTAAACTCAAATCTATTCATTCAGTCAATCAGTCAGTCCCTCGTCTGTCCGTCCGTCTGTTATTTCTTCTGTTTAAGAATTGTGTACGCACAATTGTCATTGATAATTAAAAGGTAGTTACAATATTCAGTTTGTTTTAAACACGGTCCAGCCGAAAACTGGAGGTTGGGGGTCCGATTCCCAGCTGAGTCATTTTTCAGATTTAAGAATTAGAATTTTCAAGTAGATATGCAGATTGTTGACTTTCATTCCTTTTGTATAAAAATACAGATCTTTAATATAGTGCACATCAAAGCATTGCTATTTCGAGAGATATACCGCTTCTTTAGCCGAGTGGTTAGGCTATCCTACTTGAGAATGGGAGGTAGCGACGTCGATCCCCTGCAAATCCATTTTTAAGACTAATGAAATGGTAATAATAGCGCGCTCCTTACTCCTTTCCTTCTTTGCACTTGGAAAGACGGGAAAACATTACGACTGTCCCTTAGTATCATGGTAAGAGATTTGTAGAGTGATGATTAAGAGAGAGAGAGAGAGAGAGACAGAGAGAGACAGACAGACAGACAGGCAGGCAGGCAGGCAGACAGACAGAGAGCTAAGGTAATATCACGGTGGTTAGTGATGCAACCATTTGTTTCCTGGCTTTCTCACACAAGTACTGACAGAACTTTCTTTTCAAAGCTAAGAGAGGGAGACCAGAATCTTTAGAGGTTTGAGAACAGCGAGGGGTAACGTTAGTATTTTCGTGCTCATACAAAGAAATTCAAATATGGTAGTAATGGAATTCCTTCCTTGGTACTCAGGGTTTCCAAGAGAGCACAACAACTGCCTTACAAGTGTTAGGATTATGGGACTTTTCAAGTGCTAGCTGGTGATGATAGCCCTGAATTTTTTTTTTTTTTTTTTTTTGTGAACTATTGTCGTGAAAATACTGAAATAAAAGATTGATGCGACGTTAAACACGAAGCAATCAAACATAATTGAGCCGTGCTGTATGAAAAGGGGGCTTAATGCATCTCCGTGATCCATGGTACCAAGCAAGACATCACCGTATTATGCATCGGCGGACCAGCGGGGGGGTCAAGGGAGTCCGGATCCCGCCCTCCTTCCTCTAGAATTTTCAAAGTAACCGCTGCCTGCCTGAAATTTTGACCAAGTATGAAACTTTCATACAAATTCTACATCTATGCCAAACATAAGTCAAATCCACAAAGAACTTCTAACAAGTTGAAATGCGTTAAAGAACAATATTTAAAGTTGTATGCAGTAGCAAATTTGAAATTGAGCCATGCTGTGAAAAAGGAGGCTAAATGAATCTCCGTGATCCATGACACCAAGCAAGCCATCACATGCTGATGGATCCTTAGTAGATCTAACCACTTTTTGTAACAGTCGACTTAATCATATGGTAGTTCTAGTCCTTTGACATACAGAAAATTTACTGATAGCGAAAAGTTTGGACCAGGTCGGCCTGCGCGGATTGCGCAGGCTGGCCAGGGTCGACACTTTTCGCAAGTGCATTAAGCCCCTTTTCCACACAGCATGTCTCATACATAATGATCTATTCTGGACCCCCTCTCGAAAAAAAATCCTGGATCCGCCCTTGTTATGGATCCATAAAATCTTATGAGCGATCAAGTGATGAGTTCGAATAGCCTTTTGACATGCAAAAAATTTAAAGATATCGAAAAGATTCGGCCCATGTCAGTCTGCGCGCACTGCGCCGGCTGACATGAGTCGATTCTTTTCTCAAATGCATTAAGCACCCTTTTCACTGAGCACGATTCATTATGATTTCGCCTAGATATAGATAGAATAGTGATGACAGCGGCATTAACACCAGTCAGTAATGGAATTCAAGGCTACGTGGCCTTTTGAATGGCAAAATTATTTCGTAAAAACGAAATAATTATTTCGTAATTACGAAATATTATTTCGTAAAAACGAAATAATTATTTCGTAAAATCGGAATAATTACTTCGTAAATACGAAATATTATTTCTTAAAAACGAAATAGTATTTCGTAGAAACGAAATATTATTTCGTAAATACGAAAAATTACTTTGTAAAATCGAAATAGTATTTCGTAAATACGAAATATTATTTCGTAAAAACGAAATGAAGTGAGAAATTTGCATATTGAAAAAAAGTCGAGCATGTCACTTTAGGGGTTCCATAGGTATGCACATATAGGGTTACAATAATTTTTTTTTTTTTTTATTCATTATTTTTTGGGGGGTACAATATTAAAAACAAGAAATTGAAAGTTTCATACAAGTAGCAAGCAAAGTTCAAAATATGTACAACATATATTTACAGATTCCTAACAAAAAGTTCTAAGAGTCAGTCTCTGGGTCCACTGGTGGCTGTGGAGTGTTCAGTGTGTCAATCAGAGAGGTAGCCATGGACGGGGTGGCAACAGGAACTGGACTGTCCAGGGTGTTGAACAAGTCGCTGACACTAGCTGTTGTAGACACTTTGGTGGGGAACACGGTAATAAGTGACAACCAGGGCTGGAGAGCTGCTGCCTTGGTTGCTCTGGTCCATGGCGTGTCTTGCAGATCTAATGGCCGTAGAGACGGAGGCATGGGTGGTGGCTGGTGCTGTCACCGTGTGGAAGACGGGAGAGTTCCTATTCTGTTGCTGGAAGAACCGTGGCGGCTGGTAGTAGGAGTGTGGTTGCTGGAAGGGCGTCTGAGGCTGCTGGAAGGACGAGTGAGGCTGCTGCTGATGGTATCTGGCCATCCACTCCCTGTTCTGTGACTGCCAAGGAGTGCCACTGGGCGGGTTGTCATGCCACTGGCTAGGGTCCGGCTGAAACATGTCGCTCTGGACTTGCCTGGTGGTTGTGATGCCAGGAGGGGGGCGGACCGACATCTAGCTGAGAAGGTAGGCAGGTCCTCCTCTTCCTCTTCAGTGTCTTCATCCATCAGCCGCGTGAGGATCTTGTTGATGCTGGCCCTGGCCTTCCTGAAATTCAGGCTCGACATTGTGAGAAGGCGGCTGTCCCTCACGTAGTTGGCAAAGGTCGACTCAGGGGTCACTGCTGGAGGCTGGATCAAACCCTTAAGTATAGCCTCTGACTCCTTAACCTTCTACAGCAGGGTACCCAACACGTCATCCTCGGTGGTGGTATCCTCATCCTGTCCAGATCTTCTGGGCCTCTTGGAACTGCTGCTGCTGGAGGCTGCTGTGGCAGGTGTGAAAGGTCTTGAAGGTATGGCAGTAGACTCCGTGATAGAAGTTCAGATACCGATAAATCCTCCTCCTGGACAGTTGCTGCAGCTGACGCTCTGCTGGGTAGGATGGGCTTGGCTGGCTCCGGTCTGTGTCGCACTACCTCCTGCAGGAATCTGAAGTTGCTGAGCACCCACTCGTCCCTCTCTGCTGACAAGCTTCTGGAGGAGGAGGAGGAGCTAGACCCTGCAGACCCTGGAGAGGCTGGAGATGGCGACTGGGACCTGGAGGGGGTGATTGTTGCCCTCTTGTTCTTCGGCTGCTTCTGCTGCTGACTGGCTGCTGGCTGGCTGTCAGCCTTGCTTTCAACAGGAGGGGTATGGACCTCTGCAGTGATGGTAACAACCTCCTGGCTGGGAGAGGATGCTGCTCGTTGGTCCCTGCTGCTGCCCTGACCTATGCTGCTGGCCCTCTTGCTCTTGGGAGGCATACTTCTGCGATGTTGACTGCGCGGTGGTTGAAATAGAAGTTATGCACTCTGGCCAAAAGTCCCCCTTTTATACTGCGCGTCCAGCCGTACGTTGGCGAAACAGGAACGTTACACAAACGCTCCACGCGTTACTCGAACGCTACAGGAACGCTAGGCAGACGCTGTGGAAACGTCGAGAACGTCAGCTAGACGTTGGGCAAACGTTGAGAACATTGGCTGGACGATGGAATAAACAATGAAACGTTACCTGGACGCAAGGCAAACGCTACCAAAACGCTATGAGAACGGTATCAAAGCGCTGAGAACGCGATGGAACTCTAGGTTTTGCCGCTATTTTCGACCACAAACGTCACCTGACGCTGAATGAACGTTGGCTGAACGTTACCCAAGCGTTACAAGAACGGTATATAACATGGCTGATGGTGCAGTCACACTACAGCGTATGACAGTAACCTATGTGAACGTATGAGAAAAAATGCTTATACGCTCGTATACGCTGATGTACGCTACGAGTTTGTTAGGCATAAGTCATTTGCGTTCAAATCACGCTGTTATACGTCAGTGCACGTTGTCATACGCAGAAGCTCAACAAAAATTTTGAACATGTTCAAAATTTTTCAGCGTATGCCAGCGTATAGCATATACGCTCATAATACGCTAGGCATACGCTTGATGCGCTAGAGTGACGCTTAAAGTACGTTACTCATAAGTCGAGTACGCTTCTCATACGATAGCATGAAGTAGATGAGTTTAGCTACACATATATGTTGGGAACCGTTACCTCGTCTTCGTCAGTTGTAGATCGACAGAGAGAAGATGGAGGTAGCTATTCTTCATCACCACTTTGATCTGATTGATTTAACCATAAACTACGTTCAACAAAATAGACAAAGAAGAAGGAGGATGAGGAGAAGAATAAGACGTGAAATTTGGGTAAAACCGTGGATTGGAAGGCGACGTCAGTTTGGCCTGTATGACCAGCTAATGCTTGAGCTAAGAAATAAGGACCAAAGGTCGTTCAAGAACTTCTTGCCTATGTCCCCTGAGATGTATGATGAGTTACTCGATAGGGTGGGTCCCAGGATCACCACACAACATACTACTTACAGGGCTTCCCTGGAGCCAGGCCTGAAGCTGGCACTGACTTTGTGTCATCTTGCCTTTGGAAGCACTTATTTAAACATGCAATATGGATGGAGAGTTCCGCATAACACCATATCAGTCGTTGTCAGAGAGGTATGCCAAGCCATTACCGATGAGTACTTACCTGAGGTGAGGAACTGCCCCACTACTCCCGAGGGGTGGCGTGAAATATCGGTCAAATTTACTTTACTTTAATTTACTTGTCTTCTTTGCAGGCATTTTTAACAGCTTGAAGTCTACTCTGAAAATGAAGGACCTGTGACAATTCACAGTCAAAAGAGGGCGCTGCGCATAAGCTATTTAGACGTTACTCATAAGCTCACATAGGCTACGCGTACGTTACTCGTACGCTTTCATGCGCTACTCATGCGGTGATGATCGCTACACTGACGGTGACTTAAGTTGACAAACGCTCATATACGTCTGCATACGTTTTGTATTCGCTGCGTATACGCCGGTTATAATATCCTGTTTCTCATTTACAGTTCAAAATCCGACTAGATAATATATTTCGCTCAAAATTAAGGCTTGTATTGACATCTTTCTCACTATTAATAAAAAAAAAAAAAAAAAAAAAAACGAATGGCGAACTTTGTAAAGCGCTCTGGATATGCAGCTGCTATAATGACGTCATGAATGATATTGACTACGTCATAACTATAAGGTTTATCCTCGGAAGAATATTTTGGCGACGAATTCTGTTACGGCCCTGTCACAGTATAGCGTTTTGTTCGACGTTTGGTTGCGTTCTGAAAAATTTGAGAAACGCCGGGGACGTCGACGTTCTTCAAATTAAGTTTCTAGGTCATGGTGCAGTCACACTACAGCGTATGAGAGGAACGTATGTGTTGCATGTAAAACATTAGAAAAAAACTGCTAATACACACAATAGTTGGCTTGCTTGATGATATCATAGAGAATGGAGAATTTGGAGATGCATGTAGCCCCGCCCCCTCCACTTTTGCCAGAACATGGCTGATATTCTCTGTCAAAATCATACTCAAAGAGCTGCATAAGCCGCAAGTGTAAACACAACCTTACGAGTTTTAACGACCTTGAGAACGTACATGTAGGGCTTTTGAAAACATTCTAGATAGGAAAAAGGAGAACATGCTACTTACCAGCATTTTCTCCTTTTTCCACACTGTTATCTACCCTGTTAGAGACAAATCTCTAATCATTTCAACAACGTTTATTTTGTCGTCTGCTGCTGGTTTGAATTTTGACGAGTCTAAAATTTTGTCGCCTGGTAGGACTAACCCGTCTCCATATTAGATCTACGAGTATTTTTAGACTAGCCAAGCTAGTCTGTAGGCATCAAGACTGACCTAGAGTCAAAGTAAACCAAAAAGGACACAGTTGCCAAATACTGCCTCACAGAAAAATACTTCTTTCTGTTATAAATCTTAATTCTGTAATATATGACAATTTTGACAAAAACCACTAAATCTCTCCCACTCCAATTTGAATATGTCGTCTTACATGTAAAGTAATAAACTGAACAAGATCATTTACAAGGTACCAGATCTTTGCTTATATGTAAATTAAGTGACCTATGCAAAGCAGAGAATCACTTTTTCCTACACCACTGTAACATTATGAATGAATCTATTAATAGATACACCTAGGTAACTTGTAGCAAATCCCAGTTACATTAACCCTCACTGGACAGGGAACCCTTGTCATTCCTTCAGTCATTCGTTATTTAGATCATTGTGTACCGTTAAACTGTTATGTTAAACTGATATTCTAGTCTTGAATATTAACCCTTTACCAAACAATGCCAAGTTTTAACGATACTGGAGAAAAATCCCTTTGAAAACATTACGAGAAAAGGAGAAAATGCTGGTAACTAGCATTTTCTCCTTTTCCCACATTGTTTCTACCCTTTTGGAATCAGGTTTCATTAGTTCAACCACTTTTAATTTATGGTCTGCAACAGCTTTGAATTTGGACTGGTGTAAAATTTTTCGTTTAGTAAAGAGAGTTAAATAGTTAACTACATCTTGTGCTATTGGATATTGACTAATTGAATGCATGGTGTTTAACGCCGTTTTCAACATTATTTCAGTGATAATGCGGCGGCCAGAGCACCTATCCATGCTTTCCTGGAGTTTCTTTTACCAGCACTACCGCGACTCAATGACGTTTTGCGGACAGTGTGGATTAAGACCAGACTGCGCAGAGCATGCAGTCTGATCTTGGATCTATACTGTCCGATAAGAGGATATATTATTTTCTCCAAAATGTAACTTTGAAATAGCAATATTCAGGTGTTTACCATCGGCTTGAAAGTTTCGTTTAACATTTTTAGCAGGTAAAAGGTTAAACTGGATTAGAGTCAACCAATAGCACGCATAGCCCCATCAGCTCAGTCGGTAGCGTACAGGACTTGGGAACAGGAGGTTGCTGGTTCGACCCCCGACTCGGCAAGTTTCTTTCCGAGGATTGATGATAGTCATTGTGACAGGATTCATTTCTCTCTCACGTTTTGACGATGGTTATAATATAAATGTAGGAAAGCAGCCACTGGCTTGGAAGGAATATTGTGCAGAGTAGTGGTAAAAGAAACTCCAGGAAAGCATGGATATGTGCACTGTCCACTGCTACATAACTGAAATAATGTCGAAAACAGGCTTAAACACCATACAAACAATCAATCAAATTCGCTAGTCTGGCTGTACTTTCAGTACTTTGATTAATTTATCCGTTAAAAGATCAACACGTCTTGAGCCGTGTAGCTGAAACTGACATTTCGTTTCGACAAGATCTTCCTCGACAAAATGAACCCTTATCTTGCTAAATAAAACAATTGAAACTTAGAAATAAGCAAACTTTTCCTATTTCAAATGTATCTTTGGAGGAGAGACATCTCCTTACCGGACAGTGTAGATCTAAGATCAGACTGCACGTTCTGTGCAGTCTGATCTTGATCTACGCTGTTCTCAAAAGGTCGGTGAGTCGCGCTTAGCAGCCTAAGGGTTAACAAGCCGCGAATGTAAACTAGACAACTTTAACTCTTAATTTGCTAAATAAATTGAATAAAAAGTTCACGCCTATAGCAAAAACCCAACATTTTGCTATTTAAATGGTATTTTTGATGGTTAAAGAATCTCTCTATCGGACAGTGTAGATCCAAGATCAGACTGCACGTTTTGTGCAGTCTGATCTTAATCTACACTTCCGCAAACGGTCATTGAGTCGCGCTTGGCAGCGTAAGGGTTAACTCCCGTCTCCATATTACTGTTGTAGATTTGTCAGTAAGTAGGTCATTCTGCTCAAATACAATCGATCGATTCATTGCCTGGGATGGTGACGTCAACTTCTACGTATGTAAACATGCGGTTTTGCCACCTGGTACTACAAAAGAGCGATGCACTGGCAAAAGGGGGCCTTATGCATCTCCCTGTTGCATTATACCTTGAGCAAGTCATCACATAATTATGGATCCATAAAATCCATTTTGTTTACCGATTGACTGAATTTTGAGGAAGAGTGGTCCTTGGACACAGAGTAAATGGACAAATAGCACACCGTTTCGGCCGAGTCAGCCTGTGCGGATTGCGCAGGCTGATCTGAGTCGATGCTTTTTTGCAGATGCATTAAGCCCCCTTTTTACAGAGCATGGCTCAAATGTAGTCTCCTCCCATAAATATCTCACTGACTCTTGTTGGTGTCGGATGAGGTCAACCACTTTTGCTCCGGTATTATTTTTGAGAAAGTTGACCAAACGACAAAGGTTAGACTTGTCCAAATTCAAAGCTGTCGCAGACGACAAATCAAGTGTGTCTCAGTTGATGAATTTTGTTTCCATCATACACAAAACATTGTGAGAAAAGGCAATTTTTCACGGCTAGTAACGAGCAGATCTGCGCACTTTTTCCCAAAACAGGGCCATTACAAACACAAGTATTAACCCTTATTCTGCTGAATAAGTTAAATGATACCTTCAGGTCGGCAGTAAAACCAAAATATTGATAGATCTATTTCAAAGTTATTTTTTAGGGAAAAATATTGCCTTATCGGACAATGTAGATCCAAGAACAGACTGTACGTTCTGTGCAGTCTGATCTCGATATACATTGTCCGCAAAGGGCAGTGAGTCGCGCGTAGCAGCCTAAGGGTTAAAAAATCGTTTGTATACTTTTCCTAAATCTTAGATTATTAAATTTTGGCCAGCAACATGCGAAATGAGACCTTCGGACATTTGTGTAAAGTGTCGTCTCGGATTAGCCTGCGCAGTCCGCGCAGGCTAATCCGAGACGGCACCTTATGTCTAAGTAAGATTTTTTCATACAGTACAGTTTCGTGAAACAGAAAATCGCTCAAAAACGGGAAGTGTCGTCTTCGATTAGTCACAGACTGCACAGGCTGTTCTGAGACGACATACTTTTACGCATATGTCCGAAGGCCCCTTTTCGTGTGTTGCACGCCAGATGCAGACCTCACAATCCTGGTTGGAGTGTGTAGCTGTCGCTCCACTTATTTGACGTTGCTTAAAGACCCAATACCTGCCAAACTTTAGTAAACAATGCAGGTGTTATAATGCAGTAAAATTCAATCAGTAAACCATGGAATTTTAAGAGTAGGGAAATTATTGAAGATGACAACTACTGTTAGTCACTGCAGGGATCGTATATATATATACGATCCCTGGTCACTGGTAGCAAAATGAATTATAAAATTTGATAAAAAGTTACCAGGTTGCTCTATCTTCTGTTTATTTTTTACCTGGTTTTAACGACCCTGACGGAGAAGACTTTTGAAAACATTGTGAGAAAAGGATGATATGCTGGTTACCACAATTGTTCCTTTCCTATCAAGGACACATTTCGTAATATGAGCCACCTTTAATTTGTCTTCTGCAAGTGCATTCAGTCTGAACAAGTCTGACATATTTCATCACGACCTATCGAAGTTCAGTAGCCCGCAAAAACTTACCTAGATCTAGATCTATATTGTTTTATTACAGTTAGTGGACATGTTTATTTCATCCTGCAAGTCCGAATCCTCATTAATTTACATTCACATTTTTTATTTTGGTTTAAAAATGAAGCTTTAGTTATGAAAATAAAGCAACATAAATGTTATGAAACCAGCATTAATTTTATGAAATATAGACTAGATCTAGATCTATATTTTCAGAACCGATGCAATGCAATATGATATGAATAGAAACTACATATACGACTGTTTAAAATGTGATCAATATCTTACACTATTAAAAAAAAAAAAAAACATTTGAGCCATGCCCTGTGAAAATGGGGCTTAATGCATCTGCGAAAAATATCGATTCAGGTCAGCCTGCACAGTCTGACCTGGGCCGAAACTTTTCTCTATTGGTCAATTTTCTGTATGTCTAGTGACCAGTCTACCTCATGATTTAGTCGGTTATTTAAAAAAGTGGCTTTTATAGATCCATAAATATGTAATGACTTGCTTGGTATACTGCATCACGGATATGCATTAAGCCCCTTTTTGCCAGAGCACGGCTTATTTTATATATTGACGTCAGTGGCTACGTCGGCAAAACTGAGCGGAAAAATAACAGCACTGCCAGTTTTGGTTTTAACCATTAAGCTGCTAAGCGCAACTCTCTGACCTTTTGCGAACAGTGTAGATCAAGATCCGACTGCACAGGACGTGCACTCTCATCTTGGATCTGCACTGTCCATGGATAAGAGTTACTAGAGAGCGGCAACTTTGATGTCAGGGGTGGAACAATAATACCAAGGTAGTACAAATCGCTCCAGTAACCTCGCTTCTATCTAGATCTAGTAGATCTAGACTACTGTAAATATTGCAAACTTTTGTTTAAAGTTTTACGTTTTTCTGCCAGCGACTAGAATTTTGATGGATTGTAGATCTAGATCTACCACATCACAATGAATTAGATTTGTCTGCAATTTTGACCCCTAATTGTTTGTTTTTGGTCACTAGTGTCCCTTTAATCATTTATCACACAATGAGTTTTAACGACCCTAAGAAAGAAGCCTTTGGAAAACATTGTGGGGAAAGGAGAAAATGCTGGTAACCAACATTTTCTACTTTTCCCACAATGTTTTCTGTTCTATCAGAGACAAAATCCAATTTTTGGACTACATTTAAATCGTTGTCTGCAAATGCTTTGAATTTGGACAAGTCTATATTTTGCTCGTGTGGTGAAGAGTTAAATTATGTGTATTTCACTCCGCCCACAATCGTGTGTGTATTAGTAGACAGCACGCGCCGTAGCTTTTGGCGGGAAAAAATTGCATAGGACACGCCTTACATGAAGAAATGCTGCGTCAACATATTTGGCTGTATCACAGCGTTCCAGAGTTAATCAAAGGACTGATAGTCCTGAGAGTCGCCTGGATGGTAATTGGTTAGAAGTTTTCACCCTTTTTTTTTCAAATCTATTAAAAGCATTCAAGATACAAAATAACTCAACCATAAGACAGTATTATATGCAAGCATATTTCTAAGTTGTCATTCTAAAATTACAAACATTAATATTAAAATTTACACACACGCACACACACACACGTGTGTGTGTGTGTGTGTGTGTGTGTGTGGTGAGAATTAAAATTTAGGCACCAGGAACAGGGTGACTTCATTTAAAATATGGTTTTCAAAAGGTAAAATCAATATAAAACAAGTCATTTCGTTGAAATGATATCCACCGCAGAAAAAAAAACTTTTTTTTTCAATAGAAACATAATTATAAGAGGTGTTTTGTTTTGCATGTAAATAAACTTTTTTGTGATAGGTGAAAATATACATTAAGTCCCCCTTTTCCATGATACGGCATTTCATTAAATAAAAACAAATACTGATTGTCTGTGTCTTATGATAAACAATATAAATATGAAGTTGCATAAAACTTTGTCCAGTAGTTATAGAGAGTGGTCCAGAATGGAAATATCCATCAAACCCCCCTTTTCCAATGACACCGCATTAAAAACAAAAAACAAAATAAAACCGAAAGACATCAAGCCCCCTTTTTCTATGACAATGCATTACATTTAAAAAGAAGTATATCGGCGGACTATCATGAGGACCACATGTATGAAGTTTCATTAACTTTCGTCAACGATTTTAGAACATATCTGTCTGGATGGACGGAGGATCGGACGGACAAACGGACAGACAACATGAAAACCATATCTCTTCCCCCCACCCCGAAATTCAGCGGGGCGTAATAACTGGCGAAGTGAAATCAATATTTACAGTTCCTCCCTAGCTTAATAATGCCAGTAAAGAATGTGGACAAAAATTAGGATTCTAGGTTGATAAAAATGTTTTTCTAGCGCAGAATCTGGTTGAGTTAACTTACATGTATATCTTAATTCTTACACATATTGGTAAAACAAGCATTCTAAATAATTTCAGTAGAATAGGGCGTACATTTTCTCCCCAGATTTAGAGCATATTGTTTTTATATGACACACATTTTCTAAAATTGGACTACATGGTTATACATATATTTTTCAATTTCAATAATTGTCTTTTCAAAATACAGGATGCTAGATATGAAATTTGGGTATAATTGCTTGTACAGTTTCAGAAATTTTACTACTCAGTTTTGAAGCTTCCGCTAAGTTTATATAAACAGAGCTGAACCACTTGAACAATTTTACAAGAGGACTATTTAGGCAACATTAGTATGGAACTCAGTTAACTTTGTCCTCTGGTATTGGATCCAGTGACACACTTTTAGACCAAAAATACCCTTTTGCAACTCACCCATATCTAATCTAAGCAGTCTGACAAAGTTCCGTGAGTATTGGACTGAACATAAATGAATTCTAAAGCACAAGATCTATTACGGTTCTGTCTGATTTGACCTAGTGACAACCTTTTTCTTTTAACCCCGGTGACCTACTTTCAGTTTTGTCAAAAATTGTTATTGAAACAAAAAGCCTGGCAATTTCATGATCATTGGACTGAAATGTAGCTTCTGGGGCATACACAAATATTTGACTCAGTAATCTATTTGTCATTTGGAAATAATTTGTATTTGTTGCTATCCGGGTTCAAGTTTTGTCCACAGTGGACTCTAAGAATGTGGATGCTACAGCTCAAGAAAAACAATATAACCCAATGGCATGATCATCAGCCTCTTAACTTTGTCTCTGTTTTATAACGTCCCAGGAATTAGTACTGCTTCCACACCCATTGAAAATTTTAGAGATCTACATGTATATTGCCTTGGCTTAAACTAGATGTTGGCGATTCGCTCTAAATTACCCTTTACAACAACCCTTTACAAGATCACAAACACTCCAGTAAAGAACTGGTTGTTCGAGTTGGTTAACATTAATCTGTTCTATTATATTTGAAACACAGTGGAGTAAAAAGTCAAGTTCTCATATTGCTGGTTGTTAGAACTGTGTAGTTTTAAGTTTAATTCCCGTGTGAATTCAGATTTTGGCAGTTACGAAAGCACCTTACGTTCTGACACCCGTACTAATAAATTTAATTTATTAATACATGAACATTAATCATCATTAAATTAATAAACACTAGATCTAGGTTAATCACACGTTAAAAAAAAACCCAGCAGTCATTTACAAATTCACCTCTTTAAAAACGAAAAACAATTAATCAAACACAGTATACTTTAAACACTCTCTCTGCATGAATCGGTGAAGCGCTACGTCGGTGTACGCTCAAAATAAGGGCCGCTTCAGCGATTGATTCATAAATGTGTAAATTGATAAATTCCGTGGTGCAAATGACGTCATACGTCACGTGATTATAAGATCTATATTTGTCGCACAGCTACATTCCAGAAAGCACCTGCTAAGCGATGGCTTGGTACAGCCTAGAGCCGTGCGCATTACATACGCTTTGTACGATCTCTGTGCACCTAGAATACTGGTGTGCAAAGTATTTAAAGTCTAGAATAAAAAGCTCTGAAGAAGAAAGGTGTAAGAATGTCTAAGAAGGCAACGCAACCATTCCAAGTCGTTATAAATTTGTTTTAAAAAAAATAGCCTACTGTTGTGAAAAATCTCCATTGAAAACTTCCATGTCAACTCGGTATCGCCTTTCTCTTTTCGCCATAGATTGTGTGTTGAATTGTAATAAGACTTGTAACAATTACGGACAGATTGTAGGATTTAGAGTGTGCTTCTAATGGGTAATTATCAAACCATTTTCACCGAGAATTGTCCACAAATAGAACGTGCCGTAGTAGAGACGCTTGTTGTCGGAGAGAATTTTTCAGCGTGTCTGCAAACTTGTTTACGACGGCTATTTTTAAATACATACATAATGCGCTATATTTAGAGATGACGTCTGTGTAAGCGATAGGCTATCGTGTACCCATGTGGACGAAATGACTGTTTCAAAGGTTTGAACCGTTAAATAGCTCAGTCTTTATAGACATATTCATTATCACAAAGGCACAACTGTAAGTTATTTACGACACAAACTGGGTTGTTTACCGAATAATTAGAAAACTATGTTTTACCTCGTAAACCGGAACTGGGCCAGGAAGCAGTACAAGGCCGGAGGTATGCTTACGTCACCCCCATAGATCAGGATGATAACAATGAGAGCCTGGTTGCTACGCAACCAGGCGACTCAAAAATGGAGGAATATTCGTAGTTGTACTGTTGAAATGAGTGACTTATTGGAAAAAGTTATTCTTGCAAGAAAAGTGTATGGGATCAGCCTGTAAAGAATGTGATTAGATCTAGATCTAGTTTGTTTTAACTGGAAAGGTTAGTCTAGAGTAAAATGTCAGAGATAAGGTGCCTGGACGTTGAGCGCTGAACTAAGCCAATGAATTTCGATACAAAAGGATATCTTGACTTGGATTAACATGAACAGCGGAAATTACAGTCAGATGATAAAAGGTAAATATCTTTTATTGTGTCTCGTCTTTCCGTGTTCTGGTCTAGATCACAGGGATTTTTAGCGTTTTTTATGTTTTACATGTATATATAATACAAGGGATGCAACTGACATTATCGGCAAAGTCTACTTGTCATCACAAAAACACAAGTTACTTCGTCAATATTACAGATAATCACATAAGGTCTACTTTATCTAGCTCATTACACATTTTTCTAGCGAAAAATAACGTGGTTTCTTGACTAAACGTTCAATGATTTGTGCTACAGAAGCCGGTTTCTCGACAAATAGGTCGAAATTGTTTGGTCCGACATGGGTTCGTTCAGTGCGCTTGTCAGAGTAAATCTACTATTCTGTACAAGATCATGGCCAAAATACTTATCGGTTTGATAAAACAAGTAAATATCTTTAACCAACCTTCGTTGTTTAATAATAACACGAAGAATACAGCTCCAAATCGTCCGATGTTTGATCGATTCACTCAAATTTCAAGGAAGCAGCCATAATTGTTGTCACGTGATCAAAATGTATCGAGGCATTTCATTGGTCGGAACCAAAAATCCGACCAATGAAATGCCTTGATACATTTTGATCACGTGACAACAATTATGGCTGCTTCTTTGAAATTTGAGTGAATCGATCAAACATCGGACGATTTGGAGCTGTATTCTTCGTGTTATTATTAAACAACGAAGGTTGGTTAACAATATTTACTTGTTTTATCAAACCGATAAGTATTTTGGCCATGATCTTGTACAGAATAGTAGATTTACTCTGACAAGCGCACTGAACGAACCCATGTTGGACCAAACAATTTCGACCTATTTGTTGAGAAACTGGCTTCTGTAGCACAAATCATTGAACGTTTAGTCAAGAAACCACGTTATTTTTCGCTAGAAAAATGTGTAATGAGCTAGATAAAGTAGACCTTATGTGATTATCTGTAATATTGACGAAGTAACTTGTGTTTTTGTGATGACAAGTAGACTTTGCCGATAATGTCAGTTGCATCCCTTGTATTATATATACATGTAAAACATAAAAAACGCTAAAAATCCCTGTGGTCTAGATCTACCTGCCAGAGCAGACTTTCAAGCAAACGGCCGAGAAAACATCCTTTGAGAATGGAAATACACTTCTACCCACATGACGAAATATTAAGACTTGTCCAAATTGAAAGCATTTTGCGGACGACAAAATAGATCTAACTGTGAATCAAATATAGAAATTTGCTACTGGAGGGGTAGAAAATGTGGGAACAGGAGAAAATGCAGGTTACCATAATTTTCTCCTTTTCCCACAATGTTTTCTGAAGGACTCTTATTCAGGGTCGTTTTATCTGGGAATTATGTGGTAAAGGGTTAAAGGGGCATATTTATATTTTCTGTTGTGATTTTCAGTAAAACACAGATGTTGTGAAATGTAGTTTTCTGAGGAAAAGGTGTAATTTTAGTTTCAACCCTTTACCAAATGACAAAATTTTAGACTGGTCCAAATTCAAAGCATTTGCAGGCGAAAGTACAAATGTGGTTGAAATGATGGAATTTGTGTTTGATGGGGTAGAAAACATTGTGGGAAAAGGAGAAAATGTTGGTGAGAAAATGTTGGTTGCTAACATTTTCTCCTTTTCCCTCATGTTTTAAAGCCATCTTCAGGATGTTAACCCATAAAGCGCTGGAACCAACTTAAGTTGTTTTTGCGGACAGTGTAGATCAAGATCAGACTGCACAGAATGTGCAGTCTGATCTTGGATCTTTGCTGTCTGCTAATTGTTTGCACATTCTGGCCAAAACAAGCTTGAAATGACAAAATATCAAATGGTATTTCCTGTTTAAAGAGATCCATATTATTCATTCAGCATTTTAAGAGTTAAGACTTTGGATTTTGTGGTGAAGAGTTAGCCCCTTACCTCATGTCAAAAATCTTATTAATTCTAAATTACAGTGCAAATTAGAGCATTTGTCCTTTTAACCTTTTACCACTCAAACCCAAATCTCATTAACGTAGAGAAAAAAAACTCTTGAAAACATTGGGTAAAAAGGAGAACACGAGTTTGTAGCAAAAGTGGCTTTTCCCACAATGTTTCCTACCCTTCCTAAAAAGAATTTCAATTTCTGAGTCGCATTTATTTTGTTGGCTGCAAATACTTTTAAATAGGACTTGTTTAAAATTTTGCTGTCTGGTATAGAGTTACGAAGATAAAAAAAAACTTGTGGAAAAAAAGAGAAAATGCTGATCTTTCTTCATTTCTTAGGGTGGTTTGAAATTGTCTTTTTTTTTGAGGTACAGGATTAACTCTCTATCAAACAACAAAATTTAAGACTGGTCCAAATTGAAAGCATTTGCAGATGACTTTAAATTTTGCTAAAGTGATAGTGATTTTCTAAGAAAGTGAAGAAAACCTTGGTACCAGCATTTTCTCCTTTTCCCACAAGGTTTTCTAAAGCCTATATGCTCGAGGTTGTGAATACTTGGCCATGTGTGGTATAGGATTAAATGATGGGAAAGTCCCTTGGCACAAGGAAATTCCAAATGTAGTTTGTTGAGATCAGATTATGATGTCATCAAAAGTAGATCCCACATATTTGGTGGGCATTATTGTTCAAATTCCATGATGTTTTTCAATCCATCATCAAGAAAATGAAGTATAAGATCAAGTAGACATGTGTATTCTTTTAACACTTTACCACATGATAAATGTCTTGACTAGTCCAAATTTAGAGCATTTGCAAAGAACAAAATACTTGTGACTCAAAAGTTATTTTTTTTTTAAAGGATAGAAAATGTTATGGGAAGAGGAAAAATGCTGGTTAACAGAATTTTCTCCTTATCCCACAATGTTTTCAAATGGTTTACTGTATTTCTAAGAGTCGTCAGATTTCAGGATGGAAACCCGTCTGACAGATTTATATTCACACATTTTTTAGCTTCGCTGTTTTTTGAAAAAAATGTTGAGATAATGCCATAGGCCTGTTTTTGTCTCTGTCATTGTCCTGCAAAAACTTAGATGTTTTGTAATATCTCTGTCGTTACTGAAGATAATTATTCACTTCAAACTTGGAGTATTTGTTAACTATCAAAAGGGGAACCCATATAACATGGGCAGATAACCATCAAAATATCTTTGACACATTAATACCCCTTTTTCAACTAGAAATTTTTACTGAAAATCAAGCAATTGCAGCTGAGCATTGGCACCTTTATGTATTACTCTTGTTGTTTCACTTATAGATGGTCTAGCAAGGCTAAACCTGCTAGTCCAGTGGGTAACTTACAGGGACTTTAACTCTTTACCACATAATCCGGACTTTTAACAACCCTGTGAAAGAAGCCTATCAAAAACATTGCAGGAAAAGGAAGAAATGCTGTTAAAAAACTTGCATTTTCTCCTTTTCCACCAATGTTTTCTACCCTTCCCAGAACAAATTTTATTTCTTCAGCCACAATCATTTTGTTGTCTGCAAGTGCTTTTAATTTGGACCTGTCTAAAATTGTGTCATTTGGTAAAGAGTTAAACCAGGTCTCGTATTCACCAACCATTCTTAAGAAGTCTTATTCTCTGGAATTTTCCAAATTTGAATATGCAACTTCTGGTTGGCTAAACCATTTGGTTAAGCCAATCAGAAATTTTGTACTTTCAATTTTCTGAAATGTCCAGCTTAAAATTTTTGGATACACTATTGAGCCCAATTTTCTTTTTTGGTGATTTACCATCTCTCACTTTTGATCCATGTTGTTACAGGAGATCACTCCTTCCTTATAGCATTGCTTCTTCCCGTATAAAATCAGTACCCGTAGACTGCGCTAAGGAGAATTCTCTTTAGCTCAGGGGTTACTGTATTGGTCTTTTAAACCTCGATAAATGAGGATATTTGCCACAAGGGTTCGAATCCCAGCCATAGCGGTTTATATTTGAGCTATGCATTTGTTGCAAACTTTCATATTCGTAAGATGAGGGCTCGTCCAGGATTGGCCATTGAGCCATTTGTTGTCTGCCCGTTATTGAGCCATTTGTTGTCTAAATAATAGACTTACTTTCTAATAAGGCTCTCCGTCATCAAAATGATGACTTTTCTTAAAAGGGGGTGTGTTACAGGAGATAGATAACTCCTTCCTTACTGCATAGCTTCTTTCCATGTATAAAATCAATACCTGACAACTGCATTAGGGAGAATTCTCTTTAGCTCAGGGGTTAAGTGTATTGGTCTTTTAAAGCTCAATATACGAGGATATTTGCTGCACAGGTTCGAATCCCAGCCAGGGTGGTTTGTATTTGAGCTATGCATTTGTTGCGAACTTTCATGTTCTTTAGAATGTCAGAAAAGAAGTCAGTGGCTCTGAAAGAAATTTGTGTCAGAACTGATGTGAGAAAGCCAGGAAATGTGAAGATGAACTGACTCCTGAGATATGGCCTAAGCTGTTTAAAGGGTGTTAAACTGCAGAACAAACAAATAAAAAATTAATCCTTGACCAGGTAATCCTGACATTTAATGACCCTAAGGAAGAAGGCTTGTTGAAAACATTTTGGGGAAAGGAGAAAATGCTGGTAACCAGCACTTCTCCTTTTCCCAAAATCTTTCCTGCCAAATGAAAGACAGATTTCATGTTTAGGGTAACATTTATTTTGTCGTCTGTAAATGCTTTCAATTTGGACAAGGCAAAAATTTTGTCGTATGGTAAAGAGTTCAGCCTGAAAGTGCTTTCACAACTACATTTGCATTAGCAGCTGGTGTAGATCAAGATCAGACTGAACAAAACATGCAGTCTGATCTATGCAGTCTGATCTATGCAGTCTATTTTCTTGAAATACTAAGAACCCTGGAGAAAAGCCCTTTTGAAAACGTTGTGGGAAAAGGAGAAAATGCTGGTAACCAGCATTTTTTCCTTTTCCTACAATCTTTTCTACCCTTCACAAAACAAATTTGAATTTTTAAGCTGCATTTGATTTGTCATCTGCAAATGCTTTCAATTTGAACCAGTCTAAAATTTTGTCGTTCCGTAAAGAGTTATTTGGGTCTTTTTTTCTGCACTGAAAGTGTCTGTTGGGCCCAGACGGTGCTATAAGTGTTACAAGTATTTGCAGATGAAATATTGAATATGTACCAAAAGATAGGTTTGACTTCAGAAGGCAAGAAAACATTGTGGGAACTGGGGGAAGTACTGGCTACCACCATTTTTTCCTTAGGGCCAAGTCAATCAATCCAAGAGCCATTTATTTTAAAAACATTTTTCACAGGAGTTTTTTTTGATGCACAGGTTGGCCAATTAGACATAATTTTTGATGCACTGTGTGTAATTTTTAGAGCCGATCCTGCAGTGGCGTGCCCTCGGTAGAACTCTGCTTTTATCAACAATATAATAGAGGGCTTCTCAAGATATTTTGCATAAGGATAAAATGCTGGTACTACCATTTTCTTCTTTTCCCACAATGTTGTTTACAGTTTTACAAATAAATTTAACTGTTTTAGCTATATTTAGTTTGTGTAAATGCTCTCAATAACAAAATTCTACAACTTTGATATTTGGTAGAGGCTTGACCCTTGACTTTTTACCAAATATCAAGTTGTAGAATTGTCCAAATTGAAAGCATTGCAGACGACAAATAATATGTGACTAAAGTGTTGAGATTGGTCTTGGAAGGGGTAGAAACATTGTTGGAAAATGAGAAAATGCTGGCTACCAGCATTTTCTCCTTTTCCAACAATGTTTTCAGGGGTGTGGAAATACTATGTCTGACTCGGGAAAATTCAGCATCAACTGAGCACAAAGTGCTCAAGGTGAGCTTTTGTGATTGTGCTGTGTCCCTCATCTGTCGTGCATCATCTGTCGTCTGTTGTGTGGTCGTCAACATTTACCTTGTGTGCACTCTAGAGGCTACATTTTCAGCCAGATCCTCATGAAACTTGGTCAGAATGTTTGTCTGGATAAAATGTCAGACAAATTCAAAATTGGGTCACAATAAGTCAAAGAGTAGGTCACAGGGCTAAATCTTAGAAAAAGCTTTTGTGCATTATTTTTAGCCTGATAGTCATAAAACTTGGCCAGAATATTTGTCTGGCAGTGTGTCCACTGAATTTTCCAAATAGGGGTTTTTGTACTTCTTGGCTCGCAAAATTGGGGGTACAGAATTTTTCAACATTTAGATCTATTCATTGCAAAAATTGAGCCTCCTGTACCTTCTTCTTTAACATTTGTGTCACTGTAAGACAAGGTGGCCTAATCCCCACCCTCCCCTGTCTGGTTCGTAGGTTGTTCAACTTTTTCATTTCATAAAAATCATCCAAATTTTTTCGTCAGTATCAGATATTTTCTTGTTTTATACTGATATTTAAGCAGATTTATTGGTTAAAGTCACTAATAAAGCTGAAAAGACAATCAGAAGTGTCTCTGATCGGACAATATCCCAACTAACATTTTTTTGTGTCGTGGGTTTTCGCTTTCTGTTTTTTTTGCAGCGATCTATTTTTCATGTACCGTAGTTCGCCAATGTATTCGGACACCCTAGAAATTTGGACATGGTCAAAAATTTTCAAAAATTATTTATTTTGAGTCCTTACTCCGGACAGTCCAAAAAATGAATTTTCCTAAATGTTTGGACAGCCTGTAACATTAATTTTCCAAAATATCAGCCAGTAAATACATGTTTCTTTTTTTAGAAAATGTTTCCTATAATGATGGGCTGCATATTTTCACATTTCTGCATCGCTGATATATTGTTACGAACATGAATTCCTTAGAGTTGAGTAACTCAGCTGTTATTTTAAGTCATGACATAAGACAAAAAAAAATGCAACACTAATGTTGTCTTTGTTGAAAACTTCTCACCAAAACGAACAGTGTAGATTTAGATCAGAGATCAGACCAAACATTCTGCCTTGTGTGATCTTGATCTACACAGGCCGCTCAAGCAACTAGTTTTGAAAGGTGCTTGAAGAATTTAATATTTCTCGGCTTTTTGGTGTTGTGCAAGCAGTTTTTTCCTTTTTTCGTAACGAAGAGTTTAATATTTCTCGGCTTTCTGGTGTTATGCAAGCAGTTTTTAGCTCACCCGAGCACAACGTGCTCAAGGTGAGCTTTTGTGGTCATCCAATGTCCGTCATCTGTTGCATCGTGCATCGTCAACATTTACCTTGTGGACACTCTAGAGGCCACATTTCTTACTCAATTGACCTGAAAATTGGTCAGAATGTTTGTTTTGATGAAATCTCACATGAATTTGAATTTGGATCACATGGGATCAAAAAGTAGGTCACTAGGTCAAATTAAAGAAATACCTTGTAGACACTCTAGAGGCCACATTTCGTACTCAATTGACCTAAAAATTGATCAGAATGTTTGTCTTGATGAAATCTTGGATGAGTTTGAATTTATGTCAACTGGGGTCATAAACTAGGTCACTAGGTAAAATTAAAGAAAAACCTTGTGGGCACTCTAGAGGCCACATTTTGTGCTCAATTGACTTGAAAATTGGTCAGAATGTTTGTCTTAATTAAAGCTCACATGAGATTGAAAGTGGGTCACTTGGGGTCATAAACTGGGTCACTAGGTCAAATTAAAAAAATACCTTGTGGACACTATAGAGGCCACATTTCTTACTCAGTTGACGGGGAAGTTGGTCAGAATGTTTGTCTTGATGTAATCTAGGATGAGTTAGAATTTGGGTCACCTGGGGTCAGAAACTAGGTCAAATTAAAGAAATACCTTGTGGGCACTTTAGAGGCCACATTTCTTACTCAATTGACCTGAAAATTGGTCAATGTTTGTTTTGATCAAATCTCAGATAGGTTTGAATTTGGGTCACCAAGGGTCATAAAATAGGTCACTAGGTCAAATTAAAGAAATACTTTATGGGACTCTAGAGGCCACATTTTTTGCTCAATTGACTTGAAAATTGGTCAGAATGTTCGTCTTAGTTAAATCTCACATGACTATGAAATTTGGTCACTTGGGGTCATAAACTAGGTCACTATGTCAAATTAAAGAAAAACTTTGTGGACACTCTAAAGGCCACATTTTTTACTCAACTGACCTGGAAATTAGTCGGAATGTTTGTTTTGATGAAATCTCAGATCAGTTTGAATTTGGATTACCTGGGGTAATAAACTAGGTCACTATGAAAAATTAAAGAAATACCTTGTTGGCACTCTAGAGGCCACATTTATTACTCAATTGACCTGAAAATTGGTCAGAATGTTTGTCTTGATGAAATCTCAGATGAGTTTTGAATTTGGGTCACCCAGAATCATAAACAAGGTCACTAGGTCAAATTAAAGAAATACCTTGTGGGCACTCTAGAGGCCACATTTTTGGCTCAATTGACTTGAAAATTAGTTAGAATGTCTGTCTTGATGAAATTTAGAATGAGTTTTAAAATTGGGTCACTTGGGGCCATAAACTAGGTCACTAGGTCAAATGAAAAAAAAAAAAAAAAAAAAAAAACCTTGTCGACACTCTAGAGGCCACATTTATTCCTCAGTTGACCTGGTAATTGGTCAGAATGTTTGTCTTTTGAAATCTCGGATGAGTTCAAATTTGGTTCACCTGGGGTAATAAACTAGGTCACTAGGTCAAATTTAATGAATACATTGTGGGCACGCTAGAGGCCACATTTCTTACTCAACTGACCTGAAAATTGGTCAGAATGTTTGTCTTGATGAAATCTAGGATGAGTGCGAATTCGGATCACATGGGGTCATAAACCAGATCACTAGGTTACCAGCATTTTCTCCTTTTCCCACAATGTTTTCCAAAGGCTTCTTCTACAGGGTGGTTAAAACCCATGATTGTGTTGTAAAGGGTTAATTATATCTCGTCATTATGACCCTGGAGTGAAATTTCACCTATTGACTCAGGTAAACGATCCAGGGCCATCATGGCTCTCTTGTTTCCTTTTTTCGTAAGGTTTTCAAAAGGCACCTGCAGAACCGTGAAATTTTCCCTCCATAAACAGTATGAAAAAATTTATAAGAACCAAACCTCACTGTTTCTTTCCTTTATTTATCGGTATTAAATCCATTTATATATATAAAACTAGATCTAATGCAATAATTGTCGTATGCATTCCTTTTTGGAAGGCGAGAGCCTTCATATGTAATCACTCAGCTGTTTGCTGCAAATGTCTCTGAACAGTTTTATCCAACCACCTTTCAAATAGTTCGAAACATCTCAAGTACAAAAGGACAAAAACAGTTCCAGATCATTGTAAATTGAATCAGAACAACAGGGAGAAACTTCAAATTCACAAAAGGAATGAAATCAAATTCTTGAAAAACATAGTTTCAGGTAAAAGTAAAATATTTTGGATCAGTTTATTGTTATGATCATGTTGCCGCATCAATAAATAAATTGTGGTTGTAATAAGCCAATCGAAAGCAGTAAAATTGATGCCATTAGGACCTACTTTGTTCTACAATGTATAAATAATTAAACCAATCAGATAGCTTTTTGGAAGGTGACTGAATACGATTCACTCCTCTATTTCAAGAAAAATAGGTCCTTGTAGATCAACAAACAGACGCATCTGTTTCATTTGATGTGTGAAATTAACATGCGGGTAAAATGTCTGTGTAAGCCAATTACACTATCAGTGAATTTCAGAGTTAAGTGTTGTAGAATTTGCTCTAAATTTGAAATTGGTCTCCTTCCGCAGCTTCGACAATGGCCTAGTTTATCGCAGGTGAATAAGTATGGAAACACCTAAAACCACTCGAAAATCAAACTACTGTCATTACACCCAAAAACACTTTCCTTACAACAATAACTGTATGCAAATCGCTTTGATTCACGATTTTATTATTTTTTTTAAATAAGTCATTAATTAACGCTATCAATTGTAACTACATATTTTATTACTTTGATCCGCGTTAGGTGGAAGTATTTAATGTACTTTGATTACTTGTAGTAACGCATTGTGTTCCGAGAGTAAAGAATTTCCATAATCAAACAGTTAAAAATCTACATTTATGCTGCTTATCGCTGTTGTCCGGACCTAAAAAACATTACAGTGGCGACAATGTTTCGCACTCTCCGTATGCAGTAAAATAACCTGAAATGTTTGGTAAGCAGTTTCACTTTCGACTGTACGTCATCAGCTGGGTGGAGAACGGGGAGCAGTGGTTTTTCATGCAAATAGCATCGTTGATAATGATCAGAAAAGAGCTAATTTTGTGTCTACGACAAACAGTCTGATCTAAGAATTACAGCCTGCTCCGTAATTTTGTTACACCTCAAAAACCTAGTGATAAGACTTTCGACAGAGTTGAAAACCTTTATTCAAAATTATGTGCAACTAAAAACGCTCACCATTGGAGAAATGGTTAAGTTTCATTGTAAGATGCAAAGTGAAAATGAAACCGTAACCATGTATTTGACAGACTATAATTGATGTGGCTAAGTGAGTCTTATGAGTTTGGGACATTTTTAGATGAGCTGAGAGATTGTTTTGTCTGTGGGTAACAGAACACTTATTTCAGAGAAAGTTACTGTCAGAAGTAGAATTAACTGTGAAAAAGGCAGTTGATGTGTCTGTTACTTTGGAAGTGGTGGACAATGAGGCCACGGAAACCAAGGGCCCATGATTACAAAAGTCTTTACACAGTGGTTTAGGCGTGGTAAAACTAATCATGACAGACATCTTTCTACAAGAATGCAAAGTGTGTTAGCTGTAGAGGTCCGAAAAAGACTATGAAAGACTGAAATACGTTCACAGTCTAAGGCCAAACAGGACAAGAAAAATAAGGAAAAGTCCAAAATTCATTTGCTGAATGAACATCAAATTTTCAGTCAGTCTGAAAATGAAAATGAGGGAGAATAGCCACTTTTGAACCTAAGATCACCATCTAGCTCAGAAAGCAGTGCAGATTGAGAGTACAGATTGTGATATGAGATTAGATGCAGTGGCCTCGATGACTATTGTTTTGGAAAAATTCCATGCGTTATTCTTTTTTACCCATCCAGTACCTGTTAAACTGTGAATGATGAGTAGCTGACACCCTAATTGCACGCATGTTGTTTGACAATTGCAAATTATGCACCAATCAACGGATTACAGACTATTTTACAGAGATAATGTTGATCTATGTATTCGATTAAAGAAAGGCCGTGAGCATCTTATGATGCAATCAACAGGAAGCAATGGTAATAAATAATTGAGTATTGTCCATGACCTATCAACTTTCAGCTGAATTTTTTAATTGATCTTTTGAGTAAAAACAGTTATTAATTAAGAACAATGTTCCATGAAACTTTTATCTTTTTACATGTGCTTGATATGATCAGAGAACAAATTTAAAAATGAAGAATTTCTTACAAATTTCTGGGGATTAAAAGGAAAGCTGACAATTGTGAAAGTTAAAAAAAAAAATGATCATAAAGCTTATTAATCCTTTATCAAACAATCCATTGTACAGAATTTAACAATCTTGAGAAAGAAAGCTTCAGACAACATTGTGAATAAAGAAGCGTTTTCTTCTTTTCTACAAAGTTTTCAACATTTTAAAGACCAAATAGATTGTTCAAACCATCTTTATCTTGTCATCTGCAAATTTATGCAAGCTTTAAATTTGGACAGGTCTAAGACATTGTCATTGAAAAGATTTAACTGACATCATGGTCCACATAGACAGATAATTATAAATTCTAATTACAAATTAAAATGGTATTGGAATTGAATTTACAAATATTTGTGAAGATGGGTCAAGAATTGTTTCCATCATTATTATTGATTGATTGATAGTGACAGTGTGGTGTTTAACACCATTTTTAACATTATTTCAGTTATGTTGCGGTGGCCAATGCACCTATTCATGCTTTCCTAGAGTTTCTTTTACCAGTACTACACACAACATTCTTTTTAAGCCACTGGCTGCTTTCCCACAATGGGAGAGAGGAATGAATCCTTTGGCAATGACTATCATCATTCCTTGGAAAGAAATTGGCTGAGCTGGGGATCAAACCATTGAACCCCTGTTCTCAACTCCTGTATGCTGCCCACTGAGCTTAAGGGGCTCGGTCCATTATTATCATGAATATTTAACATATGCATTATCATGTTGAATTATTTATTCGTCTAAATAAAAGATAAAGTGAAAAGTTCTTTTATCCTTTGCGCAAAAATTTTACAAATAAAGTCTTAGCTAGCAATTTCTAATGTAAATGTAGACTTGTCCATTACAGACAATATGTCTCCATTATGCACAAATCTAAATTTACAGGCTTTAGATGTTTATTGGTTGTGTATGAAAATTCATCCTGACTCTAGGGGAATCCAACTTCTTTGATCAGGCTTGAATCCAATTTTTCAGCTTAGAATCCAACTTTTTCCTGCTTTGGATTCCTGGAATCCAACTTGCAAAATTTTAGTGAGAACACTGAAGTACTTTGAGTCATGTGAAACTTGAGCAACTGTGTTGCTGAAAACTTGCACAATATATAGAGTTCTAGACAAGGTAAAGTAACTCTCAAATATGGTCATCAAAAGAAAAGTCTACCATTGAGTGAGTGGAGATGACCAGTCCTTCTCTATTTGGAAGAAACTGGATAATGCTTTACTAGTCAACAAAATTTTAGCCTTGTCCAAATTGAAAGCATTTGCAGACGACAATTTTAATGTGGCTCAAATGGTGCAAATTTTCTTTGATGGGATAGAAAACATTGAGGGAAGGGGAGAAAATGCTGGTTACTAGCATTTTCTCCTTTTCCCACAATGTTTTCAAAAGGTTTCTTCCCCTGGGTCATTCACAGGGGGGGCATTGTGTGGTAAAGGGTTAATGGAACTCAAGCATGATTGGAAGAAAATTAATTGGACTCGCCAAGTTGGTTCTGTAGAGCAATTGTTGTCAAAATACTCTTCATTGTTTGATGCAAGTATTAGGGTAATGAAAGTTATTGCAGCGAAACTGACTTGAGTCCAAAATTTTGCAAGTTGTAAAAGTTGATAGAGATAGTGATATTCAGTGTATCGGCCAGCCCTGCGAAAGGTTGCAAGTTCTCTAAAAAAAAACAGAACCAAATGGTTCGACTCGAATAGTCCCATATACTAAGATCGAAAATATTGTGGCGAAAGGAGGAAATGGTGGTTGCCAGCATTTCTCCATTCTCGCAATGTTTTCTAGCCCTTTGAAGACCATTGCAATGAGTAAAGCAAAATTTCAATTTGGACAAGTCTTATTACATTGTGTACTTAAATTTCCTTGAAACTTGGTTTTACTTACCATGAGAAAGTTTAAAACATTGTGGCAACAGAAGAAAATGCTGGTAGTAAGCTTTTCTCCTTTTGACAAAATAATTCATAACTCTTTAACATTATTTACAGCCTTTGAGCCATTATCTATTTGTTTGCTGCAAATGCTTTTAATTTGACAGTCAGAAATTTTCTTCCCTGGTAAAAAGAATGATTTTTAGCTAAAAATTCTGTCTAGGGTTTTGGAAATAATAGTGCTTGGAAGATTAAGAAAAAATGTGTTATGAGAAACCATTACTCAAACAAGTAATGCTTTCTCTCTCCATAATGTGTTTATCCAAAAAGTGTATGAAGTGAGCATGGTAAAGATTTTTTAGTGTGTAAAGTCACCATTTTAGCCTTATCCAAACAATCCTGTCTAATGATTGATTGACTGTATGGTATTTAACATCGTTTTCAACATTATTTCAGTTATATTGCAGTGGCCAGTGCACCTATCCATGCTTTCCCGAAGTTTCTATTAGGCCTAAAAAAAAACAAATGTCTTGTTTCTGGTTATGCCTCCAAATTTTCCAGGGTCGATGGGTAGGAAAACTTTTTTTTTTTGAGAAGTTTTTTTTCAAATGTCTCTGAGGAAATTTGTTAAAAACTCCTGTTTTCATGTAGTTGTGAACCTTTTTATTATTTAACCCGTTCCCAAACAACAAAATTTTGGACTAAACCAAACTGAGACGGTCTGTAGAACAGAAATTAAATGTACCGCTCATGATGATTTCTGTTTTTGATAGGGTAGAAAACATAGCGGGAAAAGGAGAAAATGCTGGTTACCAGCATTTTCTCCTTTTCCCACCATGTTTTCAAAAGGACTCTTCTCCTGGGTCGTAAAAACCAGGGATTGTTTGGGAAAGGGTTAATAATTTGTAATTTTCATTTAATAGGCAATATATGTGTTTTGAAGGATGGTATAAACCATTTTAATAAAAAAACAGAATTCTTTTAACAGTACTCTTAGTTTTGAGTGGTGTCATTTTACAGCAGACTATAACATGGGTCGTAAAGCTGAAGACTGAATGACAAACATTGTGGACCCTGATCTGATGGCTCTTCTTGGGGCAGCCTGATTTGGGTCCACAGTGTTGCTTATACCTGACTGCCTGAAAACTTACTGTAATATCAGTAGGGTAATATAATTAGCAACAGCATGAGAATACCTGCCTTGCACCATATTAAAGCAAACTACAAAAGTGCAGATCAACAAACGTATCCATACCGTCTGATCAGCACATTTGTAGTACACTTCTTGGATATGGTTGAAGTCTATCTTGCTTTGAAACCACCCACATGTTTTGTCATGACATGTCTCTGACAGCTGTCTGCTAAAATTATAAAGTGTTAGCAAAGAATTCTGTCAATGGTATAAGATACAGACCGGGAAAAAAAAAACTGATCAAAATCAGTCGGATCTTGTTTACCCTGCATTTATTTTCTCAGTCATAAAATCCAAACACAACCAACTGTCATTCCTAATTGGCCAGTACTTTCAGAATTTTGATAATTTTAGGAAAGTGTCAGAAATTGCCAAGTTTTTTCGCAGTGGGACATGGACACAAAAATGTTACAGCTATTTTGCCAGACGAGACAGGAGACAAGACATCATATGTCGGCTTCCTGGTCTACACGTATAAAGATTCATACAATCGCTAGATCGCATCTTTCAAGACTTTTGATTTTTATATTGGGGCTAATGGAAAACGAAAGTAGCCACTTGCAGAGCATTTAATTGACTGTACAAATCCTTTTGCATACGGATGGAGTTCTTCTAACACACTGTTTATTTTTCTGGAGTGTATCAAACACATGATCATGTCTTTTTGCCCCTCATGATCACATTTTTCGAGGTGAATGGTCACAAGACGAGTGGGCTCGAGAAACGACGCCATTTCGGGGGGAGTAACTGGTGACTGGCACTGACCGGTAAATTCCGGTACCGGACTAAAAACCGGGACTCAATTATGGGTCACGGAAGCTTGGAGAATTTTCTGATAGGCAACAGCCGGAAAAAAAGTTTGAGTCGGCGAGTTTTCGGCACACACGGTCGGGTAACCGGAAACAAGACATTTTTTTTTCTAGGCCTTACCAGTACTCCGCACAATATTCTTTCCAAGCCACTGGCTGCTTTCCCATACAACCATCATCTAAACAATGGTCAGCGGTGAGAGAGGAATGAATCCTGTCGCAATGACTATCATTAATCCTCGGAAAGAAATTGGCTAAGCCGGGGATCGAACCAGCAACCTCCTGTTCTCAAGTCCTGTATGCTACTGACTGAGCTATGGGGCTTGGCTCAATCCTGTCTAAATGACCAACAGAAAGAAACATCTTCTTTACACCATAAGAAAAGGATAAAATATGGGTAATCAGCATTTTAATCTTTTCCAACAATGTTTCACGAAAAAGATATGTTTTCCTGTTGAGAGCAAATAGGGAAATAGAGCAATCACGTTTTACGAGCCACTGATGTGTTTTACAAAAAGGTTTTCAACCTCTGCTTGTAAGCTTGCTGTTGGAATGTTGGAACACATATTATGCTCTATAAATCAAATTCGCTTTTGAAAATATAGAAAACATTGTGGGATGTGGAGAGAAAGTATAAGTATCTGGCAGTATCTCCAGTGCCGTATGTTTTCAGATACTCATGAAAGTTTGTCAGAATGTTTCTCATAATGATATGTCCAATGGGTTTGAAAAAGGGTCATGTCAAATCTTAGAAAAACCTTGTGTATACTCTAGATGCCACTTTTTCCGTTAGATACCCATGAAACTTGGTCAGAATATTGGTCTTGATGCTATCTTGGACAAGTACACAAATGGGGCATGTCAGGTCAAAAACTAGGTCACTAGGTCAAATCTAAGAAAAAACGCTCTAGAGGCCACATTTTCCGTCAGATACACACTAAAATTGGTCAGAATGTTTGTTTTGATATGTCAGATAAGTTTGAAAATAGGTCACACCAAGTCAAAAACTAGGTCACTAGGTCAAATCTTAGAAAAACACTGTGTATGGTCCAGAGGCTACATTTTCTGTCTGATACTCATGAACCTTGGTCAGAATGTTTGTTTTGATGACATCTCAAATGAGTTCGTAAATTGGTCATGTCAGGTCAAAAACTAGATCACCAGGTCAAATCTTAGAAAAACCTTGTGTTCGCTCTAGAGGCCCCATTTTCAGTCTGATACTCATGAAAAGTGGTCAGAATTTTATCCTGATGATATCTTGGACAAGTTTGAAAATAGGTCATGTCGGGTCAAAAACATGGTCACAACATCAAATCATAGAAAAACCTTGTGTACGCTCTAGAGGCTACATTTTCAGCTGGGTACTCATGAAACTTTGTCAGAATCTTTGTCTTGATGATATCTTGAACAAGTTTAAAAATGGGTCACATCAGGTTCCTAGGTCAAATCTTTGACAAAGCTTGTGTGCGATCTAGAGGCCACATTTTCAGTCGGATACTCATGAAACTTGGTCAGAATGTTTGTCTTGATAATATTTCAGACAAATTTGAAAATGGGTCACGTCGACAGAAAAACTTTTAAAATCTTATCAAAATATTGTTTACGCTGTAGAGGCCGCATTTTTAGTCCAATACTCTTGAAAGTAAGTCAGAATGTTTGTCTTGATAATATTTCGGATGAGTTTGAAAATGATTTATGTTGGGTCAAAAACTAGGTCACTAGATCAAACCTTAGAAAAATCTTGTGTACGCTGTAGATAGAGACCACATTTTCAGTCTGATACTAATGAAACTTTGTCAGAATGTTTGTCCTTATGACATCTCAGTCCAGACTGAAAACTGGTCACGTTGGGTCAAAATCTGGGTCAATACGCCAAATCTTAGAAAAACCTTGTGTGCGCTCTAGAGGCCACACTTCCAGTTGATAGTCATGAAACTTTGTCAGAATTTATGGTCTGATAATATTTCACATGAGTATGAAAATGGGTTATGGGTCAAGAATGCGGTCACCAGGTCATATCTTTGAAAAACCTTGTGTATGATCTAGAGGCCACATTTTCAGTCCAATACTCTTGAAAGTTGGTCAGAATGTTTTTCTTGATATCTCAAACGAGTTTTAAAAATAGGTAATACTAGGTCAAAAACCAAGTCACCAGGTCAAATCTTTGGAAAACCTAATATTTCCTCTAGAGGCCGATTTTAATACTCATGAAAAGTGGTCAGAATCTTTGTCTTGATGATTTCTTTGATAATTTAGAACAAAAATCCTGTCTGGCCAAAAACTGGAAAATCAGATAAAATCTTTAAAAAAAACCCTTCTGTTCAACAGACCACATTTTTAGTCCAATACTCATGAAAATTGGTCAAATGTTTGTCTTGATGATATCTTGGATGAGTTTGAAAATGGGTCATACCAGGTAAAAAGCTAGGTCACTAGGTCAAATATTTGGAAAACCTCGTGTTTGCTCTAGAGGCCAAACTTTCAATCAAATAGTCATGAAAAGTAGTCAGAATGTTTATCTTGATGATTTCTTTGATGTGTTTGAAAGTGGGTCACATTGGGTCAAAAACTAGGTCACTGGATCAAATTTTTGAAAAACCTTCCTTTCACTTCTTTCTAGATGAGTGTGAAAATGGGTCATTTCTGGTCAAAAAAGTATGTCACCTGGTCTAATCGTAGAAAAACCTTGTGTACACTGTGGAGGCCTCATTTTTATTCCAGTACTCATGAAAGTTGGTCAGAGAGGTCTGATGATTTTCAGGACAAGTTTGAAAATGGGTCAAAAAGTAGGTAACTGGGTTTAATCTTTAAAAAACCTTGTATATGCTGTAGAGTCCACATTTTCAGTCCAATACTCATGAACATTGGAATGTTTGTCTTGATGATTTCTTTGATGGGTTTGAAAATGGCTCACACTGAGGCAAAAACTAGGTCATGGAGACAGATCTTTGAAAAACCTTGTGTACCCTCTAGAAGCCACATTTTCAGTCCAATACTCATTAAAGTTTGTTAGAATGATTATGTTATCTAGGAAACAGTTGGAAGTAGGTCATGTTTGGTCAAAAAGCTCAGGTGAGCAACTTCGGGGCCATCATGGCCCTCTTGTTATAGGGATATTTACTACATTTGGAATACATTGTATATTAAGCCTATTCTAAACTTGCCTTCCAACAGTACTTTCAGTACTTTGATTATTTTGGTTGCATGGAATCTTTTCTGAAGAAAAAAAACAGGCAGACTTTTTTTCTGCTGACTACACAAATTATGTGACAAAGCTGCCCAGGTGTTCCTGAAATAACCATTCCTAAATGCAAAAAGACACTATCAGCTAGTATAAAGTAGGCATGATATACGCTTATTACATGGTCATTTTATGTCGATTGGAGGTCAGCATCAGCATGTAACCTGGGGGAGTGTTTACAGAAACAGGTGCTTTACAACCCACTGGCTCTGGATGTTTTCCATGTTATATCATACCCATAATCCAAATTTTACTGCAAACATTTGTGTACCCGCGACAGGCGTGAAATATTGTTGACAGATGGCTCTTTGATGATGGCAAGATGGCAGAGTTTAAAATGTTGGTGTACGGTTTAGATAGAGATCAGATTATAGAAAATGTGTGGTCTGATCTTAGATATATACCATCCACTACTGAACTATGACTTTAGAAAGTTACTGCTTTTAGGTCTAAGAAATTAAGAAATATTTAAAACACATGCTTTTAAGATTGAAAACACGCTGGAACTCTAGATTATATTACAGTTTTGACCACCACCTCCCCAAATTGGTGCTATAATGCTATAAATAGATCTAAATTTGTCTGATTTTACTGTTATTATTTCAGGACACACACATTTGGACAACAAGGTAAAACCTATTATTTCGGCCACCCCCTTTTTATTATACGCCCGTCGAAGACGGGACGTATTATGGGATCACCCGTGGCGGGCGGGCGGCGTCCAGTTCTTTGTCCGGAGCATATCTCCAAAACTATACTACCTAGGGTTATGAAATTTCATGAGTGGATAGGTCTCATCAAGGGGGAGTGCAGTGCACAGGAATCATAACTCTTGCTTCCTTAATTTTTGAGTTATTGCCCTTTGTTGTTTTTCATACTTGAATTTTGTCCGGTGAATATCTCCAATACTATACTACCTAGGGTTATGAAATTTCATGAGTGGATAGATCTCATCAAGGGGGAGTGCAGTGCACAGGAATCATAACTCTTGCTTCCTTAATTTTTGAGTTATTGCCCTTTGTTGTTTTTCATACTTGAATTTTGTCCGGAGCATATCTCCAAAACTATACTACCTACGGTTATGAAATTTCATGCATGGATAGATCTCATCAAGGGGGAGTGCAGTGCACAGGAATCATAACTCTTGCTTACTAAAATTTTTCAGTTATTGCCCTTTTTTGTTTTTCATACTTGAATTTTGTCCGGTGAATATCTCCAATACTATACTACCTACGGTTATGAAATTTCATGTCTGCATACATCTCATCAAGGGGGAGTGCAGTGCACAGGAATCATAACTCTTGCTTCCTCAATTTTTCAGTTATTGCCCTTTCTTCTTTTTCATACTTGCATTTTCTCCGGTGAATATCTCCAAAACTATACTACCTAGGGTTATGAAATTTCATGCCTGCATACATCTCATTAAGGGGGAATGCAGTGCACAGGAATCATAACTCTTCCTTCCTTAATTTTTGACTTATTTTCATACTTGAATTTTGTCTGGAGCATATCTCCAAAACTATACTACCTATGGCTATGAAATTTCATGCGTAGATAGATCTCATCAACTGGGAGTGCAGTGCACATGAACCATAACTCTTGCTTAATTTTTGACTTATTGCTCTTTCTTTATTTTGAAAATTTAATTTTGTCCAGTGCATATCTTCAGAACTATACTAGCTAAGGATATGAAATTTCATGTGTGGATACATTCCATCAACGGGAAGTGCTGTGCATATAAATTTCAACTCTTGCTTGCTTAATTTTTCAGTTATTGCCCTTTCTTGTTTTTTTTTCAAACTTGAATTTTGTATGATGCATATCTCTCAAACTATACTAGATATGAAATTTTAGGGCTGGATACATCTCATCAAGGGGTAGTGCAGTGCACATGAAATATAAATTGCTTATTTTTAATGCATCAGCATTTTCTCCTTTTCCCACAATGTTTTCTACCCTTTCCAAACCAAATTTCAATTTTTGAGTTACATTTAGTTTGTAAACTGCAAATGATTTCAATTTGGACTAGTCCAAACTTTTGCTGTGTGGTAAAGAGTTAATAGTAATACAATAATAAACAAGAGTTCCGTCAACACAAATACACTGCCATTATCTTCAATCAACAGTAAAAAAAATATTCTGCACTACTATTTTTCTATACCTCCCCTTTATCATTATTATGCCCCAACTTTACAACTTGGGGTAAGACGGGCATATCTTGCGACAATTTGCCACTCTTGTTCAGATGATAATTTCCTAAAGATTCGGACACTAAAGAAATTAATTATTTTTTTCTGTCCAAATACATTAGGGAATTACGGTAGGTTAAGTTTTGGAAGGTTATTTTCGCATGACTTGACATAAATTTGTAAATAGGGTAGCAGGTAACTTCAAAGTTCGTCATTTGTGCACTAGATCAGCAGATTAACATCATTATCTAATTTTTCATTAATGACTTGATTAGCTGTGATAAGTGATGCATGCTTCCTTAATACTTGATACAGATTGTTTATGTTGCAGCATAAATCTTTTAAGATTCATATAAAGGCATTACTTGTCACCATTCAGATTAGTTATTTTCCTGGGAGGGCCACGTAAAAAAGTTGAAAATCTACAAGGTCGGTTATCTCTTTGCCAAATGCTATGCAGTCAAAATTTTGCTACGCATCGATAGATCTAAAATGCAAAATACTGGCCTAAATTCATCTAGACTGAGTACTGGTCTCAATCTGATAAATGAACATATTGATACCTTCATCCGGATTCCAGTCTACGAACACTATGGTAAAAATAAAGTTGTGCAAAAATAGTGTGTTTCTATATTTGGTCCATATTTTTCATTTAGCAACCTGACTGACTTACCGGATATCTTTTTGCATCAGTCATCAATGATGAAATTTATGATTTTTGGCATCCATTTTGTGTACGTTCCTGCACGTATATGGGTGTTAAGTTGTACATAATTATTTCAAAATTTACATGATATACATACATTTTTATGTGATGGCACACACTGTCTGGATAAAATCTGGAACAAGTTTGAAATTGGGTTATGTCTGGTCAAAAGGTAGGTCACTAGGCCAAATCTTAGGAAAACTTTGTGTGCACCCTAGAAGCTACATTTTCAGCCTTATACTCATGAAACTTTATCAGAATGTTTGTCTTGATAAAATCTTGGACAAGTTTGAAATTTGGTCACATTGAGTTTAAAAGTAAGTCACAGGTCCAAAGCTTATAAAAAGCTCGTGTGCACTCTAGAAGCCACATTTTCAGTCTGATATTCATGAAACTTGCTCAGAATGTCTGGATATAATCTTGGACAAGTTTGAAATTGGGTCAAGTTGGGTCAAAAAATTAAATCTTAGAAAAATCTTATGTGCACCCTAAAGGCCACATTTTCAGCCTGATACTCATGAAACTTGGTAAAAACAATAATTATTGTCTTGATTAAATCTCAGACAAATTTGAAAGTGGTAGACGTCAGGTTAAAAAGTAGGTCAGCGGACCAAATCTACGAAAAACCTTGTTTACACTCTAGAGGCCACATTTTCTGCCTGATAGTCATGAAACTTAGTCAGAATGTTTGTCTTAATAAAATCGTGGACATGCTAAAATTTAGGTCATGTTGAGTTAAAAAGTAGGTCACGGGATCAAATCTTAGAAAAACATTGTGTGCACTCTAGTGGCTACTTTTTCAGCCTGATACTCATGAAACTTGGTCAGGATGGTTGTCTTGATAAAGTCTTGGACAGGTTCAGACTTGGGTCATGTCGGGTCAAAAAGTAGGTCACGGCCACATTTTCAGTCTTATACTCATGAAACTTGGTCAGAATGTTTGTCTGGATAAATTTCAGAAAAGAATGATACTGAGTCATGTCAGGTTAAAATTTAGGTCACAAGGCCAAATCTTAGAAAAAACTTGTGTTACTCTAGAGGCCACATTTTGCACCAGATTCAAAATTGATAAACAGGCTAAATTGGTCAAAAAGTAGATAACTTACGCTTATGCATTTTACATCATAATGACCAGCCTTATCAATCCTAGATGACCTTAATCAGGTGAGTGCTTTAAGGCCAATGGCCCTCTTGTTTCAGTTTAGTTGTCTGCGGAAAATATGAGGAAAATTTTGAAACAAATATCTGTTGTATATGACCAGTGGAATACATATGTTCTCACTTTGTACAAAATGACATTTGAAATGATAAACTGTGTCTTGAGATGATCTCTAATTTCTGGAAACCCAAATACACATTTTGCCTTTCTCCATATTTACTGCATGCAACAAAATCGGTAAAATATTGCAGCTGTTTCTGCATGTCAATTTTAATTGCTTTGAAAAATGTCTGAACACCTTCAAGATCATCATTTGGATTAAAAGAATTTTATTAGTACGGTAGATTCTGCTTATTTTCAACTCCTATTTGTCAGAGAAAATTTTGCAATAAAGCGGTCGTACCGATAAACCATTGCCATTTTTCAAAACCGGAAGTCAGGCAAGAGATGCAGATGATTGTTTCCTCCTGAAGACAGACACTCAGCACAGGGATCGCAATCATTTTATAAATTCAGAATTTTGTAAAGTATATGTATTTTAAAATAAATCGGTGTAAAAACTTCATTTCTTTAATTTCCTATATCAAGTGCATATAGCGCCCAAAAATAATCCTTGCTGTTGGCGATGGAAATCCTTCGTTTCACATGAAATATAAAATAAACTAATTAAAAATACCAGTTTCAGGTCATCTAACAATTGCTACATGTATGTATGTTATATTCTTAACACAACATGAACAGGTGTTAGGCACCTTTGTAACCCCCTACTTGCCACCTGTGCGGTGGAATGGGTGGGTATATTCTGTGTGGCGTCATAGACTGAATGCCGTACGGACGATTCCATTTTATCGTATGAATTTGAGCCATACCATTCAAACCAGACGTTGATAATGAAACTGTTTATGTTTGTCACACTGAAATTTTAAGCCAGTATACATTCACACCTGTCGTCAAATTGTATGTGACAAATTGGTTTATCAAGGAACAACTAACAGAGACAAACTGTTTCATTTCTTTTTCCTTGTTTGTTATGATCTGACAAGTGATACGCTGTTACTGTCGGTCTTTCTCTTTAATAGGTGAAGAACTGAAATCAACTTCACTTGCTTTCACGGAAAGTGTAGATCAAGATCAGATTGCACAGAACATGCAGTCTGATTTAAGATCTACTCCAGATCTTATTTTTTTGTACATATTGTGACTAAAACAACATTGAAATAGACACATTTCCGCCATTTTTTCTACTTGAATATTTCGCTTTTATTTTATCAGTGCTCTTGGGGTTATGTGCACAACGTGGTGACAGTTAGTCGCTTAACTGCCCTGTTTTCAGTTAATATGAAGGTAAACAACCAGTGAAGTTAACTGCATAGCAAATTAACGCTGCAGTGCTGTCAAACAGCCACTGATTAAACAAGATCCTGTTTCAAAATGTCAGCAAATTGGAGTTTTGCAACCGTCATTACGCTTTGTAAAATGAAAAGGATAACATCAAACAAGGCAAGAATTCATGTCTTTTAGTATTAAATCATGTAAAAGATAATCCAAGGTCAACACGCACTCGTTATTTCTATGAAGTAGCAATGATTTATAACCTGAGTCTTTGTACACTTTGATATTTGACTTTTATCAACACATGAAAATTATTTCTTGTGGAAAGATTGTAATTTTTCTCTACTCTACGCCACAAAATTGCTAATAAACACTAGAAGTTCTAATCTTTTGCAAGATTTGTGTTGCAAAAAGCAGAAATTTTTCAATTTACGGGTTTCCGATTAACTGTTTAAATTTACGTTGTCTAAATAGGAAAAGGATTGGTGCTGGGCCAATTCTTGCTGAAAGCCGAAAATCCTGATAAACAGGGTTGCGATTTAGTGGAATCCACTGTATCATTTTAGCACCAATTCAGAGATCTTTGACGACAATGTCACACACATGAAATTGTAGCCTTTGATCTGATTTTAAACAGCTTCAGTGTGAAATTGGCTGTGATTTAACACCTCTGCTGGAAGCTGTCTCAATCCAAAAGTTTTCGATTCAGTGATCAATTGGTGTGTAAAATCAGAGAAAATGTTGTTGTTGATTTTTTATGCAAATGGAAAGTGAGAAGTCTGAGACTCTGGAACTATTCAGCGACACCAAATATATATCTAAAATAGAACATGACAAGAAATATGACAAAAACATGTTTTTCAACAAGGCACGGTTAAAAGAATTCTAATGGTTGAATGGCGGATGATTGTAACACAGTTTTTTGTAAGGTTTGTCAAGAATATCCCTGTATTGCTACCGTGTCACTTTATGTATGCCATTTAAAGTCATTTTGTTTTGGACAAGTGAGCCACACTGGCTGACAAGTAGGTTTTTGTAATTTACTTGCCTGCGGACAAGTAGAAATTTCTAAGATTTCCAGGCCCCTGGTTTTCAAAGACCTCTACCTCAGGGTTGTTAAAAATCATGATTGTGTGGTAAAGAGTTAAAATGCCTTTGTGGGCAGTGTAGATCAAGATCAGACTGCAAAGAATCTGAACTCTGATCTTAGATCTACACTGTCTGATAAGGAGATATCTTTTCTCCAAAGTTGTCCACTGGCTTGAAAGTTTCATTTCTTTTATTTAGCAGGATAAGAGTTAAGTGATGACTTGCTTACAGACTTCATATTTGTGTTTTTTATCCACTGGCAAATTTTAGCTAGTGGCTTTTTTTCCACTGGCAAAATAAATGTTAGACTGGCATTTTTATCATGCCCTTCAGTGTTTATTCTAGACAGGGGCGATTGCGTGATTCACGCTTAGATTGTGTAGGTTCCCCTAATATTGCAACTTAATTGGCAACAAAGCACACACATTGTTTTAAGGAAAGAAAAGATGTGAGAGATGCAAAAAGGTTACATCTATAATATTTATATACTCAAAGGAAAGTGTACAAAGTTTTCATTACAAAATCGCCTGAAAAGAAGGAAGGGAGGTTACCAATGACACTTCCAGATAACCAGATTCTATTTTCTAGATCACTTGCAGACAAATTTTGCAGAACAAGCACAAAATCTTATTTCTCTTCATATTCAAGCTATGAAAAACATACAGTTGTTATATTCAGGTTTTAAAATCATTTTGCCGAGCCCCCATAGCTCAGTGGGTAGCGTACAGGACTTGAGAACAGGAGGTCGCTGGTTCGATCCCCGGCTCGGCCAATCTCTTTCTGACGATTGATGATAGTCATTGCGACAGGATTCATTCCTCTCTCACGGCTGACCATTGTTTCGACGATGGTTATGTGGGAAAGCAGCCAGTGGCTTGGAAAGAATATTGTGTGTAGTACTGGTAAAAGAAACTCCAGGAAAGCATGGATAGGTGCACTGGCCGCCGCGATGTAACTGAAATAATGTTGAAAACGGTGTTAAACACCATACAATCAATCAATATTAGAATCATTTTCTTTGACACTAGTCACAATATAACCTGGAAAAATCTGTGATCATTTATTAGTCCCCTACTGGCGAACCCAAAGGGGACTTCAGGTTTGCACTCTGTCCGCCTGTCTGTCCACCTGTCCGTCTGTCCGTCACTCCGGCAATTCAGTTTTCCGGACTTTTTGTCTAAACGCTGGTACATATTGAGCTGTGTTTTGGTGTGTAAGTCACCCACCATCACTTACAGATCAAGTTCGAGTTTCGTTCCGGTCCACTGGTTTTTCACGGATTTACGGGCCTTGGACTTACAAAATTTCACTGATAAATCAGTTGTCCGGACTTTTTTCCTAAACGCTGGTAGGTATTGATCTCAGATTTGCTGTGTAACTCAACCACCATACTTACGGATCAAGTTCGACTTTCGTTCCGGTCCACTGGTTTTTCACAGATTTACGGGCCTTGGACTTACAAAATTTCACTGATAAATCAGTTTTCCGGACTTCTTTTTTTTCTAAATGCTGGTAGATATTCACCTGACTTTTGCTGTGTAAGTCAACCACCATTACTTACAGATCAAGTTCGAGTTTTGTCCCGCTCCACTGCTTTTTCACGCATTTACTGGCCTTAAACTTACAAAATTTCACTGATAAAACATTTTTCTGCACTTTTTTTCTAAACGCTGCTACATATAGAGCTGATTTTTGGTGTGTACATCAATCACCATGACTTACACATCAAGTTCGAGTTTCGTCCTGCTCCACTGCTTTTTCACGCATTTACGTGCCTTGGACTTACAAAATTTCACTAATAAAACATTTTTCCGCACTTTTTAGCTCACTTCGTGCTCAGGATGAGCTTTTGTAATCACTCACCGTCCGTCGGCATCCGTCCGTCATCCGTCCACATTTTTTTGTTTACACTCTAGCATCTACAAATATTAACCAATCAGCACCAAACTTGGTCAAAATGTATATGACCATAAGATCTCGGATGAGTTCGATTATGGGTCTAATCGGACCAGAACGACTGGAGTTATTTGCCCTTGAATTAGAAAAATTGCTATACTTGACTTTGTTTACACTCTAGCATCTACAAATATTAACCAATCAGCACCAAACTTGGTCAAGATGTATATGACCATAAGATCTCAGATGAGTTCCATTATGGGTCTACTCGGACCAGAACAACTAGAGTTATTTGCCCTTGAATTAGAAAAATTGCTATATTTGACTTTGGTTATTATTTGTAGATGCTAGAGTGTAAACAATCAGCACCAAACTTGGTCAAAATGTATATGACCATAAGATCTTGGATGAGTTCGATTATAGGTGTAATCGGACCAGAACGACTGGAGTTATTTGCCCTTGAATTAGAAAAATTGCTATATTTGACTTTGTTTAGACTCTAGCATCTACAAATATTAACCAATCAGCACTAAACTTGGTCTAAATATATATGACCATAAGATCTCAGATGAGTTCCATTATGTGTCTAATCGGACCAGAATGACTGGAGTTATTTGCCCTTGAATTAAAAAAATTGCTACATTTGACATTGTTTACACTCTAGCATCTACAAATTTAAACCAACCAGCACCAAACTTGGTCAAAATATATATGATCGTAAGATCTCAAATGAGTTTGATTGTAGGTCTAATAGGACCAGTTATTGCTGTGTCATGGAAAAAGGGGGCTTAACATATATTTTCATTGTGGACCAATATCTCTTTAACTACAGGACAAAATGTCATGAAACTTCATCTTTTTATTGTTTATTGCAAGCCACAGACAATAGTTATTTATTTTTATTTCATGAAACACCATGTCATGAAGAAAGGGACTACATGTTTAATTTCGTCATGGACCAATGACCATCTGTTTGTCCATCTTTCAGGACAGATATCTTCGAAAATCCTTGACAAAAACTAATAGAAATTCATACAGGTGTTCCTAATGATGTCTGCTGATATTCATTGGTTTTTTTTTTCCTTTTTGATATCAAATACTGTCTCATAGGAAAAAGGGGCTTCATGTATATTTCTGTTAAGGATCAATATACATGACAGGCATATTCCTTGGGTGAAGTTCTACCAAAGTTGTTAAAAGAATTGAATTAACCCTTTAACTCCAGGGGTCACAATTTGGGACAAAATTGTATATAGAGCGAACTTTAAAAATGTTTTTGTCTGAAACTAGAAGGCCTAGAGCTTTGATATTTGGTATGTGGCATATTCCTTGGGTGAAGTTCTACCAAAGTTGTTAAAAGAATTGAATTAACCCTTTAACTCCAGGGGTCACAATTTGGGACAAAATTGTATATAGAGCGAACTTTAAAAATGTTTTTGTCTGAAACTAGAAGGCCTAGAGCTTTGATATTTGGTATGTGGCATTTCCTTGTGGACTTCTACTAATTTTGTTCAAATGATGCCCCTGGGTCAAAACAGGACATAAAGGTATACAGAATGAACTTTAAAAGTCTTGTTCTATTGAACCCTTTACCACACAATCCCAAGTTTTAATGCCTGTGAGAAATAAGGCTCTTGAAAATATTGTGGGAAAAAGAGGAAATACTTGTAACCAGCATGTTTTCCTTTTTCCACAATGTTTTCCACCCAACCAAAATCAAATTTAAATTTTTGAGTCACATTTATTTTGTTGTCAGCAAATGGTTCGAATTTGGACAACTCTTAACCCTTTAAGCGCCTTTCACTACTATAGTTGCCTTTGTGTCTTAAGTGTAGATCAAGATCAGACTGCACGAAATGTGCAGTCCGATCATTGATGTATACTGTCTGCTTTGTTGAAACACTGCAGACAAAAGGCACCCACGCAGTTGTCATCATCTTGGACTCAGTCTGGAATGAAAATGGCCTTTGGGTTAAAGGATTAAATTTTGTTGTTTGTTAATGATTTGAGCCAAGCCTGTTAGCTCATTACCTACAGGGCTAGCTATGCAGGGATGTCAAGTTTAAATCTCAGTCGGGCCAAGCACTCAGGTAACCAGGATTTTTTAAACTTTTTCCACAATGTTCTCTACCCATCCCATATCCAAGTTCATTTTTTGAGACAAATTTATTTTGTTGTCTGCAAATGCTTTGAATTATAGACCAGTCTAAAATTTTTGTTTGGTAAGAGATATAGATAGACCAAGTAATATGCATTTCAAGACTGTGTTGTAGGCAATACTATCTTGCAGAATATAAGGCATATATATCCAAGATCCAACTGCAGTCTGATCTTTATGTACACTGTCTGATAAAACATCCTGTCTTGCGTACCCATAGCCTTGGTTCCCACCTGATCATTTTTTCCTTTTATCTATTCAGGACTGACAGATGCAGTTTAAATTTGACATGAAGCCCCCTTTTTCCATGACACAGCAATAAATTCCAAAACCCTGACAATATGCGCTAGGTCACTTGATGTGTGAAAATTTCAAACAAATCTGTTGAGATATGTCCAGTAATTAAAGAGATATTGGTGAAAAATGAAATATAACATGAAGACCCCTTTTTCCATGATGCAGCTATAAATTGCAGAACCTTGACAATATGCGCTAGGTCACATGATGAGAAACATTCTGTTAAAACTTTTGAAAACATTGTGGGAAAAGGAAAAAATGCTGGTAACCAGCATTTTTTCCTTTTGCCCACAAAGTTTTCTACCCTATCAAAGAAATACTGTGTCACTTCAATTTGGACAGATCTAAAATTTTGCCATGTGGTAAAGGGTTAAAGGCTTTGACAGCATTTTTCTCTCTGGCTATTAGGATGTATCTTTGAACATTGTGTTCATTGTATTAGTTCATTTTTGTTCATTCATTTAACTCTGTAGTACAGATTTTATCTTGTAAATCTTAGAAGTCATTATAATTTTTGTTCTTTAGTTTGTATACTCCACCATGAATTGAAGTACCATTTGAAAGATCTGTTCAGGTAGGGCCAAGGTCAATGTCACACTTGAAGGTCAAATTTTTGTAAGCTGGACGCATTGAAAGGTTGGTGCAAGACTATTGCAAGTGTAAATACATTGTTTATGTGTTTACAATAGCAATTACCCATGAACATGTCCCTGGACAACCACTGTAGTTGTTGGTGTATTTAACAACATTATAATACTAACTTGTATAGAAAGTCTTGAATCGGCAAACATTCTCTGCTAAGTTTGTTCAAATCAGGCAACTTTTTGCCACACACCAACAGGCCAAGGGCTTTGTTATTATTCCTTCAAAACTCTGTTCTGGAGGTATATAGGAGTCAGCTTGTCAGTCCATCCATCCATCCATCCATCCATCCATCCATCCATCAGTCTTTCTGTAGCATTTTCTTGTCAGAGCTAGTTCTCAACAACTAATGGACAGATTTCATTCAAACTTTAGAGAGATTCGGTGCCAAGCAAGAATGTGCATATTATATTTTGGTGACGGTTCATTGAATTTTTACAAAGTTATTTTCCTTTGATGAAATTTCTTGTTCTCCCAATTTTTCAACAACTATTGGACAAATATCATTCAAACTTCTTACAAATATTTATATAACCAGGTTTGGTTAAGAAAGGTTATCTTCTTGTCTAAACCAAAAAGACCTAGAGCTTTGGCCTTGCACTTCGATATTTGGTATTTATCTTCATTGTAGACCTTTACTGCTTAGAACTCAGGTGAGCGATATAGGACCATCATGGTCCTCTTGTTTTATTGAAGTTATTGAAGAAAAAGTTTTGGAATAACAAAAAAAAATTGGCTATGGTCCTCTCAAATATTCAGTTGAACGATCCAGGGCCATCTTGGCCCTCTTGTTTCTCAATCTAATTAGTTTTTTATCCATATCTATATTTATTGTGTGAATACAGTTTGGCAGCAGGTGCTTGATTTTCAGTGAAAATCCTAAGTCAAAAGGGGCATATCTGTGTCAAAAATGCTTTGATTGTTACCTGCCCTTGTTGTATAGGTTTCCTTTTTAGCTCACCTGAGCACTTCGTGCTCAAGGTGAGCTATTGTGATCGTGCTGTGTCCAGCGTCAGTTGTCGGTCATCCGTCATCAAGGCGTCAATAATTACCTTGTTTGCACTCTAGAAGCTACATTTTCTGTCATATACTCATGAAACTTAGTCAGAATGTTTGTCTTAATAATATCTCGGACAAGTCTGAAATTGGGTCATGTCAGGTCAAAAAGTAGGTCACTGGGCTTAATCTAAGAAAAACCTAGTGTGCACTCTAGAGGCCATATTTTCAGCATGGTGCTCTTGAATCGTGGTCAGAATGTTTGTCTTGGTAATATCTTGGACAAGTTTGAAATTTGGTCATGTTGGGTCAAAAGGTAGGTCACTAGGACAAAGCTCGGAAAAACCTCATGTCCACTCAAAACGCCACATTTTCAGCCCGAAACTTATGAAACTTGGACAGAATGTTTTTCTTGATAATATCTCAGACAAGTTTGAAATTGGGTCATGTTGGGTCAAAAAGTAGGTCACTGGGCCAAATCTTAGAAAAACCTTGTTTGCACTCTAGAGGTCACATTTTCAGCTTGAAATTCATGAAAGCTGGTCAGAATGTTTGTCTTGATGATATCTAGGACAAGTTCAAAATCGGGTCATGTTGGGTCAAAAAGTAGACCACTGGGCCAAATCTTAGAAAACATAGTGTGCACTCTAGAGGCCACATTTTCAGCCTTATACAGATAAAGATTGGTCAGAATGTTTATCTTGTTGATATCTTGGACAAGTGTGAAAGTGGGTCATGTCGGGGCTGAAAGTAGGTTACATGGTCAAATTTTAGATATACCTTGTGTGCATGCTAGAGGCAACATTTTCAGCCTGATTCTCATGAAACTTGGTCAGAAAGATTGCCTTGATGATATCTTGGATAAGTTTCAATGTGGGTCACATCTGGTCAAAAAGTAGGTCACTGGACCAAATCTTAGAAAAACCTTGTGTGCACTGTAGAGGCCAAATTTTCAGTCTGATACTCATGAAACTTGTACAGAATGTTTGTTTTAATGATATCTTGGACAAGTTTGGAATTTAGTTGGGTTTCCGATTCACACACATGTGTGCGTGATTTATGTACTTAATTGAATAATCACGCACAAAAATATGAAGTGAAACGTGTATTCAAGCACAGGTTTCAGGGCTCCTGCTGTTGATCACCAGTGGCTGGGCAAAGTTAGAAAAAAAAAAAAAAAATGTCTCCAAAACAGAAGCAATTGCGAATGTGCTTGCAACAAGTAATGTCTTTACATGATATTTAAAAGATCTTCACTCTGACGTATATAATAGGTATAAGTGTGAAGGTCACTTTTTATCACCGCTTATCAAGCTGTTATGTCATTCATTTCAAAGTATTAATGGCATCAATCCACTTTCCTAGTGTAAAATTACAGATTTTGAAGTTACATGCTACCCTAATTGACAAATTTATGTCAAATCATGCGGAAATACTACTCCAAAAATTAACTGGCATGAAACAAGGGATCGCTGCAAAAAACGCAAAAACCCATGACACAACGAGAATCGGTTTGACATCATCCAATCACAGGCATTTCAAACTGTCTATTCAGCTTTATTAATGACTCTAAACAGTGCATTTAAATAAATCTATCTATAAAACAATAAGTAAAAGCTAATTAGTGTCTAAAATTGACAGTGAAATGGAAAAGTCTGCTGGCCATCAGGTTGTAAGTTGTGAACCAGGTCCAGTGAGTAAGGAAGAATTACAAGCAACTTCTTTTTTAAATTATCAATATTGTTTTCAAGAGCAGAAGTCTGCAGAGTGAGACTCATCAAAACAAATTTTCAGTACAACAGACCTTTACTTTCCTCCATAAAAGCTCAGAAATTTTCATTATAAAGTGCACTCCTAAAATTTCTCTTGCACTCCCAAACTTGTGCTCCAGGAAGTGCATGCACCCCCCAAAACAGATGTGGGTGGGAACACTGTTAGTTACATTGATTCAAAAAGTAGGTCACTTACACTCATGTGTTTCACATCATTAAAACCAGCATCAATCTTATGCAGCTTTCTATTGGCATTAGAGTTCAGAATAAATATGTAGGTATAGGACAGTATACGGTGTGATAAAAGCGAGATTGATGTGATTAGCTCTAACTGAAAGTAGAATGGGTACAGCGCAAGTGTGAATGACAGTATATTTGGTCCAGGTTAAACTGATATCATAGTACAGTGTGAGCGTGCATGCATTGTTATGCATGATGTATTTGGTTCAGGTCAGAACGATCGCAATAAGTGGATTTGCTATACAAATCCGCTAAAAAGGGGCATAACTTGATAGTTATTTACCCTTATCGTTTATGTTTTCCGTTTGATAGTTAACAACTTGTCCAAGTTTGAAGTAAATACCTGCAATAATACCAAAGATATTCTAAAATGTCAAAGATTTTGCGTAACGACAACACAAACAACAAAGATGATGACACTAGGGCTATGAAAATACCATGCCTCTAAAAACAGCTGAGCTAAAAGTTCTTAGTCGAAAAAAGGGCATTACTAATTACTTTGCCAAAAATATTTTGCTGGTTACCTGCATCTGTTGAACTGATATAAATTCAACTTTTAATAGTTAACAAAAAGTCCAAGTTTGAAGTAGGTATCTTCGTTAATGACAGATATGATAAAATATTAAAGATTCTGAAAATTCAGAGTTACAAAAAAGGGCGTAACTGTGTCAAAAATATTTTGATGGTTACCTGCCCCTGTTATACTGGTACCCCTTTTGACAGTTAATAACCTGTCCAGTTTTGAAGTTAACATCTTTGGGAATATAAGAGATATACAATGTCAAAAATTTTGCACGACTAAAATGACGCATAGGTTTTGAAAATAGCTTGACATTTTCTTCATAAACAGCTAAGCTTAAGCCTACCAGTTGAATAAAATCATATGGATGATATAAGACTGCTCAAGAACATTTCTATATAAGGTTTGTCAAAATATCTGCTGTAAATGCCACTTTGCAATTTTCCCCATTGAAATTCCATGGAATCTCTAAGTTGCCATATTCAACCTAGTTGGAAAGCCAATTCTCATAAACAAGAGGGCCGTTGGACCAAAAGCCCCCATCTGAGTAAAGTCATCTAGGGTTGATAAATTTGAAGCACTCCTGGTTGTGATTATGGAAAACACCAATGAGCCATGCCCTGGCAAAAGGGGATTCAATGCATCTCAGTGATATATCATTCCAAACGAGCCGTCATATATTTATGGATCGATAAAATCCATTTTGTTGAACAACCAACTGAATCATGAGGTACACTGGTCCTTTGACAGGCAGAAAGTTTGCCGAAAGCAAAAGTTTCTACCCAGGTCAGCCTAAATACCCATGGAGATCAAGATCCTATAGTACCGAATATTAGATCTTATCTTCGATATAAAACGCCCACCAGTTGCTTAACTCCTTACCACACAATCCCGAGTTTTTAACCCTTTACCACGCAATCTGGAGTTTAAAGGATTCTAAGCATATAGTCTGATGAAAACCTTTTGGAAAAAGAAGAAAATGCTCTCTTTTTTTCCTACAAGGTTTTCTGCACTTTCACAGCCAATAATTAACATTTCAGCTAAATATAACTTGCCATCCGCAAATGTTTTCAATTTAGACAAGTCCACAATTTCACTATTTTATAAAGATTAACTGATTTTCAATGGCTCATGTTACAAACTACGTATCTGATATTGTATGCGCCGAATTTGCTATGGGTCAAAATGGTTATGGGCCGAGATCTCATATCTGGACAACTCTGACAGGAAAAAATAATTTGTAATTCACATTGTATCTAGAACAAGCATTCTGATAGTATTGCATAGCAATACCCAGTCCCCTACCGGCCGTATGTATCGCTGGCATGTCAGTGAAATTTTTTAAGTCCAAGGCCTGTAAATGGGTCAAAAAGCAGTGGACCGGGACGAAACTCGAACTTGATGTGTAAGTCATGGTGGTTGATGTACACACCAAAAATCAGCTCTATATGTAGCAGCGTTTAGAAAAAAAGTGCGGAAAAATGTCTTATCAGTGAAATTTTGTAAGTCCAAGGCCCGTAAATGCGTGAAAAAGCAGTGGAGCGGGACGAAACTCAAACTTGATGTGTAAGTCATGGTGGTTGATATACACACCAAAAATCAGCTCTATATGTAGCAGCTTTTAGAAAAAAAGTGCGGAAAAATGTTTTATCAGTGAAATTTTGTAAGTGCAAGGCCCGTAAATGCGTCAAAAAGTAGTGGACCGGGACGAAACTCGAACTTGACGTGTAAGTCATGGTGGTTGATGTACACACCAAAAATCAGCTCTATATGTAGCAGCGTTTAGAAAAAAAGTGTGGAAAAATGTTTTATCAGTGAAATTTTGTAAGTCCAAGACCTGTAAATGCGTGAAAAAGCAGTGGAGCGGGACGAAACTCGAACTTGATGTGTAAGTCATGGTGTTGATGCACACACCAAAAATCAGTTCTATATGTAGCAGCGTTTAGAAAAAAAGTGCGGAAAAATGTTTTATCAGTGAAATTTTGTAAGTGCAAGGCCCGAAAGTGCGTCAAAAATCAGTGGAGTGGGACGAACTCGAACTTGATGTGTAAGTCATGGTGGTTGATATACACACCAAAAATCAGCTCTATATGTAGCAGCTTTTAGAAAAAAAGTGCGGAAAAATGTTTAATCAGTGAAATTTTGTAAGTCCAAGGCCCGTAAATGCGTGAAAAAGCAGTGGAGCGGGACGAAACTCGAACTTGATGTGTAAGTCATGGTGGTTGAGTTACACAGCAAATCTGAGATCAATACCTACCAGCGTTTAGGAAAAAAGTCCGGAAAACTGATTTATCAGTGAAATTTTGTAAGTCCAAGGCCCGTAAATCCGTGAAAAACCAGTGGACCAGAACGAAAGTCGAACTTGATGTGTAAGTCATGGTGGTTGAGGTACACAACAAATCTGAGATCAATACCTACCAGCGTTTAGGAAAAAAGTCCGGAAAACTGATTTATCAGTGAAATTTTGTAAGTCCAAGGCCCGTAAATCCGTGAAAAACCAGTGGACCGGAACGAAACTCGAACTTGATCTGTCAGTGATGGTGGGTGACTTACACACAAAAACTCACACTGCATGAAAAAACGGCTTTACAAAACTTTACTTTCTTAGTAAATCTATTTAAAGGTTTAGCAAAATACAAGATGATCTTTACAACAACTTTACATTGATTAAATTTATAAAGTTGATCTTTACATCAACTTTACAGGATCTTAAAGACATAATGTAGCCCTTTACTTCAACTTTACAAAATGTAAAGCTGTAAAGCTCTCCTTTATATCAACTTTATATTATGTAAAGGAATAAAGCTGATCTTTATTCTACCTTTACAAAATGTAAAGGTATAAAGGTGTTAAGTTCATCTTTACATTAACTTAACAGAAAAAGTGGAGCCAGTAAAATTTACCTTAACAGATGTACATTTTCGAAATTGCAGAACTTCAAAATTTGACGACCTCTAGATTATCTTGTTGGCTTAAAAGACATAATCTGAGATGCATGACTGTCTAGCCCTTAATTGTGGAGACTTTTTTCTAGATCTAGAAAACTTCACCGATTGAGAAACAAGTATAGGTTGGAAAGGGATAATTAAGTTGCTATAAGCACGTTGCTACAAGTAACTCGTCCTGTTCCCTAACCTATCAACTGCAGTCGCCCGCCTGGGTGGCTCAGTGGTGAGCGTGTTGGACTCATGACCTGGTGGTTGTGAGTTCGATACCTGGTTGAGGCGAACTTTCTTTCCGGCGTATTTTCGCCTCTCGCCTCTGCTGAAGCATGTGAGAAAAGTAGTCGGTGGCTTTGGAAAGAAAGATGTGTCAGTACTGGTGTGAGAAAGCCAGGAAACACATGTGCGTCACCGACCGCCATGATAGACCTTAGCTGTTAAAGTGGCGTTAAACTTCAATACAACCAACCAACCATCAACTGCAGTCACTCACACGTCAAATTCATACAGTAATGGATTAACTCTTTATCCCACAATCGCACGTTTTAACGATCCAGAGAAAGAAGCCTTTTGTAAACAATCCGGGAAATGGAGAAAATTATGGTTTCCAACATTTCCTCCTATTACCACAGTGTTGTCTACCCCATCAAAGACAAATTCCATAATTTGAGAAACATTTGAATTTTCATCAGCAAATTATCCGTTTCATCTGCAAATGCTTTCAATTTGGACAAATCTACATTTTGGTGTGTGGTATGGAGTTTAGTCGTACAAAAAAAAAAAAACTTTGTGCAGAGGAAAATTAGTAAGTGTTTGCGCATAGAAATTACGTCTTGGAGGTAACCATACCATTGTATGCAGACCTGAATCATTTAAAGATGACTAATTTGCATGTGGCGTCCTCAGTCTAGCAAAAGGTCCCAAATGTGATACCAAGGAGCAAGTATCAACTTTGGGACTGTTCGTTGGACCGGTAAAGGTGTGGTTTCCAGGCAGCAGAATTGTGAGTTTAGAATTATCTGGAAGAACTCGTTTCTCAAGCGATGTTAAAACTGCCGAATAAATCATGTACACTGCTTAACTTGCGGGACAATTCATTCTATATGATGATAAGTGAAGAAAGAACAAACCATATTCTGAACAAAAAATATTTTATCATGTTAAAACATCAATGAGGAAAATAACGATAAGACCTTATGGTTTTGTATCATTCAAAGTACATGTATTTCTTATTACAACTACAATATTCTACATGAATCAAACACTAACAAATATCAAAAAAGCATTCCTAGTCAGGGCTGTTCAAGGGGGGGGGGGAGAAGGTCCTTGGGAAGGAAAAGTCAAATAGGCAAACCACCTACGCAAATTTAGCTTTCTATACTAATCTCTAAAATTTTCTTTTAAACCCTGCCTTCTCTTGTAATAGAACTGGATGTGTGAATTAGTAGCTAACAATAATTTGTTCTCTTCAACTTCTAGATATCTCACTTTTTATATTTTGTAAAATCTGACAATGGCTTTTAGTTCAACAAAATGGTTGTTGTTAAAGAAACTAACGAACGGGTTACTTGGTACAGATATAAGCCGACATCCCAAGTACCACATTAGTATATATCATAAAAGTAGTTTTAGTTTTAGTCTAGGGTCACGATACACATAAATTCACCCATTTAAAATGCCATCTATTTGAATCCCTCACCCTTATTGGGTACATACAGCATTTATGACAAAACCATTCACATCTTCCAAAACATGAGTAAGATTGCTAGACTATTTCATATAATACTGAAATAGTTCTCTGTCTTTACTTGTTTCATATCTTTGTACAAAAAAAAAAAAAAAAAAAAAAAAAAAATGAAGCAAAGCAGAGAGATATGTCTATCATATACAGATCTTTTAAAACATAGATTAAAAATATACTTATATTGCTAATACACATTGTTGGAAGTATGGTTACAAGTTAAAAAATTTAGTTTTTTTGAGATTGCAACTTCTTTAAGAAAAATGTACAAATTATTCTGATACCAAATCTATAAAAGTCTTATTTCCAAGTTTGAATTAACAAAAGAGGATATACTTTATAATTATGATAAGCTACCTCACATTTCCTTGTCAGACTTAAGTGAGTAAATCCTGTTTGACCTGAAGCTTGAGACATAAGTTATTTGTATTGATTTTGCCAGAAAAAACAATTATATTCCTACCGGAATAATCGGTTTTCGTGCTTTGGCAGTAGATCCCATTATACCCGAAACCATGACCAGGATCGCAGACTCCCTCTTTGATCTATCATGGCAATTTTGATAACTTTTTTCCCCATAGAAATGCATACCAAATTAAACAACATCCCATAGAGTTTAATTAAATTATCTACCTCCACTACATTTGAAACATGTTGCAGGACATTATCCACATTATTTGGATTAAGTTCTGTTCAGACACACCCAACTTCATTTTTCCGTGAAAAAGCCCTAAAATTATTTAGCAAGTCACATCATGCCATGAAACACTAGTCAAAATACAGTATTCATTTTCAAAAAATCTCAGAATATTTTGATACAACTATGAAAATAACTTTTCACTTTGGATCTTGGTCTTAACTTTGGTAAAATATAAAAACATCGAACAGAAGTAGAAAAAAAAAAAAAAAAAAAACATTTAGCAAAATATTAAAAGCCCAGGTTCAACTAGATCTACCTGCTAAAAAACATGAGCATAAAACCACCAAGTTAAGAAGAATTTGTGATTAAAGATACAGTGAAAAGACTTGCATGGAAAGCTACGTGTACATTTCCTAACTTCAAATATGGAAATGCAAAACTAAAACACTATAATGTACCTTGGTAAATTCTTTTTGTAAGTTGCATAAGCGTGCATGTTATGATACACTGATGGAACGAGTGAATGGTGTTTTACACCATTTTCAACATTATTTCAGTCATATCATGGGGACAGCTCACATATGTATTTTCTGGGTTTCGACTGTACTAGGCTAGGGCGCTGAAGTGTCCTGCCCAAGGACACTCCCACAACAAACACAGTAGATGGAGTAAGGCTCGACTCGAGGCCTCCAGGTCACGAGTCCTACACTTTACCATTGAGCCACACAGGACCCCACACTGATGAAAAGATTCAAAGATAAAAGATAGGTTAAACACCGCTGACAAGTGCAGTTTCACATCAGTTGTAATTTGTATGTGGCAGAAAACCTTATTTGGAGAAAAACGTGTCCAGCATCTCACAAAAACTGTGTAAGCAAGACATCAGAAAAGGAAACGTGAGATGATTTCGATTGTGAGTAGTGTGTGGTGGAGAAACTTGATGGAACAGAAGTGTGTCCAGCTTCACACAACAAAATGTGTGTGCTAGCCTTCACACATCAAGTTTCGTGTCGGTTTTGAGTAGTGTGTGGTGGAGAAACTTGCTGGAACTGATGTGTGTCCAGCTTCACACAACAAAATGTGTGTGCTAGAGTTCACACATGCAAGTTTCGTGTCAGTTTTGAGTAGTGTGTGGTGGAGAAACTTGCTGGAACAGATGTGTGTCCAGCTTCACACAACAAAATGTGTGTGCTAGACTTCACACGTGCAAGTTTCATGTTAGTTTGGGTAGTGTGTGGTGGAGAAACTTGCTGGAACAGATGTGTGTCCAGCTTCACAACAAAATGTGTGTGCTAGACTTCGCACATGCAAGTTTCATGTTTGTTTTGAGTAGTGTATGGTGGAGAAACTTGCTGGAACAGATGTGTGTCCAGCTTCACACAACAAAATGTGTGTGCTAGACTTCACACATGCAAGTTTCATGTTAGTTTGGGTAGTGTGTGGTGGAGAAACTTGCTGGAACAGATGTGTGTCCAGCTTCACACAACAAAATGTGTGTGCTAGACTTCGCACATGCAAGTTTCATGTTTGTTTTGAGTAGTGTATGGTGGAGAAACTTGCTGGAACAGATGTGTGTCCAGCTTCACACAACAAAATGCGTGTGCTAGACTTCACACGTGCAAGTTTCATGTCAGTTTCAAGTAGTATTTGGTGGAGAAACGACTGACAATGCATGGAAAAGACGCTAGAGCACAATCACAAAAGCTCACCTTGAGCACTTTGTGCTCAGGTGAGCGAAAAAAAAAATCATACACTGAAAATAATGGTGATGTGTTATGATTTGTGGAAACTAATGCATATATAGGATATAACTGTTTCCTTGATAAAACATCATACACAGCAAAATATATAGGAGAAAGAGCCTATCTTAATTATTTCATATTAAAAGGTTACAACAAATATAATACAACTATCAGTGATTGAAAATATACAGTACAATAATTTGCCAATTATTTTACCCTATGTTACCCTAACTAAAAAAGCGCTGTCTTGGCATCACAATGATAACATTTTTGCCTTTAATACAATCAAATGCATGAACAAATTTAGATTTAATCCGTTGCAATGGTATGTAAGAAGACGGACCTTCAATATCATAAAGATCACTGCACCAGGCCTCAACTGGTTTCCCATAGTAATTAAGAGTGTCTTCATCAACCATTGAAAAACACTTTACTTTGGCTACGAGGTGTATACATGACTTTCCATCAATCAAAATATTATGGACAAGTATTTTCTCTATTTGTCCAGGCCTTGCAGATAACTTCATGCTGTCATAGGAGCATATTTTTCCATCATCTTGATGCCAGTGTGCAATAATCATAGATGATCTTGAACATCTACCTTTCTTGATACCCAAAACTGAACCACCTATTTCTACATATTTACTCAGGCGACAGGTACTGCATACATCTACTCTGCTTTCATCAGTAGATGGATATAATGTTTTATACATCATTTTGAGATGATCAAGATCTCTGTCAGGAATTGCATAGTTCTTTAAAGTTGATAAATTGATAAAATCAAGGGACTTAAACATCCAATCAACAGTCTCTACACGAGTATTCCTTGATGACATTTTAGCAAGATGATAATCCATTTCTTCAGTCATTTCACCTAATGTTCCCCTCTCTTTTTCCCTATCTTGTAATGTTAAAAGTCTTACAAAGTCTGGACCAAAGTTTTCATATAAATTTTCATTACAAAGCAAATCTAAAGTATGACTGTTTTTCAAAAATCTTCTCATAATTTGCAATTCGATATCCCTTTTGTTGGTTGGTATGGATCCAAGAACACCATTTTCCCTTTTAAAGCTGAACAACCAAAACGCATACACTGGTCCAAAATCAAACAGACATTTGTCCAAATGAACATTCATATGCATATTTGGAGTGATACTATCAACTCTAAAAGTTTCCTCAACTTTTATACAAAAGGAAATCAATAAATGATGAGCTACTTTTACATTACTTTTTGACACACTTCGTGTGCAAAGTATTTTGCAAGCTAAAACAAACTTTCTCCAATACTCTAAATGAACATCGGGTAACACACCATTTAGAGCATACACAGAAAAAAGAATTGTCCAATTCTTAAATTGATCTGCATTGAAAGCCCCAAAACAGTGGCTATTTTCTGAGGTAATTTCCCTACATCTGACGAGCACACTATCTTCTCAACTTTACTTTCAATCTTTTTGAAATCTTCCTGCTTTAAAATTTCATTGTCCTTCCAAATTTGCAACATTTTCTTTGCTGTTCCCAAAAATAAATTGTGCATGGGATCAACAATTGTCATCCTGATAGGGTCAAAATATTCTAAATCAAGGAGGACAGAGTAACGTACACCAAATGTCTTTTCTAAATTTTCCCTATGTGTCTTTGTTTTAGTAGAAAGAATTTTATTTACAAATTTTCTGTGGTTCTCAGAATTTCTCATTTCCCACAAATCTGTGTTAAAACCTCCATAATTTTTTCCCCAACCCCACCTTCAAAGGATTTCATGCATTTGTTACAACCTTTTTTAGCTGCATGACCTAGAAATCCACAAAGTTTCCTACTTGCAGGAATATCACATCCAACACATAACAATGCCAGCCTAAACTTAACACTTTCATTAGGAGACTGAAAGCTTGTCATAAAAATACCATTCCAGGCTTCCTGCAGTTCACTGATGAGAGGTTTCAAAAATGTGTTTGTTGGAGGTTCAGTTTTCATGTCTGGAATTATCCCAATCAAAATTATGTTTTTCTTTTTGAAACGCTCACTTCTTGGTAAATTTAATATAGTAAGATATATGGCACCAACAGAATAATTTGTGTGTTTAAATGGTTGAAACCAATCAACATTTAACATAATACCATAATTTCTTTCTTCAGTAAAGAAATTGTACTTTCTGCCATAAAAGTCTTTCCAGATATCCCCATCAAAAATATCTGATAAAACATCATCTTTAACAATTCTCCTACGCCAAATTTCACATTTCTTTTCAAAACCTTTTCTGTGTACTAAAATCTGTAAAGTTTCCTTTAAACTCTTATAGCAGAATATTTTCTTTCCAACTAACTTTGTCTGTCCATTAATTTCTATTGTTTGAAGCAACACCTGGCCACATGGTTTACGAAATTGTGCCAAATAATGATTTGGAAATACTACATTACTGCAAGGTTTTGACACTTTTACACCCTCAACTACTTGTAAACAATCAAAATAATTATACAGAGAAAAGCATTTTATACAAACAACATATTTCTTAAAATTGTCCTTAACAAAGGAGGTACATCTATTTACTTGATTTATATTTGCAGGAAATTTCTCATACAAGTCTGATGTGAATTTTGATATTTTGGAGATAAGGTACAAAACTGATTTTAAGACTAAAAGTAAGTAGGAGAAGGCTACATCTGATATACAAAATAATGACTGCCACAAAAGCAGAACTTTCACAAGTACAACAATGTAACCTTCACAACTGTTATCTTTATATGACTCATCCTCATGGTCTGATAAAAATTCATTTTCAATAAAATATTCAATATTTTCTTCATCAAAAAAGTCTTCGTCACTATCTGAAGAACAAGACTGGGAATCATTTTCTGAATGTGAAGGAACAATACCTGAATTTTCTTCTGTACAAAAATCATTACCTATTGGACTAATATTGTTTTTTACTACATGAACTTCTTTATGAACAGTTTTTCTCTCTTGAGTTTCTAAAGGGTTTTCTGCCAAGACTGTTTTTTTTTTTCCTGTTGATGAAGCAGAGCACTTGTGCCGTTTGATGTGTCTTGAAGAAAATTCATCATGGCACTTGGAACAAACTCTCCTTCTTCTGCTGTCTCTATATCCATCCATAATGCAGCTTTACTTCAGAAATACATGTTTTACTACAAATAAAAATAAAAATATGGCATAAAGATACAAATGTACCATCAGTACATCCACTCAAGCTTAACTCTTTACTAAACAATCCTGGGTTTTCACGACTCTGAGAAAGAAGCCTTCTGAAAACATAGTGGGAAAAGGAGAAAATTCTGGTAACCAGCATTTTCTCCTTTTCCCATCGTGTTTTCTATCCTTCCCAAAACAAATTTCAATTTTTGAGTCACATTTATATTGTCGTCTGCAAACGCTTTCAATAAGACGAGTCTAAAATTTCGTCATTTGGTAAAGAGTTAAAGTGGCCTATTATGTTTGAGGCAATTAATCAGAATTCCTAGTGAAACACCAATAAATACAGAATATATTTTTCTTTGCAATCATATAAGCTGTGCAAAGGAGCAGTTCTGTACACTTGAATAAAGGGATGGTTGCTTTGCAATCGGTAACTGTGTATTTTTATCTCATCAAATAATGAATAGGATGTCATCATGCTGATTTAAAAGCAAATTCCCGTGGTTGGTGCATCTTGTTGATCACATGATACTCCCACGAGTCTTGGCCAAACTCTGACGAGAAATCTAAAAATACTTCAAAAAGTTACGTAGCCCATTATGGAAATACCACTGAACTTTTTTTGTTATTTCTGTATGTTGTCTTTACTGATCATTTGCTACCCAATTTTTCTGCTCTTTCATGAGAGTGGCAATAGGGGGGTCAGAGGAAAATAACAGAACAATTACATGATTGTACACAGTTTTCAGGTGACATAACAAAACTTTTCTAAAGACAATTTCTAGACTGAACAGAGACATATTCTTATGAAACCTGTCACCATACAAGATTTGGCCCATATGATCCATGACCAAAAAAGTTTGTCTGAAATTAATTTTGTCATCAAAAAGTGATGATCTAATATTAATCTACTACAAGACAGCATTTGCCTTTCATTCAGCCGTTCTGTCTCTGTCATAACACAAAAATAAAAAAAAAACATACCTTGACCAACTACAGTTTTCACAACTTTACCTCCACTATACTTCCTTAGCTGTGCCTTTGCTTTCAGCCAGCCTGGGTGGCTCAGTGGTGAGCATGTCGGACTCATGACCTGGTGGTTGTGAGTTCAATACCCGGTTGAGGCGAACTTTCTTTCAGGCGTATTTTCGCCTGTCACCTCTGCTGAAGCATGTGAGAAAAGTAGTCGGTGGCTTTGGAAAGAAAGTTGTGTCAGTACTGGTGTGAGAAAGCCAGGAAACACATGTGCGTCACCGACCGCCATGATATGACCTTAGCTGTTAAAGTGGCGTTAAACTCCAATACAACCAACCAAAGCCTTTGCTTTCAAATAAGACTGGAAGTCTTTCATCAAAGAGTCATTACTTAAATCACCTTGATCTGCAAAAAAAATCCAACTCTTCTGAATAACAGTTTAACTCTTTACCACATAATCCTGACTTTTAATGACCCTGAAACAGAAGCCTTCTGAAAACATTGTGGGAAAAGAAGAAAATGCTGGTAACAAGCATTTTCTCTTTTTTCCACAACGTTTTCTATCCTTCTCAAAACAAATCTCAATTTTTCAGTCACATTTATTTTGTCGTCTGCAACTGCTTTCAATTTGGACAAGTCTGAAATTATGTTGTTTGGTAAAGATTAAATCAAACTAAAATTATTTCACAAAGTCAGTGAGAAATAACCCATTACCAAACAATTCTTTGTTTGAATAACCCTAAAGAAGTATGCTTTTGATAACATATTTGGAACAGGAGAAAATGCTGGTTACTGTTCTCAACTGCTTCACAAGCAAATCTCATTGATGGGTAGCTTTTTCATCAAAAGACAAAGAAATGGCTCATTAAACTTTAATTCAAAGCCCTATAAAGGGTAACAATAAAATTGTTTAACCCTTTACCAAACAATACTGCAATTCAACCACCTCAAAGACAGCTTCTGAAAACAAAGTGGGAAAAGGTGAAAATACTGGTGCTGATTAATTTCATATTTACTACCCTTTCAAAGACATCTACCAACATCTGTGCCAGATTTGTCTTCTGCTAATCCATTTGAATTGGACAGACAAAAAATTGTGTCATTCGGTAGAATTAAGTGGTCTCTCCTATGCCATGGTGATTGTCAAATATGCCAGTCACAGAGATTTAATTCATACTTAAGACACTTTAACTCTAACAGCTTTGGGTTGACCCATGATTCACCACACAATCATGACTTTGAATAAACCTGAGAAAGAAAGCATTTGAAAAAATTGTGTAAAAAGGAGGAAATCCTGGTACCAGCATTTCTCCTTTTCCTATAATGTTTTCTGCCCTTTCCAAAATAAATTTCAGTTTTTCTGTCACATTTTTATTTTGTCTGCAAATGTTTGAATTAGGACAAGTCTAAAATTTTAATGTTTGGTAAACACTTAAAACATGCATTTAACTCTTTACCATACAATCCTCAGTTTAAATGACCCTGAAAGACAAGGCTTTTGAAACCATTCTGGTAGAAGGAGAAAACATTTTCTCCTCTTCCCACAATGTTTTCGATACTATCGAAGACAGAAATCATCAGTTGAGCTACATTTAATCTGTTGTCTGCAAATGCTTTCAATTTGGTCCAGTCCAAATTTTGTCATTTAGTAATGAGTTAAATAATGATGGTGCTTTTCTCCCCATGTACTTTATCAATTTATGTAACAGTAAAGCCGAAAAAAAGTAGAAAGTTAAAAGTACCTGTTGATGATTTGGTTCCATCACTACTGTATCCGCTTGGAGAAGTAATGGCAAAATCATTCATTTTTTTTTTTTTTTTCTTTGCTGCTGTGGCATCTCTTTCCTCAGTGTAGTAAGTAGTTTTCAATTTTTCTTTTTTCCGTAGCCTTCTCCTTTTTGATCTGGCTTTCACAGCCTCTTTACTTCTGCCCTTTTTTTTAGTTTCAGGCATGCTACACACATATCCAAGTTTTACTCTGAAAATACAGTTATATGACCTACACCTATCTTTGTACCGTTGGTTGCAATACAGTACATATGTATGTTCAGTCAAATTTGGGGATATTTTCAAAGTAGATGGCCAAACTTTCCAGATTAAATGTGACCATTCAGATAAAACTTAAAGAGCATATAACAAAATATTATAAAACACTACATAAATACTTTCATGTCAGTTTTTCATTTGTTTCTTTTTGCATCACATAGATCTACTACATTACATTCATAAAGTAAAGGGAAAGAGCAGGGTGGTGGTAACTTTATTGAAATTACTTAACAAGCAATACCATGAATCTACAGTATATGACAGATATTTTTGAAAAAGAAGAAAAGACATAATACTGGCAACAAGAATTTTACCTCATATAGTCAAATCATAGTGTCTAACCTTTCGCAAAATTCCATTAAATTAAACCTTTACCATGCAATCCCGACTTTTAATGACCCTGGGAAAGAAGCCTTTTGAAAACATTGTGGAAAAAGGGGAAAATGCTGGTAACCAGCATTTTCTCCTTTTCACACAATGTTTTCTACCCCATCAAAGAAAATTTGAGCCACATTCAAATTGTTGTCTGCAAATGCTTTCAATTTTGGACAAGGCTGAAATTTTCTTGTTTGGTAAAGAGTTAAAATTTATCGTCTGCACATGCTTTCAATATGGGCAAAGTTAACACTTTGCAGTCTGATAAAATTTGAGGTTTAATACAACCATGATTTTGCCATTAGATTCTGTGCGTAATCACTTCTAACATGTTACTGCAGTACTAAATTTTGGTACCCTGAATTTTGATGGCTACTGTAAAACGGGATGCCAAGTCCAAGATGAAACCTGTAAATTCCGCAATTTATCCCAAGAGGCTAATAGTTGACTTATTTTATCGGACCTTATTTTATTACTAAACCGTACTATGCAATCCTTACACACTTTAACTAGATCTAGACCTATGCACTTACTGTAAAAAGTGTTCTTCACATCATAAGGTCTTTTTTCTTCTGACATGTTGAATATAGGTTCATCCAGAGCTTCACCTTTGTTCCCGGTGTTCCTTTGTTTACAGTTCGCGCGCATCAGCAGTCAGCATACATTTTATCCGTACTCACAGTTTTCGTTGAAGCATCGTTAAAATAACCCCATATGATTATTACATTTTTTCAATATCTTGGTCTACAGTAAAACTAATACTTCATTCGATATGCAATAAATCAAAATCATGCATTTCTATGTATACGAATAAATGCTGAGAGAAAACACCTAACTCCGCGAACCATATAAGGGATGCTGATGTAACACAGATCGCGCGCAGCTGATAAGCCAACCGATTTCAAAGAAAGGCAAATTTCATCGCGATTTGAACATGTCTTCAACATCTAAAACTCAACAACAGCCTCTTTTGTCGAGAGAAACACGGGAAGATCATTTGGAAAGTCGATCAATCATGTCAATCTTCGATAGCGAATACGATACGGATACAATAATTCCGGTAAGTAGGCTTATCTACTGTGATATAGATCCGGAATGGATTTTTGCGTCCCAGAGAATGTTCGCTCCGGCGAATATCAGTTTGTAATGTATTTGTTCTTGCAAATCAAAGGTTCCCAAACTATAAAATAAACTCAAATCTATGATTATTGAAAGAATTATTCTGCTTTTTTAGCTCCACTGGCCGAAGGCCAGCGAGCTATTGTCATGGCGTTGTGTCCGTCGTGCGTCCGTCCGTCCGTTCGTCCGTTCGTCCGTGCGTGCGTCCGTAAACTTTTTCTTTAAAAAACTTCTCCTCAGAAACTATTGACTGGATTTTTACCAAATTTCACAGGAATGTTCCTTTGGTGGTCCTCTTTCAAATTCCTTCAAATAATTGTGTTCCATGAAGAATTCTGGTTGCCATGGCAACCAAAGTAAAAAACCTTTAAAAATCTTCTCCTCCCAAACCGCTATTTGGATAGCATTATTATTTTGCAGGAATGTTCCTTAGATACAGGTTTACAGAATTCCTGTAAAAAAAAATGATCTGTCAAAAAACATGGCTTTTATGGGAGACTCATTTTCCTTTTATGGTATAAAGTAAAATCTTTGAAAAATTTCTTCTCTAAAACTATTCATTGGATTTCATTGTTGTTTTGCAGGTAAGTTCCTATGGTGGTTGTCTGCCAAATTGTTTCTATGGTGGTTGTATACCAAATTCCTTTTAAAAAAATGATACACCTAAAAACACATTTTTTTATAGACAAGGCTTATATTTCAAAAAAATGTTCTCCAAAACTATTTATTGTGTTAGTTTTATCGACTAACAAAGAAAAAGGAAGAAAATTGGATTGACTTGACCTAGTCAGGGCTGTCCTATTTAAGCCCACACATTTTCCTTGGTATTATCACAATTTACTCCAATGATATGCTATTAGTTAGTACTAGTAATGAAATATCACTGGCCATAAATAAGATAAAAGCTTGAGCACCTTTCACAACTTGAGCTTTTCAATTTTGCCTTATTACTAAGCCTGAGTAACCATGCCAAGATAAAAAAGAAAAAGTATTTTAATAACAAAGCCCCCATGTTGTAGGTACTTTATAGTCCTTTTGATATAGAACAAGAGAACCTCTGCACTTTTATTAGTTCTGGTAAAGGTTTGTTGACCTACTAATGAGTAAATGCAGAGTGGACAGAGAAGGGGTGTAAATCCTGGTGACCTGGTACACAGTGGGACAGGGCTTTACATTTGTGATAAGGCATTAATGTTACCCAGTCAAACTGATCCCGCAACTTCAGTACACCAGAATTAATCTGTGCCCTGGAGCAGGATATTTGATTTATGTAAATGCATTTGTAGACCATTTTGTGTTGTTTGCCACAGAAGACATTCTAACTGTGAAAAGTTGATTATTAGGGATTAGGTGTTCATTGTATGCCAGCATATTTCATTCTATCTGGTGTATTGATGTAAGTTGATCTATATTGCTATAACATTCATTCATTTGCCCTCCTAGCTGTTCTTTTAGATTACCCCTTTACCACACAATCACAACTTTTAACGACCCTGAGAAAGACATATTTTCTATATTTTGATGTTTCCCCACCCAAAATGGTTTGTGAAAGGACCTGTTGCAGACAACATATCTTCAAATTAGTAAGACATATATAAAAAAGGATAGAAATTATTGTGGGAAACTAAGAAAATGCTGGTTACCATTTTTTTCTTCTTTTCTCACAAGTTTTTTCCATACCTTTTTTCTTTAGTGAGCTAAAATGCAGGATTGAATGGTAATTGTTAAAAACTTCTTTTCGCCATTATAGAAATATCAGGCCTGTGGAGCGATACAGGCGCTCAAGCGCCTCTAGTTAATTCGTGAACCAGATTTGCAGAAGAGCAAAAGGGATCGTAGAATATATCAGGTAATATACGATCTCTGTTTGTACTATCCAATGATTATAAGCACTATGCTACAGGAGCAATTATGTTAAACAAGGTTGGACATAATTTTTTGATGCACTTAATTCAATCTAGACTCGAGTTGCAAGAGATGGCACCATTGGAAATCTTGCACAGGAAATATATAATTGTTTTTTTTTGTTGTTTTTTTTTTAAATAAACTGTAATTTTTCATCATGGGCAATCAAAGTAGCCAGGAGCAACTGATTATGGTGAAGAATCTCTGATCATTAGTCTGTTTGGATAGCAAAGGTGAGAAAACCAATGGTTTAAAAGCATTAAGAAGTCTTATGCTATAACATAACAAACTTCAAACCAAGATTAACAATATTTTATGTAAAAGTAATCAAGTAAGAGCATATTTCTAATTTTTCCACAGAGCTCTCAGTCTGAAACAACCCTGCCATGTAGACGATCACCTCGGAAAAGGGCAGAAGCTAAAAGAAAATTACAGCAGCTAGATCTGTCTGATTCAGAGGGGGAAATCACAGTGGGAGAAACATCAGTTTACCTTAGAAAGGTAGGATATTTTGAGGAATACCATGACTAAAAGCAATCATATTTAACTCTTTACCACACAATGCCACCATGTAACGACCCTGGGAAAAAAGCCTTTTGAAAACATTGTGAGAAAAGGAGAAAATTCTGGTTACCAGCATTTTCTCCTTTTCCCACAATGTTTTCTACCCTATCAAATGAAAATTGCACCATTTGAGCCACATTTAAGTTGTCTACAAATGTTTACAAGGTTAGAATTTTGTCGTGTCATAAGGGGTTAAGAGGGCCTACAACTGTTAGTGAAAGGGACAAGTAGGGATTTGAAATTGAAGAAGTACTTTCTTATAGCTTAGTATAAACTTTAATTAAGGTACAGTGAATTGCAACAGAAAGGTAGTGGCATGTTTCTTCTTATCACTCTACAGGCACACTTTTAACCCTTTACCAACCTATCGCATATCCCTGTATAAAACCAAAATAAAAATAGATTCATCTCAGTTCAAAGCTGCTGCAGACAACAAATATATGGCTCAAATGAGGATATTTCTCTTTGAAAGGGGAAAATACATTTTGGGAAAAGAAGAAAATGCTGTTTCCCAGGATTTTCTGCTTTTCCCTAAAAGTTTTCAAAAAGTTTCTTTTTTAAGAACAGGATTGTTTGATAAAGGGTTATCAACCCTGAGAAAGAAGGGTTTTGAAAACATTATGGAAAAATGAGAAAGGATAATCATCATTTTCTCCCTTTCAGGCAATAGTTTCTACTCTTTCTAGTTTCTACTACAAACCTCATGTTTTGGCCTTGTAATGTATGGTCTTAGGGTACTTTGAGATATAAGCAAGAATTTCTTTGGGCTTGTGGGAATGTCACATGATTGATAACATTACTGTGTGTGTCAATTATGTGGGCCCGTATTCAACATATAGTATGATGATGACAAATTTGATCTCATAAAAAATAAATGAGTTACACATAATAGAATGACCATCCAGTTATGCAAATTAAAAAGCACCTTTTTATTGAACATAATCATCCAGTTTACTTACACTTGTTAGATGAAAAGAATAAATTGGTATAATGCTTTCATTGTTGGTTGAAGAAGTTTTTGCTATTTTATTTGAAAAAAAAAAATCATTGTATCATCATAGCATTTCTATGAAGAAATATTTTTTAAAGATACCACTACACTTGATTAAAGCCAGTTTTTAAGCTATTTCATCTTTATTTTAACAAACTATAATCATTCTTGTATCTTTGTGCCAAATGTTGCCCCTGACAGTTACAAGGTTGCATATACATGTATATATAGATTATGACTGGTAGAAAATGCATGTCATGTTCTTGGGGCCACCAAAGAAATCACGGTTGTAATTTTTCCGGTTCAGTATTTGTATTTGTCCCTTGCACCATATATATTGGTAATTTATATTTACACAGATGACTAAATTCTAAACCATTCTACAGTCAATCAGATTTTTACAGCATTTTTTGTTTCTGGTTCTAAGGATTTATCTTTAAGATTTTTTCATGTCTTTTTAGAAAGAGCTACAAAAAACGCCTCAACCTACACATAGCAGCGGTGACTTGGATTACTCAAACACAGTTGTACATAGACATGGTAAGAAAAATGAAGTACCAGTAATTGTTTTGAATGATTGAAATGAACATCAACTACTGAAAGAGATCAGGGAGTCCAAAGTTTCTCAACAAAGCAATAAAAAAGAATACAAAAAACTTCAATATCTGTTTCGAAAATCCAAATAATCTGTTTTGTTGAATATTTTACAAATTATAAGAATGCAATAATAACTGTCTTGATGCACTACTTTATCAAAGGTTTATGATCACATATTACAATTTTTCAAGTTGGAGAAGAACACCATTCATTCATTCATTCATTCATTCAATCAATCAATCAAACAATCACAATATTCAGTCAATGTTGAACTTAGAAAATATGTTTAGTACAAAGTTAATTTTGAATAGAGTTATTAATTGACTGAATTTGGTTGTAAGTTCACTGTTAGATACTATAGTTTCTACAACCAACCATGTGATAAATAGGCATAAAACATTAAGAATTTTTGATAATTCTACTCTTTACCAAACAGTATATTTCCAAGACTTGTCTAAATTGAAAGCTGTTGCAGGTGACTAACTTGAAAAGATTTGCAGATGACAAAATAAATGTGACTAAAAATTGAAATTTGTTGTTTGAAGGACATAAAACATTGTGGGAAAAGGAGAAAATGCTGGTTACTAGCATTTTCTCTGTTTTCAGACACCTTCATCCTTAGGGCCCTTAAAAGTCTGGATTGTGTGGTAAAGGATTAAAACACATACTGCTTTTATCTCTTCCCTTTTTTGTTTTAAAGGGTACAGTATTCAAGATCACCTGCGGCAAGTAATCCAAAACCAAAGGGAAATCCTTGTTCAACTGTCCATGGTGAAAACAGAGTTGACAGAAATAAAGTCGACATTAGAAAAAAGGAAAGAAGAAATAGAACAGCCAATTAATGTTCCTAATAGAATCAGAGTGAGTCGTCAGTCATTGTGTTTAGTCTAGAGGACTTTTAATGCCGATTACGTAGAAAAAAGGGAGAGATAACTTTTATGTTGACTACTAAACTGGTCATTTTCAGATCAACTGAAAAGTAATACAATTGGATCACAGGAAACACTGGATGAAAAGGAAAGCAGTTTCTTACATTGTACGGAAATCATTTAGGAAAAGGAATCAATTGCTTGTTGGAAGTCATTATTTCTCTTCCCTCAATGGTTGCCTGTCAGTAGAGGTATAAAAAGTATCATTTCTCAGGAAACAGACTTGAGAATATAAATGGAATTAAGATAACGTGTGAAACCACTTGACCTTTGAATCGACATTTTTATTGTTCAAGTTCAATTGATTTCAGTATGAGTTTGAGACTAAATTGCGTGACTTAACTAATAATCATGGAAAAAATGCAAACAGATGTCTCCATATTTCAATATTTTTATTTTTAGAATGCTGTGAAAGAGTTCTTTTCTAATGCAGAAGACACTGGATTAAGCTGGGATTATCAGAGAAGGTAAAGCTTTACTTTATAATGCGAAAGGAACATCAGTTGACAAAGACTAGTAACAGGGAGTTTAAACCTCAAGGCACTATTACTTGTTGTACATAGGTGGTGTAGTGGCAACCATTTCAGTAAAGCATGTTTATTTAAATATGAACCATACTCTGGCAAAAGGGGGCTTAATTCATCTCCGTAATGCATTATACCAAGCAAGCCATCACATATTTATGGATCCATAATATCCACTTTTTAGCTCACCTTAGCACAATGTGCTAAAGGTGAGCTATTGTGATCGCCCTATGTCCGGCGTCCGTCAACAATTTCTTTAAACATCTTCTTCTCCTAAACCACTGGGCCAATCTTGATGAAACTTGGCAGGGATGTTCCTTGGATGAAGCTCTACCAAAATTGTTCAAAAAATTGAATTCCACCCACAACTCTGGTTGCCATGGCAACAAAAAGGAAAGAAAATGCAAAATCTTTGAAAATCTTCTTCTCTGAAACTAGAAGGCGCAGAGCTTTGATATTTGGTATGTAGCATTGCCTAGTGGACCTCTACCAAGTTTGTTCATATGATGCCACTGGGGTCAAAACTGGCCCCGCCCCGGGGGTCACAAATTTGAGCATAGTAACAAAAAAGGAAAACTTTAAAAATCTTCTTCTCTGAAACTTGTAGGCGTAGAGCTTTGATATTTGGTACGTAGCATCTCCTAGTGGACCTCTACCAAGTTTGTTCATATGATGCCCCTGGGGTCAAAACTGGCCCCGCCCCGAGGGTCACAATTTCCAACATAGGAACAAAGAAGGAAAACTTTAAAAATCTTCTTCTCTAAAACTAGAAGGCATAGAGCTTTGATATTTGGCATGAAGCATCTCCTAGTAGACCTCTACCAAGTTTGTTCATATGATGCCCTTGGGGTCAAAACTGGCCCTGCCCCGGGGGTCACAAGTTCGAACATAGGAACGAAGAGGGGAAACTTTAAAAATCATCTTCTCTGAAACTGGAAGGCGTAGAGCTTTGATATTTGGTATGTAGCATTGCCTAGTGGACCTCTACCAAGTTTGTTCACATGATGCCCCTGGGGTCAAAACTGGCCCCACCCCGGGGGTCACAAGTTTGAGCATAGTAACAAAGAAGGAAAACTTTAAAAATCTTCTTCTCTGAAACTTGAAGGCGTAGAGCTTTGATATTTTGCATGTAGCATCTCCTAGTGGACCTCTACCAAGTTTGTTCATATGATGCCCCTGGGGTCAAAACTGGCCCCGCCCCGAGGGTCACAATTTCCAACATAAGGAACGAAGAAGGAAAAGTTTAAAAATCTTCTTCTGTAAAACTAGATGGCATAGAGCTTTGATATTTGGTATGTAGCATCGCCTAGTAGACCTCTACTAAGTTTGATCATATGATGCCCTTGGGGGTCAAAATTGGCCCTGCCCCGGGGGTCACAAGTTCAAACATAGGAACAAAGAAGGAAAACTTAAATTTTTTTTTTCTCTTAAATGGGAAGGCATAGAGCTTTGATATTTGGTATGTAGCATCTCCTAGTGGACTTCTACCAAGTTTGTTCCAAGGATGCTGCTTGGGTCAAAACTGGCCCAGCCCCTGGGGTCACAAGTTCGAACATAGGAACAAAGAAGGAAAATTCTTCTTTTCTGAAATCGAAAGGTGTGGAGCTTTGATATTTGGTATGTTGCATCTCAGAGTGGACCTCTACCAAGTTTGTTCATATGATGCCCCTGGGGTCAAAACTGGCCCCGCCCCGGGGGTCACAATTTTGAACATAGGAACAAAGAAGGAAAACTTTAAATTTCTTCTTTAAAACTGGAAGGCGTAGAGCTTTGATATTTGGTATGTAGTGATTCTCTTCTAAGTTTGCTTGCCCATCTAAGCGCAACAAGTTCATTGAGTTCAAAATTGGGTCATCTTGGGTCATAAACTAGGTCACTAGGTCAAATTAAAGAAATACCTTGTTGGTACTCTCGAGGCCACATTATTTGCTCAATTGCCTTGAAAATTAGTTAGAAAGTTTGTCTTTATGAAGTCTCACATAAGATTAATTTGGGTCAACTTGGGTCATAAACTAGTTCACTGGGTCAAATTAAAGAAATACCTTGTTTGCACTCTGGAGGCCACATTTATTGCTCAAATGACCTGAAATTTGGCCAGAATGTTTGTCTTGATGAAATACCAGATGAGTTTGGATTTGGGTCACCTGGAACCATAAACTAGGTCACTAGGTCAAAATAAAGAAATACCTTGTGGGCTCTCTAGAGGCCACATTCTTTGCTTAATTGCCTGGAAAATTGGTCAGAATGTTTGTTTTTGTAAAATCTCACATGAGTCTGAATTTGGGTCAACTAGGATCATAAACTAGGTCACTTGGTCAAATTAAAGAAATAGCTAGTGGGCACTCTAGAGGCCACATTTATTATTCATTTGATTTGAAAATTGGTTAAAATGTTTCTTTTGATATAGTCAAAGACCAGTTCAAATTTGGGTCATCTGGGGTCATAATCTAGATCACTAGGTCAAATTAAAGAAATATCTTTAGGGCACTCGAGGCCACATTTTTTGCTCAGTTGACTTGAAAATTGGTCTGAATGTTTGTCTTCATGAAATATGAGTTTGAAATTGGGTCACCTGCGGTCAAAAACTAGGTCACATGGTCAAATTAAGGAAAAACCTTAAAGGCACTCTACTAAGGTGAGCGACCCAGGGCCATCATGGCCCTCTTGTTTTAAAGAATGGACTTAATCATGAGGTAGACTGGTCCTTGGACATACAAAACATTGACCATGGACTGTGCAGGCTGACCTGGGTCGATACTTTTCACAGAGTATGGCCCATATTTATGAAGTAGCCAGCACATGAAACTCTGGCTTGTACACCTCATTTTGCGTGGACTGATATTTACTTTAATATGCCACCACTTTTTTTAACAGAAGGGTAGTAACAGGAATCTAGTTAACTATCTGTTTGCAACAATTTACATCAAGTTTGGGGTTGATTTTTATTATTTTCTGTTATTGAAGCTAATCATGTGAAATTTTAGAGGCAGAAAGGTGCATTTTCTTAACAAGCAGAGTGCAAGAAACATAACTCTATCTGCCATGTCAAGTTATCTCTTTATATAAAGAAAATTTACTGCCAATTCTATAAATTGAAATACCAATGCCAATAAAAAGAAATTTCATCAGAAAATATTGGCCTGACTGGCTCACTTTACTTCTAGGGCATATGCAACCGATTCAACTGTAGGTATCTCATCTATTAGCAAAAACAACAAAAATGTTTGAGTTACTTTGCATTGCATATAACAATGATATAACCAAGTGTGGATATTTGTAACCTCTACATGCATTTCTAGTTTTGATGTAATTGAGATGCTATTTAACAGGTTTTCTTGGAACAATGAGGTTTAATGGAGAAAGCATTGGGTATTGTAGGAGATATTTTCTCATAGTTATTACCATACCCATATAAAATGCTTTTGCAGACCTGAGCTGGAAGGTCAGAAGTTTATTTCATTTACATTAATTGTTCTTTTTAATTTGTTTACTTCTTTTGAAAATTTTAAACATATACCAAGATAGTGCCAACAAAGAAATGACAGATTGTGTCAAAAGGAGTGTTAAGGGAGTAAATCCAGATGTATCAGTGGAAGTCTTGGATCGTATGTACTGATTTAATTGTTTTTTAGTTGAGATAATGTAGTAACACTGTTTGGGTTAGTTCTTGAATTACCTATCTATCCAAGCGAGACATCAGATAGAAAAAATGTTTTTAACAATTCACTTCTTAAACCTCTGCTTATTTTTGGAGCCAAGTCCATGTAGCTCAGACGGTAGGGGTCAGGACTTGAGAACAGGAGGTCCCTGGTTTGATCCCCGGCTTTGGCAATTTCTTTCCAAGGATTGATGATAGTCATTGCAACAAGATTCATTCCTCTTTCACCGCAGACCTTTGTTTTAACGATGTTTATGTGGTAAAAGAAACCCCAGGAAAGCATGGATAGGTGCACTGGCTGCCGCAATATAAGTGAAATACTGTTGAAAACCACTTTAAATATGGTACAACCAACCATTATTTTTTCAAATAGGCTTTACCGATCATGGAAGAGAAAATTAAATTAGGCCCCGCCCCGTTTTTTTTTCTGAAACATGTTTTTGCATATTTTTTTCTTATTCTCCTATTATTTTTATAGAGTCTCAATAGCATATGGAATTAAATTGTTGTTATCCTCATAATCATGCTTTGTAGATTTAAGAGTATGAACATCAAATATGACTGAAATTGTGCAATAGCAAAGTTGCTTTTCTGGAATTTACTTATGCACACTTGGGTTTTTTATTTTTGACACATTGAAATTCACCCAATATTATTAAAGATACTTGCAAGTAGATTTACTCCATAATATTTCTCTCAAAAAAATATAGTTACATCAATCACTAAATTAGTTACTGTGGTTAACCCTTGACCAATACTTTTTGACTCTGTACCAAAGAATTCCATGTTTGAAAAAGACTGAAAACTTTGTCAGAATGGAAAAGATATTGGTTGCCAGCATTTGCTACATTGCCCACAATGTTTTCTACCCTATCAAGGGCAGATCATGATATATGAGTAACATTTCATTTGTCATCTGCAAGTACTTTCAAAAAAGTGCAAGTCAAACATTTTTTTTTTTTTTTTTATTGGAAAGATCAAGAGTTGACAGATTTACTTTCTCTCTCTTTGGCATAACCAGTACAGTGGCAGTGAAAAGGTATTTTACATCCAAAAAGGAAGCTGCCAACAGGACCGCCAAAAAGAAAGACACCATTCACAAGCAATGTCAAGCAACTTATGAAAGAAAAAAAGAGGTAACTAGAAATGCTTTTTTCCTGTAGAGAGTTCTTGGCAACCAACAATGGCAGTTCCCCCCCCCCCCTCAAAAAAAAAAAAAATTAAACAAGTTTTTTTTTTTTAATGTAGCCACCCTTCTTTTGAAGGACTAGATGTTTTATGCTATGTTGAGTTATCACACTAACTTACCCTTAATCAGTCCATAGATATAGATGGTTAAAATCTGTCAAATGTCTAGTGCATCTGACTACTTTCTGTCAATAGCCTTATGTAGATTAAAACCAATCTTTGGCAGGTGGGTTTTTCTCTTTTTCATTCTGCTTCTTCAGGACAAGTATTTCTGTTTGTTTGAAAGCTATTTTTGTCTGCTTCCAACAATTTGCGTCACAGCAACAGCTGACTTATACATGTGTTTCCTGGCTTTCATCAGATCTAGAACTGTAGTAGGACTCTGCTTTGCCTTGTCAAAGGTCACTCCCACATGACTTTACTTTAGAGGATCCCAAAGAATATGACAGAAATGACAAAACTGAAACAGTTATTAATCAACAAAAAGACAGACATGTATCTACTTTTTCATCCATTGATAGTCAAAATTTGAGAAAGATTACTTCACTAAAAGGGCAAGCTATTCTAGTATTTGGATAAGTGATCTAAAGCAAAACATTATCACTCTCTGGAAAAGCATGCTTGTCTTGCATTGTTATCATGCATACGTAAGAAACTAGTGTTCGGAGTTAAAATAATTTGCTAAATTTATGTTTTTGTTTAGGCCTGATTTCTTGTTGAATACATGGACAATTTTGTTTCTTTTTGTATACATGTATATGGTTCAAGATTGTATGTTAAAAGATCTTAGGTGAGTGAAATAGGCTATTGCAACAGTAATCACTTTGTGAATTTTACTTCTATTGTATTTCAGAAAGTAAGGAGAAGACTTTTAGCCACAGAAGAGAAAAAAAACTGGACCGAAGAAAAAAGAAAAGTAATCTGGGACTTGCTTCAGTCAAAGGGAGCCCACAAACTGATGTCAAGTGATGAGGAGGGCGATGATGGCTTCGTGCCACATCCTTATTCATGGGAGAGCGAGACATGGCTGAAGGTCAAAGACAGCCTGGACATAAAATTCCCGGAAATTTGCCCAGCTAGAAGTAGAAGGCTTCTTCAAAGGAGGGTTCGTGGTTCAGCAAAGGATCAGGAACCCCCAAAATTAGAAGACAGGCACAAATGGATTATTCAATGAAAATTAACTTTCTTGAATATGAATAGTTGAATAACAAGCAATTTCTATTTTTCCCACAATATTTTCCATTTTATGAAAAAAAAGCCCACCTTTTTCCACGTTCTCCTTGATGTTGCTAATAGAACTTTATGGTTATGTCTAGAAATAGCCTGCATAGTAATAGTGCTAAAATATTATTTTTTATTTGACATAGTAGGAATATTGTCATCTTAAAGGCCCATTAGAGGCCAAAAGTAAACAAAAAGTGTGTTAAAATGCATTTAAATCATACAGTTTAAAAGTATGGACATTCTTGGCAAGATGACAATCTGTTTTTGTATGGCCGGTCTAAGTGCAAGTCGCTGGAAGAAAAATGAATTTTAAAATCAGGTAAAAAGTAAACAAAAGAGCAACTTTGCAACTTTTAACCTAGTTTTAAAATTCATTTTTCTGCCTATGCTTAAGCCTTGGACCGACTGTACAGCCTTGGACTGACTGTACAATAACAGACGGTCATCCTCTCAATAATTTCCATACTTTTAAATGGTATGCTTTAATTTAAATGGAATTTTATTCCAGCATTATTACATGTACTTTTTGCTGCTATTGCACCTTTAAGAAACATTATCACCTACAACATTAGTTATCTCAGTTTAAATCATGGTGGTGTAAATAGAAATCGCTTGAAATTACTATACTTTGTGGTATGTCTGGAAGTAGTATGAATAGTAATGGGCTAAGATATGATTCTTAATATGAGAGTTAGTGACTATTTTTTATTTAGATTCTTACCCACAGTATTTTTTTTTTTTTATCTTGAAGCCGAACACTTTTGAAAGCATTGTGGCAAATGAAGAACTTGCTTGTAATGAGTATTTTCTCCTTTTACAGCAATGGATTCAGATACACATGTTGCATACAAGTAGTTTTAGTTTATGTTCATTTATTATATTACATGTATTTATAAGGATCTTTTGAAAGCTATCTTGCAATTTCTTCTATGAAGTAATGGGTTAATTTATGAACTTTGGCCATCCTCTGATTGTTGAAAAAAAAAGAGGACTATTCTTTTTTGACATCACTAACTTACAAATTAAGAAAAAATGTTGCTATTATTGATCCATAATTATATAATGACTTGCTTGGTGTAATGCATTGCAGAGATGCATTAAGCCCCCTTTTCATAGAGCATGGCTACCATACATTTTTAGCAGAATCAGTCATTACACCTCACAATGACTGTTTGGATTAAGATATAACTTGGGGATGTGGGCTTGAGTCCTTGCAATTGTATTTTTTTTTGCATTGTTGTGTATTCATTTGCATCACCAACACTGACCAATCATTTCTTACTTATCTTGTGATATCAAATATCAAATTGCTTTGAAGTTGGTCAAAAAGCTTTTTCAAGTTGATACAATTATCAAATGTAGGGGTAACAGATAAAAGGTGTTATCTGTTTCCTTAACCTTTTGCACACAACATAATTTTAGACTTCCTTTAATTAAAAGCATTTGAAGATGGCAAATTACATGAACTTCAAGAGATTATTGCTGTCCTTGAAAAGGTAGAAAACATTGTGGGAAAAGGCGAAAATGCTGGTTACCAAAAGCCTTCTCCTTCAGCGTCATTAAGATTTGGGATTGTGTGGTAAATGGTTAAGTCATCTAAGCATTGATTAATGTCTCGACTTGTGTTTACATCTGCTTTTAGCTCCACAGGATGAAGGCCAGTGAGAAATTCCCTGTATGTTTTATGTGTGTGCATGCATCCATACAGTGTTAATGTTTATTTCACACATCTGCTCAGACACCACTGATTAAATCTTCACCAAACTTCACAGAAAAATACTGCTATAGTCGTCTTCAGATTTATTCAAAGAACTTGTTTCCATGTAAAATTGTAGATCTCGTTTAAAATTAATTACGTCCATCAAGCTGAAAATTCTGACATGCTGTGGATAAAATATACCTGTATTTAGGAGAATAACGTGCATAATTATTTCCTATCAATTTTGAATTTCAAAATTAATGGTTTTATTCTTATACTATTTCACATGTAATTCATGTATAAGCTCTTTGCCAGACATTGTTTAACACATGTAATTTTCAATGTGACATATTATACATACATTTATAGTGATGTTTTCCATGTAACAGCCATAGTACTTTTAACCCTTTGCCAGCTATGCAGTACTACACTGACCCTGAAGAAAGGCATCTAAAAACATTGTTGATGAAGGTGAAAATGCCTGTGAGCAGAATTTTATTCTTTCCCCTTTCTGGACACATTTGATTTGCAGTCTGCAATTGCCTCTTGTTTGGACAATGGAAAAATTTTGTGTGGCGGAGTTTTAGAAAATGGTTCTTAACCAAAATCTAGACTCTTCTAAATTCAAAGGAAAGCAGAAAACCAAATAAATGTGACTCGAAAATTGAACTTGTTTTTGGAGGGGTAGAAAACATTGTGGAAAAATGCTGGTTACCAACAAATTTAAAGAAGCCTTTTGAACACTTTGTGAGAAAGGGAGAAATTGCTTTTAACTGGCGTTTTTTCCTTTGCTCACGGAAAAATTCCATTATTTAAGCTACACCTAAATTGTTGTCTGCAAATGCTTTAAATATGGACAAGTCTACATATTTGTGATGTGGTAAAGAGTTAAACAAAATTATGTTGCTTTTCAGTGCTGTAAATTCTGTGTTGTTAATAAATGAGTTATGTTTGAGACCGATAGCTACAAGAAACTATTTTAAGCATACATAATCATGAAGTGTTCAAAGGTGAGATTTTGTGATCGGTCTCTGTCTGTCATCTATCTGTATCTGCATCCATGGTCAGCCTTTGCTTGAAACAACCTGTTTACCAAAAGCGTCGGGATGGTATCAAAATAATTTCACAGGAATGATCCTTTCTTGATGTTGCAGTAAGATTATTCAAACCACTTTACTCCATGGAACAAAATGGATGCGGGAGTAAGAATAGAAAAAAACTTCTTGATCAGCTACCAGTGGTTCAAATTAATTGTACAGAAATATTCCTTTGGTGACCCTGCATCAAAAATACTTCAACCACAAGAGCAATTTTTTTTTTTAACTTGAATATTCCTTGGGTGACCCTGCCCTAAACTTGTTAAAATTGTTACGCTCCACTGAAAAAGATGGCTGCAAGAACTAAGATTGTAGTACCTTTAAATCAAGTTTTCTCGTAAGCTTTTGTAAGGATTTCATAATGATTTCAAAGGAATGTTATGTGGTTGATACTGCAGCAAAGATGCTCAAATTGTTGTGCTCCACTGAACAAGATAGCTGCCAAAGCTTTAAGTAGAAAAACCTTTAAACAACTAAATCAGCAAATAGATTTTGAATTAGTATCTCGGAAATCATTTTGCTTTGCTGTACAAAACTGCTACTGTAGCTTATCAAAAGAAAATTTTGAAATCAGTTTTCCACCATATACAGAGTTGGAATTTTTTAACTAATTTAGCATAAATGTTCCATTGATGACCATGCTCAAAATTGCCAAAATTTCCCACGCTTTGCTTAACAACAAAAGCTGAATCAGCCTACATTGCCTGACAGCAACTGTACAATATCAATCAGATGAGCGATGTAGGGTCATAATGGTCCTCTTGTGTGTGTGTGTGTGTGTGTGTGTGTGTGTGTGTGTTATAAACTACTCTTGCAAAGATTTTAACAGGTTCTGTCTACATGAAATGTAAATGCTCAATGAATTAAATACTGGTACATTTATAATGAATAACTTTTATTTATTTATTCCTGTATTTTATAATTGAAACCTGAGGGTTAATCATCTTGGGAAATGCAGACTTTTTAACAGACTCTTTTGCTGCTGTTTTGATTGATTGCACTCGGACAACTGGTGAAGCGTTAAAAAAAAAAAAAAAAAAAAAACCGAACAAGTATTTGGGTGGAGGTTCTAGTAAAGTAACTACTCTTTAGAACTCCAACCACAGAATCCCTTTACAAAGGAAGGATTGATCCTATTGATAACGCCCGCTATGAAAAAAAGGTCCTTGTAAAGATCACATTTACAACATTTATTGTTGACGTAAATGATTCTAAAGATTATCTTTAAGGAAAGAAAATATCACATTTATTTTCAAAAGTTATACATTACGTTAGCTAAAAGACAATATTTAATGTCATTAAAAATCATATTTCCTTCTCTGTAAAGTTAATGTAAAGCGGGACATTGCATTTCATTTACTTGCAAGTAAAGTTAGCGCAAATATGACCTTTACTAACTTTGACTTTTTTCAGTAAAGACAATTAAAGTAGATGTAAATATTAACATTACACTGTCTTTAGATGTTTTGTAAAGTTGACTGTTCGAGCAGTGATTAGCTCAATATGTACCAGCGTTTAGAAAAAAATTCGGAAAACTGAATTGCTGGACTGACGGACAGACGGACGGACGAATAAAACCCAATTACGTGACTTACTTTTATGTGGCTGAAAATGTTATGAGACTATTCAATTATGTGTCTTATAATTTCGTGAACTCATAAACTAGGGTTTAAGTGGTTGTTACTTGGCATATTGAGTGCCTTCATTTAGTCTCATAAGCAACTACATTTATGTATTTTAAGTGACTTTCATTAAAGTCAAAATGTAGAACTGATTGAATTATAAAAAACAGCTTTTTCCACTGTGTATATAAACACACACCACATATTGTAGCTTTTCAAGTGAAGGCAACCAATTTATCATTTACTTGTGTATGCTTTATTGTATCAGGAAAACACTGAGAAAAGGACAAAATGTCCATACAGAGCAATTTATCCTTTTACTAGAGTATTTTCTGCCTACAAAAAGTTTCAGAGCATTTGAATAAATTTTGTGTTTGGTAATTGGATAAGTGATACAGAAAGAAACAAGCAGTACTACTAAAGATATTAAGAAAAACTAAGGTTGCCAAAAAACTTCAATCTTAACCCTTTTCCAGACAACAAAATTTTAGACTGGTTCAAATTCAAAGTAGCTGCAGACAACATTTCAAAGTGAATGTAATTTGAAAAACAAGAGCAACGCAAGCAGGTGCTATTGCTTCCAAGTCCAAAAGGGGCATAATTCTTACAAAAATGCATTTAGTTATCTCCCTAGTATGGATTGCTCTTTTGATAGTGAACATATATTCTGAGTTTCAAGTAAATATCTTCAGTAACAACAAAGACATGGCCAAGGTAAAAGTTTGTCACGCCAACGCCAATGCCGACAACGCCTACAACGCCAAAAAATGTTGACAACACCAGCGGGATGACAATACTTAGACTTTTTGTTTCCAAACAGCTGGGCTTATAAGTATCGTATGTGGTAGAAAACAACTTGGTAAAAGAAGAAATTGCTTGTTACAATTGACACTGTGTTGCCAGAATTAGTTATATCACAGCGGCTGTTTCAATTATCCATACTATGTGGATTAATACCAGTACTACAAGTCCTTGTACTGCCCTGCCAGTTGCAATGCTATTCACCTGCACCTTCGAGCGAGAGGGTGGGGGGCCATTACTACCATTCAATTAATAATGGCCAATGGTCTGACCTGGACAAGGATCAACCCATGAGCTTGCTGTCCCGGACTAGGTTTGGTTTCCAATGTATGGGAATACAATAACTCTTCAAAATTTCTTGAATTAGAAAATTTATTGTGCTCTTCAGTACACAATATTCAGTAAACAAGTACAATGAAAATGAAAATGGTACTTAAAATTCTTTACAAAAAAGAACACCTTTTCTTCTTTTTTCATCCATATGTATATGAAGCTACCAAAGCTTTGTCACAGCAACATCACATTGTCTCACTTCCTTGTGGAACGCAAACTGATATAACAGTAAAGCTGACTCACTGTGCATATACATGTACCATGTGATTTTCACATACATACATGTACTTTTCTTTCTACATTTTCAAGAAAAGAATGGTCAACAAAGCAGCTTGTTTAAAGCTTTTAAAGCTAGGAAAGCTCCTTTTTCTTGATCAAACTTCACTTGATAAGGTGGAGTCTATGGCCAAATACCGTATAAGCACTTTTTTTCTACAGGACCCAATAATGACAAAACAGCATCGATATTTGGGTTAAATTTTCACGTATTTGAATTCTGTGGTGTCGTACCTGACCGCAGATAAAGCAGAAATGAAGTTACCGCAGAAAAAAGTGCTTATATGGTAGTGATTACAACGCTAAATAAAAACTATTACAGAAATAATTGAACAAGAAAACAACAATTTGTCATAAAAAATAAAGACTAACATTACAAGTCTCTGTTGCTTTTCAGGCCAAAACTGCTTATATGCCTATATTGTACACATACTATGCCTCTATCTGATGACATTTGACAAAAAAGTAAAGAGAACTGTCCATTTAGCCAGTGAGCTCCAATTATTATGGGCTGTTTTCTGCCAATGAAAACTGACTTTGTTTTCATAAAATAAATTTTAAAAGGAGGAAATGAAGGACTAACGTGGTATACAAAAGATTTAAATGTCTAGTATGGCAGGGCGCTATTTTAACTTTTTGATAATCCATTTTAAAATAGTAAGAATTAGGGATTGCAATAAAAATACAGTTGTAGTTAAATTATTTGAAATTGGTATTTCTTCAAGAAAAGGATACCCATTTAACCCATTACCAGACGACAAAATTTTAGACTGGTCCGAATTGAAAGGAGTTGCAGGCGTAATTTCAAAGTGGGTTTTAAATGGAATTAAAGCAACCTATAGGGTAGAAAACATTGTGGAAAAGGAGAAATTGCTTGTAACAAGTAATTTCTCCTTTATCCACAATGTTTTCCTCAATAAGGGATGGTGTGGTAATGGGTTAATTAAGCTTTCTCAAACAGTTTATCATTAAACTGTTTTAAGTATAAAACATCTATGACCTTGACCTTTAGGTAAACTACTAGTAAGACACAATCACTATAAATGTCGTGCTTACAAACAGACCTGGGGTAATCACATTTGTATTCTTATTCAAATACTATTCGAATACATTTTCAAAGTATTCTTAAAGTATTCTGTATTCGTGCCATTCTGAGAATAGAAGCATTTGTATTTGTATTCGCATACATTTTAAAATTCATGTATTCATGAATACTTTTGCGATTATAAATACTTTTGACATTTCAAGGAAAATGATGCAAAAACTTGTCAATATAGTCCAGGAACACATGTATAGAATCTATACATTCATAGCTTTAAATACAACACATAAAGACTTCAATGAAGGTTGATTTTCTTCAACAATGCTAGGTAATGTCATCTTTCCACACAATGTTTGAAAATAGCTATTTCTTGTAGCCCTTTTGTAACATATATCCCTTCATGTACTTATGAATGTTCTAGAAATCTACAGCAGACGACTTAAAAAACTGATTTTGGAAAAGATAATTTCATTTGATTCTACAATTTGATTTCCATTTACTAAATTCAATGAAATTTCGTCATGCATCTCCTTAACCCTTTACCACACAATCCCGACTTTATCAACCCTGAAAAAAAGGGGGCTTTTGAAAACATTGCAGGAAAAGGAGAAAATGCTGATAACCACCATTTTCTTTTTTTCTCACAGTAATTTCAACCTTTACAATGATAGAAATCATCAATTTAGCAACATTAAATTTGTCTTCTGCAAACTCTTTCAGTGTGGAAGAGTCTGAATTTTGATGTTTTGTAAAGAGTTATGATATATTTTGGTCACATGCCTTCCTTTTCTTTTAGTTTGGCATAGATATTTTACAGAAAGCTTTATTCATTTCATCAATCAGATCTGCCCTTTGTCACATGGATTAATAATAAACAAGGCTAAAGAAAGGACTTTTGCTCTTTAAGATGGCCTGTAAAACATTGTGAAAAAATGCAAAATTTTTAAAGTAACAAAGTGTAGAAAATAAGTTAAGTTTTCAACAGTCATCTTCAGCATACACATGAAATGTCAGTTTTAGACAAAAGGTTAGGTGATATTTTCCAAAAACTTACCTGTAATTAACCCTTTATCATACAATAAACTTTTAGCCAACAACAAAATAAATATTACATAAAACAACAAATGTGTCTTTCATAGGGTAAAAAACATTGAGAGAAATGGGAAAAAATGATGATTACCAGCCTTTTCTCCTTTTCCCACAATTTTGTCTAAAGGCTTTTCTTCCTGGGCATCAAAAGTCGTCATTGTAAGGTAAAGGGTTAAGGGACCCCCCCCCCCCCCAAAAAAAAAAGCATCACTGAACAGCAGGGTGTCAACAGTTTATCTTTTATCAGAGTAGTCTTCTGCATGCTGTATAATATGCACCCTTTTTACACCTTTCCCTGAGGCTATTCCAATTGGAGAGCCTCTACAATCAAATAAGGGGGATACCTTGAATTTATAGTTTGCTTTTGAGATGGAGTCAAAATTATTGTGGGAAAAGGAAATATTTGTATTAAAAGCAATTTCTACTTTTCCCACAATGTTTACAAAAAGCATTCTTGTGTTTGAATTTGCAAGGGGTGAAAATCCTAATCTTCAGGTAAATGATGGAAAATCTATTTTAATTGCATGAACAAAATGTGATCCAGTACTTATTCATTACATTGTGCAGTGCTTATCGCCTTAAAAACACACTTCCTCTTAAACCCTGTTAATTAGTTCTTGAACGACTACCTTTAGTACAATATTCAGAAAACAAAACATGTGTATGAACTCTTTACCAAATGCCAAATTTAGACTGGTCTAAATTAAAAGCATATGCAGACAACCAAATAAATGTGACAGAAAAACTGAAATTTGTTTCGGGAAGGGTTGAAAATATTGTGGGAAAAAAAGAAAATACTGGTTACCAGCATTTTCTCCTTTTCCCACTATATTTTCAGAAGTCTTCTTTCTCAAGGTCATTAGAAGTCGGGATTGTGTGGTAAAGAGTTAATATATTTGTAGGATCTTAGATTCTTATTTTTTCTCTTATTCTCCCCTTGTTAATAATGCTTAAAATAACAGAGGCTGGGTTAGAAGAGTCTCATCTTTCCATTTATTGAAATGTATTCAAAAGAATTTGAAATGTAATCGGAAACTTTTACAAAGTATTTGTATTTTTATTTGAATGCATTCATAAAAAAAAGTATTTGTATTCTATATTCTTAAATTTCAAAGTATTTGTATTCGAATACTTTTGAAAGTGCTCGACCCCATGTCTGCTTACAAACTGTCCAAATTTTATCCCATTACCACAAAGATATAAATCAAAATGAAGATGCTAATTGAAAAGGCATTTATATTATTGTATTGGATAGGGGGTTACTAGTATCTTTAGAACTACTTCATCGTGGACTAAGGGCAAGTTCATTTGAACTTTCTCCACCTTTAGTGAGAAACTATTGTAAACCCACAACACTCACACTAGCTGTTGTTTGTTTGTTTAGGGTTTAAAGCACTGTCAAAAGTATTTCAGTTATTTTATGTTGGCAGTTCACCTATTCATGTTTCCGGGATGACATAACAGTGCCACTGTTTGAAAAATGTGCCTCGCTCAAGAACACTCCTCCATAACCAACAAGTTGTGAGGGGAAATAGAACCCGAGTCACTTGGTCTGAAACGTTAACAATAGCCATTTATATTTATACATTGCTTACTTTATTTATGCTTAATTTTATTGGGAAAACAATGTGGGAAAAGGATAAATGGCGAACAAAGAGCAATTTATCATTTTCCCAGAGCATTTTATACCCTACAAAACAGTTTCAGAGCATTTGAATAAATTTTGTGTTTGGTAATGGGATAACTAATACAGTAAGCAACAAGCAGTGCTTCAAAAGATATGATTATAAACTAAGGTTACCGAAAAACTTTAATCTTAAACATTTCAATCAAGACAAAACTTTAGACTGGTTCAAATTCAAAGAAGCTGCAGACGACATTTCATGGTAAGTGTAATTTGAAAAATAATTTTCCTATGATGTAGAAAACATTGTGGTAAAAGACAAACTTGCTTGTTGCAATCCAATAACTCAGTGAAAAATCTTTCAACCGTAACCGCATTATGATATGCCTATCTTCCATAACTCAGTGAAAATCATTCAACTGTAACAATTTTACGATATGCACATCTTCACTACATACAGATGCTTTCCATGATTATACCCCCAAAACTATGTTTGCCTTCTTTACTTATGGTTCACAGCACTTATTTTCTTAATGATAAGATGATTCGCCCGCTTCCACAGGCTTCCACCATTCTTGCAACTATTTGCTTTTGCCTTTTCCACCTCCGATCAACCCTGAAGAATAAATCACGCTAATAAAACACCTCAACAGCAATATCAGATTTTGCCATAAGTACAATTTTGAAAAAAATCTGTTAACAACATTGCATCTACTTTGACAACAAAATTGATAGCATATACATATGTATGTATGTGTGTAATAAAAAGATAAAGGCTTATGTGAATGGTTACAGCAATGATTTTTTCACTAATTTGTCAAGATCTAAAGCATAAGGTGTGAGATTAGCCGTCTAGCATCTATTAGGGAACCCCTGTATCATTATTGCATGTATGCATTACAACTTACACATGCTCTTCTTCTTCCAAAGCCAGCTCGTTGGTCTGCCCACCCTGAAAGTCCTCACAATTCCTGTCAGGCATAACTATGTCTGTAAAAGATATTCAACATCAGGTTAAGTAGTAAGAAAATATGATGTCTGTTTGTAAGTGTGTCTACTGTATAGTTAAAAATTATCAACGCAAGCCAGCAAGATGGAGAAATTAACTAGTCTTTATTACTGCATTTTGTATGTAAAAGAAAAATTTTTACATAACCACAGAGAAATCTATTGACTGCAGTTATTTGGTATAAGTATGTTTCTCTGAAACTATCATGACCATTCCAGGTTTTTGGTACTAGGTATGTTAAAATTATGATAAATATGAGCCAGAATCTGGAAAAAGGTGCCTTATGGCCCTTAATGTCGAATTTTTCTTTTTAACATTTTCTGAAAGGTTGACATGTGTTTGACAAAATAGTGCAAAAGTTATTTAGATGAGCTCAACCATTTACTTTTGTACATGTTCATGCAATTAATAGCCCTTTACAAGACGACAACATTTTGGACTGGTCCAAATTGAAGCATTTACAGAAGACAAAATAAATGTGACGAAAAAATAGAAATTTGCTTTGGGAAGGGTAGAAAACATTGTGGGAAAAGGAGAAAATGCTGGTTACTAGCATTTTCTCCTTTTCCCACAATGTTTTCAAAAGGCTACTTTCTCAGGGTCATTAAAAGTCGGACTGTGTGGTAAAGAGTTGAGGCCAAATTAACAAAAATACAATCGCATATCAAATTGTCTGTCTTACTTGACAAGAAAACGACAGACTAGAAACAGGAATTCAATTAGCTAAATAATGAAAGTCCCTCTAATGTCCATTTCTCTGAGGTCTTGATTTGCATATTTTGCGGTAAGGTTCATGTCCTATACAAGCAGTAGTTTACTTATGTACACCCTTTCCAGCAGTCCAGACATTTGTCTATAATGTTGCTTATGGACGTCTCCCGTGTGTCCCAGGTGATTCAACAACCACTCAAATTCATTGTTCTTCAGGTTCATTGTCTAAAAATTTTAATCATTTACTTCAAATGTGAATACAGAGTGCATCAGAAATGCTGACCCAACACATGTTTGCTATTAGAAAATGGGCTCTATTTAGTGGTATGGCGTTAAGAATCTTAAACATGTATTTGCTACAGTTAATATTACTATATCTAAACCTGCACATAATATAAGTCCCATTATTTCAACAGTTTGAACAATCCATATTTTATCCTATAATGAGGAGTGAATGAGTAAAAGCATCATGTTGAAAAATCTTGAAATAACTTTAAAAATTTTGGTATGATCACAGTTTGAGCCACATGTACACATTAGTAGGCAAAGATGTCAAAAGCTATAAATTTGATTATTGTAACAGTAATCCAAGCTGATACTACGTTTTGACAAAAACAAATCAAAATTGATCTGGTGATACTTCTGTAAATCACCTGTGTAAGGGTAGCTGTGTACTTTCTCATGTTCACGCTGGTTATGTTTTGAGGAGCCTTCAATCCAACATCTTCGCAGACCATTTTCAAACATGTGTATGCTTTGGCATGTGTGCCCACTGTTGAAAAGCAAATTAAATTGACGTAAGTATACATACCGAATACTGTATTATAGTAGCGATCCGAGACTTTGTATTTGATTTGACCTACGAAGGAAAATTTAGATATTTCACCATACGAAAGGTTGAGTGAAATATCAAATATTCCTAGGCAGTGAGAATCAATGTCTCTGACTCCTACTACAATGTAGTATTCCATTTAATATAAAAAATTCGACAAGTTAAACTGCGAGTGAAAAATTGCAAAAAAAGTCGGTATTTCTCTGTGTTTTGTGTGTTAATTTGCATTGTGACGTCACATTTTCCAAAAAAAGTTGTCATCTAACACTACCATATTTAGAACCGTATTTAACACTGTCAAATACAGATTTTTTTCCAGACTTGTCCGATTTTGTCCGTGTGTCATGTATGTATGTTATCTGGAAAATTTGTAGGCATACAATAAAATTTATTATTATCTTATTTTTCTGTAGATATTTTTTATTCACACAAGTACAAATGTACTTTGCATGTATGACATGGTTGACTGATATTTAACTGAATAGAACCAGTAAATTGAATCATTAATGGGTAAATCTTGTTATATCAACATGCGGTTTCAAATTTAAGTTAAAGCAAATTTTCTTGCAAGAAATACCAAAGGATGACATTTTATTAGACAAAGAAGTATGAGGGATAAGCACTTTTCCTACTGACAGATCGTACTTATTGTTCATGTACATGCATGTATCCAAAATATGTCTATGTACAAATCAAGTCATGCTTTGATTTTAGATACAAAGTCTGATTGCAAAATTATTCAAATCAATATAAACAAATATACCTGTATTGGGAAAAAGGTATCTGTTGGACATGGGGATGCCTGCAGCCTTTCTTGCCTCTGCGGATGCAATAAATTCAAGGGGAGCCTTACAATCTGTTGGGATGATTACAGGCACTGGTCTTGATTTCTGTAATATAGAAACCTACTTTACTAAATACAGAATGCTGTTGCATCATCATTGTACTTTTTAACTTTTTACTTCTGCAAAACTTTCAAGACAATATTACGCAAAGAAACGTATCTTGTGAGCCATTTATTAACTGTATGCGTGATACGTGGCTCGCTTTTACTTTTAAATTGCGCCAATTTATAATACGACACGTAATTTTACCAATCTCGTAGCCTAGTTTCAACTCAGTATTATATTTAAATTAATGAAAACAATGACTCTTTAAGGACATCTGAATTGTAGGATACTGGTTGAAGTGTATACTACAGAAAAAAGATAACTGAAGAAAATTAAATAACCTTTCCACGAATCGTCATGAGTTCCTGGGATGTCAGCAGTCGTTTCTCCACATCAGTAAGACTATTGGCTATAAGCACTTTTCTTACAGTTTCTCATTTTGACCATTTAGTCGATGGAAGTATACGGTGTTGCATGCCAACATGGAAAATGTGACGTCACAATGCAAATTAACACACAAAACACAGAGAAATACCGACTTTTTTGCAATTTTTCACTCGCAGTTTAACTTGTCAAATTTTTCATATTAAATGGAATACTACATTGTAGTAGGAGTCAGAGACATTGATTCTCACTGCCTAGGAATATTTGATATTTCACTCAACCTTTCGTATGGTGAAATATCAAAATTTTCCTTCGTAGGTCAAATCAAATACAAAGTCTCGGATCGCTACTATAATACAGTATTCGGTATGTATACTTACGTCAATTTAATTTGCTTTTCAACAGTGGGCACACATGCCAAGGCATACACATGTTTGAAAATGGTCTGCGAAGATGTTGGATTGAAGGCTCCTCAAAACATAACCAGCGTGAACATGAGAATGTACACAGCTACCCTTACACAGGTGATTTACAGAAGAATCACCTGATCAATTTTGATTTGTTTTTGTCAAAACGTAGTATCAGCTTGGATTACTGTTACAATAATCAAATTTATAGCTCGTGACATCTTTGCCTACAAATGTGTACATGTGGCTCAAACTGTGATCATACCAAAATTTTTAAAGTTATTTCAAGATTTTTCAACATGATGCTTTTACTCATTCACTCCTCATTATAGGATAAAATATGGATTGTTCAAACTGTTGAAATAATGGGACTTATATTATGTGCAGGTTTAGATATAGTAATATTAACTGTAGCAAATAAATGTTTAAGATTCTTAACGCCATACCACTAAATAGAGCCCATTTTCTAATAGCAAACATGTGTTGGGTCAGCATTTCTGATGAACTCTGTATTCACATTTAAAGTAAATGATCAAAATTTTTAGACAATGAACCTGAAGAACAATGAATTTGAGTGGTTGTTGAATCACCTGGGACACACGGGAGACGTCCATAAGCAACATTATAGACAAATGTCTGGACTGCTGGAAAGGGTGTACATAAGTAAACTACTGCTTGTACAGGACATGAACCTTACCGCAAAATATGCAAATCAAGACCTCAGAGAAATGGACATTAGAGGTACTTTCATTATTTAGCTAATTGAATTCCTGTTTCTAGTTTGTCGTTTTCTTGTCAAGTAAGACAGACAATTTGATATGAGATTGTATTTTTGTTAATTTGGCCTCAACTCTTTACTACACAGTCCGACTTTTAATGACCCTGAGAAAGTAGCCTTTTGCTAGAAACCAGCATTTTCTCCTTTTCCCACAATGTTTTCTACCCTTCCCAAAGCAAATTTCTATTTTTTCGTCACATTTATTTTGTCTTCTGCAAATGCTTCAATTTGGACCAGTCCAAAATATTGTCGTCTTGTAAAGGGCTATTAATTGCATGAACATGTACAAAAGTAAATGGTTGAGCTCAGCTAAATAACTTTTGCACTATTTTGTCAAACACATGTCAACCTTTCAGAAAATGTTAAAAAGAGAAATTTGACTTTAAGGGCCATAAGGCACCTTTTTCCAGATTCCGGCTCATATTTATCATAATTCTACCATATCTAGTACCAAAAACCTGGAATAGTCATGATAGTTTCAGAGAAACATACTTATACCAAATAACTACAGTCAATAGATTTCTCTGTGGTTATGTAAAATTTTTCTTTTACATACAAAATGCAGTAATAAAAACTAGTTAATTTCTCCATCTTGCTAGCTTGTGTTGATAATTTTTAACTATACCGTAGACACACATACAAACAGACATCATATTTTCTTGCTACTTAACCTGATGTTGAATATCTTTTACAGACATAGTTATGCCTGACAGGAATTGTGAGGACTTTCAAGGTGGGCAAACCAACGAGCTGGCTTTGGAAGAAGAAGAGCATGTGCAAGTTGTAATGCATACATGCAGTAATGATACAGGGGTTCCCTAATAGATGCTAGACGGCTAATCTCACACCTTATGCTTTAGATCTTGACAAATTAGTGAAAAAATCATTGCTGTAACCATTCACATAAGCCTTTATCTTTTTATTACACACATACATACATATGTATATGCTATCAATTTTGTTGTCAAAGTAGATGCAATGTTGTTAACAGATTTTTTTCAAAATTGTACTTATGGCAAAATCTGATATTGCTGTTGAGGTGTTTTATTAGCGTGATTTATTCTTCAGGGTTGATAGCTCATCTGACGAAGATGCACCAGCAAGAAAACGGCCCAAGTTTACTAGGCAGAGATGGACAGCAGAAGACGAAGAAGAAATAAGACAGTATTTTGATAAGTGTTTGAATAAGAAAACAACACACAGGTCAGTGGAGGTGGAAAAGGCAAAAACAAATAGCTGCAAGAATGGTGGAAGCCTGTGGAAGCGAGCGAATCATCTTATCATTAAGAAAATAAGTGCTATGAACCATAAGTAAAGAAGGCAAACATAGTTTTGGGGGTATAATCATGGAAAGCATCTGTATGTAGTGAAGATGTGCATATCGTAAAATTGTTACAGTTGAATGATTTTCACTGAGTTATGGAAGATAGGCATATCATAATGCGGTTATGGTTGAAAGATTTTTCACTGAGTTATTGCATTGCAGCAAGCAAGTTTGTCTTTTCCCACAATGTTTTCTACATCATAGGAAAATTATTTTTCAAATTACACTTACCATGAAATGTCGTCTGCAGCTTCGTTGAATTTGAACCAGTCTAAAATTTTGTCTTGATTGAAATGTTTAAGATTAAAGTTTTTCGGTAACCTTAGTTTATAATCATATCCTTTGAAGTACTGCTTGTTGCTTACTGTATCAGTTATCCCATTACCAAACACAAAATTTATTCAAATGCTCTGAAGCTGTTTTGTAGGGTATAAAATGCTCTGGGAAAATGATAAATTGCTCTTTGTTGGCAATTTATCCTTTTCCCACATTGTTTTCCCAATGAAATTAAGCATAAATATAAGTAAGCAATGTATAAATATGTATGGCTATTGTTAACGTTTCGGACCAAGTGACTCGGGTTCTATTTCCCCTCACAACTTGTTGGTTATGGAGGAGTGTTCTTGAGCGAGGCACATTTTTCAAACAGTGGCACTGGTATGTCATCCCGGAAACATGAATAGGTGAACTGCCAACATAAAATAACTGAAATACTTTTGACAGTGCTTTAAACCCTAAACAAACAAACAACAGCTAGTGTGAGTGTTGTGGGTTTACAATAGTTTTTCTCACTAAAGGTGGAGAAAGTTCAAATGAACTTGCCCTTAGTCCACGGTGATGTAGTTCTAAAGATACTAGTAACCCCCATCCAATACAATAATATAAATGCCTTGTCAATTAGCATCTTCATTTTGATTCATATTTTTGTGGTAATGGGATAAAATTTGGACAATTTGTAAGCAGATATGGGGTCGAGCACTTTCAAAAGTATTCGAATACAAATACTTTGAAATTTAAGAATACAGAATATAAATACTTCTTTTTATGAATGCATTCGAATAAAAATAACAATTCCTTTTTAAAAGTTTCCGATTACATTTCAAATACTTTTGAATACATATCAATAAATGGAAAGATGAGACTCTTCTAACCCAGCCTCTGTTATTTCAAGCATTATTAACAAGGGGAGAATAAGAGAAAAAATAAGAATCTAAGATCCTACAAATATATTAACTCTTTACCACACAATCCCGACTTCTAATGACCTTGAGAAAGAAGACTTCTGAAAATATAGAGGGAAAAGGAGAAAATGCTGGTAACCAGCATTTTCTTTTTTTCCCACAATATTTTCATTCCTTCCCGAAACAAATTTCAGTTTTTCTGTCACATTTATTTGGTTGTCCGCATATGCTTTTAATTTAGACCAGTCTAAATTTGGCATTTGGTAAAGAGTTAATACACATGTTTTGTTTTCTGAATGTTGTACTTTAAGAAAGGTTGTCGTTCAAGAACTAATTAACAGGGTTTAAGAGGAAGTGTGTTTTTAAGGCGATAAGCATTGCACAATGTAATGAATAAGTACTGGATCACATTTTGTTCATGCAATTAAACTAGATTTTCCATCATTTACCTGAAGATTAGGATTTTCACCCCTTGCAAATTCAAACACAAGAATGCTTTTTGTAAACATTGTGGGAAAAGTAGAAATTGCTTTTAATACAAATATTTCCTTTTCCCACAATAATTTTGACTCCATCTCAAAAGCAAACTATAAATTCAAGGTATCCCCCCTATTTGATTGTAGAAGCTCTCCAATTGGAATAGCCTCAGGGAAAGGTGTAAAAAGGGTGCATATTATACAGCATGCAGAAGACTACTCTGATAGAAGATAAACTGTTGACACCCTGCTGTTCAGTGATGCTCTTTTGGGGGGGGGGTCCCTTAACCCTTTACCTTACAATGACGACTTTTGATGCCCAGGAAGAAAAGCCTTTAGACAAAATTGTGGGAAAAGGAGAAAAGGCTGGTAATCATCATTTTTTCCCATTTCTCTCAATGTTTTTTACCCTATGAAAGACACATTTGTTGTTTTATGTAATATTTATTTTGTTGTTGGCTAAAAGTTTATTGTATGATAAAGGGTTAATTACAGGTAAGTTTTTGGAAAATATCGCCTAACCGTTTGTCTAAAACTGACATTTCATGTGTATGCTGAAGATGACGGTTGAAAACTTAACTATATTTTCTGCACTTTGTTACTTTAAAAATTTTGCATTTTTTCACAATGTTTTACAGGCCATCTTAAAGAGCAAAAGTCCTTTCTTTAGCCTTGTTTATTATTAATCCATGTGACAAAGGGCAGATCTGATTGATGAAATGAATAAAGCTTTCTGTAAAATACCTATGCCAAACTAAAAGAAAATGAAGGCATGTGACCAAAATATATCATAACTCTTTACAAATCATCAAAATTCAGACTCTTCCACACTGAAAGAGTTTGCAGAAGACAAATTTAATGTTGCTAAATTGATGATTTCTATCATTGTAAAGGTTGAAGGATTGTGTGGTAAAGGGTTAAGGAGATGCATGACGAAATTTCATTGAATTTAGTTAATGGAAATCAAATTGTAAAATGAAATGAAATTATCTTTTCCAAAATCAGTTTTTTAAGTCGTCTGCTGTAGATTTCTAGAACATTCATAAGTACATGAAGGGATAAATGTTACAAAAGGGCTACAAGAAATAGCTATTTTCAAACATTGTGTGGAAAGATGACATTACCTAGCATTGTTGAAGAAAATCAACATTCATTGAAGTCTTTATGTGTTGTATTTAAAGCTATGAATGTATAGATTCTATACATGTGTTCCTAGACTATATTGACAAGTTTTTACATCATTTTCCTTGAAATGTCAAAAGTATTTATAATCGCAAAAGTATTCATGAATACATGAATTTTAAAATGTATGCGAATACAAATACAAATACTTCTATTCTCAGAATGGCACGAATACAGAATACTTTAAGAATACTTTGAAAATGTATTCGAATAGTATTTGAATAAGAATACAAATGTGATTACCCCAGGTCTGTTTGTAAGCACGACATTTATAGTGATTGTCTTACTAGTAGTTTACCTAAAGGTCAAGGTCATAGATGTTTTATACTTAAAACAGTTTAATGATAAACTGTTTGAGAAAGCTTGGTTAACCCATTACCACACCATCCCTTATTGAGGAAAACATTGTGGATAAAGGGGAAATTACTTGTTACAAGCAATTTCTCCTTTTCCACAATGTTTTCTACCCTATAGGTTGCTTTAATTCCATTTAAAACCCACTTTGAAATTACGCCTGCAACTCCTTTCAATTCGGACCAGTCTAAAATTTTGTCGTCTGGTAATGGGTTAAATGGGTATCCTTTTCTTGAAGAAATACCAATTTCAAATAATTTAACTACAACTGTATTTTTATTGCAATCCCTAATTCTTACTATTTTAAAATGGATTATCAAAAAGTTAGAATAGTGCCATGCCATACTAGACATTTAAATCTTTTGTATACCATGTTAGTCCTTCATTTCCTCCTTTTAAAATTTATTTTATGAAAACAAAGTCAGTTTTCATTGGCAGAAAACAGCCCATAATAATTGGAGCTCACTGGCTAAATGGACAGTTCTCTTTACTTTTTTGTCAGATGTCATCAGATAGAGGCATAGTATGTGTACAATATAGGCATATAAGCAGTTTTGGCCTGAAAAGCAACAGAGACTTGTAATGTTAGTCTTTATTTGTTATGACAAATTGTTGTTTTCTTGTTCAATTATTTCTGTAATAGTTTTTATTTAGCGTTGTAATCACCACCATATAAGCACTTTTTTCTGCGGCAACTTTATTTCTGCTTTATCTGCGGTCAGGTATGACACCACAGAATTAAAATACGTGAAAATTTAACCCAAATATCGATGCTGTTTTGTCATTATTGGGTCCTGTAGAAAAAAGTGCTTATACGGTATTTGGCCATAGACTCCACCTTATCAAGTGAAGTTTGATCAAGAAAAAGGAGCTTTCCTAGCTTTAAAAGCTTTAAACAAGCTGCCTTGTTGACCATTCTTTTCTTGAAAATGTAGAAAGAAAAGTACATGTATGTATGTGAAAATCACATGGTACATGTATATCAGTTTGCGTTCCACAAGGAAGTGAGACAATGTGATGTTGCTGTGACAAAGCTTTGGTTGCTTCATATACATATGGATGAAAAAAGAAGAAAAGGTGTTCTTTTTTGCAAAGAATTTTAAGTACCATTTTCATTTTCATTGTACTTGTTTACTGAATATTGTGTACTGAAGAGCGCAATAAATTTTCTAATTCAAGAAATTTTGAAGAGTTATTGTATTCCCATACATTGGAAACCAAACCTAGTCCGGGAGAGCAAGCTCATGGGTTGATCCTTGTCCAGGTCAGACCATTGGCCATTATTAATTGAATGGTTGTAATGGCCCCCCCACCCTCTCGCTCGAAGGTGCAGGTGAATAGCATTGCAACTGGCAGGGCAGTACAAGGACTTGTAGTACTGGTATTAATCCACATAGTATGGATAATTGAAACAGCCGCTGTGATATAACTAATTCTGGCAACACAGTGTCAATTGTAACAAGCAATTTCTTCTTTTACCAAGTTGTTTTCTACCACATACGATACTTATAAGCCCAGCTGTTTGGAAACAAAAAGTCTAAGTATTGTCATCCCGCTGGTGTTGTCAACATTTTTTGGCGTTGTAGGCGTTGTCGGCATTGGCGTTGGCGTGACAAACTTTTACCTTGGCCATGTCTTTGTTGTTACTGAAGATATTTACTTGAAACTCAGAATATATGTTCACTATCAAAAGAGCAATCCATACTAGGGAGATAACTAAACGCATTTTTGTAAGAATTATGCCCCTTTTGGACTTGGAAGCAATAGTACCTGCTTGCGTTGCTCTTGTTTTTTAAATTACATTCACTTTGAAATGTTGTCTGCAGCTACTTTGAATTTGAACCAGTCTAAAATTTTGTTGTCTGGAAAAGGGTTAAGAATGAAGTTTTTTGGCAACCTTAGTTTTTCTTAATATCTTTCGTAGTACTGCTTGTTTCTTTCTGTATCACTTATCCGATTACCAAACACAAAATTTATTCAAATGCTCTGAAACTTTTTGTAGGCAGAAAATACTCTAGTAAAAGGATAAATTGCTCTGTATGGACATTTTGTCCTTTTCTCAGTGTTTTCCTGATACAATTAAGCATACACAAGTAAATGATAAATTGGTTGCCTTCACTTGAAAAGCTACAATATGTGGTGTGTGTTTATATACACAGTGGAAAAAGCTGTTTCTTGTAATTCAATCAGTTCGACATTTTGACTTTAATGAAAGTCACATAAAATACATACATGTAGTTGCTTATGAGGCTAAATGAAGGCAGTCAATATGGCCAAGTAACAACCACTTAAACCCTAGTTTATGAGTTAACGAAATTATAAGACACATAATTGAATAGTCTCATAACATTTTCAGCCACATAAAAGTAAGTCACGTAATTGGGTTTTATTCGTCCGTCCGTCTGTCCGTCTGTCCATCTGTCCGTCAGTCCGGCAATTCAGTTTTCCGGACTTTTTTTCTAAACGCTGGTACATTTTGAGCTGAGTTTTGGTGTGTAAGTCACCCACCATCACTTACAGAGCAAGTTCGACTTTCGTTCCAGTCCACTGGTTTTTCAAGGATTTACGGGCCTTGGACTTACAAAATTTCACTGATAAATCAGGTTTCCGGACTTTTTTCGTAAACGCTGGTAGGTATTGACCTCAGATTTGCTGTGTAACTCAACCACCATGATTTACACATCAAGTTTGACTTTCGTTCTGGTCCACTGCTTTTTGACGCATTTACGGGCCTTGGACTTAAAAAATTTCACTGACATGCCAGCGATACATACGGCCGGTAGGGGACTGCGCATTGCTATGCAATACTATAAGAACGCTTGTTTAATCAATTTTTATGTGACTTTTTAGTTCTGATTTATGTTGCGTCAAGGAAGATGCAATGTATTAATTCTGTCGCGTCAGCCTATCATTTTGCATGTCAAAAATGCAAAGACACAGACTTTCTGAAATGCTGTTGCCTGTCATTCAGTTATGTCTTTTATACATTTCAAGATCACACATACTCCTTCTAAGTCAACCCTGTTAACTGTCATCATTTTGTTCAAATATTTTTTAGTTCTACAATTCCATTTGAATCATCTTTTCATATTCGTTAAATGACCAAAGCTGGGGATGCGCCATAAAGCAACAGTCATTCATTAATTTCAGACCAAATATTGTGATTTTAAGATTCGCTGAGAGGAAAAAGTCTCATCATTTTGGAATGTGCTTTTGCAGACATTTATAGTACAGAAACTTGCAGTCTCATTTTGGATTTATCCGTTTCTGTACTGTAAATGTCTGCAAAAGCACATTGTGTTATACTTGAACAGCTTAACTCTTTACCAGACAACAAAATTTTAGACTGGTCAAAATTGGAAGCATTTGCAGACGAAACATAGGATACAGCTCAAATGATTTTATTTGCTTCATACAGCTTAAATGATTTTAATTTGCTTATGAAAAAGCAATGTGGCAAAAGGAGAAAATGCTTGTAAACAGCATTTTGTACTTTTCCCGCAATGTTTGTAAAAGCGTTTTTCCTTATGGTTGGTAAAACTTGGGATTGTTTGGTAAATGATTAAAAGTTTCAATTGTAATGATTATGGCTATTCTAGAGATGGATTGATTGATTGTACAGTATTTAACGCTGTTTTAAACATTATTTGTGTTTTACTGTAGCAGCCAGTGCACCTGTCCACAGTTTCCTGGAATCTCTTTTACCAATACATGTACTTAGCTCAATATTCTTACCAACATTGCTGGATCCTCAGTCTCTCTGATGACATGAACTACTGAAGGGTACCTCTTCCATTTACATATCGATTCCCCAACATGCTGCCAATATGCCATTATCAGTTAATTGTAAGTTAAAAACATGTTCAGAAAGTTCTGTCGTTGTTTTGAACACATCAAATATGTTTACATATACAGGTTTATACATTGTTATACAGTATCTTAAGTTATCAGTTTGTTCTAGATATGTATCTAATGTGCTATGAATGTGTTCAAGCTTGTTATGAACATGGTATGTGTGCACCAGAACTTGGAAAAACCTTTTATAGGTCAACATAAGCCAACATTTTAGAGAATGTGGATAAATTTCTAATACATCAGCATACATTCTGCAAATCATTTAGATGTGACAGGGCCATTTAAGTGTATCTCTACCTCAATCTACCTTATGGTTCAGTTGATGTTAAGAAAAAATGTGGTCTATTTTATACAACAACTTGCTTGCTATAACACATTACAAAGATGCATTGAACCTCCTTTTCAGAGAGCATCACTCTGAGCCTTGCTCTGTGAAAAGGGGGCTTAATTCATCTAGGGAAAAAGTATCAACCTAAGTCAGCCTGCACAGTCCACGCAGACTGACCTGGGTTGAAACCTTTTGCTAATGTGCAATTTTCTTCATGTAAACCTCGTGATTCAGTTGCATGCTGGACAAACTGGATTTCATGAATCCATAATTATGTGATGTCTTTCTTAGTACAATGCATCACAGATATGCATTAAGCCCTCTTTTGCCAGAGCATGGCTTATAGAAAATATTATGCTGCTCTTTTAAATTTTGCCATTTAACTCTTTACCAGATGGCAGTATTTTAGACTTATCCAAATTGAAAACATTTGCAGACGACATAGAAAATGTGCTTCTAATGATGGAGCTTGTATTTGAAAGGTAAAAATATATTTTTCCTTTTCCAACAATTTTTTGTAAACCCTTTTTCTTCAGGTCTTTAACTTTCTACCAGATGACAAAATTTCAGACTGGGACCAAATTGAAGGCATTTGCAGACAAAAAATTAGATATAGCTTTATTCTTAACTAAACAACAAAATTTTAGATTAGTTCAAATTGAAAGCATTTGCAGATGACAAACATGGCTCAGATAGTAGAAACTGTTTTTGAAATCATAGAAAACATTGTGGGAAAAGAGTATTTTCTCCTTTACTCACAATCAAAAGCCAACTTCCTCAAGGTTGTTAAAGAGTTAACCCTTTACGACACAACAAATTTTTAAACAGGTTCAAATTTGAAGCCTTTGCAGGCAGCAAATTAAAGGGTCTCAGATCATGAAATTTGTCTTTGAAAGGGTAGAAAAATTGAGGGAGGAGGAGAAAATGCTGGTTACCAGCATTTTCACCTTCCCCCCACAATGTTTTAAAAAGCCTATAATCCATCATTTGAGCCAATTCAATTTGTCGTCTGCAAATGCATTCAATTTAGACAAGCCGAAAATGTTATCATCAGGTAAACAGTTAGAAAATCATATTATCAAGTTAGTTACCCATTTTCAGATGGGAGCGAGTGTGGTGGACAGTTCTATAACAGGACTTTGTGGCCGTCCCTATGCCAAAGGGGCCAGTGGTGACAGTGTGGTGGACAGTTCTATAGTGGGGCTTGATGGCTATCCCTATGCCAAAGAGGCCAGTGGTAACAGTGTGTTGGACAGTTCTATTATGAGGCTTGGTGGCTGTCCCTGCGCCAAAGGGGCCAGTGGTAACAGTGTGTTGGACAGTTCTGTAGTGAAGCTTGGTGGCTGTCCCTATGCCAAAGGGGCCATTGGTGACCGTGTCGTTGACAGTTCTATAGCGGGGCTTGGTGGCTGTCCCTGTGCCAAAGGGGCCAGTGGTAATGTCTCAACATAGGATGTGGTGTACATGTTGCATGGTCTAAATATAGAAACTGTGAGTATCTGTCATGTAGAAACACACAATCACAAGTTTAAATGACCCTGAGGAAGAAGCCTGTTGAAAAAATTGTGGGAAAAAGAGAAAATGCTGGTGACCAGCATTTTTCTTTTTCCTACAATGTTCTCCACCCTGTCAAAGAGAAATTCCATCAGTTCAGCCATAATTAAATTGTTGTCTCCAAGTGTGTTGAATTTTGACAAGTCTACATTTTGGTCATGTGATAAATGGTTACCTTACGACAAAACATTTGACTTGTCCAAAATGAAAGCATTTGCAGATGACAGATCAAATATGCTAAAATCGTAAGATTTATCTTTTAAATAGGTTGAAAATATAACGGAAAAATGAGAATTGCTTTCAGAAACATAGTCCCTCTTTAAACCATTGCAACCCAGGCCCTTGGTTATAACAACTCTGAGAAAGAAGCCTTTTGAAAACATTGCAGGAAAAGGAGAAAATGCTGCAACTGATAGTGTGGGTCATGGTGTGTCCATCGGCAAGGCACTGCAGTGATCTCCATCTTCACAATTATTTCCATACTTTTAAATGGTATGATTTAGATTTAGATGTATTTTAACACCCTTATTTTTAGCTCACCTGAGCATGAAGTGCTCAAGGTGAGCTTTTGTGATTGTGCTGTGTCTGGTGTCCGTTGTGCGTCATCCAGCGTCAACACTTACATTGTGTGCACTCTAGAGGCCACATTTTTCAGTCATATACTCTTGAAACTTGGTCATAATGTTTGTTTTGATAATATCTCGTACAAGTTTGAAATTGGGTCATGTGGGGTAAGAAAGTAGGTCACCAGGTCAAAATTTAGAAAAAAAATTGTGTGCACTGTAGAGGCCACATTGTTAGTCCAATACTCATGAAACTTGGCCAGAATATTTGTCTTGAAAAAATCTTAGACAAGTTGGAAATTGGGTCATGCCGGGTCAAAAAGTAGGTCACCAGGTCCAATTTTAGAAAAAAAACCTTGCGTGCACTCTAGAGGCCACATAGAAATTTTAGTTCAATACTCATGAAACTTAATCAGAATGCCTTTCTTGATAATGTCTCCAACAAGTTCGAAACTGGGTCATGTTGGGTCAAATAGTAGGTCACTCGGACAAATCTTAGGTAAACCTTGTAAGCACGCTAGAGGCCACATTTTCAGCCATAAACTCATCAAACTTAGTCAAAATGTTTGTCTTGATAATATCTCTGACAAGGTTGAAATTGGGTTATGCTGGATCAAAAAAGTAGGTCACTCTGCCAAATTTTAGAAAAAACTTTGTGTGCTTTCTAAGAGGCAAGATTTTCAGCCATATACTCATAAAACTTGGTCAGAATGTTTGTCTTTATAATATCTCGGACAAGTTTGAAATTGGGTTGTGTCAGGTCAGAAAGTAGGTCACCAGGTCAAAATTTAGAAAAACTTTGTGTGCACTCTAGAGGCCACAGTTTTAGTCCAATATGCATGAAACTTTGTCAGAATTTTTGTCTTGATGAAATCTCAGACAAGTTTGAAATTGGGTCATGTCATTCAAAAAGAAGGTCACCAGGTCAAATTAAAAAAAAAAAAAAAAAAAAAAAAAGATGAGGGCTTTCTAGAGGCCACATTTTAAGTCCAAAACTTATGAAATTTGGTAAGAGTACTTTCCTTGATGATATCTCAGACATGTTTGAAACTGGGTCATGTCAGGTTAAAAAGTAGGTCACTGGGACAAATCTTAGGAAAACCTTGTGATTACCCTACAGGCCACATTTTTAGCCAGAAACTCATGAAACTTAGTCAAAATGTTTGTCTTGATGATATTTCAGACAAGTTCAAATTTTGGTCATGTGAGGTCAAGAAGTAGGTCATTGGGACAAATCTTAGCAAAATCTTGTGTGGGATCTGGGGGCCACATTTTCTGTTCGATATTCAGGAAATATCATCAGAATGTTTGTCTTGATAATATCTCTGACAAGTTAAAAAATAGGACTCGGAGGTCAAAAAGTAAGTCATGAACACTCATGTGTTTTACATCATTACAACCAATGGCCCTCTTGTTTACCTGTTGTACAAGTATGATCCAGGAAAAAAACTGAGCTGTTGCTGTGACTGAAACAACTGTTAGATGTAGCATTTCTCTGTATTTAACCCTTTACCCCACAATACAGTTTTAATGACCCTGAGAAAGAAAGCTTTTGAAAACATTGTTGGAAAGGAGAAAATGCTGGTAACCAGCATTTTCTCATTTCCCCACAATGTTTTCTATTCTTTCACAGCCAAATCTCATAATTCCAGTCTTATTTAAATTGTCGTCTGCAAATGTTATCAATTTGGACAACTCCAATTTTTTTTGTTTGGTAAAGAGTTAACTCTTTACCACACAATCCCGACTTTTAACGACCCTGAGGAAGAAGGCTTTCGAAAACGTGGGAAAAGGGAAAAAATGCTGATAACCACCATTTCCTCCTTTTCCCACAGTGTTTTCTACCCTTCCTAAGACAAATTTCAATTTTTCAGTCACATTTATTTTGTCGTCTGCAACTGCTTTCAATTTGGAGCAGTCCAAAATTTTGTTGGTTGGCACAGAGTTGAAGAATTCTGCATCTGTTGGTTGTAGAGAGATTGCAAAATTGTGATTTTGATATATTTTTGATATATTTTCAGGGTATCAACATGCAGAATTGATTGAAGCCAGACAGTTTATTTCAAAAGCTTTGGAATGACCAATTCGAAAGTAGTACAAGCAACAAAATCATCGTTGTGATTGCACTTTGTCATCATGCTGATATCTAGTCAGCTTTGTTTGTGCAAATATTTTCATGTTGGATATGATATTTTGGAAGTCGACATCTTTGCAGATAGTGTACAATTCCATTTCAATTCCTTTGAATATTTTGTGAGCAGGTGCAGGTATTTTGGTATACTAAAGTCTTTACCACTTGAAAATATTTCTACACTTGTCTTTATTGAAAGCATTGGCAAATTGGATTTGGCTGGATAATGCGATTTGTCCATGAAAGGGTAGAAAACATTGTGGGAAAAGGAGAAAATGCCGGTTACCAGCATTTTTTCCTTTTCCTACAATGTTTTCAAAAGTCTTTTTCCTTGTGGGATGTTAAAAACTAGGGGTTTTGTGGCAAAAGGTTAAGCAAAAACTTTGACAGTTTAGTAATGCTTGCATAAATGTCAGACATCTGGAATTAAAAAAAAAAATCATAAAACTGTCATCACCTTTCAGTATGCCTTGCCATTACTTCTCCAGAATTGATTGTTTACCAAACAACAAAATTTTGTACTAAACCAAATTGAATGCATTTGCAGACAACAAATTAAATGATGATACCTGTCTTTGATAGGGTAGCAAAAATTGGGAGAAAGGTGAAAATGCTGGTTACCAGCATTTTCTCCTTTTCCCACAATATTTTCAAAAGGCCTCTTTCTTTGGGTTGTCAAAACTCACTCTTATATGGTAAAAGGTTAAATGTTGTTCAGTAGATGATTTCTGTCTTTGATAGGGTAGAAAACATTTGGGGAAAAGGAGAAAATGCTGGTTACCAGCATTTTCTCCTTTTCCCACAGTGTTTTCAAAAGGCTTTATCCTCAGGTTTTTAAAGAATGTGTGGTTAAGAGGTAATTTGTCCGAATTGTCGTATAAGTCAAAACAGGGAACAGCATTGAAAATATGACATCATACTAGCTGATATTCATTTCTATGCAATATGAAGGATAAGAAAGTTTGGTTGGTAATACATGCAGAAAAAGGATAAAGAATTTATCTTTGTTACACAATCTCAAGTTTTAACTACCCTGAGAAAGACAACCTTTGAAAAACTTGTGGGAAGAGGAGAAAATGCTGGTCACCAGCATTTTCTCCTTTTCACACAGTGTTTTCTTCTCTTTCAGAAAAAAGTATCATTGCTTGAGCTACATTTAAATTGTCATCTGCAAAGGCTTTCAATTTGGACAAGTCTAAGTGCTTGTCATCTGATAAAGGGTTAAAGTCATCTTGTATACATATGGAAGGGGATCTCCACCAGTTCACTCATTATTCATGATGAGACTCATTATTCCTGATGAAATTTTTAACTATGTTTTACAATTTTAATGTTGACTTACAATTATGTTTTGCCTATTTGATCGTTTATGTTGACATTTAAATTACTTTTTTGTTACTTCAGTTTACAATAAACTATTTTATCTAGTTGCATCATATTTAATTATTCATTCAACTATCCCAATAATATTTGAGACATTTAATTTCGTATCAACATTGTAATTATTTGAACAACAGTTACTTCAACAATACAAGATACAACGAGGAGTATGGTTTGACCAAAAGAAAAGTTGGAAAAAAGTTGAAACTTCTCATTTCAAAAGATTTACTAGATCTACAATGTTGCTGTCCTTGTAATAGGTTTAGTGTTATCATAAGTCAAACAAGTATAATACAAATAAGCACAATCTAAATAAGCATAATGCAAATAAGCATAATATGAAGGAGAGAACCACATCTCATTATTGCGAAAGGGGTCGCCACTGAGAAACTAAATTCTCCCTCAAGGCTAACGGTGGCGCGCTATTTTACTCAGACTTCCAGAACCTTAGATGTGGCAGGCCCTGGTGATAACTATCCATACCTACCAAGCATTGGACAGGTATGTATAAATAACATTATCTCTCATTGATTTAGTGGTGAATCAACTTGGGAGAGGTGGGACAGGTTTGTGATTCAAACACGGGTATTACGCTAAAGGAGTGAGTGATGTACCACTGACTGAGCTACCGCCGTAGCAGACCACATTTATCACATGATTCTATGGAAAAAGATGTTGCTCATCTGTTTATTTTTTTATGTGTGAAGAGAAAAGGGGAAAAAGAAATTTCAGCTGAATTCCATTTTCTACAATTTCTTACATGTACATGTATACAGAATTAACCCGTTGAAAAAATGCATTTTTTTACTGGTACGTAAAATTCACCGGATCAGGCACAGACCGGTGTATGGAATCACCGGAATAGACATGAATGGACCGGAAAAGACCGGAATAGACTTGGAAAACATGACGTAGCGACACCTCGTTTAATGCATGTAGGAAAGGGGCAAAGCCTGCACATACTCAGAGAAGCAAAAATAGGGATTTGCACCTTAGACTACAGAGAATGGACATTTGTAAAGCCGTGTAAGACATAAGTTGGCGAGAACTGGTACTTGCATGCCAGTACAAAAAGTAATAAAATATTTAGCAGTTATTATTAGCCTGACAACCTGAAAACCTATCTCCTACTCCTCTAATTTTTCCCTTTTTGACCACCAGTGCACCTATCTATGCTCTCCTGGATTTCCTTTTACCAGTACTCCGCACATTATTCTTACCAAGCCGCTGGCGGCTTCCCTTTCCACTGTTTTCAACAATATTTCAGTTATGCCCTGGCGACCAGTGCAACTATCCATGCTCTCCTGGATTTTCTATTTACCAGTACTCCGCACAATATTCTTTCCAAGCTGCTGCTGGGTTGCACACCTGCCGTTTTCAACACTTTCAGTTTTGTCCCGGCGACCAGTGCACCTATCCATCCTCTCCTAGGTTTCCTTTTACCAGTACTCAGTACAACTATCCATGCTCTCCTGGATTTTCTTTTTACCAGTATTCCGCACAATATTCTTTCCTAGCCGCTGGCGGCTTTCTAACACGAGCCAGGATTGCATCCTCTTGCATTGACTTTATCGGCTAACTACTATTTCTTTCCCTTTCAGGAGAATACATGAACAGATTCAGACATTGGCTAACCTCCAACGTGGGGTTAGCCATGACAGCTGCAAATGCAGCCAACCACATACAACAGACGAGACGAATTTGGACAGAAACGTGCATGGACAGACTGGATATGTTCCTGCAGGGACTGGTCTCAGCCTGGATGGGGAGGCAGAAGGATGTGATGGTTGTGGGAACTTTGAAGTCCCACCTCACATCCCTCCTAAAGTTTCTGGATTTCTTAGAGGTGTTAGGCATTCAGGGTTCGTGGAACCGGACCCGCCTCACCATCCAGGCCTTCTTCCGGTCCCTCTGGAACAGGGCAGTGGAACGGAAGGCAGAAGTGGTGGCAAGGGATTTGGCGTCACTTCCGTCACCCAAAGCCAGACAGACATACTGGACCTCGGATTACTACGATGACGTTACTTTGGCCGACTGGACGACAATGACGGACGAGGACAGACATGACCACCTTGACTGTCTGACAGACTGCCTGGTGATGGAGGTCGTTATGACCAATGGGTGCAGGCCGTCCGTCATTACCAACATGACGCCGACAGCCTTAGAAGATGCGACGGAAGAGATGAAAGATGACAGGATGTTCTTCTGCATCCTGGTTACGATGCACAAGACCTCGGCCACCGCGGGCGCTGCCGTTGTCACGGTGTCTGGGGCTTTGTACCGACGACTTGAGGACCTTCTGACGACGCTACACTCGGACGCTGACCGACTGTTTACGAACAGGGGGAGAGCATTCGCTAGCAGTTCATTGGTAAATCGAGCATGGACTGCTAGGGGATGCTCTAAGTACGGACGGTTTTCCTGTACCACTAACAGGAAAGGACTGACGACCGACATGCGACAGCACGACCCCCTGATTGCCAACGACCTGGCAGAACTACTCTGCCATAGACGGACGACGGCTGACGCACACTACAGACTAATAGACAAGATTGGGACCTCCGTCGGGACAGTGACGAAAATATATAGGACTTCTACGGGGGGCGGACGGAAGGTCTCAAGGACGGCGACAGACACTGACAAGAACTGTGGAGCCCAACTGTGACTGACCCAACCCCAACGAGCCTGTCACACAGTGACACTTCCTCGAACCAGACTGTGACTTACGAGACCCCAGGCCCAAATCAGACTTCCACGAAGACGAATGTGACGGACAGTTCTAATTTCGGTGACAATTCCGCACAAATGCAAAGGTTGCTCTCAAGACTAGAATTACCAGAGAAGAGGACAGACTTTTATAAGACAGTTTTGACCTTTGTGATGGACCTGGACCAGTCTCGGATACTGAGATGGGCTGGTGACCAGCATTTTCTCCTTTTCCCACAATGCTTTCTGATCTAACTTTGCAAGAATAAAAAGAAAAAAAAAAACTGTTAAACAGCCATTATTTGTAATAAATTAACATTCTCTTCATAACTTTTTACCAGATTAACCCTTTACCAGTCACAACTTTTAAGGACCCTGAAAGAGAAGCCTTTTGAAAGCATTGTAGGGAAAGGAGAAAATGCCGGTAACCAGTTGCTGGTAACAAGCATTTTCTCCTTTTCCCACAGTGTTTTCTACCCTTCTCAAACTTTTAACGACCCTGAGAGAGAAGCCTTTTGAAGACATTGTGGGAAAAGGCGAAAATGCTGGTAACCAGCTGCTGGTAACCAGCATTTTCTCCTTTTCCCACAATGTTTTGTACCCTTCTCAAAATACATTTTAATTTTTCAGTTACATTTATTTTGTGGTCTACAAAATCTTTGAATTTGGACCAGTCTATTATACTGTTTGGTAAAGAGTTAAACATTAACATTTGAAAATCAGACATTTTAGATTTTTTTTTTTTTCTTTAACATCAGACATATTAGATTTGTTTTTTTCTTTGAAAGCATGGTGGGAAAAGGAGACATGTCTGCGTTCTACCCTTCTCAAACTTTTAACGACCTTGAGACAGAAGCCTTTTGAAAACAATGTGGGAAAAGGAGAAAATGCTGGTAACCAGCTGCTGGTAACCAGCATTTTTTCCTTTTCCCAACAATGTTTTCTACCCTTCTCAAACTTTTAATTACCCTGAGACAGAAGCCTTTTGAAAACATTGTGGGAAAAGGAGAAAATGCTGGTAACCAGCTGCTGGTAATCAGCATTTTCTCCTTTTCCCACAATGATTTGTACCCTTCTCAAAACACATTTTAAATTTTCAGTCAGTTGTGGTCTACGAATGCTTTGAATATGGACCAGTCTAAAATTATGTTGTTTGGTAATGAGTTAAACATTAACATTTGAAAATCAGACATTTTAGATTTTTTTTTTTAACATCAGACATATTAGACTTGTTTTTTTCTTTGAAAGCATTGTGGGAAAATACATACATGCACATACATGCAGTCTGACCTTATACTCCACTCTTTACTGAATGAAAGTGCAGCCCCACCTACAGTCAGTCTGTCTTTACTTATTTTTCTTTCCTTCATGATCTTTGTAGACAGTGCAGCCCAAGATCAGACTGCTCTTATATGGAATCTGATCTTAGTCTGCACTCTCTTCTACAGCTACCCATCTTCTTTCTAAGGACAAATCTTTTCAACATTTTGTTCACTTCATGACAGTGAAAATTGCAGACTAAGAGCAAAATGCACAAACATGCAGTCTGATTTTATACTCCACTCTTTACTGAATGGGAGTGCAGCCCATGATCAGACTGCACATAGATGCAGTCTTGTTCTAAAGCTCCAACCTTCAATATCTTTTCAACATTTTTCTTATGGTGTTTGTGGAGAGTGCAGCCTAAGATCAGACTGCACATACATGCAGTCTGACCTTATACTCCACTCTTTACTGAATGAAATCACAGCCCAAGATCAGACTGCACCTACAGACAGTTTGTCTTTAATTATTTTTCTTTCTTTTATAATCCTTCTGGATGGTGCAGACTGCTCATATATGCACCAATCTCTTCCTCTTTGACATAGTTGGACTCAGGGGATCAAGACAAACATTTTGATACCCAATTTGATAGGTTTCGACCCCGCCCCCCCCCCCAAAATAATTTTGTTTTCAAACCCAAACGTCCGAGGCCATGGTCAGTGGGAGGTAACTGTCAAAATTTTGAATCGCTTCAATTTTGGCACACAAAAACTTCCAGCTATACTGAACATAACGCACTAATTAAAAGTAGGCTAACTTAAGTATGGTCTTAGATTTAAGCATTTGAAAGTGACGTAAGTCACAAAAAGTTGCGACCCTGCTGGCCGAAAAACCTACGCGCCTGCCGATATCATAAGAGCAAATTTTACCTCTCTGTCAAAGTGATTCATACCACCACGGACCTTTATACTACGTATCTGCTTACAGGCGGACTTGTTTCTTTGGGAAAAATATAGCGTAGCACCGTTCAGGGGAGCAGTTGTTTTTTTGAGTTACCTCCCATATTTTAGAAGGGCCAAATTTCAGCGCAAAGAAGAATTCAGTTTCATCGTTTGTCTTTTACTTGTCCTTGTTGTCATTATAAATTGGAAATTGAAACTTTTAAAATGATTTTTAGTAAAACGCTTTCGGTTGATAATTTATAATTTAAACATCAATCTTTTTTGTTGCGTTAAGAATGTTGATATGAAATTAAATGTCTCAGATATATTAGGAAGGTTTGAATGAAGAATTAAAAATGATGGAATTAGATAAAAAATAGTTTGTTGTAAAATGAAGTAACAAAAAAAGTAATTTAAATGTCAACATAAACAATTTAATAGGCAAAATGTAATTGTAAGTCAACGTTAAAATTGTAAAACATAGTTGAAAATTTCATCAGGAATAATGAAAGTCTCATCATGAATAATGAGTGAACTGGCGGATATCCCCTTCCATACATACAAATGAAAGTTACCAGCCTTTGTTTAGATTCCTCAATGAAATAATTCCTGTAAATGCCAAGAGTATGGGTTGTGATTGACACAAAAATGCATTAATCATGTAACAAATGTTCAAATGCTTTCACCACCCTTAGGAGGACAATGAAAAATTGTTGGAAACCTGGATTTCTTCCTTTTCCCATGATCTTTTTTTGTCCTTACATGGATGTATGTCATCATATATGCAACCCTCAATTTGTCGCCTGCAAAATTAATTCTTTCACTATGGACAAGTACAATACATATCACTCAAAGTCAGTTAACTGGGCAGTTTCGTCTTCTGTGTCACATTTATTTTTCTGGGTCTTCTTTATAAAATGCCATGATTTTAATCTTTACCAAACAGCCTTATTTTATGGCAGACCAGATTTGACCAATATCTGAATGGCAAGATGGACTTGTATGGACACCAAACAGCCTCATATCATGGCAAACACATGTAGATACATGTAGGAAACATAAGAAATTGCCCTGTTTTTGACATTTCTTTGGTAAAATTTCTTATTCCGTCAGTAACAGGAAACAGGATAGCCATATACTGCATAAAAATCACCTTGACACTACCTCAGTCAGCTCTTGAAATATTTTTTAATGCCAACCTGAGTCCATTTCTCCTAAACCTAAGGAAAGATTTGCTGTTAACTTGAAACTAATGTTCACCTCGCAGACCATGAGCACAAATTAGGATTCCACCTTGTTTACTGCAACATTGTTGGTATTGAACATTTAGACTGTAAGCTTGGCTATTTTCAAAAAAAAATGTCTAGTTATTGTCTTTAGCCCTGTCGTCATCTGCCATTACACTGTCAGTCGTCAAAAGCTTTGACTTTTTAGACTATCTTTTATTACTGAAGATATACTTCAAACTTAGACAAGTTTTTATATCAATAGGTGAACCCATACAACTAGGGCAGGTAACCATCTGACACAGTTATGCCCCTTTTTTGACTGAGAAATTTCACTTAAAATCAAGCACCTGCAACCAAGCCGAGCGTTTGAACCCGCATGTGGTGCTCTTGGATTTCTGATGAGATTGTATCCAGTTTTTAACCGTTGATGTATTTTGATGTTTTAAGTTATAGGTAGATGCACTAAATATTATAAATTTAGCAACCTTTGTTTTGTTCTGATTTTTCTAAAGTGTACCATATATTTCTAAGATATCTTGTTTTTGCAACTCGGCCTCCATGTCTTCATGCAGTGGAGTGACACCTGAGGACCATCAGAAAAAGCAAGTTGAACCTTTCCAACATGACTAATTTTAGACTCTCCCAAACTCAAACATCAGCAGGCAACAAATTCAGATTTAATACAAAAGAGCTAGTGTCTTTGACAGAATAGAAAAGATTGTGGGAAAAGGAGAAAATGCTAGTTACTGGTAAAGGTTAAATTAAGCCAGAAACTGATGCCATTTTTTGTTATATGATTATTTTTTTCCTGAAGTGATTTATTTATTATCTCTCTATATTTTGAAAGTGATACTGAATGTCATTGTTTTGCCTATTACTGTAAATATGATATTACATATTGGATGTTTGTCTAGATGAAGTCTGTATTTACCCACCACCAGACAATCCCAAGCTTTAATGACCCTGACAGAAAAACTTTTGCATATATTATAGGAAAAGGAGAAAAGTGTTAACCAGCATTTCTCCTATTCCCCCAACATTTTCCATAGTGTTCAAGTGATACACATTACATACACATCGTTCTTTTGTTCCAGATATTTTCCTATTTATGACATCTGTTATTCTTAATTCTATGATGATATTTCTGTTGAAAATAAAAATGATATATCACTGGTCCTATGTTTGTTATTTATTTATACTACGACTCTTTTCACTTCTCCCAATTGCCCCTTTAACCCTTTCCCAAACGACAAATTTTAGACTGGTCCAAATTGAAAGAGTTTGCAGACGACAATTTTAAATTTGATGAAAATGGCAGAAAGGTCTCAAAAAAAGTAGAAAACACTGTGGGAAAAGGAGAAATTGCTCGTTATGAGCAATTTCTCCTTTTCCCACAGTGTTTTCAAACGACTTGTACTGCAGACACGTGAAAACCAGGGCTTGTTTTGGAAAGGGTTAAACCCTTAACCACACAATCTTGGAACAAAGCTTTAGAAAACATTGTTAGAAAATGAGAAATGCTAGTAACCAGCTTTTTTTTTCTTTTCTTACAATGTTTTCTGTCCTTTCAGAGACAATTTTGATCATTTTGGCCCCATTTGTTTTGTTGTCCACAAATGCTTTTGATTTGGGTGTGTCCAAAATTTAGTTGTTTGGTAAAGTGTTCATTAACTTTCATTTATATATGAGCTATGCTCTGGCAAAAGGGGTTTAATGCCTCTCCCTGATGCATTATAACAAGAAAGTCATCGCAATACTCACTGATCTATAAAACCCATTTTGTCTACCATCTGAGTCCCAAGTTAGACAACATGTTATGTGTAGTCTGATCTTGATCTACACTGGCCACAAAAGGCAACTTAAGTTGTAAAAGGAGCTTTAACCCTTTACCACACATTCTTGATTTTTAACGACCCTGAGAGAGAGGCTTTTCAAAAACATTGTGGAAAAAGGAGAATGGTAACCAGCATTTTCTCCTTTTCCAACAATGTTTTCTACCCTATCTAAAACAAATTTCACCATTTTGACATCTTTTAATTTGTCGTCTGCAGATGCTTTCAATTTGGACTACTCTAAAATTTTGTCCTATGGTTAAGGGTTAATATAGGGCTTGTAATAAGAAAATTGGAATTGGATCATCTCTAGCAAGGCATGTCCATAAGCAGATATGGTAAACCCTGGAAAGGGATGAAAAAGTAAGCTGTGGAAATGATTTAACTAAATATTCTATTGAAAGTCATGTAAAACGGCATTTGATTGAAACATAATTTGATATGTGTCCTCAAGCCTACTGTTATGCTGTGGCTCTGTGTCTGTTGTGTGTTGGTGCGTCACTTTTCTTTCATTTAAAAAAAAAAACCTGAAACTGCAGAACTAATTTTAACCAAAGTCCATAGAAATGGTCCTACCATGGTACTTTTGGGAATTCCTTCCAAGAATTTAATTCCATTCAAAATGCTATTTGCTATGGTAAAAAAAAAAATAATTAGCCATGCTCTGTTTACCCTTTACTACATAATCCCGAGTTTAAACGACCCAAAGAAAGAAGCCTTTTGAAAACATAGAGAAACAAGAGGGCCATGATGGCCCTGTATCGCTCCACTGGCTTATAAATATAAACCATGAAGAGAAGTCTTCACTATATAAGCCCTTATAAAACTTTGACCCCAGGGCTACAGTCGGACTAAATGGGGAATATGTGTAAATGCCAAATTTGGGAGTTCTTGGCCTTATGGCTAGTAACAAGACGGTTTCTGAACTTTTCACTCCATAAACCCATGTAAAACTTGTGACCCCTGGTGCAGGGCCAAACTTGATCCTAGGGCTGTAACTTGGGCCCTCTTTGTAGTTGTCCACTAGATAATGCTATAATTATGCAAAATTTGGTAGCCTAAGCCTTATGGCTATGTACACCAAGATTTAAAAGTTTTCCCTATGTAAGCCTATGTAAATCTTGTGAACCCCCCCCCACCCAGCATGAGGCCAAATTGACCCCAGGACTATAATTTGGGCACTTTTGGTAGACCCCAACTAGATCAAGCTAAATGCAAAATTTGGTAGCTCTAGGCCTTATGGCTAGGTACAGGAAGATTTTTAAAGTTTTCTCTATATAAGCTTATGTAAAACTTGTGACCCCTGGGGCAGAGCCAATTTTGACCCCAGGGCTATAATTTCAAGAAACATGATAGAGGTTTACTACATAAAGCTACATGCCAAATTTGGTAGCCCTATGCCTTATGGTTTCAGACAAGAAGATTTTTAAAGTTTTCTCTATATAAGCCTATGTAAAACTTGTGACCCCTGGGGCAGAGCCAATTTTGACCCCAGGGCTATAATTTCAAGAAACATGATAGACGTCTACTACATAAAGCTACATGCCAAATTTGGTAGCCCTATGCCTTATGGTTTCAGACAAGAAGATTTTTAAAGATTTCCAATATTTTTCAGTTTTGTTGCCATGGCAACCAGAGTTTTTGAAGGAATCAAATTCTTTCAAGAAATTCTGAAGAGGACCATGACAGGATCATTTCTGTGAAGTTTCATGAAAATTGGATTGGTAGTTTCAGAGAAGAAGATGTTTGAAATAAAAGTTAACGCACGGACGGACGCACGACGGACACCGGGCCATGACATAAGCCCGCTGGCCTTCGGCCAGTGGAGCTAAAAAGGAGAAAATGCTGGTAATTAGCATTTTCCCCTTTTCCCATAATGTTTTTTAACCTATCAGACAAATTCCATCATTTGAGCGGCATGAAAATTGTCGCCCGTAATTGCTTTCACTTTGGACAAGTCAACATTTTTGACGTGTGGTATAGAGTTAAAAGCGGGCTTAATGCATCTGCGAATAGTATTGGCCCAGGTTAGGCTGTGCAGTCTGCACAGGCTGACCAGAGCTGAAACTTTTCACTGTCGGTCAATTTTCTGCATGCCCAAGGACAGTGTACCTCATGTTACAGTCGGTTGCCGGTCTATATGGATTTTACTGATCCATCATTATGTGACAGTTTGCTTGTTATCATGCATCATGGAGATGCATTAAACCCCCATTTGCCAGAGCATGGTTCATATCTTTTTCTTCAAAACCATGTGTTGGAGTTCTCAGTAATGTGGCATAAATATCCTCTGTTGGACTTGTTTTCCAGATGTTTTTTGCTGTCTGATCCATTTAGAGACATCGCTGGTGCAGTAAAGCTTGTTTTCTCTTTGCCCTTTACCATAGGAATACAGCCAGTGGCTTGGGAAAAATGTTGTGCAAAGAACTGTGTTACAGGAGATCACTCCTTCCTTATGGCATAGCTTTCCCGTATAAAATCAATACCTGACAGCTGCGTTAGGGAGAATTCTCTTTAGCTCAGGGGTTAGTGTATTGGTCTTTTAAACCTGATAAATGAGGATCTTTGCCTGCAGGGGTTCGAATCCCAGCTGTTGCGGTTTGTATTTGATCTATGCATTAGAAACTCCAGGAAAGCATGGATAGTTGCACTGGCTGTCAGGATGTAACTGAAGGACTGTTGAAAACGGCATTAAACACCATACAATCAATCAATCAATTAATCTTTCTCCATGTTTGAATGACCCCAAGGAATTCCCGTTGAAAACATTATTTGAAAAGGAGAAAATGTTTGAAAACAATTTCCTGCTTTTCCATTTTTTCAACCCCTTTAAGACACGACCAATCATTTGAGCCACTTTTTACTTGTGGTTTGAGAATGCTTTATGGTAAAGAGATTAACCCTTTACCACACAATCTCAAGTTCAAACGACCCTAAGGAAAAGGTCTTTTAAAAACACTGTGGGAAAAGGAGAAAAATACTGGTAACCAGCATTTTTCTCCTTTACCCACAATGTTTTCTAGCCACTCAAAGGAAAATTTCTGTTTCATTGTGGTAAAGAGGACAAAATGCTGGTTACCAATATTTCTCCTTTTTCCACAATGTTTTTAAAAACCTTCTCCATTAGGGTCGTTAAAACTTCAGATTGTGAGGTAGAGGGTTTATAAATCAAATGATAATGTCCAGCCAATAGTACAGACCAAAATGTTGTTTCAAAGCTCTTTACACATACATATACAATAAAAATATTGCATTGGACAGTGTAGATCCATGATCAGACTGCATAATCTGTACAGCCTGAGCTTAATCTTCGTTGTCCACAAAACCGTGTGGAGTCACGCCTAACAGTCTTGGGGTGTAACACTTTTTATAGGCTTTTTTTTTTTTTTTTTGTAGTTAAAGGGAAATAACTCATGTTCATCAAGATACATATATAAAACTAGTTATCTCCCTTGGTTGTTATTTACTTGTCTGCAATATGCTTGGTATTGTATACTCCCATGTTCTTTGGGTAGAAACCAAACCAGAGTAAAGTAGCCAAAATAGCTGTGTCCAGCTTGAAAAACAAGCTAAAACTAGTTTAAGCCTTTACAGCACAATGCTGCCCTGAAAAAGTTGGCCTTGAAAAACATTGTGGGAAAAGGAGAAAATGATGGTATTTGGCATTTTCTTCTTTTCTCACAATGTTTCCTACCATATGAAAAGACAAATTTTATGTGTTGAGTAACAGTTGTCATCTGCAAATGCTTTCAATTTAGACAAGGCTGAAATATTGTTACCTGGTAAAGAGTTATAGAAGCAGACCTCTTAAACCCTAGATCAGACAGTAGTGGACATGGGATCTACACTGGCTTCACATCCACATGTTTCCAATGGCATGCTTTGGTTCAAGTACAATACACTTATACTAATGTCCAAAATAATGTATAACAGCCTTTAATACTTAACTCTCTACCAAACAACAAAATTTCTACCTATCTCATGGACAATTTTTTTGTTCGAGTCACATTTAATGTATTATCTGAAAGCTGTCAATTTGGGCCAAGTCTAAAGTTTTGCCGTGTGGTAAAGAGTTTAAAACATGCCAGCTGCAGACTGTGCTTGTTTTATCCATAACCATTTAACTGCTTAACCGTTTACCACACAATCCCCAGATCTAACGAACCAAACAAAAGGTGCTTTTGAAAACATTGTGGGAAAAGGAGGACATGCTGGTAACAAACATTTTCTCCTTTTCCAACAATGTTTTCTAGCCACTCAAAGACTAACACTGTTTTCAACATTATTTCAGTTATATCACGGCAGCCAAGGCACCTATCCATGCTTTCCTGGAGTTTTTTACCAGTACTCAGCACAATATTCTTTCCAAGACACTGCTTTCCCACTTAACCATCATTGAAACAATGGGCTAGTAACGGCCAAAAGCAGGCCAATCAATGTGGCTGTTAAATTCATTTTAATTTAAAATCATACCATATAATGGAAATTACAGTGAAGATGACAATCCGTTATTGTACGGTAGATCCAAGTGTTATTTGCTTTGAGAAAAATGAACTTTAAAATCAGGTAAATGGTAAACGAAAGATATAGCAACTCGCCAACCTCCCAGTCCTATTTGTGTCTTTTTTTTTTTCTTCCACAAACGGACAAAATGTCTATGTTTTTTGCAGTCTGATCTTGATCTACACTGGCCGCAATGGCAATATAGCAGTAAAAGGCACTTTAATGGTGACAGGCCCAGTAATGGCCTAAATTAGCCCAATCAATGTGGGTGTTAAAATTGCATTTTAATTTAAAATCATACCATATAATGGAAATTACAGTGAAGATGACAATCCGTTATTGTATGGTAGATCCAAGTGTTATTTGCTTGGAGAAAAATTAACTTTAAAATCAGGTAAATGATAAACAAAGCAATCCCATGTTTTAAAGACTCTGAAAGAGATGGCTGTTGAAAACATGGTAGAGAAAGGAGAAAATGCTAGTAATCAGCATGTTCTACTTTTACCACAATCATTCCTGCAGTATCAGAGTCAAATTCCTTTATTTCAGGAACAATGAATTTGTTGTCTGCAAATGCTTTGAATTTGGGCTAGTTTAACCCTTTACCAGACAACAAAATTTTAGCCTTGTCCAAATTGAAAGCATTTGCAGACGACAATTTCAATGTGGCTCAAATGATGCAACTTTTCTTTGATAGGGTAGAAAACATTGTGGGAAAAGGAGAAAATGCTGGTTACCAGCATTTTCTCCTTTTCCCACAATGTTTTTTAAAAGGCTTCTTTCCCAGGGGCATCAAAAGGTGGCATTGTGCGGTAAAGGGTTAAAATGCCTTCTTGTACAGTTAACCCTTAGGCTGCAGTGACATTTTGCCGACAGTGCAGATCGAGATCAAACTGCATAGAACATGCTTTCAATTTGGACCGGTTTAAAATTTTGTCGTTTGGTAAAGAGTAAGGGTTAATTTTCTCCTAAAACAAGTTTGGGCTAGACAACAGTGAAATATGGGAAGTTTTTACCAGCAGTAATATTCTCAGTAAAACTCTTGGTTTAAGCCTAACCGCACTGAATTAAGCCTTGGAGCACCATGATAAGTCTTAATGTGCACTCTCAGTAAAGAAATATGACCCAAAGAATTGTCATTTCAAGATTGTTCTTATCTAGAATGTCTCAGCAATGTAGATCAAAGACTGCAAGTTTTTTGCAGTCTGATCTTGATATACACTAGCTGCAAAGGCAACTATAGTGCAAGACATCAATTGTTAATGAAATGGAACTATTCAATCAGGAAAGACATCAGAAACTTTGTTATTTAAGTTTTTTTAGCACTGTAAAGTTTGAAGTGCACACATTGTATATTATACAACAAACTCTGGACTTGTCCAAAACCAAAGCAATTGCACAACAAATAACCTGTGGCTTAACTCTTTACCACACTATGAAATTTTGAACTTGTCCAAGCTGAAAGCGTTTGCAGACAACAAATTGAATGAGGCATGGGGAAAAAACTAAAATTTCTCTTTGAAAGTGTAGAAAACATTGTTGGAAAAGGAGAAAATGCTGGTTACCAGCATTTTCTCCTTTTCCCACAATGTTTTCAGAAGTTTTCCTCCTCATGGTTGTTAAAAGTTGGGATTGTGTGGTAAAGGGTTAACTCTTCACTACATGACAAAATCTTAGACTTATCCAAACTAAAAAGCATGATTTACAGACAACAATTTAAATGTTGCCCAAACGATGAAATTTGGTAGAAATCATTGAGGGGGGATGTAGAAAATGCTGGTTACCAAAAACCTTCTTTTGCAGGGTTGTTAAGACTCGGGATTGTGTGCTAAAGGGTTAAGTCTGTACTATAAAACAAATTTTGGACTTTTCCAAAACTTATGTATTTGCCAACAACAACTTAACTGTGGCTTCAATGGTGGTATTTGGCTTTGAAAGGGCTGAACAAATTGTGGAAAGCCAGAAAATGTTTTAAAAAGCCTTCTCATTCAGGGTCATTAAAACTTTAAATTGTTTGGTAAAGGATTAACAGTTGATTGCACAGGCCTTATTTCACTCTTTACCTGACAAAATTTTAGACATGTCCAAATTAAAAGCCTTTGAAAATGACAACATAAATGTGGCTAAAACAATGGAGACAAGAAGGCACTTCATTGCACTGATCCTTTTATAATCACCCTTTCATTGTCATATCATAACTAAAATACTGATGATGGACATAAAACACTAAGCCATCTGTCCATCCATATCTTTGGTTGCATGGATGAATTCTAAGTAAAGCAGTATACCAATATAATTTCTTGATATATCTGTAAACATGAAATCTGCATCTTGCAAAATCTGCAAATACTAAAGTTGCAAACACGAAAGCCAAGCTTCTAACATTATACCTATGGCTGGGACCTTGGCCATCAATTGTTACACTGAAGAGCCATGGATATGTGTTCTGCACTTTTTCTTTTACTTAAGTCAATAGGTTATGGATTATGTGTACTGCATTTCTGCTCTATGTGATCTATATGTATCAGAAGTATGAGGTCAATAGCTTTTAAACCTTGAAAGTTATGTTCCGGACAAAAGCATAATATGTAAAATAACAAAGGGCAATAACTCAAAAAATAATTAAGACAAGAGTTATGGATCTTGTGTACTGCACTTCTCCTCAATGTGATTTCCCTGCATGTGAAATTTGAAGTTGATACTTATATACTTTGGAAATTATGCTCCAGACAAAATTCCCATTTGTAAAATAACAAAGGGCAATTAACTAGGAAAAAAAAAAAAACAGAATTATGGATTTTAAGCACTGCACTTGTCTTCAATGTGATTTATGTACATATGAAGTTTGAAGTCAATAGCTTTTATACTTTGGAAGTCATGCTCTGAACAAAAATCTAATGTGTAAAATAACAAAGGGCATTAACTCAAAAAAAAAAAAAGAGTTGTGGATCTTTGGCACTGCACACTGTCTCACTGAGATAAACATTTGACCAAAGTTTAATGAAAATCTTTCAAAGGGTTCAGGAGATATGGAGCAGACAAGAAAGTGTTACAGACAGACAGACAGACAGATGGACAGACAAAGGCCATTCCTATGATGCCTCCCACTTTGCGGGGGGATTAAAAATGTTTACTTGTGGCATTTTCTCCTTGTACCACAATGTTTTTTCAAAAGCCATCTTCCTCAGGGACGTAGATACAGGATTGTGTGGTAAGGGTTAAGAACCTGGAACCTGTAATCAGGTCATCCAGGGTCAGTATTCACCAACCATTCTACAGAATTTTCTAAATTTGAAAGTAATGCAACTTCTGATTGGCTAAATGGTTTAACCAATCAGAAGTTGTGTTACTTTCAAATTAAAAAAATCTCGGACATAAATGGTCCTCAGAATGGTTGGTGAACAAGGCCTCATGTCCAAGTCTGCTCAAAGTATTAGTCATGTGGCAGTGTCCTTTGGCAAGGTATAGCAGTACCCTAGCCTGGCACTTGAGAAATTCAAGAAGATGTGGACAACTGAGCTTATGCCTGGATTGAACTGTAACACTGTTGACAGCAGTTTTAATCTATTTAACTCTTTACCAAATGACAAAATTTTGGACTGGACCAAATTCAAAGCATTTGCAGACGACAAATGTAATGTGGTTTAACCCTTTCCCAAACGACAAATTTTCGACTGGTCCAAACTGAAAGAGTTTGCAGACGATAATTTTAGATTTGATGAAAATAGCAGAAAGGTCTCAAAACGGGTAGAAAACACTGTGGGAAAAGGAGAAATTGCTCGTTGCAAGCAATTTTTCCTTTTCCCACAGTGTTTTCAAAAGACTTGTACTGCAGACACGTGAAAACCAGGGCTTGTTTGGGAAAGGGTTAAATGGTGATTTTTGTATTTGATAGGGTAGAAAACATTGTTGGAAAAGGAGAAAATGCTGGTTACCAGCATTTTCTCCTTTTTCCCACAATGTTTTGTAAAGGCTTTCTCAGGGTCGTTAAAACTCGGGATTGTGTGGTAAAGAGTTAATCTTTTACCAGATGACAATACTTCTGAATTGTCCAAAATGAAAGTTTTTGCAGATAAAAGGTAAATATGGCTCAAATAACTGAATTTGTTTTTTGAAAGAGTAGAAAACATTGTGGAAAAAGGAGGAAATGCTGTTTGCCAGTAGCATTTTCTCCTTTTCCACAATGTTTTCAAAAAACCTCTTCCCCAGCTTCATAAAGAATTGCTTGGTAAAGGGTTAACAGTCTGGGTCTGTTATCTGAAATCCTTGTTTGATTCCGCTGGCAACATTGATCATGTGGCAGTGCCCTTTGGCAAGGTATTGCAGAACCCAGCACTGCACTGTTGAAAGTCTGGGAGGCATAAATAAGCTATTGTCCCAATATGACTGAAAATTCTTTGCAAGTAGTTTAACCCTTTATTAAACAACAAAGACTAGACTCTTTAATGTTGAAAGCATCTGCAGATGATTAAATTGGAATTAGTAAAAAGTTAGTTTTCTGACAGGATTGAAAACATTGTGGGAAATGGAGAAAATTCTGGTAACCAGCATTTTCTCCTTTTCCCACAATATTTTCAAAAGCCTTCTTCCTTGGGGTAAGGAAAAGCTGGGATCATGTGGTTCACCCTTTACTACACAATACCGACATTAAACGACCTTGTAGAAAGAAGGCTTTTGAAAAAATTTTGGGAAAAGGAGAAAATGCTGGTAACCAGCATTTTCTCCTTTTCCCACAATGTGCTTTTGGACACAAATTCCAATATTTGGAGCCACATTTAATTTGTTATCTGCAAATGTTTTCAATTTGGATCAGTCTAAAATTTTGTCATTTGTTAAAGAGTAAAGGGTTGGTTGAAAGTTGGGAATGGAACTACTGATTATCTCCCTTCTTCATGAAGTAGAATTAGTAGAGTAAGCTCCCTTTGTTCACTTCCAAATCTTTATCCCTGTTCCACACAATCCCAAGTTTTAACATCCCTAAAGAAGGCTTTTGAAACATTGTGGGAAAAGGATAAAATGCACCAGCATTTTCTCTTTATCCCACAATATTTTCTACCCTTGTTAGAGCAAATTTCAAATTTTGGGTCTCATTTATTTTGTCGACAGCAAATGCTTTCAATTTGGACAAGTCTAAGATTTTGTCATCCGGTAAAGACTTGTGTAGAGTTTTGTTGTTACAGTTGTGACAATTTCCATCAAACATGTGGAAAATTTCTTGATAATGATATGGAATATGGTTCAAATGATGGGACTTTTGTCTTTGAAGGGTTACAAACCATTGTGGAACAACAAGAATGTCAATTAGCAGCATTTTATTTCTCCTTTTCCAACAATATTTTCAAAACTATTCTTCCTCTAAGTCATTAACCTTTTGACAAACAATCCAGAGTCTAAGTAAGAAGCCTTTTGAAAACATTGTGAAAAAGGCTGAAAATGCTAATAACCAGCATTTTCTCCATCTCCCACAATGATTTCTGTCTTATCAAAGAACTTAAATTTGTCATCTACATATTCTGAATTTTAGATAGTCTAACATTTGCTGTTTGGGAATGGGATGAAAAATGTGTGTGTGTGTGTGTGTGTGTGGTAAAAAGTTTAAGACTTCCTACTTTCAGTGATAAATTTTTTCGTTACTTTTTCCACAATGCTTTTAAATTTCATCTTAACTTTGGGTCGTTAAAACAAGAATTTTTTTGTGGGAAAAGGGAAAACTCTAAACCTTTACCAAAAAATCCAGAATTTCAACAACCAGAGAGAGACGCCTTATAAAACATTGCGGGAAAAGGGGAAAAATGCCGGTAACTAGCATTTTCTCCTTTGCCCACAATGCTTTCTGCTCCTTTTGAGACAGGTTTCGTTATTTGAGTCAAATTTCATTTGTTATCTGCACATGCTTTCAGTTTGTTGTTGTTTGGTAAGGAGTTAAATGATGATAAATATTGGAGATAAACCTTTGGAGAAAACAAATATGGCCCATGGTAAAGAAAGAAATACCGGCTTTGGGGAAGTACATTTGGAGGCATTTTGTCTAGTCTGTGACTCTTCAACTTACCCAATATTGATAAGACAAAGTCTAAATTCAACCAACATTTATTTACATTATTACAAATACAATAACAAGAGGTTGTTCGCCATCATTACCTGCAAAAGAGATAATTAATGCCCAGCCCTTGCCACAAGGAGGCCACCTCTGTAAGGGCCAAATTTGGGGTTATCAAATACCCATTACAAATTTTCCTTGTACAAATTGTAATAAAACCCCAATTTTTAATTTCATTCATTCCATATAATCCAAATAAATGATCAGATACCTGATACTTATTGAAATACTAGTAACAGCATATAAACTAACTTAACCGATATATGTTTACAAAAGACTTTTGGTACCAGTGATCTTGTGATGAAAAAAAGGATAACTAATGTCATAAAAATTCTATGTAAAAAAAGGGCAACAAAAGTCATCTAAATCAATAGCTACATTAAACATTGAGTTTACTGCTAAAATTGACAGTGGGTACAATATCCATCCCTTACTACAATTCGCTTCTCACCAAGACATTTTTGTAGACTTCCCAATTTCTACAAACATGTACATAAAATGTATTTAGAAAAATTGGCCTCCTTCCTCCCCTTCAGCCAACCATCACCACCTTCAAATCTGAGCTCCTGATTTTAGTGTACACTAAGACCATCCTGCAAACAGATGTATAATCAGTACATAGATTGTTTCTAAATAAATTGTAATGGAACTCATGAACAGAAATTATGTGTTAGTTAAACATTTAATGAATAATCACTTATAGATATGGCAAATAAACACCTTTTTGATGATCACTGCATGAACAGAACTGTTCCTAACTAACTGAAAAAACAACAACTGAAAACTGCATATAATATACAATCTACACAAACTCAGTTGTAAATGAATTTCAACAGAACAGTAAAGAGTACATTAGAAAGCAAAGTCAAACTTGTTTACATAATATAACCACCATTAAGAAGGGTGAACTATCCATATGAAAAAAAGGGTATTTTATTAATAACAATATCGGTACATATGATCTTGTGATGAACAAAAGGATACTTAATGTAATAAAAATTCTATGTAAACATAGGCAACAACAGTCATTTAAATTAAAGACAAAATGAACAGATTTAATTTACTGCTGAGTGGGTACAATTCCCGTCCCTGACCACAATACAATTCTCACCAAGACATTTTTGTAGACTTCCAAACTTCTACAAACATGTACATATAATGTATTTAGAAAAATTGGCCTCCTTCCTCCCCTTCAGCCAACCATCACCACCTTCAAATCTTAGCTACTGGTTTTACTGTACACTAAGACCATCCTGCAAACAGATGTATAATCAGTACATACATTGTTTCTAAATAAATTGTAATGGAACTCATGAAGAGAAATCAAACGAATACTGTGAATCTAGTGAATACCGGTAATCACTTATAGCTCTAACAAGTAAACATCTTGTAGATAATCACCACTGGGACAGAACAATTATTGTCTATAACTAGCTAAAAAACAAATGAAAACTGTTTGTAATATACAATCCTTACAAACTCTGCTGTAAATGAATTTCAAAAGTACCATAAAGAGTACATTAAAAAACTAAAAAACAAAACTGTTTAATCAATAAACACCATTAAGTAAGGTAAACGGTCCATATTAAAAAAAAAAAAGTTATTTTGTTAATAACAATACTGGTTACAATGATCTTGTGATGAAAAAAAAAAATGCCTAATGTCATAAAAATTCTATGTTATCATCGTATGCATGTTAAAAAAAAAAAGCATATTTTAATTATAACAATCAGCTACAAAAAGTATGGGTACCCATAACTTAAGTAATAGATATCAAAACAAATCCTTTTGATAAATGTAGGGAAAGTAAACAAGATAGCATTCCATCACCTTATCAACAAGTAAATCAAACATTCCATCACCTTATCAACAAGTAAAACAATCATCTTAAAACAACAACAAAAATATTGCTATATCTAGGCGCCTAGAATAAAGACATTAAAAGTTAAAAAAATGAAATATCAAAATATATCTATAACTATCATATAAGTACATGTACTAAATTGCTTACTAAGCAAAGCAAAAATAGGGATATACTGAAAACAGAAAAAAAACCTTACCAAATCCTACCTAATAAACACTTTAATAGGTCAGTGCAATACTATTCTAAGTGCCTGTACATTGTATAGGCACTTAGAATAGTATTGCACAAAACTGTCCATCTAGGTCGCTTACAAACCTTCGCTGTTGAATATTGCAGTTATCTGGTCATCTAGAGTCTGTTGGGCATTGTCGTCTAGAGATGATTGGGCAAAAAGTTTCATCTTCTTTTGGATATCGTCTCTTGGAATCATCCATCTTCATGTCGTCTGCTGAAAAAAGAATAAAAATGAAGATAAACTTATAAAACTCTTTACCAAACAAAAAAATTTTAGGCTGGAACGCATTTGAAGACACCAAAATAAATGTGAATGAAAAAATTGAAATTTGTTTTGGGCATGGTAGAAAACATTGTGGGAAAAGAAGAAAATGCTGGTTGCCAGCATTTTCTCCTGTTGCCACAATGTTTTCAAAAGCTTACTTCCTTAGTGTCATTAAAAAGTCTAAATTGTGTGGGAATAGGTTACCATTTACCAAATGATCCAATGTTTTAACAACCTTGAGGAAGAAGGCTTTTGAAAACACTGTGGGAAATGGAGAAAATGCTAGTACCCAGAATCTTCTCCTTTTCCCTCATTGTTTTTGACCCATTTAATAACAAAACCCATTATTTGTGCCATTTTTGTCGTCTGCAAAAGCTTCAATTTGGACATGTCTAAAATGTTGTATGGTAAAGTGTTACCAGTACTTACCCTCTTGGTTGTTGGATATTGCAGTTATCTGGTCATCTAGAATCAGTTGATCATCACCGTCTGGTCGTCTAGAGATGATTGGGCAAAAAGGTCCATCTTCTTTGGTACATCGTCCCTCGGAATCGTCCATCTTCATGTCGTCTGCTGAAAAAAGAATAAAAATGAAGATAAACTTATGTAACTCTTAACCAAAAAAAAAAAAAATTTAGACTGAAATGCCTTTGCAAACAACAAAATAAATGTGATTGAAAAATTGAAGTTTGTTTTGGGCAGGGTAAAAAACATTGTGGGAAAATTAGAAAATGCTGGTTGCCAGCATTTTCAAAAGCCTACTTCCTTAGTGTCATTAAAAACTCGAAATTGTGTGGGAATAGGTTATTCTTTACCAAATGATCCAATGTTTTAACAACCTTGAGGAAGAAGGCTTTTGAAAACACTGTGGGAAATGGAGAAAATGCTCTAAAGAATCTTCTCCTTTTCCCTCATTGTTTTTGACCCATTTAATAGCAAAACCCATTATTTGTGCCATTTTTGTCGTCTGCAAAAGCTTTAATTTGGACATGTCTAAAATGTTGTATGGTAAAGTGTTACCAGTACTTACTCTCTTGGTTGTTGGATATTGCAGTTATCTCGTCATCTAGAATCGGTTGATCATCACTGTCTGGTTGTCTAGAGATGATTGGGCAAAAAGTTCCCATCTTCTTTGGTACATCGTCCCTCGGAATCGTCCATCTTCATGTTGTCTGCTGAAAAAAGAATGAAAATGAAGATAAACTTATTTAACTCTTTACCAAACAAAAAAATTTTAGACTGGAAAGCATTTGAAGACAACAAAATAAATGTGATTGAAAAAATTGAAATTTGTTTTGGGCATGGTAGAAAACATTGTGGGAAAAGTAGAAAATGCTGGTTGCTGGTTGCCAGCATTTTCTCCTGTTGCCACAATGTTTTCAAAAGCCTACTTCCTTAGAGTTGTTAAAAATCCTAAATTGTGTGGGAATAGGTTATCCTTTACCAGATGATCCAATGTTTTAACAACCTTGAGGAAGAAGGCTTTTGAAAACACTGTGGGAAATGGAGAAAATGCTAGTACCCAGAATCTTCTCCTTTTCCCTCATTGTTTTTCGACCCATTTAATAGCAAAACCCATTATTTGTGCCATTTTTGTTGTCTGCAAAAGCTTTAATTTGGACATGTCTAAAATGTTGTATGGTAAAGTGTTACTAGTACTTACCCTCTTGGTTGTTGGATATTGCAGTTATCTCGTCATCTAGAATCAGTTGATCATCACCGTCTGGTTGTCTAGAGATGATTGGGCAAAAAGTCCCATCTTCTTTGGTACATCGTCTCTCGGAAACGTCCATCTTCATATCATCTGCTGAAAAAAGAATAAAAATGAAGATAAACTTACGTAACTCTTTACCAAACAAAAAAATTTTAGACTGAAACGCATTTGCAAACAACAAAATAAATGTGATAGAAAAATTGAAATTTATTTTGGGCAGGGTAGAAAACATTGTGGGAAAAGTAGAAAATGCTGGTTGCCAGCATTTTCAAAAGCCTACTTCCTTAGTGTCATTAAAAACTCGAAATTGTGTGGGAATAGGTTATTCTTTACCAAATTATCCCATGTTTTAACAACCTTGAAGAAGAAAGCTTTGAAAACATTGTGGGAAAAGGAGAAAATGCTAGTACCCAGAATCTTCTCCTTTTCCCTCATTGTTTTTCGACACATTTAATAGCAAAACCCATTATTTGTGCCATTTTTGTCGTCTGCAAAAGCTTTAATTTGGACATGTCTAAAATGTTGTATGGTAAAGTGTTACCAGTACTTACCCTCTTGGTTGTTGGATATTGCAGTTATCTCGTCATCTAGAATCAGGTGGGCATCGTCGTCTGGAGATGACTGGGCAAAAAGTTCCATCTTCTTATGTACATCGTCTCTCGGAATCGTCCATCTTCATGTTGTCTGCTGAAAAAAGAATGAAAATGAAGATAAACTTATTTAACTCTTTACTAAACAAAAAAGTTATAGAATGGTCCAAATTGAAAGCATTTGCAGACAACAAAATAAATGTGCTTGAAAAATCAAAATTTGTTTTGGGCAGGATAGAAAACATTGTGGGAAAAGGAGAAAATGCTGGTTGCCAGTATTTTCTGCGTTTCCCACAATGTTTTCAAAGGCTTCTTTCTCAGGGTCGTTGAAAGTCAGGATTGTGTGGTAAAGGGTTAAATCTATACCAAAGCACAATTTTTAGACTTCCAAACTAAAATCATTTGCAGGCAACAAACTAACCCTTGCAGCTCCTTTCTCTACCATAGTTGCTTTTCTGGTCAGTGTAGATCAAGATCAGACTTTGCACACATGCAGTCTGATCTTTGATCTACTCTGTCCACTTTGCTTGCTGATTCAGCACAGACAAAACACAGCCAGAAAAAATGGAATCATTTTGGTCTTATTGTAGAATGAAAATATCCATTGGGTTCATTTGGCACTAAAATGGTTAACTCTCAATGAGATTTGTTTGGGAAGGATAGAAAACACTGAAAGAAAATACTGGTTACTAGCATATTCTCCTTGTACCACAATTTTCTCAAAAGTCATTGTTTTTAAGTTTATTGCAATATGGGATTGTGTGGTAAAAGGTGAATTGGGTGTTTTGGTAGCTTTCTGTCATATTAAAGCAGCCAGTGCACCTCTCCATGGGTCCTCAAGCATTTAATGCTTTCCCAAACGGCAAATATTAGGCCCCTCTAAAGCATTTGCGGACAACAATTTCTAAAAATTGATACAAATGAGAAGTTTTCTGATAAGGTAGAAGACGTTGTGGAAAGTGGAGAAAATGCTGGTAACAATTTCAGAGACAAATTTATAATTTGAGCCACTTTTGATTCATCATTTACTAATGCTTTCAATTTAGTCATGGCCAAAGTTTTGTCTCTTGGTGAAAAGTTGAGTGATGGGATTTGTCTTTGCAGGGATTGAACACATTGCAGGAAAAGGGCAAAAAATGCTGTTTACCATAAATAAAGGTTTGTTTGGTAAAGAGATACTCATAAAAAACTTACCTGTTATCTATCCATTGGATATTCTAGTACACATCAGGCATCACCATAGGTTCATCATGTGTCTGTTAGCGGCTGCACTTCTTCAACATCATCTAGGCTCTGTACATCAACCTGGGTCTTCCATCCGTTAGGGGGTGTTCTTCTTGCTTCTTCCTGCAATCTTCTTCTGGGCTCTGTTCTTCAATGTCATCTTCCATCCGCCTGTTGGGGGCTGCTCTTCTTACTTCTTCCCGAACTCCATCTTGGCTCTGGTCATCAACATCAATCTTCCATCCATCTGTTAGGGGCTGCTCTTCTCTGTTCCCCATGGGGTTCTGTGTTGCTCAGTGGTCATACTTAGCATGGTATATACTCTAGAGACCTGGGTTCGATCCTCAATCAAAACACTAGGGTATTTGTGGAGTGTCCTTGGGCAAGACTCTTTAGAGTCCTAATACTGGTGAAACCCAGGACACAAATGAATATGTGAGATTTTACTGTGATATGACTTGAGGTAATGATAGAAGCCACATAAACTATACAAAGAAGCTAGCTTCACCCTCATTGTAATGTAATATGACTGAATATAAATCCCCATCACAGTCATCATGACTTTGCAACTGTATGTAAATAGCACTGTTTGATGAAGACTCAAAGATGGGATTCACAATGTAAATGAACATAAAACTGGGTTCAATCCAAGCCCTGGTCTTACTGATGTACCTGTCACTGTATGGGATTTATGATATAACTGAACATAAAACTTGGTTCAATCCATGCCCTGGTTGTACTGATGCATGTACCTGCTACTGTATGGGATTCATGATATAACTGAACATAAAACTTGGTTCAATCCAAGCCCTGGTCTTACTGATGTACCTGTCACTGTATTGGATTTATGATATAACTGAACATAAAACTTGGTTCAATCCATGCCCAGGCCATACTAATGTATGTACCTGTCACTGTATGGGATTTATGATATAACTGAACATAAAACTTGGTTCAATTCAAGCCCTGGTCATACTGATGCACGTACCTGCTACCGTGTGGGATTCATGATATAACTGAACATAAAACTTGGTTCAATCCAAGCCCTGGTCTTACTGATGTACCTGTCACTGTATGGGATTTATGATATAACTGAACATAAAACTTGGTTCAATCCAAGCCCTGGTCATACTGATATATGTACCTGCCACTGTGTGGGATTCATGATATAACTGAACATAAAACTTGGTTCAATCCAAGCCCTGGTTGTACTGATGTATGTACCTGTCACTGTATGGGATTTATGATATAACTGAACATAAAAATGGTTCAATCCAAGCCCTGGTCATACTGATGCATGTACCTGCTACCATGTGGGATTCATGATATAACTGAACATAAAACTTGGTTCAATCCAAGCCCTGGTTGTACTGATATACCTGCCACTGTATTGAATTCATAATATAACTGAACATAAAACTTGGTTCAATCCTTGCAATGGTCAAAGTGTTGTAACTGCCAACGTATGGGATTCATGATATTACTGAAAATAAAACTTGGTTCAATCCGTGCCATGGTCGTACTGATGTACCTGTCACTGTGTAAATAGGATTGTTGGATAAAGGGTGAAAGATACATGATATAACAGAATATATAACTTGTTTCAATGGAGGCCGAGGCAATGCCAATCTAAAATCTTATACTTGGTTCAATCCATGCCATGGTCTTACTTTTGGTTCAATCCTTGCTGGGAGTACATGATATAACTAAACACACTGCTTGGTTCGATCCATGCCACAGTCATACTTAGGTAAAATACTAAACTTGGTTCAATCCATGCTGTGGGCACATGATATAACTGAATACACTACTTTAGCTCACCTGAGCATGAAGCACTCAAGGTGAGCTTTTGTGATTGTGCTGTGTCTGTTGTGTGTCATTCTTTGTCAACTTTTACCTTGTGTATGCTCTAGAGGCCACATTTTAAGTCCAATACTCTTAACACTTGGTCAGAACGTTTGTCTTGCTTATCCTAGACCAGTATGAAAATGGGTGATGTTGGGTCAAAAACAAGGTCACTGGGACCTGGGACAAACGTTAGGAAAAACCTCTGTATACAGTAAAGGCCATGTTTTCAGTCAAACACTCTTGAAAGTTGGTCAGAATGTTTGTATCTGATCGTAACAAACCTACAGGTCTCAAAATTATGCAAGCTCACTTCATAAATGAAACAGTAAGCATGGGGAATGAAACGTCTGTCATCAAAATAGATTGAAGCCCCTCCAGGCTGACACTCCGCAGCAACTGTTACATGGTCATTCCTTGACCAGCACATTTAGTAAACTTTAGTAACCTATCTATGTGGCTGTGCAATGGAAAGCTCACTTCAAAGACCTGTCACTAAGTCCCTGGTCTTACTAGTGACAGATCCCATCCATAACCTTCCTGCCGCCACTTTACACTCAAGAACCACTAAAACAGAGGGTAACAACCCGACAGAGACAGAGGTGAGTGTCAAAGAAAGGATTAAGCTATAGTAATGACCAACATATGCCTAATACACTACACATATAGACATGTACTATCTTCTCTCCTCAACCATCCATTACTTCAAACGATACCTAACCTCAGCTTTGCATTCCTACACATTTATGCATAAAGTGCTCAAGGTCAGCTTTTGTGCAACCTTAGATAATTCCTCTCAACTTTTACCTTGTGAATGCTCTAGAGGCCACACTTTCAGTCCAATACTTATGACAATTGGTCAGAATGTTTGTCTTTAAATATCTGATACTTCAGACAGATTTGAAAATTGGTGATGTCAAATCAAAAACTTGTCATCAAGTCAAATCTTTGAAAAACCTTTTGCATGCTCTAGAAGCCATACTTCAAGTTCAATACACATGAAAGTTGGTCAGAAAGTTTGTCTTGCTAATATCTCAGATACATAAAACAAAACAAGTGATATCTGGTCAAAAATTAGATCACTGGGTCAAATCATTGAAAAACCTTGTGAACACTTAGAAGCCACATTCTCTGTCTAATCCACATGAAGTTTGTCAGAATGTTTATCTTAACATATCTAATATCTCCAGTTTAAAATGGGTGACGTTGGGTCAAGAAGCAGGTTACTGGGTCAAATCTCAGAAAAATCTTGTGTACACTCTAGAGGTCATATTGTCAGTCCAGCACTCATGAAACTTGGTCAGAATGTTTGTCTTGATATCTCAAATAAATTTGAAAATCTGTGACGTCTGGTTGAAATGTAGGTCATTGGGTCAAATCTTAGGAAACCTCTGTGTACACACTAGAGGCCACATTCAGTTGTCTTCGTTTCTGCTAACTACAGAACACTAGCACATGATTTATGTTCAAGTTAACCAGACACTGATACCTTCAATGGGAGATAAGCTGTTGAGGCTGTCTACAACTGAAGAAGTTAGGAAAGCATAATGTTTGCAAAACACTCTAATAGTACAACCAGTCCCCGTACCTATCAAAACACTCTAATAGTACAACCAGTCCCCGTACCTATCAAAACACTCTAATAGTACAACCAGTCCCCATACCTATCAAAACACTCTAATAGTACAACCAGTCCCCATATCTATCAGGCCGACGGCTACGGCGCCCACTACGTGTGACAACCACTGGCTCAGACACAACAGAAGGTAGACGGACCTCAAGCTCATCTCCCTGACTAATGGAGAGAGAGTCCAAGCTTAGCTCAGCCTCTTCTCCATCAGTCACCCCAACACAACCCTCAGTCTGCAGGACCGGCATATCCAGTGTCAAAGTCAAAGAGGACAAAGAGGTACAACTTAGCTCCAGAGAACTAATTTCTACCTCAAAGTCTTCTTCAATCTCTGCATCACCATCACGAAGGATCTCCTCCTCCACATCATCCAGCACCTCAGCATCTGCACCATGCAATGTGGATAATGTAGAGCTGAAGGAAGAGACCATAACGTTCTCTTCCTCCATCTCTACATCCTCCACAACGGACCAGAAGGAGACAGAACCAAAATCTACAGACCTCGGCTCTTCCTCCTTCTCGGTGACAAAAGCAACCCTGTAAAACTCTTTGTTCATGCCATTCCACATCTCCGGTGATATGGATATGGGGCTGAGAGCCATACAGCTCTCATCCACCATCTCCACATCCTGCTCTGTAGGGAAAAGGGAGGAACAGCTTAACTCCAAAGAGCTAACCTCTTCTCCCAACTCCTCCACAGTATCCATGTCATCCCAGGACAAAGAGTCTACAGAGGTACCCTCATCACACACAGCATCCACTGAGGTACCTTCATCCGCATCAAAGGAGAACTCGAGATGGTCTCCTTCATGCTCAAAGACGACATTTGGGGCGGCTGTATCAGCCTCCACCAAAGTCTTCTTTGCCCATGACAGGAGGTCAGACGTGTAACTAAGGGCAGAAAACAACAAAGCCATTTTACTTATCTAAGACTTGAATCCCTCTGTATCTGGAAAGAGAAGAAAGAAAAAAAAATCAGGACTTGCATTAACCCCTTCCCAAACAATCTTGTGTTTAATGACCCTAAGGCTTTTGAAAACATCATGGAAAAAGGAGAGAATGCTGGTAACCAGCATTTTCACCTTTTTCCACAATGTTTTTACCCTTTTATACACAAATTCTATCATTTGATTCACATCTAATATGTTGTCTGCAAATGCTTTTAATTTGGAAAAGACTAAAATTTTGTCATCTGGCAAAGACAACAAAACCTAGATTTACTTGCTCAGGGTATAAAGATCAGACTAGACAAAATATGCTGTCTGATCTTGAATCTACACTATTGGGTTTTTGCCAGATGTTCTGACATAAAAAGCATTGAAAAAGCAACATGTGTGTCTAAAGTGGAGCTGAGAGACTGTTCATTACATCCAAAATTCAATTGAACATTTTGAGCAGTCTGATCTTGATATGCCCCATCAGAAAAAGTAACTTAGGCTGTCAAAGACACTTAGTCCGATGATAATATGCTGGCTTATTTTTTGTCTTCATCATTTGTGAATTTCATCATTTGAGCCACATTAAACTAATTGTCTGCAAATACTTTCAAATTGGACAAGTGTACATTTTTTGTTGTGTGGTAAAGAGTTAGTGCCTTAGGTAGAATGACTTTTGAAAACATTGTGGGAAAAGAAAAATAATGCCAGTAACCAGCATTTTCTCCTTTCTTTCTCCCACAATATTTCTCTCCCTTTCACAACTGTCACATGTGGTAAAACTCTTTAACAAATGAACATGTTTCCCAACCCTGTTGAAGACTGCTTTAACCCTTAACCTAACTATGTCCAAACTTAACGACCATAAGAATTCAGGCTTTGAACATAACCTGCATTTTCTAGTTTGACAACAATGTTTCCTATCCTTACAGATCAAATATCAATTTTGAATAACATTTCCTTTGCCCTCTGTAAATACCTTCAATTTGGACAAGTTGAAATATTTGTCATTTGGTATAGAGTTAAAAATCAAATTGCTGGAAAGGCAAAAATGCACGGAGGGTGCTTTTTTCTTCTAATATTTTTCTGCTCTTTCTGTGTTTGTTTGTTTGTATTGAAGTTTAATGCTGTTTTAACAGCTCAGGTCCTATCACGGTAGTCAGTGCACTTACACATGTGTTTCCTGGCTTTCTTACACCAGTACTGACATAACTTTCTTTCTAAGTCACTGACTTCTTTGCTCATATGCATCAGAGGTGTGAGGTGAAAATTGTCAGAAAGAAAGTTTGCCTCAACTGGATGTTGAGCCCACAACCAGCAGGTCATGAGTAAGATATTTTTACCACTGAGCTACCCAGCTGGGCTTTTCTACTCTTTCAGTGACAAATTGGAATTGTTTAAGTTAAACGTTATTTAGTCGTTTGCAATTGCTTTTAATTTTTGAAGACTCTTTCCCAACCATCTTGTCAGTCAGTGTAGATCAAGATCAGACTGCACAAGACATACAGTCTGATCTTTTTCACTATCTAATTTGCCAAGACATTCTGGAAATAAGCCCCCTTGAAACTGCACCTACTTATAAGGATTTTATTGTATTTTACAGGGACTTTAAACCAGATTTTGTTTCACAAGACTTAAGTTTTTTCTAAAGTCTTATAAAAGACTGCCAATGTTCATTTGCTTTGAAAAATGCCTTTATATTTAAAACCTTCGAAAAACTACATGTAGATTGATTAAATGGTACTTTCAACATTATTTCAGTTCTATTATGGCCGCAGCTCACATATTCATGTATGTCCTGGGTTTCAACAGTTCTAGGATGGGGCTCTGAAATGTCTTGCCCAAGAACTACACATAGAAATCACAAGCAATTACATTTTTTATCTTTATTGCACAAATTCTGTTCCAAAAGTAACTGTATAGTCTTAATTGCACAACAACGTACAATTACCTGTATATTTTACATGGCAAATTGTATGGTGGCCCTAAACCTCAGTTTGTTAGGAGTCACAGAACCGTTTCTGAAGGTCGTAGGTTTCAGTCACAAAAAGTGCATTTTTTTTATATATTTTTTTTTTCACCAACAAAGGGTAAACAGTCACATCCTTGTTATTCTTCCTTTCAAACAATCAACCTCCCCTAAATTATTTTTCAAAATCTGGTTTAATGTCCCTTTAACCCTTCACCAGATAATCCCATGTTTTAATGACCTAAAAGGAGAAGCTGTTTAAAAATATTGTTGGAAAAGGATAAAACGCTGGTAACCACACAATGTTTTCTGCTCCATCAAAGCCAGAGGTACATTCAAAGTCGTCTGCAAATAGTTTCAGTTTGGCAGAGCCTGAAATTTTGTCATCTGGTAAAGAATTAACCATTCACTGCACAATGATGCCTTTTAACAACCATGGGAAAGAAGCCTTTGAAAAACATTTTGAGAAAAGGAGGAAATGCTGGTAACCAGGATTTTCTCCTGTTCCCACGTTTTCTACCTTATAAAGAAAATTTGCACCACTAAACTCTTTACCAAACGACAAAATTTCAGACTACTCCAAATTGATAGCAGTTGCAGACTACAAAATAAATGCAACTGAAATACTGAAATTTGTTTTAGGAAGGGTAGCAAACATTGTGGGAAAAGGAGTAAATGTTGATTACCAGCATTTTCTCCTTTCCCCACAATGTTTTCAAAAGACTTCTTTCTCAGGATCGTTAAAAGATAGGGTTAAGCCATATTGAAATTGTCGCCTGCAAATGCTTTCAATTTCGATAAGGCTAAAATTCTGTTGTCTGGTAAAGGATTTATGTTTGCTGGCTTTACTTAGCCCTCTTGGTGTTGGTAAGGACAAGCCCAAAGTCCAGGTATAAAAAAAAAACTAGTTCTCTTTGGGAAACAAATACCAAATCAGAGCAACCTGGTCCCATGTACAGCAGTTTATCTAGCTTCAAATACAGCGCGATGATTTATGATCAAAATTCATGTGTCCACACTTTTTACTGAATTAATAAATGAACGAACGATCGAATGTTCTTTAATGGTTCATCAACAACTTTGATCATTTTGCACACAGTCTTTATTCTTAGAGCCACAAAATCCCCATCAAGTGTTTTATGCCTCTTTCAACAATATCGCTCCTGCAACTTACATTAGTTTTCTAAGTTTCATCAGCACTGGATCCAGGCTTTGTAGTGCCTTGTAGAGCCCAGTTCCTCTATAGATGATGATCTGATGCAGATCTCTAGATTACAAGTCAACCAACTTTACCCTTTACGAAACAATTGAAATATTTAAGATCCTGGAGGTTAATGGCCTTTGAATTCACTGTTGGAAAAGCAGACATTTTTTCTACCCTTTCAAAGAGAAATTACATCATTTAATCTGACCCTTTACCCTTGACCCACTACCACACAATCCAGATTTTTAATTGATAGAGAACCACAGTGTTTTCTACCCTTTCAAAGACAAATTTTATCATTTCAGTGACATTTTACCCTTAACCAACTACCACCAGAATTTCAACAAAGCTGATAGGTTTTTCCCCCATTATTGATTTCTATTGTCACCAACAAATCTGATAATTTGACCCAAGCTTTAAATTTTGTCCACAAATGCTTTCAATTGTCTACAATTGTACTGTTTGGTAACAAGTTAAAGTTCCTTTCAGAAGTTGCCTTTGCAAATATGCTGCCTTTGCAAAACATGAAATCTGATCTTTGATCTATGCTGTCTGCTTTGCTTAACCCATTCCAACACAATGCAGAGTGTTAATGACCCTGGCATATAGGCCTTTTGAAAACATTGTTGGAAATAGAGAAAATGCTGGTAACCAGCATTTTCTACTTTTCCCACAATGTTTTCCATGCTGTCAAAGAGCTTCACTGCATTTGTACCAGTGTAAAATGTGTCACTTTGTACAGGATTAATCCTTACAGACATTTAGGAAACCTTAGAATTGTAATTATTTGGATGCTATCCTGAAGTAGTGATCTGTCGTCTGCAAGTGCTTTCAATTTGAACATGACTAGAATTTTGTCCTCTGGTAAAGGGGTAATCGCTGAGTGACACAGGACCCCAAAACATATTGGACATCTTAGTCGTGTTTGTTGGTTTTGATTATGTGGTGCTTAATGCCCTTTTCAACATTATTTCACTTATATCACTTCTGCAAGGCATCTATCCATGCTTTCCTGGAGTTTCTTTAACTAGTACTTTTCACAATATTTATCCAAAGCTACTGGCTGCTGTCCCAAATAACCATTGTCAAAACAATGAACAGCAGTGAGAGATTAATGAATCCTGTCACAATGAATATCATCTATCCCCAGGAAAAAATTGGCCAAGCTGGGGATTCAATCCATGAACCCCCTCTTGTCAAGTCCAGTACACTACCAACCTCCCTAATTGGTTTGGCATTTCAGTCAAGACAGCAGACTCAAAAACTGCAATCTGAGATAGTCTTTTTTTTTTCCAAGTCTTTTTTTTTCCCAGGAAAATACTGTTAACTCTTTACTTAACAATAAAAAAATACATTGATCCAAACTCAAAGGATGTGGTGATGACCAAGTAGACATGCTGTTTTTAAATGGAATTTGTCTTTGATTGGGAAGTAAGCATTGTGAGAAAAGGAGAAAATGCTGCTTACCATCATTTTCTCCTTCCCCACGATTTTTCAAAAGAGCCCATTTCTTCAGGATGGTTAAAACATGGGATTGTTTAGTAAAGGGTTAACTGGGTAGATAGTGTAGATCCAAGATGAGGCAAGCATTTCTGCTAACTGATCTTGATCTTCACTATTGACACAAGCATCCAAAGCTATTTTTGAAGCTCTGATGTACCAAGGCTTCTTTTAGTAATGCAAAGTGTAAACTACTCTACTTCATTGCATCATGCAATAATAATTTTGTGACTGAAACAAGCTGCTTACTTACTGTAACTAGAGGGCCTGAATCACTCTACTGGTAGTAATTTTGCTTATTTTCTAGCATGCATCAGGACTTCATGATGCAAATGCAAATAAGAAAAAAGATGATGGTGTACGTCGGCATGGTGAATCATACTGATAGTTAAATAATCAAAGTGCATTTGCTCAAAATTAATTGTTTGGAATTCATTAAAATTTGGTCAGGTTTTAGTATTTATTGTATTACACAATCCCTGCAAGTTTCAAAGAAATGGAACAAATAATGTGGACTTTGTTGAGTAAACAAGACAAGTCATCATGTGGCTGCTTTTCCTAAACCAATAGTGGATTTTCTTTATTTTCTATATGGTTCAGTCTGTTGATAATACAAACTATCTGCAAGGTTCAAAAGATTGATTGATTGTATGGTGTTTAACCCTGTTTTCAACATTTATTTCAGTTACATCGCAGTGGCCAGTGCACCTATCCATGCTTTACTTACAATATTCTTTCCTAGCTACATGCTCCTTTCCCACATAACCATTGTTGAAGAAATGATAAAAAGTGCGAGAGGAAAGAATCCTGTCACATTGACTATCATCAATCCTTGAAAAGAAATTGGCAGAAGCAGGTGAATGAACCAGCAACCCTGTTCTCAAGTCCTGTACTCTACAGACTGATCTATCGCTTCTTGGCAAGTTTCAAAAGAATTAGATAAAAAAATGCAGATTTTATTGTGTAAACAAGAAATGTAAATTTTCAACTTAAGTTTACTACTTTTCCCTTACTACCATAGAAATGTTTTTTCTGCAGGTTTTAATTTCTACTGTGTCTGCAAGTAACTCAAAGCCACAGGAATTAATCGCTCAGATTATAATTTCAAAGATTTTCTTTGGACAATACAGCATCAAAAACAAGGATGTCTTGTTATTGGGCTATGTATAAAGAACACTAGTGTGGTCAATCCTGCTATATTTCGGTTTGGAGTTTACAGCCGTTTTAACAGCTCAGGTTGAATATCATCAGGCCCGTCGCCATGTTTTTGAAAGTGGTCCAGCAGAGAATAGCAGCAACTGTCAAAGGCAAAAGAGGGGGAGAGCAGGAGAGGAAGATTTAATGATTGAAAAAATGATTGTTCCCATCGTATGGGGGATTTGGGGGCCTCTATGTGCGTCTTTACTGCACTTTTGGATGAGTTTGGGGCTAGATTTCAGTTATGTTGGTCACAAAGTTTCGCTAGTTAAATACGAAGAAGAATAAATGTAAGACTCTCATGATGATCTTTAACTACGTTTTTAACCCCTCTGTGAGTCTCATCGTGTGGTGGCATCAAGGTTCATGCCTGCATAGAGCAAAAATTAAGCCAAAATGCAGAGTGTCTATCTCAGAAGTGACTCCTGGTGGCACTTTGAACACTCATTTTTTTGAGATACAAAAAGCGTCTCTCCAGTTAGAACAAACAAAGATGTAAGCTTTGTCTAGATTTAGGCTGTGAAAATACCCTTTTCATTAGGCCAACATACAGAGATAACAAAAAGCAAGATCTTTCGCTTCATTTTATTGCAGCCACAGCCTTCTGTCGAACCATGACGGCTGAAAACTTCTCTGCCCTGGCTTTTTTTAACACAAAACATGTTGTTGGAACCCAAAATTCTCGGGCCGATTTGGAACAGGCAGCACTTGTATATACATACTGGAATACAAACACTGACATGAAACTTTCGGTACAGTCTCGGGACTTAGAATGCTAATATGTCTCAACATGTAAATTCAAAATGTTTTGAACATACTTTGCCGCCTGAGATGGTCTTTGACTTAAAAAAATACATTGAGAGGATAATAACTACTTCTGTTGCGCCAAGAAAAATATGCTGCTGTATTTTGTTTTCATACAATTGTTGGCATACAAAATCAAGAAGTTCTTCAATATTTCGACCAGCCTGTATAGCTCAAGCGGTAGAGCTTAGGACTTGTAAATGTAAAGTTTCGGGCCACTTGAGGGTGTGGGTTCCAGTCCCATTGCTGGCCATTTACAATTACTAATAACAGTCTTTCAAATTGGATGCTAAACCGTGGTCCCGAGTGTAACTTGGGATGGGTTTCGTCCTGTGTATTGAACTATCCCCCTTAATACAACCTAACAGCCTTCGGTCTGAGGCTGGGTAACGCATAGCCTATATGGAAAACCAGTGGTGAAAGTAAAATAAACAGAAAATCAATCAATTAATCTTTAATACAGTCTGGGGCAAAGTGTTTATCAGGTCTCCTTTAACGGTCATAAAACTTATCAAGCAGGTTGTCATTATATAATATTTGCCTTATTTCACATGGCATGTGACCGCTTGGTTTCACACCTTGGCCAGGTCTATTGACATGAGCAACGAGCGTTGTTGATAATTTCATCAATGATTGCAGCACTGATGATGATGCAAATCAATGAAGTCACACAAAAAAACAATCGGCTGAAAGCAAGGAAAACAGGATGGCCGATAGCATACTTGCCAAAAAAAATGATCCAGTGCTCGCTGGACCTGCCGGACCAGCGATGACAGCCTTGATCATGGTGGTCAGCAATGCACCAATGTGTTTCCTGGATTTCTCACACCAGTACTGACACAACTTTCTTTCAAAAGCCACTGACTGCTTTTCTCACATGCATCAGAAGTGAGAGGCAAAAAGAAAGATTGCCTCAACCAAGTATTGAACTCACAACCACCTGGTCAAGAGTCAGATACGCTAACCACTGAGCTATCCGGGCAGGCCAATCCGCTATAAAACTGCATTCTTCAATAAAACACATTGATCTTCTGGAAATGTTGATCAAAACAGTTATGACTTCTTACTACTGGTACATGTAAATTTTGGATTAAATCTTTTAATTACAATTTAACCCTTTACTGCACAATGCCACCTTTTAATGACCCTGGGAAAGAAGTCTTTCAAAAACATTGTGGAAAAAGGAGAAAATGCTGGTGACCAGCATTTTCTCCTTTTCCCACAATGTTTCTGCCCCATCAAAGAAAATTTGAACCATATGAGCCACATTGAAATTGCCGTCTGCAAATGCTTTCAATTCGGACAAGGCTAAAATTTTGTCGTCTGGTAAAGGGTTAACATCTAATTAGTGGAAACTGATAAAATTTGTGTTTATACATGTATATATTACAAACTTTCAAAAACATCCAACTAATTCTCTTAAATATTCTTTTACCAAACAAACATAGCCGTTTACTACCATAAAGTGTATTTAACCATTGATCTTCAATAGGGTTGTATTTCAAGACTAAGTGGGATATCTATCCGATATTTATGTACATGTACATAGCTGGAAGTCTCCAGAATCTGGAGTAGACAGTCGTCAACGGTAATTCCCGTAATTCAAATACCGCAGATACTAAACACCAAAAAAATGCTCAAACTGCACACCATGAATATAAGATTCTCAGAAACTGAAACACCCCTCTGTTTGGAAAAAACACAAAATTTGGAACCCGCAGAAAAAAACACTTCAACTCATTTTTTTTAAAATCAATAGGATTCAAGCTATTGATGAATTAAAGAAAGTGTAATGGATTCACAAAAATCCGATCACAAATGCAGACTTCTCATGTAAAAAGGAAATGTAAATGTTCAACTTTAAATGGCTTCTTTTTGCTTACTATATATCAGAATTTTGTTTTCAAAACCAATGGGATTCAGGCTACTGATGATATGAAGAAATCTGACCACAATTGCGGACTTTATTGTGTAAACAAGAAATACAAATTTTCATCTGTAAGTGGCTACTCTTCCCTTCCTGATAGTCAGTTTTTTTTTTTTTTTCAAAATCAATAAGGTTGATGATATATAGAAACTCTGGATGTTTCACAAAAATCTGACTACAAATGCAGACTTTATTGCGTAAAAGAAAAAGACTGACAAGTGTAAACCACACCATGACATAAGCTCTGCTGGCCTTCGGTCAGCTGAGCAAAAAACTAATTCAAATGTAAATTGCTCAACCTCAATGCTTTTCTAGCATTAACGATTGTGTGGCACATGACCGAAATAAGCTGCTTACTTATTGCAAAAGCTAATTACTTGACTTCATTAGCTATCTTGCACTAAGGCTGCAGTAAAACAGATTTACATTTTTCGCGCTTCATGCAGTTTTCACCAATTACTCGACTTCATTGGCTTTTTCCTGCATAAATATGTTGTACATCACCCGGAAATGCTGCTTGCTTATTGCAAAAGCTAATTACTTGACTTCATTAGCTATTTTGCACTAAGGTTGCAACAAGGTAAATGAACACGATTCTCCCTTAACCCCCTTATACGTTTCCACACAATCCCAACTTTTAACAACCTTGTTACAGAAGACTTCTGGAAACATTGTGGGAAAAGGAGAAAATGCTGACAATCAGCATTTTCTCCTCTTCCAACAATGTTTTCTATTCTATCTAAGACAACTTCCACACTTTGACCATCATTTAATTTGTCAACTGCAAATGCTTTGCGTTCAGACAAGTCTAAAATTTTGTTGTGTAGTAAAGGGTTAGCAAACAATCCTGAGTTTTAACAACCCTGAAAGAGAAAGCTTTCTAAAACATTGTGGGAAAATGAGAAAAAGCTGTTAATTAGCCTTTTCTCCTTTTTCCACAATGTTTTCTACCAATACTACAGAACTGAAGCTCATTTCTACCCGTCTCCAGTTTGTGGTCTACAGCTGTTTAGATTGATTGTATAGTGTTTAACACCATTTTCAACATTATTTCAATTATATCGCAGCGGCCAGTGCACCCATCCATGCTTTCCTGGAGTTTCTTTTACTAGTAATCTGCACAGTATTCTTTCCAAGCCACTGGCTGCTTTCCCACATAACCATCGTCAAAACAGTGGTCAGCGGTGAGAGAGGAATGAAGCTGTTTAGAATTTTGTAGAGCCTGCAATTTTTTGCTAGGGAAAGGTTTAACCCTTTGCCAATCATTTCCATGATTTTAGGACCCAGAGAAATTTTATTGAAAAATAGTGGAAAAAAGGAGAAAATGCTTGTAATAAAATTTAATTTGCCATCTGCATATGCTCTCAATTAATGTTAGTTATAACAAGCATCTTCTTTTTTTAAATTACCCATATTGTTTTCAAGAGCAGCCAACTGCAGAGTTAGACTCATCAAAACAAATTTTCAGTGCAACAGACCCTTACTGTCCTCTATAGATGCTCTATAATTGTCAATATTAAGTGCACTCCTAGAATTTCTCTTGCGCTCCCAAACTTGTATTCCAGGGAGCACATGCACTCCCAAAAAGAGATGTGAGTGGGAACACTGCATGAGACAATGCACTTACTTGGTAACTGGATAAAATCATTTAACTTGTGTTTTACTTCACCAAAAATTTGTACAGCATCTCCACCAAGGCAAGTATCATGCAGCATGACTCCCTGGTCATCAATATGGACACCTGAAAAAGCAAGTGAAAGATAAATAATAATCAAAACTGCTCTTGATTAACCCTTTACCCTTTACCAAACTACCCAGTGATGTGAAAATTCCCCCTTTTGAGGAGAAGGCTTTTTGAAACAAGAAAAAAAATCTGGTTACCCGCATATAAGAAATTGCTGGTTACCAGCATTTTTGGCTTTCCAACAAGATTTTCTACCCCTTTTAAGACTAATCCCATCATTGAGCGAAGTTTATAGTGTGGTCTGCAACTGCTTTCAATCTTAGGCCAAGTCTGAAATTTCGTCGTTTGGTAAAGCGTTAGCCCTTTTACCACATGATCCCTAGTTTTAACAAACCTGATGAAGAAGGCTTTAGAAAACGGTGTTTTAAAAAGAAGAAACTGCTGGTTATTAGCACTTCCTTTTGCAACAATATTTTCTTCCCACTGAAAAGAGGGAAACCCATCATTTGAGTCAAGTTTATAATGTGGTCTACAAAAATATATCAGCCATTCTCCAGCAAAGGGGGGGCTTAACCCTTTACCACACATATCCTGAGTTTTAACAACCCTCAGGAAGATGCCTTTTGAAAACATTGTAGGAAAAGGAGAAAATGCTGGTTACCAAATGCTGGTTACCAGCATTTTCTCCTTTCACCACAATGTCTTCTTCCCCTTTCAAAAAAAAAAAATCATTTGATTTGCATTGGAATTGTCTGCAAATGCTTTCAATTTTGGCGGGCGTAAAATTCTGCCCCCTTTTTGATAAGTCTAACATTTTGTTGCCTGGTCATGAGTTAACCCTTTACCACACAATTCTGAGTTTAATGTTTAATTTTTTATTTGTTTGTTTAATCAATGTTTTATGGCGCATCGACATCTATGGTGAGTTTTAATGACCATGAAAAAGAAAAAATACTGGTACCCAGCATTTTCTGCCTTTTCCACAATGGTGTCTAACCTTTCAAAGACATATGTTAGGTTTTAGCCTCTTTTTATTTCTCATCTGAAATGCTTTTGATTTGGACAATTCTAAAATTCTGTCAACTACAGAAGATTTGTATCAAACAAAACCTTTTGTCTGGATTTACTTAACTCTTTACCACACATTAACATTTTAGACTGGTCCAAATTCAAAGCACTTGACAAATCCAATGTTACTTAAATTATGAAATCTGTCTCTGAGAGGTAGAATACATTGTGGAAAAAGGAGAAAATGCTGGTTACCAGCATTTTATCCTTTTCCCACAATGTTTTCAAGAGCTTCTTCTTCAGGTTTGTTAACTCTTTACCAAATGACAAACTTTTAGCCTTGTTCAAATGTGAAAAGCTTTTGCAGACAACAAATCAAATGTAACTCAAAACATGAAAGGCGTCTTGTTGCAGGGCAGAAAACATTGTGGGAAAAGGAAAAATTGCTAGTAACCAGCATTTTTTGCTTTTCCCAGAATGTTTTCAAAGGCTTTTTTTTTCCTAGGGTCCTTGAAAGTTGGGATTGTGTGGTAAAGGGTTAAAACTCAAGGTTGTGTGGTAGAGGGTTAACTCTTTCCCACAAGACAAAATCTGACTCGCCCAAATTGACAGCATTGACTATAAATTAAATGTTGCTGAAATAACTGGATTTCTCTATGAAATGTTAGAAAACATTGTGGGAAAAGAAAAAAAATGCTGTTTACCAGCACTTTTGCCTTTTCTTACAATGTTTTCAAACGGCTTTATCTTCATGGTTGTTAAAACCCAGGATTTTGTGATAGAGGGTTAAACATACAATAAAGTTCTGAAATAAAGGTAAATAATCACATTTGTCATGGAGTGTGAAAAATACTGATAATTCTTTTTTAACACTTTACCAAATGACAAATATTTAGGCTTGGCTAAAATGAGAGCGTTTGCAGACGACAATTCAGATGTGGCTAAAATCTTGGAATTTGTCTGAGAAAGGATGGAAAGCACTGTGGGAGAAGGAGAAAATGCTGATTAACAGCATTTTCTCCTTGTTCCACAATGTTTTCTGTCTTACCTGGGCCATTAAAACTTGGGATTGTGTGGTAAAGGGTTAATCGTGCCAGCAAACACCTCCAGCTATTAATGAATATAAAGAAATGGATCATCAATAACCTGAAAATGAACTTTTACTTTAACCTTTTACCATGCAATCCCTAATTTTAGGACCCTTAGGGAAAGATGCACAATTTTAATTTTTCATATGCAAATGCTTTCAATTTGGACCAGTCTATAATTTTGTTGTATGGTAAAGACTTAAAGTTAACCCTTTACCACACAATCCTGACTTTTAACGACCCTGTGAAAGAAGCCTTTTGAAAACATTTTGGGAAAAAGAGAAAATGCTGGTAAACAGCATTTTCTCCTTTTCCCACAATCTTTTCTACCCTTTCCAAACCAAATTTAAATATTTCAGTCGCATTTAAGTTGTCGTCTGCAACTGGTTTCAATTTGGAGCAGTTTGAAATTTTGTTGTTTGGTAAAGACTTAAGGTTTTAGGTCTTGAAATTTCCTGTTAAAGTCTTTCTGGAGCTCCCATGATTGCCACCCCCAATGATTAACTTTTTCAGGCGAGCTGTGCTGTCTCATGACAGCTCTTGATATATCCGATGTCCACCCAAACACTTGAACCACAATTTTCCTCTTGCCCCGTTTGAATTTGTCAGTAAATGCTGTTATTAAAATATCAGCAACAGACATGTGCTATTGTCCTTTAACTCGAGCAAGATAGATATTTACCAAGTTTTCAGACGTGGTTTTCATAAAGGGCTAAATTTTGATTTTGGCCTGGATCCACAGAAATACCAGTACCATTCCCATTATCCGAAGACCGCCACCTTGTTTTTGCTCAAATCAACATGCTAGTTTCACTCCCAGAATCCAGAATTCCCTTATAATACTACAGTGACATACTTCCTTTTAAATACAGAAAACTTCTGTAATATCCGAGTGCATTTTTTTCTCTTGCACAAAATCAATACAGACTCTGGCTATGCGCTACTCTGAACGAAAAGAAAATTATACATTTCCCATCAGGCTTTTTTTTTTTCATTTTAAAAATTTTTGAGGGAATTTGAAAGACTACCCTAATCTGCTCTCACCTTTTTTGACTTGAGGTTTGGCATATTCATCATCAAGGTGTCCACACGGATGAGCCAGAGTGTAAAGCAGCAGTTCTGCAAGGCGGGAATGCTTTAGATGACATGAAAGAGCTGTATACATCAAATAACTGCAAATAAAAAGATTGAGAGGCAGTACGCAGAAACTAAGTTCTACATGTATCAATACCAGCAGCAATGCCTTTACAATAAGAAGTAAAATGTCCCAATTTTACCAAAACATTGTGGCAAAAAGAGAACTTACTGGTGACCAGTATTTTCTTCTTGTCTCACAATGTTTTCTTCTACATCAGGGTTGTAAAATACCATATCCTTTAGTACAGGTTTAACCCTTAGAGTACTGAATAAACCTATCAGGCATTTTCATCCTAAGAAATATGACCCAAATAATTGCAATTTCATGGTTGCTTTTATCTACAGTGACTGAGCTAAGCCAACAGTGAAAATCAAAGATCAGGCTGCCTACTGTATTTTGTGCAGCCTGGTCTTGATCTTCACCGCCGCAAAAGCAACTGAAGTCTTGAAAGGTGCTTTAAGGGTTAATATTTAATTCTGTATAGAACAAAAAGTGCAGTCTGGTCTCATTCTTTACTACTCACAAAATACAACTGAAAGAGTCTGATCTAGTTTTTCACTACCAACACAATAGATCGGACGTGTAGTCTGGTCTCATTCTTCACTAACTACAAAATACAACTGTAGTGCAGTCTGATCTAGTTTTTCACAAACCAAAAACTTTCTATGACGGACCAATATTTTTTCTGACCGCAGTCAATTTATCAAACTCTCTAAAGAATTCAATCTTATCAAAAAGTCTGTCGCTGTGCATAAATAAAATCACAATTCAAATTTCCGAGTCTCGGGTTATCTTGTGAAATCTCGAACCAGGCAGAAACCAGACTTGTAAGCACTGGGTCTTACCCGTTGTTGATAAGAAGATTGATAACAGGCTGCCATTTTATAGACTAACAATACAATGTAGAATGGTTGGTGGATATGTTTCCCAGGATTTGGTCAAATTCAAGTACTGTCCGATCTGTGTTAACCTTTTACCAAACAATCCAGAGTTTTAACAACCCTTCAAGGAAAAGCCTTTTGAAAACATTGTAAGAAAATGAAAAAATGCTGGTAACAAGCATTTTCTCCTTCTCCCAGAATGATTTGTACCCTATCAAATACAGGACACTTCATTTTAGCTACATTTAATTTGTTGTCTGCAAATTTTTTCAATTTGGTCCAGCCTAAAGTTTTGTCTTTTGGTAAAGAGTTCAAGGCCATGAAAGATGGCCATTGAAATCATTGTTGGAAAAGAAGAAAATGCCGTTTTCTACTTGTTTCATGTCAAATCTCACCAACTGAGCCACTTTAAATTTATTGTCTGCAAATGCTGTCAATCTGGTTGGGTCTAAATTTTCTTTGTGTGGTAAAGATTTAACCCTTTCCCACACCATCCTGTGTTTCACAGCCCCTGGGTCCAGGGATTGTATATATGTAATATACAAGATCCCTGCTGGGACAAGCCTTTCAAAAACATCGCCAGACAGGAGAGAATGCTGCTAATCAGCATTTTTCTCCTTTTCCCACAAGGCTTTCTATCATGTACAATATCAATTCCATCATTTAGACCGAATTTAATCTGTTGTCTGCAAATGCCTTCAATCTTGTAGCTGGTAAAGTGTTAAAAGAGTTTTAACCTTGGGAAGGAGGTCATTTGAAAACAGTCAGGGAGCAGAAGAAAATGAATTTTATCCTATCCCCACAGTGTTTCATATCCCATCAACGACAGAAATATTCATTCTAGCAACGTATGTCGTCTGCAATGCCACATGCCTTGAGTTTGGTCCAGTTCAAAATTTTGTGGTTTGGGAAAGGGTTAACACAATTGACGATCCCTGATTTACCCTTCAACCCTGACCTTTGACGGCCTTGAGAAATATGGCCTGAAAACATTTTGGTAAAAGGAGAAAATGCTGGTAACCAGCTTTTTATCCTTTTCAGACAATGTTTTCTATCAAAGACAACTTCAACAATTTGAGCCAATAATAGGGCATATCTCAAGGTATGAGACCTGCCATTCGGCAAACTTCGGCCATTACTAGATAGTTACGGAATCGGCCGAGTCCGTGAGAAGTGATCGCACAATGTATTTACAGAAATAAACCAAACTTTCAAATAACTCGTTCCTCCTGAGGAGATTTATACGAGGTAGAAAGATTTATTGCAGCTCAAGCGATGGCAGCTGTGGGGGTCGAATGTTTTCCAGTGCCTTTTTCTCCAGTGTTTGGTTGCATTCAACACGCAAATTATAGGACCGTTTGGTTACGAAATCAAAACAAAATTCACACTGTACTTACCCAGAAGATCGCCGTCTAATTCTGTGCTTCAGTTCGTAACAACACAACCAAGAAGATCGCAGTCGTAGTCTGTGCTTGAGTTTCGTAAGAAAACAACCACCGCTCTCTACAACTACCAGGAGGCTAAAGCCGGTGAATAATGGCGCGCACCCGGTATTTATACAGGTATGCACTCTGACGTCACAGCTCTGGCTGGACGCGCATACAGAAAAAACAATTTGGTGAAGGGAGAAATTGATCGTGACGAGCATTTGCTTTTGCCAAAATATTTATATTTGTTTTCATACTCTTACTGAACCGTTTTCAAATCTGCATTTCCGAACCAGTAGAAATTTTGCAATTTAGATGTTGTTTGGTCATGACTTGTGGAAAGAGTTGATCTAAGGTCAGACTTTCCGTGCAGCCTGATCTTGATCTATCCCACATCAAAATATAAGTTTAGGACTCTAAAGTTTTAGATAAAGTTAAACCCCGTAGATCTAACACACATTCACGTCATTTAACAACCCTGATAAAGAAGCGGCTATCGAAAACATTGATCCAAACAGGAGAAAATACTGGTAACCAGCACTTTCTCCTTTTCCAACAATGTTTTCTTAACGTGCAACAACAATCCCACTTTGAATTTATAGTTTGCAAATGTTTTCAACTTGGAAAAGTCTAAGATTTTTGTCATACGATAAAGAGTTCAGACGTCTCGAGCATGTAATGGTTTTGCTTCTTTTACCACAATATAAAATGTTTCCGACAATGCAGTCGCATTACTTTACCCCTGGTCCTGCTAAATAAGTGAAATGACACTTTTAAACCGATAATAAAACCCCAAATTTTACTATTTCAAAGGTATTTTATTTTGGGGGATGCATCCTTATTTCTCCTTTTGTAACAATGTTTTCACGTATATTACTGCATTAACTCTTTACCAAACGACAAAATTTTAGACTTTTCCAAGTTCAAAGCATTTGCAGATGACATTAAATTTGGCATAAGCGATGGAGCTTGCCTTTAATAGAATAGAAAACATTGTGGGAAAAGGAGAAAATGCTGGTAACCAGCATTTTCTCCTTTTCCCAAAATGTTTTCAAAACCTCTCTTTCTCAGGGTTGTTACAACAAGGGATTGTGTGGTGAAGGGTTAAATTTTGCTTCAAGTTGCATTTGATATATTGTACACGGATGTTTTTTATAATCGTCCACTGCAAATTTCGTTAATAAGGGAGTTGCTTTGTCAAATCTGATAAGAATGAATAGATCTATAGAGTCTCTCTCTCTGTATATATATTTATTATATAATGCCACGTCGAAATGGAAAAATTTATACGATGGTTATCTTTTTCTGTCCTCTCTCACCGCTGACCATTGTTTCGACGATGGTTATATGAGAAAGCAGCCAGTGGCCTGGGAAACTCCAGGTAAGCATGGATAAGTGTACTGGCGACCGGGACATAATTGAAATAACGTTGAAAACGGCGCCAAACACCATACAGATATCTTTCTCTTTGCAGTTTTCGCCGGAAAAATCAATACAATAATTTTCCCTTTTCTCCTTTTGTGTCAAAAAAATTTAACTTGTATCGATATAATATTAAATCTTCATTATTTTTCATTGGACATATTTTTATCCTTAACCCATTACACATGTCAAATGAAACTTTCAAGCTTATAGTAAAAACCAAATGTTGTTACTTTAAAGTTATTTGAGGGGAAAAATCTCCTTATCGGACAGTGTAGATCCAAGATCAGACTGCACGTTCTGTGCAGTCTGATCTTGATCTACACTGTCCGTAAAAGGTCCTTGAGTCGCGTCTAAAGGTTAAAAATTAGGAAGGGTCAAAATATAGGGCAAGCTTAGTGACCGCTGTCAATATTGTGTACATAAGAAATACACTGTTTGTTCGTGGTTTCTCAAGTTTTTGGCCAAGATTAGACCCTCAGGTTATGTTTGAATGTTTCGGACAGTGATTACAGTTCACTTCAAACCATGTTGACCACCAAAGCTTTATGAAGGCTCAGAAATGTTTAGCTGTGTCCACCTACGATCTATTTTTTGAGCCAAGAACAATGAAACACTGGGCAAGCTCAAACAATGTTACGTAAATTATCGGTGCTTTACTTAACCCATTTATGTTTACTTAACATTATCGATATTTTTTATAGAACATGTTTGTCTTGCTGAAAACAAGAATCCAAAACATTATCGCGCAAATTTACAGCAGATGACTGAAACCACCCTTCTTTTGAAAACAACCCTGTACCCCACAGTAGGCCTACGGAAAATTTACCCTTTACCAAGCAACTCAAGTTTTAAAGTGACGACCCTTTAACAGAAGAATAAAGAAAACAATGTGAAAAAGGGAGAAAATGCTGGTAACCAGCATTTTCTTATTTTTCCACAATTTTTTCTACTCTTTGAAAGGCAAATTTCAAATGTTGAGGGAGGAACATTCATTTTGTCGTCTGCTTTCAGTTTGGACAAGGCTAAAATTTGTCGTCTAGTGAAGAGTTAACCCTTTACTCAACAATCCCATGTTACAACGTTCGAACCTAGAGAAGGAGCCTTTTGAAAAACACTGTGAACAAGGAAAAAATGCTGTGAACCAGCTCTTTCTCCTTTAGGTTAAACTTATTTATCCTACATCTATTGAGAAACAAGTTCTTGCAACTTATACTAATCTCTCTCGATTCTGCTTCCTGGAAACTACACCAGTACTTGCGCCGAATGTGTGGGCCAATGAACGGTCTCAAAGTTGACATCCCCTCCCGGGTATCGAACTCGGGACCCTACCGTCCTTTCCCCTCAATGTCTTCAAATATCAGGTCCTTTACGTTTTTCTTTCGGCCTTGTTCCAGTATCGGATCTTTTCAGTTCATGTTCATTCTGATGATTCCTACGTCTGAAATCTTATGTTTCCGATTAAGATTAGGTCTGAGTCCCGGTATTCTCTTGTCTTAAACAAGGAATCGGCATTAGTTGACTGACATTTAATACTGGTTTCTTTTTCCCTATGTCGACATATTTTCGAAGATATTGCGACAAAAATACATAAATTTATGTCGCATAAAAACAGTTTTGACTGATGAGACATTTGTTGCATCTTGAAAATTATTGAGTACGAAGTAGACCTACCGATTCCTGAGCAGTTAGTATGAAGGATTGATTAAAAACAACAATAGCCCATCTTTTTTGGCGAAATGTTGTAGGTTTGTGGAATTATGTCACAAGAGAACCTGTATCATTTAAAAACTTGTCGAGCACATGCAGACAGTCTTGAATCCATTTTAATTGTCATTAGTTTTCGCGTTTTTTCAATCGCCGATTCTGCAATGACGCAGTCATCGTAGAAGTATCCCAGATGTATTTATTGCATGCTTGAAGTACAAAATGCTCAATATTTTCCTACTTTCCTTAACTCTTTCATTAATAACTCAAGAAATTCCATGTTTCCTATTTCTAAAAGAAGGTTCCCACTGTTATTGAAGATGAATTGCGTCATAGTCTGGCATTGGGTAGCAGATGGTGTGGATCAAAGATCAGACCGCACATTCTGCGCAGTCTGATCTTGATCTACGCCAGCCACAATTTTTTTCATAAGTAGTGAAAGAGTTAAATGAAATATATATGAGAATAAATTTCACACTATTTGTATGTGTTAAAAACTCTTTTCATAAGTGAGCAGTGCCTGAAAGTTATAAATCTATAATTATCTTTGAGTGAATTAATCCCCCTCTCCCTGTCTGTCTGTCTGTCTGTCAAACGACAGTTATGTTTTGCATGACTGTAAATCATGACTTTTTTACCATGCTTTTTCCAGCAAAACACAGTGTAGGATGAGCTTGCTAAGGCTGCTGTCTTTCATCTCTACTGTAGAATTAAAAGACTGCAGCTTAAGCAAGCTAATCCTGCCCATACTATCGAATTACCATTGTTCCAGAAAAGGTAATTTTGCAGATATGAATTCAATCATTTGGTTTATATGATTGGGCTTGTGATGAAAAGAGAGAAAATCATTGGTTAACAGCATTTTCTTCTTTTCCCACCACGTTTCCAAAAAAACCTTTTACCTATGGGTTGTTTAAAAACAGAACTGGTTGATAAAAGATAAAGAGGAATAGTTTTAAAAAAAAAGGCAGTTTCAATGTGCCCCCGTTCGTAGCTACAATATCAATAACATGACAGTGATAGATCTAGTTGTGGTGTTTTTTTTTTCGTCCTCCGTCCCTAATTTTTCACGAAAAAAAATCGGTAAAACAAAAAATCTAAAAACACTGGCCTAAGTTCGAACGTAACTTTACGTACAAAAATATCGGTCGTAAGTAAGAACATAGGCCGAAGTCTGGAGGAATTCTTTTTTTTTTTGTAATTCGTCGTCATAGAGGAAAAAAAATTAGAGAAACACTGTAATTATCCTCGCATTAGACAAAATTTCATTCTTTGCCGAATTATTATTATCATTTTTTTTTTTTTTTTCTTAAATTTACATGTAGCCTACAGTATCCATACTTGATGGAAGCGGCTGAAATATGAAATGACGTAAAGCGCGAGAAATGTACGGTAAATACGCGTAAATTACGTTATATGTCCATCTGGTTGAACGGCACGCGCTGTTTATCCAGGTAACAAGCGCGCGGGAACTACTGTTTCTGCCTTCAAGTAATAGTCAGACGTTGTGAAGAAAAAATAAAACGATTTTAACAGCCAAATGGAGGGAGCGTGTTACTGACTTAGTCGTTGTCCACCCTAATTACATCATGGTCTTTTGAAATGCAGAAAATTGGCCGAAAGCAAAAAGTTGGGGCGTTGTAAGCTTGCGCGGTCTGCACAGGCTGACAAGAGTCGACACTCTTTTGCAGATACACAAAGCCCCCTTTTCACTGAGCATGACTCAGATATTTCATGTTAAATGCCTGTATCGATATGACACCGAAATAAATTAGTTTACTAGGACATGTATTTTCTGTATATTTCAAAATATAGATTGCATAATGGACTGACTTATGTAAACTCTTTCGCTGCCAACTAAACGGAGCCGACTTTTCACATGGTCTTTAAGTATCCCTCTCGTTTGAATTTAATCTGTTTTTGGTTAAAGACTAACACAAGATAGCGGATGGTGTAGATCAAAGATCAGACTGCACGTTTTGTGCAGTCTGATCTGGATCTACACCGTGCAGTCTGATCTGAATCTACGTAACTCTCTGACCCAGAGAAATTAAGCTTTTAAAAAATATTGTGAGGAATGGAGAAAATGCTGGTAACCACAATATTTTCTTCTCTTCTACAGGCAAATTACATCACTTAAATAAAAGTAAATTTGTACTGTATTTTTGACTCGATTCAACATTTTATTTCATCTCTTATATCGTAATGTCTTGACTAGCAAAAGCATACATGCACCAAATGTGTTTAGGTATATAAGTAAGTCTCTGCATTCGAGTCTCTTTACGATTATTCAGTGAATTTCTATAATAACGTATGTATCACCAATGATCCTACCAATGAGAAGGAATGTTTTGGACAAAATGGCTTCAATAGATGTCTTAGTAATCACAAAAAATGAAACTAGAAACACAAAAAACTGTAAATCACAAAGTAACATGGCGGTATTCCAACATAAAACTTTTGATGAACAGTAAGAATAACGTATGTATCAATTCACATTCTCTGTGCATGAAAAATTCCCTTGATCTTTTCCTTTTCTTCCACGTCCAGCTTGAAGAGCCTCTGAGACTTTCCGGGCGGTTTCAACGACTCAACGACACACAATACACTACTTTGACTGACCCAGATGCAGTCTCTACTTGGCCATCTGAACATTTCCTTTACCCTCTCCATGAACTTTACTTCATATTCTCTGTCATCTTCGTCAATGTCAACAATCTCTCCCAGAAACCAGGCGTCGTCATAAACAACTGCTACAAAACTTCCAACACTAATGTGTTTAGATGTATGGATAGCTTCTGTGGGCGGATAATCATGATATTTGTTGTCTGAGTTATCCATTTGGGTATTCAAATTGCTCTTTTGATTTTCTCTTGAAGTCTGCTCTGTATTCTCTGTTTCCTCTGACTTTGTAACTTTGAACTCTACCTTTCTCCATGTATCGCAATACAGTCCAGACAAACACAAGTTACAGTAACATGATGTTTCTCTTGTCATTATCATGTTGACATCATTGTCATCAGGTGCACCTACTGCATGGAGTTTCATAGTTCCCTTTAAGGGCTTTGTCTTAATCAAAGCCATCTCTTCATCTTTACTTCTTGTTTCATCTGTGCTTACCAGAATGAACTTTGCGCCCATACTTGAGTTTGATCCCCATGTGAAGAATTCCTTTGCACTTTGAATTTGAACATGCCCTTGTCTAATTGCAATATCGGCCATCCGTTTTGTAGTTCCGCTGTGTGTCATTTCATCACTTACTATGACAAAGCTTTATGTTTTAATTCACTTTTTTCTCGATAATATGCAACTATTGGATGGATTGTTACCATGGTCTGGTTCCAGTAAGCTGTCTGAACTTCATTTAACGATCTACATCTTTCAGTACTCTTACCTGATGATACTGTTCCCTGACTCTCTGGACGTGTTTTTCGAACAGATCCATCTGACTTATCAATTCTGTTTTGAACTTCTCTCTTTCATCTTCTTTGTCTACAACCTTCATCTTTGTCTTCCCATTTCCTATATCTGTCTTTTCCCATTTTTTGTAAGCAACTTTGGTCGGCAGACTGCATAGTAAGTTGTCAATGTCATGTTTATGTATCATCACAATATTTTCTGGATTTTCACTTATTCGAACACCTAGTTTCCTCAGAGATTGTACTTTAAGGGCCATGTTCTGGTGATGAAGGCACTGGCAGGTGTTTCGTGAAATGAAAGATGCCAGTAATACATTTGTTGGTCGCAGACGAGTAAAAGTTGACAATGACATTTTTGTTTCGGGGTATTTGCTTCTGTATTTACAGTGTAGGTTTTTCAAATAATCTGTTAAAACTTTTGTCTGCACTCTCTCTTTTTCTCCATGTATTTTCTTTGCATCAGCTTTGCCCGGCTGAACTCGACTGTTATCTTCTCTATTGTAGAAGTCGACCACGCTCTCTTTAACAACTTTTGACAGTGAATTACGTTGTTCCTTCTTGTTCTCGAATCGTTTTTCATCAGCATGTGATAAAGCACGACGACAAACCTTCACACCTCTTCCGATGCTTTCCAAACATCTATATTTCTTCGCCAGCTTGCCAGAAATAATTCTATGGATATTTTGAACTCTTTTCTTGCCAGATGCTTCTTTGGCAGCTTCAATTTCGTGCATCAATACGTTAGATGTTAACAGCTGTCGTTTAATACGTTTTTGTCTCTTTGGCGTAAGCCTTAGCTCTTCTATATCGTTCAATGTTTTTCTCTTTGGTGTTAGTTCCTCTGACGGTGATTCTCGTGTTTGTTTGTTATTCTTCTTCAGTCTTTCTATTCTCTTGCTCTTTGTTCTTGATTGGAGCTTTAGGCTCTTTATTTCTGATTTCAGTGACTCTATCTCTCGATATGCTCTGGCAAGTGCTCTTGAATTACGCTTCCTCACATTTTGTCCCAGAGCAGCAAGTTTAACAACAAGGGCAGTCGAATGTCCTTGCTTATTATTTGAGTGCATATCCCTGTTATCGCCTTCCGTTTCAGCATTTAGTGAATCATAACCACTTGTTTCTTCAGTTGAATTTCTATCTCTTTGCTGCTGAAGACGTTTTCTCTCTCTACATAATCTATTTCTCATTTTATTGTTCTCATTTCTTTGAGCTCTTTTGCTTGAGCTAAGTTTGGCTGCAGGAACATAATATTGCTGCTGCCTACGACGTTCCTTTTCTAAAAATGCAGGACCCTTTGCCTTCTGCCTCTCTCTGTAAGCTTTCTGTATTTCACTTTTACTTTTCGCCATCCTGGAAAAAAGAAATGACAATGTTCAACGTAAGTATCGATACATACGTTATCTTACATGACGCACCCATTTCCTATAAGTTCATATTTAAAATGAAATCATCATTGTCTTTCGGCTGTTTAATTCATAGATCAAAGATGACAAGAGCGACTGAAATAATTTCAAGTCAATTTATCCAAGAAATTTGCGTATTACAGTTCTGAAACAAAGTGTACAAGCACATTTTGATTTCAGACCCAATAAACTTTCATAAAAATGACGAGTTTGGTTTTTTGCATTAAAAACAACTTATGCTCAGTTTCACATAGAAGATGAATTTCACCTGTAATTAATTGAAGTTGTGGAAATATGGAAGAAATAAAAAAAAAACACATTACTTAAATCAAGTGCAATACATACGTTATCAAGCATAACGTATGTATCTGTTTTATAAGCGGATTTATCAAATGATTTGGAAGTCATAGCATGATTCCATTCTAGTTAAAGTTTGCAAATGTGCATAATCGTAATATTTAGTAACAGTACTTGATATATTTGGCAAAGTAAATGGTAACAAACCTGTTCTGAAGTTGATGCCTCGGAGTGAATTTTGTTTCTCGCTAAGGTCACAAAATGTACCCGTTCACTACCACGTGTTAATTAAAATGGCCGAATTTCTATGTGTACGCAATTATCTAAACGTCATCGATGATGTATGATATGACGTAAGCATCATTATGATAAAGTACATTATGTATGTATCGATAACGTATGTATTTCACAAGCAAGTTTACCGGCGGAAAATTTTCAACTGGAGTCTTTTGCAACATTTCAAAGCACTACTTTATCGACTATTACATAACTGATTTAGCGAACAGACATCTAAATGATCAACTTGGTATTGATGATTTTATCCACGCATAACGTAGGTACTGCTTGGTAATTACGGTCCCGGGCATCCATAGTCTGTAGACAAAATTTCAGTCTCAAGTTTTTCTATGAGTTTGGTATTAGTTCCAGTAATTTAAAGAGGTGTTGAACCAGCATTTCCAGGTATATCTGAAAGAATATACATCGAAATAACTAATGCAACACTCACCTAAATATTCTTATAACGTATGTATTGCAACCCTTGCGACAACGACTGAAACAGTTTCCATTATAGTTCAGGCTATCTGACTAGACAAATGATCTAAAATTTCGTAATTCCATACTTTATTGACAAAACTACAAGAGTGCTATTTTACAGATATACCATACTTTCCTTAAAATAACAGATAAACAAATGATTAACAGGCATGCGACAGGAACGTAAGTATCGTTTTCCATACTTTCAAGAGGCCTTTTTATAACTGTTATGAAATTATCCGACCAAGCAATATGTCAGAGGGTTATCAGGACTAGATGTTTTATCTAATACATATGGGTGGTATTTTATTGCAGCTTGACTTAGAATTACACGCTGCGACACAAAAATATGAAAAATGTGCCTTACTAGTGATTTTGGGTGTCCACATTATTTTGCTGTGGTATGAATCAAGGCCCCGAGGTATCGATTAGCTAGCAGTGGCAAGGTTTGTTAATAGCCGTTTCATAAATTTGTATTTATGCCAGCAGGGTCCCACCGAATAAACCATGCACATTTTTTACCAATAGCAATATACTGTTAGCCTATAGATCTATATATTCATTCTTTGTCGGTACCAAGAAGTAGATCAAAAGCCAGAGCATTCAACTACCCCGAAAAATGATTCATCACCAGATATATGTGAAGTAAGGAGATAGCTGGCCAATCATCAGTAAAGAAGAAAGGCGCAAGTACGAAAAGAAAAAGAAATTCCCTAACCTTTTATCACACCACTACCAGTTTCATTGATGCCATGGAAGTAGAGCTGGGACGGGTAGAAATTTTATACCCGGGTACCCGTGGCCGTATTACCCGCGGGTACTCAAGTACCCGATGTTATTACTTCCAATATTACTTCTCCCGTGCCAGAGCCATCAGTTGCCATAAAATGTGAGCCGTCTGATTAAGATATACATGTACATGTAAAAATACCCAGTGCAGAGAGGGGACAGGATATCGAACCTCTACTCCCTTCTTTGCCCGAAATGTCAACTTGAGTTGTGTGCACTTTTGCTTGCAGTGATTAGAATTAGTTACTAGTTAGTAGCAGTTCGTTCCTAGTCGCTGAATAAATTTTGTCATTTAATTTGTTTCATATTGTCATAACGACCTTTAATAACAATGATTGTATTAAAAAGTAAGCGCCAGATTGTCATGATCATGCAACGCCTACAAAATGCGGATTATTCTCTGGATAGACTCTTTCTTTTTACTATTGAATAGGCCTTTGATTGTGTTCAGTTTTCCGTGATGATTTGAGCTGTTATAAATAAATCACAAAATACGCGCGCATGTTTTGCTTTTAATTCAAATTACTATTGTCTATGTTAAATAAACCCAAAACGCTGAATGGGCAAATATATAACAATATTTACCCATTACTGACGAGTTGTGCGTTGCAGGGGATATAAGCAGTACAGCCTTATTTCAAGCTATTTCGATCATCTACTTCCGGTTCATGTACGGGAGTGGGTAACATGTTTTTTGCTTGTATTTAAATTAAGATCAAATTATTTCATTGGAACTTCAAAACTATAGCTTTACTTAATAAGTCACTATATAATTACCGGGTACCCGGGTAATGATTTAGTACCCGGGTACCGGCGGTACCCTACCCGATACCCGGGTACTCGAGTACTCGTCCCAGCCCTACACGGAAGAAAGCTTTTGAAAACATTGTTAGAAAAAGAAGAAAACGTTGCCAAGCCCAGACAGCACAGTTGATAGCAAACAGGTCTCAAGAAAGTTCGGCCAATTCTTTCCAAGGATTGATGATGGTCATTGCGAGAGGATTCATTCCTCTCTCACTGCTTATTTGCTTAACCTAGACCACGGTTAGGCTTCTGTCGGGGGAAAGTGTCTCCCTTCATTTGAGACACTTTCGATTTTGTCATTTTGTCTTGGCTATTCCAAATTGAAAGCAACTGCAAACGACAAATTAGGTGTGGCTCAGATAATGATTTCTGTTTTTGAAAGGGAAGAAAACATTGTAAAAAAAAATGGAGAAAATGTTAGTAACAATTTTTTTTTTTTTTCTTTTCTCCTTTTCGTTCAGTGTTCAGTGAATGATGCCACCGTCTTGCGTGAATCGCTGAGTTGAATGTTAACTTGAACGGTGTCATACAGCTCTGTTAATCTACAAACTGCAATAAAAACAAGGAAATGTGCATGTTTCTAAAGAGGAAAAACTTTATTTCTGACAAAATTGTTATTATCGGTACCTATTTTTGATGAATAGACAGCTTGTTCTCCCATTTTTAAGTCCTCGCGCCGAACAAACTCAGGATAACTCGGTCAAGAACCAAGAAATTAACTTCGTTCACATTCTGAATAAATTTTCCGTATAAAACAGTGCACTAATTTTAACTCAGTGACCTGAGTTTCATAGAAATCGGCCGCTGTCGTATTGAATGATGTAACTGATGACGTCAGCTGTTAAAAACTTGACTCAGTTTTGGTACGGGAAAAGCTGTTTTACGGGCTTGAAAAAGCCCTAAATTCCAGAGGCTGTCCTAAATTCAACAAAGCCCTAAATTCAACAAAGAGCCTAGAAAGACCCTGAAAATGGGTTTTGTGGCCTTAAATTCCTTGTTGTATGGCCTTAAAGAGTAGGTTTTTCCTTTTCCTAAAATTAATTCGTTGTTTTAACTCATTTCCTTAAGTTTTCGAATGAACGGCGGTAAATCGGGCGTCGTAAATTAATGACGACGATAATCTGGTACCCGTTGAATTACAAATAACCATTGATATGAAGTTCGAAAAAACGGCTACCAGGGTTTTATACTTGACATTTTCAAAAGTGTACAAGGGATTGCGATTTATACTTAGTTTTTTAAGAACAAATCCGAGTCTGCCAAATCGTTAAAGGGGGGGGGGGGTCATTAATTCTGAAAGCAGTCGACGTGTTTCTGTTGTTGGAATGACTATTTTCGGTATGAAGTGGCTGTCAATATACCGATGGGTATGGAAAGCTGAGGACAGACACAAAGTGTTTTGTTGGTACTGTCAAAAGATCATTGATTCAGGAAAAATGGGAGAAGGTGCGCTGAAATCACATGAAAGTTGTGAAAAGCGTAAAGCCGGCGTGCAGTCGCGCTCGAATCGGCCAGGTCAGGGATCGTGGTACGTATCCACTTCTCCTGTTATCTTCGTTCCCCTTGCCCAGGTTTTCTAGAAACAACCATCAGTAAACGCAAGAAGGTGAAGTAAATCCGAGGAGAAAAGTGTGCCCGACGTGGGACTCGAACCCATGACCTCCGGAACACTAGTACCGCAGCTCTACCAACTGAGCTAGGCGGGCAACTGGTCATGAGTCTACCCAACGCCGATTACAATACACAAAGGCACTTACAGCTAATGAAAAGCAGGCATGATATTGGCTTATTGTGTGATCAGTACAATACAATACAATACAATACCTTTTTTATTGTAACTGAAGGCCACCGGTCCAAAATACAGCATTACAGAAAATATGCATATAACATGTTGTACGTCCCCTCACTTATTGTTAATACATAAAATTATTTCACCCACATACTAAAATAAAAATCCATAGTTTAACGAACTACAGACAGAAAGCTTGTGAAAACATTGTAGGCAAAGGACAAAAATGCCTATATGTACAATTTTCTCCCTTTCACCAATTTTAGACTAATTCTTGTGAAATTTGCAGGTAAGATACAAAAGTGGACATTAAAAATGGCATGCATTTGAATAGCAGACTTAAAAAGCACTTTCTTTTTTGTTGTTAATGGTTTTGTCCCGGACGAGACTAAAAGTTGAATTCCCTGTCAAAGTATTGAGAGATTTCTCTCGCGTTTTAAACTCAACAAATTTATGAAAGCCAAACCAGAATATTTCATTATCTTGAAAAATAGTACAATACTTCCATTGCATTAAAAAAAAAAGCTTGAAATCCATACCTAAAAAAATTCTATATACAAAGAACAATATGACTCGTTTATCACGGTAAGACATGACATGAATACCTCTGCATGTAGCATACATCGAGATCAGGCTGCAGAAATGTAGTCTGATCCCTGATCTATACCCCCACCAAGGTACAATACAATATTTACAGGGCGATATGGCTCGCATGTCGAGACGAGAAAAACATAAATATCATTCATGTTTGGTGTACATCAAGATCAGGCTGCACAAAATGCAGACTGATCCCAGATCCACACGGCCACAAAGAAACAGTATGACTCAAATGTCGCATACTATAATTATGACAACAACAAGTTTTCAATCTAAAAAATACTACAAATAAACATTCTGTAAAACCTTGTACATTTAACTCTTTGACAAACAATCCAGAGTTTGAATGGCCCTGAGGAAGAAGTATTTTGAAAACATTGTGGAAAGAGGAGAAAATGCTGATAACCAGCACTGTATCATTTCCAATATTTCTTTTTCACTTACAGGGGTCATTTCCGTCAACTTAAATTTGTCATCTGCACAGCTTTAAATTTTAAGAAATCTAAAATGTTACAGTGTGGGTTAAAAGTTAACCCCTTTTTGTAATACCCTCTATCAGTTCTGTAATATACGTTGCAAGGTACTTAATCGTATTTATGTTATTGTTGCTCATGAGATTGTAGAATGAAGCATGATCTCTCCGGCCACTGTACCAGTTGAACAAATGATTTTTTTGGATTTCCCCATATTGAGGACATTCAAAGAAAGCATGATATTCATGTTCAACGATTAAATTTTCATAAAAGGCGAGACAATATAGATAGACCCTGTCTTCCCTAGTTATATTGTAATGTCTTCCCTGTTCAATATTCAGTGTGTGATTTGAACATCTAAATCGCGCCATAGCTCTTCTCATAACAAAATTTATATCAATTAAAAGATACTTTTCTAGTGATAAAAGTGTTTTATAACATTTGTAAGTATCACAACGTGATGATGAATCCACATCACTGAGCCATGTCTGTGTCATACAGTCTGTCAGTCGTTGCTTAAAAGTTCTTAGAAACATATCAACATCCCCAACATCTTGGGCAATCCAAACATAACCAAAACCATATCTGAATAACAATTCTTTAACTTCCGTTGCCCATGTCTGCCTCCCACTATTGTCGATATCGTTTAACATTTTATAACAATTTACTGGGTATCTATAGTGTGGCATTCTTAATAATTGGCACCAGTACCTTACACATTTTGAACAATAATGGATACATGGTGGACTAGTCGTCCACATTCGCCTAGCACCATAGAAACATTCGTAGTAGAATTAAGTCCCAAGAAATACCTACAGAACTCAATTTGAGATCTTTTTATGATAGCACTATATACAAAGCCCCAAATCTCCGATCCAAAGGTAAGTATCGGAACTACCATAGAATCAAAGAGTTGGAACATTTCTGTCAAAGAAAAGTAGCCAAAGGGTTTCTGGAACTGTTTTATTGAGAAAATGGCTTTACGAGCTTGTGATGCGAGTTTTGTTTTTGCCGCGGTCCATGACAATGTTGGAGAAAATAGTAAACCCATATATTTATAAACTGATACTGTTCTAACCTGTTCTCCATTATAAAACCATTTTTCATAATGATGGAGCAGTCCACCATTTCTGAAAACCATAATTTCAGTTTTTTGAAGATTAACTTGCATGCACATATCATTACAAAAGGAAGAAACTGCATTTAATTGTAATTGAAGGTTAAGTGCCATTTCGGTGCAGTTAGTAACATCATCAGCATACAATAAACAAAATATGTCATGTATCTCATTTGTGATAAAAATACCATTGTGACATTTATCTCTAATATAACGCTATCAGATCATTTATGTACAGAGAGAAAATTATTGGTGAATTTAAATCGCCTTGTCTGGTGCCCAAGTTACGTAGGAATGGCTCCGAGATACTATTTTTGTCAATTTTTACATGAGCGCTTAACTTTGAATACATTGATAGCAGAACATTAAAAATTTTACCATTCATACCCTTCCCTGCTAAGTTTGAAAATAATTTGTGGTGTACCAACGAGTCAAATGCTTTTTGAAAGTCTACGTACAGTACATAAAATCGCCCACCACGTTTTGTAATATATTTTTGGACCATACTTCGTAAGCTAAATAAGTTATCAGCTACAGAATAACCTGTCCTAAAACCTGCTTGTGATTCGTCAATAATTTCATGTTCCTCCGCCCATAGATAGATCCGATCATTAATTATACTTGAAAATATTTTGTACATAACATTAATCAGTGATATTCCTCTGTAGTTACGGGGATCCTGTTTATTGCCTGACTTAAAGACTGGGACAATAATACTCTCACTCCAAGTATCAGGAAAACAACCTGATATCAAAATTCTATTAAAAAGTGTTGTTAATATAGGTGTGGTAAGTCGTTCATTATTTTTGAAAAATTCAGCTCAGATCATTTGTGTTGACTGGCATGTAACTGGGTTCAAAATTCTTGGAGCAGAACAGTTGTAAATGTGTACAACAATCACTTCCATTACAACCATAGCTCCAGGCAGAGGGAGTGATTTTGATTTCAAAATTGAAAATATTAATCACTCTCCACTAAATCCTATGTTATGGGTATTCATTAGAATCATCTCATCGAGATAATTCTAATGAGTACCCACAACATAGGGTTTGGAAGAGGAATAATGGATTTAGAATACTATCGCTCCCTCTTATTGGGAGGTCTGACAACCCTCTCGATTCAAATGATTTGCACATTATATCATACCCCCAATTCAAATTTTACTGCAAATATTTGTGTACTTGCGACAGGATTCTTGTAAGACAGATAGATGGCTTGCTATACAATGTTTCGGTTGTTCTTTTTTACTCTACCAATGGCAAAATGGCTGTTTTTAAAGTGTTGGCGAACGCTGTAGATATACATCAGACTAAACAGAACGTGCAGTCTGATCTTGGATCTAACCATCCTTGGCTGAACTATTACTTAACTCGTATTAGAAAGCTACTTCTTTCTGCAGAATTTGGAACCGACAGAAAAAAGTGCTTATACGGTAAGCTGTCAAGTTCTCTGACTGGATAAAAAACATTGTGCAAAAGGTTGAAAATGCTGGTTACCAGCAACTGTCTCAACTTTAATCTTTTTCCAAACAAAAACTTTGGGACCCGTCTGTATCTGTAGAAAACAGTTAAATAGATACAAATAAGCTGAAGTTCTCTGACTAAATTAAAATATTGTACAACGGGTAGAAAACACTGGTTCCCAGCATTTTCTTCTTTCCAACTAAGTTTTCATCAAAAGACCACTTTTTCCAGGGTCGCTAAAACATGGAATTGTGTGGTGAAGGTTAACTCTTTATGAAATGACAAAATTATAGATTTGTCCAGATTGAAAGCACTTGCAGACAACAAATTAGATATGGTTCATATAGTGAGACTTGTCTGTAAAAGAACACAAAACATCTTGGGAAAATGAGAAAAGGCCTCTTTCTCTGGATTGTTAAAATTTGGGATTGTTTGCTAAAGGAAAGGATCCTATTGAATGATACACAAACATTGTGGGACAAGGAACAATTGCATAGAACATAGAACAAGCTCCTTTTCCCACAATGTTACAAGAGCTGTTCTCTGCACTTACATACATTTCAGCCATGCTCTGTGAATTTGTGAAAAGGGGCTTTAATGCATCTGCAAAAAGTATTGACCCAGGCCAGCCCGCTGACTGACCTGGATTGAAACATTTTGCTATTGGTTGATTTTCTGCATGTCACAGGACTATTTTTATGGATCAATAATTAAGTGATAACTTGCTTGTTATAATACATCATGGAGATGCATTAAACCTCTTTTTGTCAGAGCATGGCTCATGTACATCTCGCGGGTTTAATGCAAAACGGTTGTAACTCCGTTTTTTACCAAAAATGACTTTTTTACATGTTTGTAATGTAAATCTTCTAATACATAATCCCTAAAAATATTTTCCACAAATTCCAACTATTGACAGAGAAAATCTAATTATGTCAAAAGGTTGTATCTCAAATCCACCAATTTTCTTCATGAAGAAAATCTGAAAATAATAAGCAAGTTGTAATGAGTTACTTCCTATATTATGATGTCACTGATGACATCAATTCAATATCATGACAAGATAAAGATGAAACATCATTATTGATTTTCTGATGTGTAGGAAAGCTGGTAGGAAGGGGCTAAAAGACATGTAGACCCTTGGGACATTTTATTAGATCTTCTTTACGTTCACAATTTATCTTTGTGCAAAATGGTTGTAACTCCATTAGAATTAAATTTTATTAACTTTACCACCTAGAATATGGCGTCATCTACAGGTTATTAGTAATATCTTAACAAAACACATGTTTTTGATGGTATACTGGAGCATGTCTGTCCATTTATCTGCCCATGTGTTTGAATGAACATACACAATTCATTTTGTGCACAATTTTAGTGTTGCTTTCATTACATTGAAACAACACACACATATATAAAAAATATAGACCGGAAACTGGATGTTCAAGTCACAGCTTTGGATAGCACTTCAGTTGTTCAAGAACTGCTTTTCATGTAGAAAAGACATACAAAGATAGGACAGGATGCAGTTCATGCAGGCCTCTGCAAAAAATGCATCTAGACATTATATCTAACAAAATCAACAGATCATTATTGCGAGTGCTTGTCACAAACAGCCTTATAAAGTAAATGTTGTGACCATAAGATACTTTCTTAACATTAAAACAATAGTAGGTCAAATCAAAAAGTGTAACTATAATATTGAAACGGAGAAGAATTCCTAAAAAGATATTGAAGCTTGAAAAATAATCTCCAGATTTTTTTAACATTCAAAAATAATCATGATAGAGAAGCAGGGGAAATGCTTTCCACGGAGTTTCTTATACCAGTACTATGCACAATATTCTTTCCAAGCCACTGGCTCCTTTCCACATAACCATAGTTGAAACAATGGTCATCAGTCCTTGGAAAGAAGTTGGCCGAATAGGGGATCAAACCAGCGGCCCCCTGTTCTTAAGTCCTGCACGCTACAGACTGAGCTACGGGGGCTCAGCAAAAGATGTGAAGAGGGGTACATAAAAGAGAAAATTTTTTAAAAAAATTATGGCAATTATTTTTTGTGAAAATCTAAATCATACCATGATGATGCCCTGGTATTCTAGTTTTAATAGTCAGTCATTCATGTGCCAATTGGTAAAGGTAAAGGTTTAGCTATATATTTATTTACCTTCATTAACACTGAAATATTATCAGTATTACAATTGCATGCAACCAGATTTTGTTTCGCACAATTCTGACAAAATTTTTCACACAAAAAAAATACTTATTCACTTCTAAAGGTGGAATTTGGACAAATATATCGACAGAAATAGAGTCATGTACAAAACACAAAGAATGTCCCAGTGTTTTATATTTTTTCTGTACATTATTATTCCTTATCTCATTTGTCACGTTATTGTGGAACAAAAGATAAAACACCATCCAATCATGTTTAATACAGTTAATTGAATGGATGGCTCAGTTGATAGAGTAGCTCAATTATGGGTTTGATGGTTGCAAGTCCAAACCCCAGCTATGGCAGTACATTGTTGTGGTACTCTGATGGGTTTTTACCCGGACTAAGAGTAAACAGTTATTATGATTTTTCCTAACAAGATATCAACGTTATTAAGGAGAAACAAAACTTTTCATCCAAGGCTTATGTTTCATTCATTATGAGAAGTTCATTAACAAATTTCCAATAGCCAACATATATATATGGGCATGTAATTAATGATGTTAACAGGAAAACTTTAAAATTTAGTAGACCTAGGTCTAATGGTGTAACAAATAAACATCTTTAAAAATCTCCCATTGTCCTTCTTTTCTTGAGCAGTAACAAAAATCTATACACAACTGATTCTGTGACTGTGAACAGCTTTGAAAAAGCCTTTTCCAAAGGGCCACTTTTGCCACGTTTGACAAAAATTGAATGTGTCGAAGGTGGAAGTTATCACTTTAACTTCTGCAAGGGTGCAAAATGCTGTTTTATGGTAATGCAGAATTGAAGCAGTAAAAATGTTCATGGGAAGACTTTTGCAGTGGGTCATGCTTAGTCATGCAACATCCATCAATACAACGTCCATTACCTGTTGTCAACAAGTACTAAAGACATCTTTTCTTCCAACACTTTTGGGCTGTTTTCAATCAAACCTCACACATATTTGGTCCTTTTTCCAAATTTATACAAATAGTGCTGAGCTCTAGCAGAAATAGGTCACAGGAGGTAAATAATAGATTCAAAAATTGAAATTTTCATAGACCTTCCCAAAAACAGAAGGGCAACTTGTACTCAAACTACATGATCATGAGTACATGTGCAGAGTTCCTAGCCCCATAGGAAAAAAAATGCAGGATCATTTAGACAGTGTTACCTGGTGAATATGGTAACCATTGTCAAACATAGAAAGGAAAAAAAAGGAGATAAAAAAGTTTCCCAAACAGAAAGCTAGCGCTGAAACTTGGCATGAATAATTAGTGTAAGTAGTGCTACAAAGATTGTTCTTGAAAATGATGACATTAGGCTGTAATGTTACCTATGGTATATTTTAATAGGTCAAAGCTTGGCTTCTGTGTTTCACTATGTTTAACAAGAAAAATTCAGTAGACTTTGTTTGAAATTGAAAGGCTTAGGTGATTATAGGGCATTGCCTAGCTGTAGCAAACAATGTCCCTTTAGTGGTGGCCACAGCCAGGGATCATTCACTAACTTTTACATAGCGTTATTATGTGAAAAAAAAAAAATGATATTCTGGTTTGTGATCTTTTCCCCTAGAGACAATGATATTTGCAATGTTTTATTACTTTACAGATCTTTGCGCATGCTCATATCGTTACTCTGTGGCATTGTCCATTGGGTCAGATATTTTACATGTATAGTGTTGCTGAAGAAAAACTATATGCTTAAAAGCCCTGATATATGGAAATCAGTATTATGAAACATTAGTAACCTATACCAAGGATTTTGACATTTTAGTTCTGGGCTTTAAAAGCTGCCCAGTCTTCATTTGGGGGTCACATGCTTCACATAGAGCTATATATCATAGACATTTTGGTCTCAAAATGCAAGGCTTCTTCTTCAAGGATAAGGCATGGTTAGGGATACTTAGCTCTTTAGTGTTGCACTGTGATGTCAGATTTTGCTTGATTCAAGAAATTGTTAGGAGAATGTTGAAATAACAATATAACATGAAAAAATGCTGTTAAGTGTAAATAATTTTTATTTCATAGTCTAAAACTAAGTAATGGCATTAGAAAACAGAAGTTTCTGGTCATTTGTCCCTTTTCTACAGACTTTTTAGCAAAGTTTGAATGAAAATTACCAGATTTTAACCCTAAATTATGTATTTCTTGCCTCATGGGGGCTCCTTTTCATACACTGTTTTTTTTTCAAAATGAGTTTTCTTGATATTTGTTGTAAAGAAGCACGGTTGGGGGCTAAAATACTCTCTATTTCATTAAAATCCATGAAGTTTTGTGGAAGATATGGCTTTTTACCAGTTGACAGTGAATGGAACTTAAAATTAGTGTTTTGTCTTGTCTTGTCTTGGCCGCAAAATGTTAGATGTCTGAAAATGGGTCTCATTTTCCTTACAATGGTCAGATTTCAATTCCATGAGCTGCGTCAGAATCTTTTCAGTCCATTTCATTGATTAAAGCCAAAGAGTGGTCAATTTTAAAAAAATCCCGTTACAAATAGGTGTAACACCAGAACGGAATGCTTCCGGGTTGTAGTACCCAAAAGTAGTCCCACTTGAAAATTTGATATCTAGCACTTCTGCCACACTGTTTTCTCATGAAAGATGATAGGGCAAGTCTAAAATGTGTTTCTGAAGTTGATTTGATTATTTCTGCAGAGAATAAATGCCTTTTTTTGCATTTCTTTCAGGACTATTTTTTGTTTGTGACTTGGCAAAGAGGCATGGTCTATCACCAGTGAGGGCCAAGACTGACAGCCATTTTCCGAGGGGTGATGTGTTTGAAGAGGAATAGCAAAAATAATCATTGCTCATAATGCCATTTTCTGCACCTTTTTGTGAAGGACATTGGACATATATTTGATAGAAAAAAAACTGCCTCGCTCCCACTTTGTCAGGGAATCAGCAGCAGCCAGTCGAAGAGAGTGATGTTTACTCTATTTTCAATTAGCCAAAAAGTAACCAGTGTGACACACTGTCTATAAGGTGTCACACCTCTGCGAGAATGCTTCCCGGGTCATAGTAGTCAAAAGTTGTCCCAAATGAAATTTTGCAGTAGCGCTTCTGTTGCACTGTTTCATGGAGCTGAGATGGCTTGGAGGTATATAATTTAGATCTGCTTCAAATTTGGGCATTGGGGGACAACTTAGATGCATTTATATTGTATTTTGACAGGACTATTTTGTATTACTGGAGGAACAAAAGGTTGGGTCATGGCCGTGAACAAGTGTTCCTCAGAGGGCAAATTTTAGTGTGCCTGTACGGGTTGGAATTTAGTGAAAAACACAATCGGTATCACAATGGTCATACTTTGGAAAGCAAAAGACCGAGATGCCAGAATTTTGCCATCAAGCGATCTGTGGAACTGTAAATATTGTCAATTTCACTCTGTTTTCAATGTGGCCAAAAACCAGTGGTGTGACACCTATATGAGAAGTGAGTGAAAGTAGGAGAATCAGTCTGGTGACTATATTCCTTGACATAACCTGCTGAAATTTGGTATACAAGTAGCTTAGAGGCCATGAAATAGGATTCTATCAAAAGTTGAGCAGAGGTATGTAGAATTTAAATTTTCAATTTGACTAAGAATTTAAATTAGCACAATTTCAAAGTTTGCACCGGATGAAGTCTATAGATACTTCTTCTGCAAGTTTTCATCTGGCAAATATTTGGACATCTGCTCAGACAAGTGATTTAAATTCCATTTTAAATTCTAATTTAAATTCATTCATTCTTTTAGAATTTAAAATGGATTCATTTTTTTAGGAAATGCCAGGAAAAAAATGAAAATACATCTGAATTGCATGTACATGGCAAATGCTTGGTTTGGAATGGTAGTGCAAATAAGGCGGGACATGGGTAATTCAGATTCAAAGATCCAAGAGATCCTACCGGAGCTGGGTTTTGAACCTGCACAGCCCACAGAATTGCAGTTATGGTCAGTAAGAAATCTTTAGATATTGACCCAAAGTTTCATGCAACCCGCCTCTGTAATAACAAGCTCTGTGTCAATACAGACCATATTAACCTGGAGGAGAATTCTGTTAATAATTGTAGAAAATGTTGTTTTGACAGGGGCGTCTGCAGTGGCCATGAAAATGCATTGCGGCAGAAGGAGCCAGACTGCTTGTTGGACTTATGAGACTGTAAGTACTATTTCAATACCTAGAAGGCTCTTTGCATATCTTTTCTTATTCTATTGTTGGTCCATCCATCTTAACTGTCCCCAGACCTGTATTCATCTGCCTCCCCCTTTGAAAACATTGTGGCAGAAGGAGCCAAAATTACATACAGAGCCCCGTTTCCTTCCTTCACTCAATCTCCTTTTCTCCCCTCCCCACCCATCTCTCTTTTGCATTTTTCTTTCTCAGAAAACATTGCAGCAGCAGTTCTTAATCATATACAGGCCCCCCCCCCTGTCTCTCCCTGTTTTTCCTCTCTCTCTGTCTGTCTTTGTGTCCATTTCAGCCAGCTTCAGGCCTCATCAGTAGCGCTGCTGTGCCACTAGACAGAGTTACTGGGCATATGTATGAATGTTGTCGTTTAAGACCCCTTTCAAATACTTAGGTTCTGGACAGCCCCTTTCCTGCATCAAGGAGTGCTCATGTTCAAGTCCTGCTCAGATAGCTTGCCTCTTTTTCCTGTATCAGCTAGTCTTTTTAAGCAATTTACTCTCTAATGCCCTTCGTGATGTCTGCTGTAACCGTTTCATAGCCCAAATGCACAATGATGTACCAGAAACCGTCCAAAGTTTTTTCTTTACTACCCTGTCGATTCTGTTATTTGACTGTAGTATCTGGGCTGACAGTCTCCTGGTGAATGACCTTGAGTAGCTGATGTTTTTGCTGAGGGAGCTGCTGTGGCTCTGTAAAAGGCTTCACATTTCTGTGTCAAAGTCTGTGAACTCACACTGTACACAGCAGCCTCACTTAGCCTCATTTGTAGTATGACCTCCATTACAGACTTGTCGTTTTTGTCCATTCTTAAAAATGTTATTTTTGCAGGACCTAGTATGTGGACTAGTACCACCAGCCGGCACCTTCCCCGGAGCAGACCAGAGAGTCTGTAGGACAGTTGCTGTAGTTTCCTGCATACAGTCAACAGTGGTATTCCTGATTGAAGGTATGTGTCTTAGCATTTGAGTTATATCCCCTTTTCCTCTCCTGGCCATTTCTTCTATTATAGTATTACATCTTATTTTGATGTCCCTGGCTAGAGCTACTTGGGCTGTCTGACTCTCTTTTTTGGTACAAAGTGGAAACATCCCTATACTAAAATTGGCATTTCTTGTTTTTCTCTCCTGAGTAGCAGCTAGGTGGTTTGGATCTGCCAGTCTGGTTACCTCCCAACCTTTCGTTAATTTATTGTAGAAGTCCTGCATGCCCAGGTATGCCTTAGTGTCTCCGTCTGTTGTCAGCGTTCTTACATAGAAGCCCTCAAGAGATGTGGCATTGAGTATCCAATGTCAGGCGTACATCCAGCATGGCTTCAGGGACAATTTATTTCAAATCCCTTGTTGTTTAGTGCGGCCCCTGTCCAACACAGTTTGTTCTCCACAGCTAGTCCTATGATGTACTTTGAGTCTGTATGATTTTTGCTTGCAATGGCATAGGCTTGCGAGGAACTCTGTCCTGGTTTGTAGAAAGACTTCATTGAGCTCTGGTTTTATCTTGCATCCATTGATATGTCTATTTGTTTTGGGTTCAATGCATTATTGTTGATGCTATGCTGTTTAACTAGGTCCCACTTCCCGGCCATATCTGTTTTATTAATCTCCGTAAAACATGGAGCTGACTTCTACAATTAGTTTCTGCAAGTGACTTGTCACTGGAAATGGCAGGTCCAACTGACTGAACAAGCATTCAGCCCTCGAAATTCCCATGGGTGTGTCTAGCAAAGTGATGACTAGGTTAGTATTGATAAATGCCCGCGTCGTTTTGGGTATTTCATCATACATCTTCATCATCTGCAATTCATATCGACATGTCCTGCAGTAAAATTGCAACTTCATAACAAGGCTATGTTCATGTTCCGTCTTGTAGACTAACTCGGCCTTCCCACATTTTCTACCGGAATGCTCTTGGATGAGAGTGTTGATAGTTTCCAGCATTTTCTTGATGCTGATGATGCGGTTCCCTGTAAAATCATTCTCCGTCTCTTTCAGACAATGTGATCAAAGATTGTACCGCTTCTGTGTGGCTGTTACATCCTCAATGTTTGGTGAACTGTCTTTGACTGGAGATGTTACACTGGTTTCATCTGTGTGCTGTGAATATTCAGGTAATTTCTTTCTTCTAGGCGAAAAGAAATTCCCTTTCTTGAACAAGTTTAATGGCTTCTTCTTTCTTTTTGTCTTCTCTATTCATTTTTCCCTAATATTCTATCTGTATCTGACCAAATCTATTTACCTCTTTTCTTCTCTCTCTATGAGTAACTCTAGATATGTATGGTCCTATATACTTCTTTCTGTCATTTACTCAGATCTATCCAGCCAGTGACCACTTTCCCAATACACTAGTCTGATTGGTCAAGCCCCCAGCTCATTTTTCAGTAACTTCAGATTTTTCAACTTTTACCCCTGAGATAAGGAGATATTTTTCTCTAAAAAATAAGTTTGAAATAACATTATTCAGGGTTTTACTACTAAGTTGAAAGTCGTATTTAACTTATTTAGCAGGATAGAGTTCATTTGTTGTCTGCAAAAGTTTCAATTTGGTCCACTCCAAAATATCATCGTTTGGTAAAGATTTAACCCTTTACCACTCAATTGGACTTTTAACGACCCTGAGAAAGGAGCCTTTTTAAAACATTGTGAGAAAAGGAGAAAATGCTGGTAACCAGTATTTTCTCCTTTTCCCAAAATGTTTTCTACCCTTCCCAAAACAAATTTCAATTTAAAAGTCACTTTTACTTTGTCATCTGCAAATGCTGTCAATTTCAACCAGTCATTTTGTCATTTGGTTAAGAGTTAAGCTGATAAGCCAATGTTTAGAAGTATCAGTCTGACTATATTTGGATGTGGAGTATGCGGGTTCTTATTCTTCCATACCATCGGTAATCCTGCTCTTAGTTCTGCAAAAAATTCACTTTTCAGGCTTTTTAGCCCTTTGATTTCAACATGTTTTAACTCTACTACACAATTCCAACTTTGAGAAAGAAAGCTTTTGAAAATATTGTAGGAGAAGATGAAAATGCAGGTAACCAGCATTTTCTGCTTTTTCCAGTTTGAGTTTTTTCTACCCTTCCCAAGACAAATTTCAATTTTTGAGTCAAGCTGATTTTGTTATCTGCAAATGATTTCAATTTAGACAAGTCTGAAATTTTGTTGTGTGGTAAAGAGTGAACCCAAAGGCTGCTAAGTGCGACTCTGAATCCTTATACTTAGCACTGAAGGGTTAAAAGTTGTCTTCTGCAGAGAGTTGAAAGGGCATAATTGTATGAGCCCTGCTCTGTGAAAAGGGGGCTTAATGCATCTATGGAAAAAGTATTGATGCAGATTGACCTGGGCCGAAACCTTTTGCTACTGGTCAATTTTCTGTATGACCAAGGACCAGTCCACCTCATGATTAAGTTGGTTGTTAAAATAATGAGCTATTATTGATCCGTAATTATGTGACGGCTTCATTGCTATAATGCATCACAGAGACACATAAAACCCCCTTTTGCCAGGGAAATGGCTCATATACATGTATTGTACTGTTTTGTGGCAGATTAGTTAGAGTGTAATGAATGGACCTTTCATTTTACAGTTATGTTTCCTGTGTGCTCGGTTGCCTCAATGAGGGAGAAGTATCCCCAGAGAAAGTGACTGAGGTAGGTTTTGTATCAGAAACAATGAACTGTAAACTTTTCATAATTTTAATCGGTTGATTTGTGTTCATTTACTGTTGCCACCACTGAATGCACTGGCTGTTGACCTAATTCATGGTACTGATAAAGAATGAATACATGGTAATTTGCTATGGGTGAAAAATATGAACATGTTTATTCGGCGAGCCCCTACTGGCATATTTGCTTGCATATTTATGAAACCACTATATACAAGCACTGCTACCACTGATCAATACCCTGGGGCATTGATTCATACCATAGCAAATTAATGTAATAGAGAATGGTCCTTCTTTTTTGTCCTGCTTGGAAATCTAATATTTCATAAGCATTTCTGAATAAACCAATAAGTACCCCTTTTCTTGAGGAAAAAGAGGCAATTTCTTGCAAAATGAATTTTCATTATTTTACTTCATACTGAACCACAGAAGAGTTTCAACATTCATATTCCAGTATCTGTCACGCTATCTTTTTAGCTCACCTGAGCACCAGTTGCTCAAGGTGAGCTGTTGTGATTGTGCTGTGTCCGGAGTCCAGCATCTGTAGTGCGTCGTGCAGTCATCAACGTTTACCTTGTGTGCACTGTAGCGGCCCCAAGATAGAAATTAGGTCATGTTGGGTCAAAAAGTAGGTCGCTTGGCTAAATCTTAGAAAAACTTTGTGTGCACTCTAGAGACCATATTTTCAGCCTGACACTCTTTAAACTTGATTAGAATGTATTTCTTGATGATATCTTGGACAAGATTGAAATTGGGTCATGTCAGGTCGAAAGTAGGTAACTGGCCCAAATCTGAGAAAAGCCTTGTGTGCACTCTAGAGGCCACATTTTCAGCGTGAAACTCATGAAAGTAAGTTGCAATGTTTGTTTAGATGATATCTTGGATAAGTTCGAAATTTGGTCATGTCGCGTTAAAAAGTAGGTCACTGGGCTAAATCTAAGAAAACCCTTGTGAGCACTCTAGAGGCTACATTTTCAGCCTGAAATTCATGAATCATTGTCAGATGGTTTGTCTGGATAAAATCTCAGACAAGTTTGAAATTGGGTTATGTCGGGTCAAAAAGTAGGTCACTGGTCCAAATCTGAGAAAAACGTTGTGTGCACTCTGGAGGCCACATTTTCAGCATGAAACTCATTAAAAGTGGTTGGAATATTTGTTTTGATGATATCTTGGTCAAGTTTGAAATTTGGACATGTAAGGTCAAAAAGAAGGTCAATGGGCTAAATCCTAGAGAAACATTGTATGGACTCTAGAGGCAACATTTTCAGACTGATACTCATGAAACCTGGTCGGAATGTTTGTCTTGACAATATCTCAGACAAGTTCATAATTGGGTCATGTTGGGTGAAAAAGTAGGCCACAGGGCTAAATCGTAGAAAAACTAGAGGCTACATTTTCAGCCTGATACTAATGAAACTTGGTCAGAAAGTTTGTCTTAATGATATCTTGGACAAGTTTGAAATTGGGTCATCTTGGGTCAAAAAGTATGTCACAGGGCAGAATCTCTGAAGAACCTTATCTGGACTGTAGAGGCCCTATTTTCAGTCTGATTCTCATGGAAATGGTCAGAAAGTTTGTCTTGATGATATCTTGGGCAAGTTTGAAATTTGGTCACATTGCTTTAAAAAGTAGGTCAGTTCCACTCATATGTTTTACATTATTAAAACCAGGATCTCTTCAGCTTTATCAAGCATAGATGACTTTTCTCAGTTGAGCACTTTAGGGCCAATGGCCTCTGTTTAGTTTGCTGTGGGAATCAAACAAGCACTCTCATTTGTCCCGAAATTTCCTGCTTACAATTCTCATACAAAACCAATTGAGCTATTTGGGCTGTCTGGATGATTTTAATTTAGATAGGGGTAGGACCAGAGATAAGTCAGAATCATCAGTGCAGTTTTCATGGGGCTGATAAACAGATTGCTAAATACTTTGATATGTTGTCATATTATCATTTGAAACAATTTCCAAGAGATAGCATTGAGAATATCCATTCAATATATTTGAGCCATGCTCTGGCAAAAGGAGGCTTAACCCTTTCCCAAACAAGCCCTGGTTTTCACGTGTCTGCAGTACAAGTCTTTTGAAAACACTGGGGGGAAAAGGAGAAATTGCTCGTAACGAGCAATTTCTCCTTTTCCCACAGTGTTTTCTTCCCTTTTTGAGACCTTTCTGCCATTTTCTTCAAATTTGAAATTGTCGTCTGCAAACTCTTTCAATTTGGACCAGTCCAAAATTTGTCGTTTGGGAAAGAGTTAATGAATCTCTGTGATGCATGATGCCAAGCATGATCATGGATCCATAAAGTCCATTTTGTCTAACAACCAACTGAATCATGAGGTCAACTGGTCCTTGTACATGCAGAAAATTTACCAATAGCAAAAGGTTTCCACTCATGTCAGCCTCCATGGACTGCACAGGCTGACATGGGTCGTTACTTTTGCAGATGCATTAAGCCCCATTTTTACAGAGCATGGCCAACATTTGTTATCATATTGTTATTTGAAACAAATTTGCTGCAGATACATGTAGCTTTGAGAATGACTTTTCAATACATTTGTTTGTATGGTGTTTAATTAATACTGCTTTCAACATTATTTCAGTTATATTGCAGTGGCTAGAGAACCTGTCCATGCTTTGCTGGGGATTTTCTTACAAGTAATTCACACAACGTTTTCCTCAAGTCAGTGGATACTTTTCCACATAACCATCACAGAAACAATGATCAGCAGTGAGAGGAATGAATCCTGTTGCAATGACTACCATCAATCATCTGTTTGAAATTAACAGAGCTGGGGATTTGATACAGGTCTTGTTGCAATGACTACCATCAATCATCATTCACAGAGCTGGGGATTTGATACACGGACCAACTGGTTTTGCATCCTGTATGTTATTGACTGAGCTACTGGTCTCAGCTTTTTATGCCCCAGGAAAAAAAATTGGGATGTTTAGTCCGTCCATCTGTCCGTCTGTCTGTCTGTATATTTTCAAGTCCAGGCCATAACTTTTTTCCCTGTTTTACAATTTTAACATAACTTGGTACAAATTTTAAGCACATCAAGGCAATGTGTCATGTGTAAGAGATGTGTCAATAGGTTAAAGGTCAAGGTCACAGCAAGGACAAGTGTGTGTGTGTGTGTGTGTGTGTGTGTGTGTGTGTGTTTTGGGGGGGATAGTATGCCTGTCCGGCCTGTAACTTTTTTAATTATAATGAACTTCAGTAATATTTTCAAGAATTGTTAGCCACATAAAGACAATGTGTAATGCCCAAGAATCAGGTCCTTGAGTTAAAGGTTAAGGTCACAACAAGGTCAAATGTGTTTGAGGGGGGGAGGGGTGTTAGTTGTTTTGGCGTCCAGGGCATAACTTTTTTCCCTATGACTTAACATCAAAATAACTTGCAACAAATGTTAACCACATTAAGATAATGTGTCATGTGCAAGAATCATGTCCTGGGGTTAAAATTCAAGGTCACAGCAAGGTGAAATATGTTGGGGGGCTAGGTATTTTTGTTTGGAGACCATAACTCTTTTCCCTTTAACTTCATTTCAGAATAACTGTTCACAAATGTTAACCTCATGAAGACAGCTTGTCATGCACAAGAGTCATGTTCCCTTGGGTAAAGGCCAAGGTCATAGCAGAGTCATGTGTGTTTGCGGGGGCATCAGTCACTTCTCAGTGACACATCGTGTTGAATTTATGGGACATGAAATGACTTAACTCTTTATGGAATGACAAAAGTTTGGATTTGCCCAATTCCAAAGCACAGACATGACCTATCAAAATTGCAGATGTACATTATGCCCTGTTCTTGTACAATGATGTCATTGTGAGTAATGTCTGTATTCCTTAACCCTTCACTAACTTTTGAAAACATTGTGGGAAAAGGAGAAAATGCTAGTTTCCTGTATTTTCTCCTTTTCTCACTGTACTTTTAACTGTCTCTAGATTAAATTCCGTCATTTCAGTTATAGATTAGTTGTTGTCTGCAAAAAGTTTCAATTTAGGCATCTCTTAAATTTTATGGTTTGGTAGAGCGTTAACTCTTCACCAAATGTAGACTTGAAGAGATTTGCAAATGACAATGTGATGTGTCTTAAATGATTGGATTTGTCTTTAGATAGCCAGAAAAAATTGTGGGGAAGGAGAAGGTGAGAATGCAGGTCACCAGCATTTTCTCCTATTCCCATAATGTTTTCAAACGCCTTTTCACTGACTCTGGATTGATTGGTATAATATCAACGATTTAAAAGACCATTTCAAAAATGATTCTGTCTTCATGGGACGGAAACATAATACTTAAATGCGAAGTGTACATTCCAGATCACAAAATCTATGTATGACATGGGATGTTACGAGATATTTTCAGGGAAGCCTTTTGAAAACATTGTGGGGAAAAGAGAAAATGCTGGCAATGGCATTTCCTCCTTTTTAGCTCACCTGAGCACAAAGTGCTCAAGGCCAGCTTTTGTGATTGTGCTGTGTCTAGCGTCCATCGTGCGGTTGTAAACATTTACCTTGTGTGCACTCTAGAGGCCACATTTTTAGCCAGATCCTCATTAAACTTGGTCAGAATATTTGTCTAGATAAAATCTTGGACAAGTTTGAAATTAGGTCACATGGGCTCAAAAAATAGGCCACAGGGCCAAATCACAGAAAAAGCTTGTGTGCACTCTAGAGGCCACATTTTCAGTCTGATACCCATGAAACTTGGTCATAATGTTTGTCTGGATAAAATCTTGGACAACTTTGAAATTGGCCAGATCTTAGACAAACCTTGTGTGCACTTTAAGGGCCACATTTTCAGCCTTATACTCATGAAACTAGGTCAGAATGTTTGTCTGGATGAAATCTCGGAATAGATTGATATTAAGTCACACCAGGTCAGAAAAAAGGTCACAGGGCCAAATCTTAGAAAAACCTTGTGTGACTCTAGAGGCCACATATTGAGCCAGATTAGAAATTCAAAAATAGGCTAAACAGTCAAAAAGTATATCACTTACACTCATGCATTTTACCTCATCACGACCAGGACCTTTTCAGCCTTACCAATCCTAGATGACCTTAGTCAGGTGAGCGCTTTAGGGCCAGTGGCCCTCTTGTTCTACAATGTTTTCTATCCTTTCATAATAAAATATTATAATGTTACACTTTTTTAAATTGTCGTGAGCAAATGCTTTCAATTTAGATAAGTAAACATTTTGTCATTTGGTAAAAAGTTGATATTTAATTGCTAAATGAACATTCCAGGTTACAAAATCTATGTATGAAATATGATGTTACAGAACCCCCTTGGACCATGAGAAAAACGTTAACTGTGGCGATGACACAGAGAAACTGACAGTACATTGTCATGATACATATGGTCAAGCTTTGGCAAACATTCTGGCTGCCGTACAGGTAAGGATTAGCTTTATGTGGTGTATTCTAATACCTTAACTCTTTACCACACAATCCCAAGTTTTACTGACATTGAAGAAGAAAGCTTTTGAAGACATTGTGGGAAAAGTAGAAACTACTGGCAACCAGCATTTTCTCCTTTTTCCACAATGTTTTATACCTACAGAGAAATCATCAATTGAGCTACATGTATTTAGTCATCTTCAAATGCTTTTCCTATGGTTTGGCAAGTCCGAAAATTTTGTCCTTTGTAAAGAGTTAATTTTTACGAATGGACAATACTGTATTTTACACTTGCCCAAATTGAAAGCCTTTGCAGACAACAAATTATTTTGTGGCCCCAATGATGTTTCTTGTCTCTTTTTTCCCACAATGTTTTCAAAAGCCTCCCCTGTTAGAGTCAATAAAACTAGGAATTGTGTGGTAAAGGGTTAACTCCTTAAATCCTTATCAAGATGGCCGAGCCCCTGTAGTGCAGTCGGCAGGGTACAGGATTTGAGATTGGGGTTATAGGTTTGAATCCCCAGCTCGGTGAATTTCTATCTGAGGGTTAATGACAGTCATTGTGGCAGTTTCTATTTCTCTTTCACTGCTGAGCATTGTCTTAATCATGGTTGAGTTGTAAAGCAGCTGGTGGCTCAGGAATATTGTGCTGAGTACTGACAAAAGAAACTCCAGGAAGGCATCAATAGGTGCACTGGCGGCAAGGATATAACTAAAATAATGTTGAAAATGGCATTAAACATCATACGATCAATCAGTCAACCTGAGCGTGGTGTCATCTGATTTTATGGATAGTGTAGATCAAGATCAGACTAACAAAAGAGCTTTTTTACATCTACTGCTACACCAACCAGTATAGTTTAACCCTTTCCCAAACAATGAATTTTAGACTTTTCCAAATTGACAGCATCTGCCAATGACGAAACCAAAAGTGGCACAATAAAATTTAAGTTCCTTGACAGGGTAGAAAACATTGTGGTAAAAGGAGAAAATGCTGGTAACTAGCATTTTCTCCTTTTCCCACAATGATTTCAAAAGGCGTTTTCCCCTGGGTGGTTGAAACACTGGATTGTTGGTTAAAGGGTTAAGATATTCTTAATTTCTTGGCAAATACCGTGATTTTAGGAGATAAAGGTCTTGCCATATTGGAGTGTAAATGCAAGATTAGACAGCAAACTGTGTGACACAAAATGTCCACAAAAGTACATTAAGTTGCTCTTGAGCAGTTTCACTTGTTCATCTTTTACCTCACAGTTTTGTGTTTTAATGGTCTTGAGGAAGAATGCTTTTGAAAACATTGTGTGGAAAAGGGCAAAATCCTGGTAACCAGCATTATCTCCTTTTTCCACAACTTTTTTCTGTCATTCAAATGCCAAATTTGGATCATAATAGATATGTCCTCTGCAAATGCTTTAGATTTGGACAGGTCCAAATTGAGCTGTGTGGTATAGTGTTAACACACCACTAAATTTTACACTGGTCAAAATAGAAAGCATTTGCTGATGAAATATGCCCTCAGATGAGCAACGACCTCTCTCTCCTTAAAATTTTAATCCGGCATAGTGTTGAGTATCTGGTAGAATAGAAGCGCAAGAACAGAGCAGGACTGAAAGTTACGAAGGTTGCTTTCTGAAGTTTCTGTACATAGTGTGACTTCTCTGAGGAATCATCGTGACAAAACTACTCTCTTGAGACACCAACATTGGATTTAATTGAAAATATATTCTTGTGGAAAAAATGGCCATCCTGTATTCCTAGGTATCTGAGAATGTGATGTTATTATGACGCAATGTAATTACATGATTTGTGTGCATGAGGTCAAAATACACATGCCTGGTCAATATAACATTGTATGGACTAGATGACGTTACATTGAAAACAGAAGGATTTATATAAATGAGGTATAATATAAGCAGATGTTGACTGGAGTGATTTACCCCGCCTTCTTTTACATTGATATACATGTATAAAGCAATACAAATTCACTACAGGGCCAAACTAGTTGGGTCATGCTCTGTGAAAAGGGGTTTTAACTCTTAACCAAATGACAAAATTTTAGACCAGTCAAAATTGAAGGCATTTGCAGACAACAAAATTAATGCGACTCAAAATTTGAACTTTGTTTTAGGAAGGGTAAAAAACATTGTTGGAAAAAGAGAAATTGCTGGTTACCAGCATTTTGTTCCCTTTCCCACAATGTTTTCAAAAGCCTTTTCACTCAGGTTAAAAGTCGGGACTGTGTGTAAAGAGTTAATGCATCTGCAAAAAATATAGACCCAGATTAGCTTGGGCAGACTGCGCAGGCTGACCTTTGTTGAAACTTTTTGCTATCAGTAAATTTTCTGAATGTTAAGGGTCTGTCACAACTTAACATCTTAGCCAGTGTATAAAATAATTTGCTTAATTAATATGTTGGTGTATGTCAGTTTAACAAGCTATAAAAAGTACATGAAACTGCAAAGTTTACTACAAGTTTTCCATGGCCATAAGCCTATTTTTCTTAAGTTTTGAATTGTGAAGGTTTTGGAAACTGTAGGCTCAAAGTTTTTTGTCAGAGTATTGTGTTTTAGTACTCTCCCATTTATCATAATTTGTTGCCATCCTTTAAGGTTAGTTGGTTAGTTAAAGACTCGAGGTGATTAAGGTACTAACATTTAGACAACAGTAGATTCCTTTTGAAAAGAACATTGAAAATTTTGTGATCACACAGATTTTAGACATGTAAGACTAACAAATTGTATCCACACTGTCCACTGTTTTTTCTCGTTTATATGTATTACATACAGGACCTCTAAGCATGAGGCTATTTCACACACAAAGAAACATTTTAGTACTTCTTTGGCTGATTGATTAGTTTATGGAATCTACTGCTATAATTAGAGATAAGCTTATTAAATTACGATGTGCGGATAGTACTTTTTTTTTCACTTTCAATCATTATTATGGTAGGCTGCTCTTATAATTTTTGTCTGTCATGCAGAATTGATGACTACATACCTATCTTTGGTCAAGGTAACATATAACTCTGGTTTCATGTTGTCATAAAAAATCTTGAAAATGAGGGTGCCTCTACAAAAACTCTGGTCAAAGTATAACAATGTTAGGGATAAAAAAATTAAGAACTTGATTTTCAGTTAGTACAGTTATATGATGCCAAAAATAGCTTAATTTTACTGCAAGTCCATTCCTTAATGCATAGATGAAAAATTTACTAGAATTTAAAAGACTCTTTTTGTAACAGTTGACCACACACTCTAAGCTGTAATGTCAAAGTTTAAGCCTTTTCCACAGACTCCCAGGTGTTGGTATGCATAGATTGAACCATTTAGTAAGGCCTTTTCCACAGTCTCCCAGGTGTTGGTATGACCAGGCCATGGATTGAACCATTTAGTCATTTATATCTAGAGCAGTTAGATGTAAAAATATTGCAAGATGTGATGCTTTTTCTTTGCCAGTACTAAGGGGCTTACAGGTATATGTATTTACTTTGGCTCATGTTTTGTCACACACACACTTGAAGCCATAATGTGAAAGTTGAAGGCTTTTTCCGGTCTGTCAGGTGTTGATATGACCAGGCCATAGATTGAACCAAGAAATGGTCAGTTAACTTGCAGCTCTGTAAAACTAATGTCCTCACTATGCTATGATCACAGATTGGATTGAACCAATAACTTCACCAGTACTATTTTTATATGGACTGATATTACATCTTTCTTTGGGTAACCAGTACTATTTTTGTACCACTGATACTACACACTTCTATGGGTGAAATATCTGTGTATGTACACTTTGAGAACATGGAGAAAACACAGAAAACATAATTATGACAACAATTCATAAACATAAATGCATAATAAAGGTGATCATTTGCTTGGTTGCCCAAGTTTGCGTTTCAGCATGGTCAACTTGTTGGAATGGTTCAGCCTGTTGTACTGTACTTGTTCTGTTGGAAGGAAGCATTTCCCCCGGTAAATACCTTCGAAACATAGCAGGTGAGAATACATTACTATATGTGCTATTTTTAGACCTTACTATCTGTATTTGGTAAAAGTAATGTTGGAAAGAAAAGAAAGTCTTTTATAACAGGTAGAAGAATGTTGTAGAAAGAAAATTTTTCTTCTTTTCCCACGATGTTTCTGCTCTATGAAAGACTCTGAATGAGATGACTTGAAAACATCATGGGAAAAGAAGAAAATACTGGTAACCAGTCTTTTCTCCTTTTCCCACAGTGTTTTCACATTTCAATTTAACTTGTCATCTGCAAATGCTTTGAATTTGGACCAGTCTAAAATTTTGTCATTTGGTAAAGTGTTAAGACAGGTTCATTCCTTTTACATTATTAATCTAAAATGTGCATGATATGTCTGTGTGTTTCACACAGTCTTTAAAAATATTTGTGTCTAAAACTGTTAATGGGATTTAACTCCGTCTTTACCAAATGACAAAATTTTAGACTTGTCCAAAAGTGAAAGCATTTGCAGATGACAAGTTTGATTTTATTCAAGTGATGTTATTTGCTCTTGGAAGGGTAGAAAACATTGTGGGAAAAGGAGAAAATGCTGGTTACCAGCAGTTTCTCCTTTTTGTGCAATGTTTTCAAAAGCTTAATTTCTAATGGTTGTTAAAAGTCTAGATTGTTTGGTAAAGAATTAATATGTATTGGAAATGAAGGATCATAGGCGCGACATCATTTAGATTAATTGATGGCATATTTGATGAAACTGGCCAGACTGAGCAACCTAAAAATCTCGGACTTATTTTACATCTTTTACAGATATCAACATGCACTGCAATTCTCTAGGATCACTTTTCCTGTGACACATTGCAAGTCTCAAGGATCTTTTTATCTGTGACACAGACGATCTATCAAGGTAAATAATTTTGCTGTTTATCATGATTCATTTTTTATTAGCTCACCTGAGCACAAATTTTTCTTCTAATGATCATCTATATAGAGCCAAAAAAGAAAGTACTGCATCTATCGTACTTTTCCATCTAAATATAGCATTATATTCCGACTATTTGTTCCTGTGGCGCACAGCCTGAGACAGCGAGTTTCTGGTTCGAATCTGCAGCTCATAGAATTTCTTTCCAAGAATTGATAATAGTCATTGGGACAGGATTCATTCCTCTCTGACCTTTAGTCATTGTTTCATTGATTGTTATGTGGGAAAGCAGCCAATGGTTTGGGAAGAATATTGTGCAAAGTACCTGTGGGAGAAATTCCAGGAAAACATGGATGGACGCACTGGCCAATGTATTTTAACTGAAATAATGTTGAAAACGGTGTTAAACACCGTGCAAACATACAAATTTGTCCTGTTTGAGTTAAGAAGCGTTCCTTCAGTAAGTTAGGAAAATGGGACATCAATTATTTAACAGATACTTATTTCATTTAATTCTTAACAAAATGACAAACAATTAGACTGGTCCAAATTGGAAGGATTTGCAGACGACAATTATAGCTCAAATGATGTTTTTTGTTTTGGATCAGGTAGAAAACAGTGTGGACAAAGGAGGAAATGCTAGTTTTCAGAATTTTCTCCTTTTCTAACAGTTTTCAAAAGCCCTCTTTTACAAAGTCATTTAAACTTGGGATTGTGTGGAAACAAAAATTGAGCAATATGACATTGGTTTCATTTTAACAACCCTTGGGAAGAAGACTTATGAAAACATCTTGGGAAAAGGAGAAAATGCTTGTTACCAGCATTTTCTGCTACTTCTACAATGTTTTCTATCCTTTCAAAGACAAATTCAATAACTCATCATGTAATTTGTTATCTGCAAAAGCTTTCAATAAGGATGAGTCTAAAAACTTTTTGTCTGGTAAAGAGTTAACAAGCTGGAAAGTTTAAAGTTATTTTTGAATGGGAGTTAACCCTGTACCACACAATACCGAGTTTTTATGACCATGAGGGAGAAACCTTTTGAAAACATTGTGGGAAAAGGAGAAAATGCTGGTAACCAGCATCAAAGACAGAAATCAACCCTATAAAGGACAGAAATTATGATTTGAACTACTTTTTATTTGTCATCTGCAAATCCTTTCAATTTAGTCAAGTATAGAAAATTGTTGTTAGGTAAAGAGCTAAGTTCATTTTGAATGAGATTTAAGCCTTTACCACTGCATCAAATTGAAAGACTTTTCTGATGTATCGTCGTACTTTCAGAGCTAAAACCTAGCTACTCGCAGAAAAGTGTAAACTTTTATGACTTTTACGTTGTACCGTGTCATTGAAAGTAACAAACAATTGACAGATATGGCTTTATCAAGGGTATACAAAACAGTTTCTCCAATCAGTGAGAACAATGCTGAAATCAGAGACTATATTCTCAATAAACAAAAAGCAATAAGCAAGAAAAGACAAGCCTGCAATAGACCTTTTATTAAAATCATACCAAAAGACAGCAGAAAGCAAACTAAATTAGAATGCAGTGTTGGGTGCTTTGAACTCTTTAGAAGACATCTCCTAGATACCAAGTATAACAAACACATATTTGAAAAGTATACTTTGGCTGTTGAAGTGAAATAGGTGACTGAACAGTCGGGAATTCACCCTGAACATGTCATTCGAGCATTTAATAGACTCACATCCGGTGGCATTGGGAAAAAACACAAATTTACTGTCAATATGTATGACACTCAAAGTTCTCTTCTCATACATGGGAGAAATCCTAGTTCCTTTCTAGATGATATCTTGCCAGACATCTTGGAACTGGTACAAAAGGAGCCAAATATGACAAACATTGACCAAACTATTGCTAATCTCATAGACACATACTTACAACAGAGTGCTAGTAATCCAACTGTGAACACAAGTATGGAACCAGAAACGTCAATTCCAAATAATCAAATGTCCATCAAAATGCTCCCAGATCTACAAAAATGTAATGAGTCTGACTATAGTGATACAGAAACTGATGAAAGTAGTATCTGTTTACAATGTGAAAACTATGTTCAAAATGAGGGTATAAGATGTGACGACTGCCATAAATGGTATCATAACAAATGTGAGAGAATAGATCCAGAATTAGTGGACTTTCATAATGATGATCAGCCATATCAGTGTATCTCTTGTAGAAATCTAGTTCCTATTATAATTAATCTATTTAAACCAAATTTTGAACACATGAACTCTTTACTTGACCCAGTCAATGAGCAAATGACAGATAGGACACAGTGTATTGATTTATCCTCTCATTGTATCAGTCTAGATACAGATAATGAAATTCCTCTAACTTCAAAAGAAACATTCCGACAGAATGAGAATAGACATCAAGCAGTGCCATGCACCTACAATGATTCAGATGAAACTACCCCCAAAAATGTAGATCAAGTCCAAACAATAAATTTGGAAAACCAAATAAACATGGACCTGAACTGTTAAAAACCAACCCAACAGACAAACAAATAAATCAAGATAGAAGTAAGCAAAGTAAAACGAAATCCCCAACAAAGAAAGCTGACCTGAGTATACAGGATTTCAAACAACAAATCGAACACTCTACTATGATTATCAAAAAGCTTGAACAGAAAATTAACGATCTCGAGCAGACGAACACTTTATTACGAAAAACCAGTCTGGATCAGCAAACATACAGAAATGTAGAATCTACTTATACTTATGGGCATGAACCATCAAGAGATGAGAAACTTGACTCGAATATTGAAAAAAGACTAGCTCAACTTGAGGTAAATAACAGACTATCATAAATTGAGCAGAACCAACAAGTGTTCCAAATACAACTACAACAACAACAACTGTTAACAACACTCAGTTACATACAGCACCAACAGCTGATTCAAGCCACAGATATGTCAATACATCTTAGACCTCCTCATCTACAAATGCCAATGTATGGCACTCCTACAAATTTTGTTCAACCCCCTTTTATACCCCCCATGTCCAACTTTCCAAGAATGAATAGGAACCCAGCCCCCAACCCTATTTATCATCAAATGAATAATATTCCTCAACTGCCACAGGTTGCCACAAACTGTAACACAGACCATAAGCTTCAACCTCAAAAAGTGAATTTATATACACAGGTCACAGAGGAATATAATAAGGATGAGAATCAACCGAGAGATATACATTCGACTGCTGAAAGAGAAACTCACATCTTAACAGTTAACAAAAATATTAATAAGGACAAAGACTGTTACATTACCAACGATACACCCTTGACATGATCTCGTCATGATAGAGTGAAGTTTGTGACTGGACAACCACTGATGATGACAAGGGTAAAAGAAAAGATGAATACAGGTGACAAACCTAGAATGCACTCGACTCCTAAGAGAGTATCATTTAAAGAAAACAAAGATGGGCCCTCTCAACATAGAGTGGAATACCAAACAAACAGTGAAAATAAACATGTTAATACCTCCCCCAAGAAACATTTTTTGTGCCAAGGCAGAGCAACAAACAAAATAGATCAGACGACAACAGAATGCATTCCCTCTCTATAGTAACACTCAATGTGAAGAACATAAAGGGAAACCTAACATATGTTTAAGAACTTGCCAAGATATATGACATTGTTTGCTTGCAAGAACACTGGTTATTTGACTTTCAACTAAAAATGATAGAATCTGTTTCTAAGAATCATACCGTATATGCAAAAGCAGTAGACATGAACAATCCTATTCCCCGATACAAGTCCCTAGAGGATATGGAGGTACTGCAGTCATGTATAGGAAAAACTGGAATATAAAAGCCTTGGAACATCCCGATGGACAAGAACGAATCAACGTCATCATTTCCACACAAACCCAAAAATTTGTCTCGTAAACGCTTATCTACCGTCTAGAGGAAACAATACTAGACAGTCATACCAATCAACACTTGATGAAGTAGAAGAGGTCTTACATAAATATAGCAGTACACACGCTGTGCTCATCTGTGGGGACATCAATGCTTCTTTAAAGAGACACCCAGAAAATGATCACGACAAGCTATTTAAACAGTTTGCGAGAAGAAATGACTTATATATATATCAAGATGGAATTCCAACATTTGGAATTCCAACACAAATGGACAAGAGAAGTTTGAAATCGACTACATTCTTACAAACCATATTGCTAAGAATCTCAATAAACATACTGTTGTTACAACAAATGATCCCTTGAATACATGTGATCATACAGCTGTGACGTCGAAACTAACAGTTGGTTATGAAGTTAGGGAAAAAAGAAAGAACCCAACTCAACAAAAACCAAACTGGAATAAATGTGATACAGAAACATACAGGACTACTGTCAAATCCCTTTTAATGATCGATTGTAACAGAAACTGTGAAGACACCAAAACCAAACTATTTTGCCTCAGCAAGGCTTTGAAAACAGCTGAAAAAAGAAGTATACCTACAAAACAAAGTACAACAAACTCAAAAGGTACAAACCTGAAATTTAAAGATGAAACCATAAAACGAGCTGCCAAAGAAAGTAAAAGACAATGGTGGATATGGAAAAGGCAAGGACCAAGTAGAAATGATGAACACAAATCCTATACAGCTGTGATAACTGCAAAAAGAATTCTAAGAAAAGCACAGAGACATATTATAAACAAGATTCATCGTAAGAAAGTAGAAAAAATTATGAAAAACAGAGGCGATGATAAAACTTTCTATAAACTTATTAAGGAACAACGTTCCACCAATACCCAGCAAGCAGAGTTCCTTACAATAGAGGATCAAATTATTGACGATGATACAGAAATTCTTAACGCCTGAGCAAACTACTTCGAGAAGTTAGCTGAACCACTGCAGGACAAAGACTTTAATGAAGAGTACAAACAAAAGGTAATGACAGATCTAGAGATGATTGAAAAAATCTGCAACATCAGTAATGTCCCTCCAAAACCTGCCTCTATGGAGGAACTGAAAGAAGCAGTACAGACACTTAACAACAATAAAGCCCCAGATATATTTGGACTTACAGCAGAACATCTCAAGAAGGGAGAGGAATCTGTATTTAACTACCTGTTAGACATTATAAACAATATTATATCAGACAAAAAGATCCCAGCAGATCTAACAATTGGAATATTGACACCAGTATTCAAGAAAGGAAAACCTGATAATCCCTCTAATTACAGAGGTATCTCTGTTACTCCTGTTATCCTTAAAGTTCTAGAACAGATCATTTCCTCTAGATATGAACTACTCTTGTTGGAAACACAATCTGATTTACAGTACGGATTTACCAAACGAAAATCTTGTCTTATATCAGCACTATTATTAACAGAATGTCAAATAGAAACTAAAGCAAATAAACAACAAATGTACCTAACTACACTTGATACACAGAAGGCCTTTGATGTAGTCTCCCATGGGTTACTTTTACATAAATTATACTTTCATCGTGTTCAAGACACAGATTGGCTTCTCATAAAGGATCTTTATACTGATATGTCGTCAAAGGTGAAATGGAATGGTGAATTTTCCAGACAGTTTCCCTTACTCCAAGGTGTGAGACAAGGAGGAATACTTTCTGCAGGACACTACAAAAGATACAACAATCCACTATTATTACAATTGGAACTTAACTTTGATGGAGTATCCATAGGAACAGAGAAATTACAACATATCACTTGTGCAGACGATCTTGCTCTTTTATCAAGTACGTCTAAAGAAATGAGTAAAATGGTAGCACATGTTGAGGGCTATAGTAATGATAACAGATATAAAATAAACCCTTCTAAAAGTAATATACTACGATACAACTTCAAAACAGACTTTGAAAAACCTACTTTACAAGGAAAAATCATTGAGCAGTCAACCTTGACCACCCACTTAGGTATACTAAGACAACAAGATGCAAAAGTAAATATACAAGAACGGGTGGACAGAGGTAGGAGAACACTATACTCTCTTATAGGAGCAGGTTGCCATGGCAAAACTGGTATATCCCAACGTGTGAAAGCCCACATGTGGACAATGTATGTACAGTCAAACCTGGTGATCCGTCCACCTCCATTCAGCGTGAACCTCCACTTAACGGCCGCCGAAATCGTGTCCCATTTTTCAAAACAATCTGGTATGTAGCGGCCAGTAACCAACGTAAGTCGGACTGCTAACTTATAATTCACACTTAGTGTACTTCTAACATCCGACTGTTTTCAGATTAACAACTAGGGTGTCAAAATCGAACAATCATATACACACGTCGCCAATCAACAGGTGTATGCATATAACCTGATATCCTCTAGAACGGGTTATTTTGATGCAATTGATGATTTCGTAAGCTATTATTCCCGATTTGTCAAAAATTTTGAAGTTAGAAATCAAATGTAAATTACCCGAGTCAGACTACCAAAAATGTTTTTCTGCTTTCGATTTAATCTGAAATTACGTAACGTACGTGTAGCTGCCTCGACATCTTGTTTGTATGCTTACTTCTAAAAGATGAGAAAAGATTAAAGAAAACTGTCCTAACAACCGATTGCACCCAAATTAGTATAGGTTATTACCTATGCCGGTGTGTTTAAGAAATTGTCTTTGATGACATTAATTTTGATTGATGATTACACCTGTGTCACATTTTAATTGACCAGTAAACCTACGACTGTTTGATCTTTATGCCCAATCATCTTTCAACCATTCCATTGTTTTGATTGGTGATTATACCAAAGATGCAGATTTCTTATGTTTTGACCGTACGATTTGTCTATTGTATTTTTGACTCGAGACTGTTAACATCATATTTGGAATTATGGCTTGTTCCAAGAGAAAAGTGTTGACATTAGAACAAAGAGTGGAAGTGATTAGACTTTTAGAGTCTGGAAAGAGTTCTCAGATTGTACTATGAAACATCCAACCACTACCTAACATTTGAAAATTAGTTATATTTTCTATGCACATGTACTTACATTTGTCTTGGGTATGTATGCACATGTACATGTATATGGACATGTACCCCAGCCCTTTATAAATGTTTAGGAAAAGATAACTCCTAGAACATCTTGCGTGATCGACCTCTTTTAAGCAAGCACCTGTCTTAAGCAAGCGATTTTGGAAGGGCCCTTGACCGCTTGCTTAAGACAGGTTTGACTGTAGTTCCAAGATTCATATATGGCCTGGAAACTCTACCATTACCTAAAAAAGATGAGAAGGCTCTTGAAACATTTCAAAACAAAGTACTAAAACAAATTCAACATCTTCCAGAAAGAGCATCCAATACTGCGACTACAGCATTACTCGGAGTACTACCAATAAACTCATTACTACATAAAAACCTGCTTAATCCTTTTTACTCAATGATTTCCTTACCAAAATCTAAAGAGTATAATATTGTATCTCGACAACTTGCGGTTAAGCATCTAGAGGATAAAAGTATGATATCACTCTGCCGAAGACTTCTCATGAAGTATAAACTGCCAACCACGTATGACTTAATCACCAACACTCCATCAAAAGAGACTTGGAAACATATGTTAAGGGAAGTGATACATGAAGATGTGGTTACAGAATGACAAAAAGATATAGCAGAGAAAGCTTCACTCAAATACCTTAATTATACTGTCCTGCAGATTGGGCATCTTCATCCAATATATGCATCTGTTAGAGCTAATATTCATGACATACAGAGAACCGAGATTAAGGCCAAATTATTAACAGGAACTTACATCCTACAGGCAAATCGCTCTCGATTCAACCAATATAATGTAAACCCTACTTGTGGACTATGCCTTACACACCCTGAGACAAGAGAACACTTTAGTTCTCAGTGCATATCACTCTCTGACATTAGAAGACGTTTTATCACAAAAGCTGCAGATGTCCTTCAGGTGAACTCAGAAGTTTTAATCACTCTTGAGCCTGCACAGTTTACACAACTTTGTTTAGACTGTACACGCCCTAACCTGCAAAAAGACATAAAAATCAGCTACAAACACATTCAAAAACTTGAACTCCATACTAGGGAATATCTTTTTGACATACACTTTAAAAGATCAAGAATTCTAAGTAGCAATCAAAATTGAAGCTTCTTCAGTTTTTTACAATGTTAAATAGTGCTATACACTGTATCATAGTTACTAAGCAGTCTCGCGTTTAAACAGTTTTTTGGATTACATTCAATTGGTGGAATTGGTGGATCAACTTATTTACTTTGGGATAGAGTATCTCAGGGTGCTCCAAAAAGTCAGCGGAGGAATCTTCAAGAACAGAATAGAACAGAACAGAATATGGCTGCCTCCATAAACAGCTCACGGTTGTCGAAGAAATGATGCCGATTTCGAGTAATAACAACCATAAACAATCATGACAACGGCTCAGATACGAAGTAAACAACAAGTGTGACACATTGACGAAGTGAATTTACGTGCCCAAACGAATTTGAAGCTAGACGAGGGAAAATTCACGTGATGCAGATGCATGCAGAGCACTAGCAAATATCAGCATCAACGGAATTTGTAGGAGACGACTAAGATTAGCGAGCTTGATCGCACTTATGTTTATACTGGCACATATTATTTACTCAGTCAGCTGCATATATAAGTACTTATGTTAGCTTTATCATCATAACATCAACAGACAAGAAATATGTGTTACATAAGAGGATTCAGGTACTTAAAACAATAACTGTATTGTTCAATTTTCAGTCTTTTGCATTTGCTTCACAACAAAAACAGTAGCAGATGACCTAACTAAAATGTAAACATGATATAAACTAGAAACAACAAATAAGGTCATTTTTTATTCCAACAGATTTCCAATGTAAGAAGTAACAAATGACACAATGATTTTTTTTGGCATAACTATACATAGCTTAGATGATGTTTCTGTCTTCGAAAGGATTGAAAACATTGTGGGAAAAGGAAGCAGTGCTGGTCACCAGCATTTTCTCCCTGTCCCACAATGTTTTCAAAAGCCTTCTTTCCAAGGGCCTTCAAAACATGGGATTGTTTGGTAATGGGTAGGGATGGGAGCGAATAGTCGAATATTCTAACAAGAAATATCTTTCAAATAGATAGACAGCATTAGAGATTCTGGAATATGAATACTGGAACTCTCTTTTGACTCAATATGAAGTGAAATAATGAAAAATAACCTATTGAGCAATTTCCACTTTTTCCTCACTGTTTTTCATCTTGTTGAAAAGTAGTATTGGATTATTGGGTAACGCTTATGGAAATATTAAATTTTCATATAGCACAAGGAAGATCATTCTCTACAACAGTATGTTACTGTGGTATGAATCAAGGCATTAGGGTATCGATTAACAGTAGCAACGCTTGTTAATAGTAGTTCCATAATTATGTGAGCAAATATACTAGCAGAGGCCCATCGAATAAACATGCACATTTCTGACCAACTGCAAATTACCACCTATTCATTCTTTATTAGCAGCAAGAAGTAGATCAAAAGCCAGCGCATTCAGCTGCACAAAAAAAATGTCCAAATATTTGAATTTGAATTTCACAGACAAATATTTTTTTATTCAACTTTTAAAATGCCTAATAAATTGTCGGTCGTCAACATTCTCAAAGGCCCTTGAAATCGTTATACACCCTCGTGCTTCGCACTCTGGAGTTGAACCAGTTTTTGGGTGTCTGCGAATATTGACGACCTCAAAAACGTGAATTAACCCTGTATTACAGCATAGTTTAGCATGTTGTGTTGTATTATAGCATAGTACAACATTTTTAGCAGTATACGATTATAGCTTGTCAGATACTGTATGAGGCAAAATGGGGCTTAATGCTTGTCTATGATGCATGATACCAAGCCAAGACATCACATAATTATGGATCAATAATAGCCACTTTTTTAACAACTGATGTACACATAAGGTGGAGTGGTCGTTGGACATGCGGATAATAGTGAAAAGTTTCATATTAGCATATTATTACAGCTACTGTATGGCATTTTGATCCATAAGGCTTGACACGTTTTCTCAAAATGAAATGGTGAAAGGCTGTCATATTTCACCAAATGTAGGAGAACTACATGTAGTTCCTTTACATTCCCTTTACCTTACCTTTAAGGTAAGAATACCTTTACTCCTTTCATGCATAATCAGGGTTGAACTATATACAAATAGCACAGTGTTGCAACTTAAACTGTCATAAAAAATGAGATATCATGAAAATGTTTTTTTTTTTTTCCTAAAACTTATGTTGCAGTCATAGTTAGATTCCTACACTACATTCCCTTATGAAGTACACAGTAGAGAAACAAACGCATCTTCAGTTCGTATCATTTTCAGAATTTTTCAAGCAATGCCAGTCAACAGGTTAACCCTTTACTAGACGACAAAATTTTAGACTGGTCCAAATTGAAAGCACTTGCAGACGACAATTCAAATGTGGTTCAAAAATTGAAATTTGTCTTGTGAAGGGTAGAAAACATTGTGGGAAAAGGAGAAAATGCTGGTTACCAGCATTTTCTCCTTTTCCCACAATATTTTCGAAAGGCCTCTTACCCAGGGTTGTTAAAACTTGGGATTGTGTGGTAAAGGGTTAATTGCTGCATAAAATGCTAGCTTTGAAATGAGTAAGGCATTTGTCTTTTCAATGGTAGATGCTTTTTCATGTAATATTTTATTGTTTTAATTTTGATGAAACAAAAGTCGCCATTTGACTTTATTCCTTATACTTAACGGATCCTTTTTCCCTCAGTTATAAGCTAAAAAATCTCAGAATTTTCTATTCATTAGTTTTCCCAATGGCAATGGAATATACAGTAAAATTCCCCATAATTGTATTTCCTTTCTCTCCTATGATGATTTAAAAAGTTACATTTGATGGGATGGTAAAACGCGGGATTGTTTGGTATGGGGTTAAATTCTTGAAATCTCAAACCTTATTACATGTACATGTATATTATAGTTTGGCCGTCCTTTATCCCCAGAGACTCTCCCCACCCCGAACAAAGATGCCCAGGTTTTCCTGTTATATAGAAGATACCCGAAGGTAAGTGATTTTCTTTTTATGATTAATTTTTCTCTTCTTTTTTTCTGTTCAATCTTTTACCAAACAATTCCACCTTTTAACAACCCTGAGGAAATGGCTCTTGAAAACATTGTGGCAAAAGAAGAAAATGCTGCTAAACAGCATTTTTTTCCTTTTCCCATAATGTTATCTATTCTCTCTGACAAAAAGTTCATTGATTATTCCACAATTAGTCTGTTGTCTGCAGATGCCTTAAATCTGAACCAGTCTAAAATGTCATTTGGTAAAGAATTAAAAGAAGTCATAATATTATGTATTTCTTTTTTGCGTCTTTCAAGGAAGATTTGAGACTGAAATTTAATTATTACCTCACATAACGATACGGAGCTTTGACAATCCTAATATAGTAGCTTTCGACACATTGTGGGAAAAGGAGAAAACAACTTTTCAAAGATATATTCATGTGATCATCTGAGGCACAGTGAATTTGTCATCTGCGAATGCTTTCAATTTAGGACAATTCTAAAATTTTGACATCTGATACAGATTAGAACAGGCAGAAAACTGTCAAACTTAAGCTATATTTTATTTTATCCAGAATCTCCCTCTTGTGATTTAAATGACATACAACTGTCAATTGGCAAGGCATTGCTAGTACCAGAATAGAATTTGTTTCTATGGTTTTAACACTATTTTTGACATTATTTCAGAGGTGAGAGAGGAATAAACTCTGTCAAAATGACTTGTTTACAAATTCGTTCAATTTGAATGTCTAAAATTCTTTAGTCTTTGTCCTACTTTTTCGTCCAATCAGAAGGCTTATATTTGAAAAATTCTGACTCTCTATTTCCTTTAAACTGCCTCAAGCAGTGTTTATTTAGACCATTTAATCAGTTAAACATTGCGTTTATTTGGGTTTCCCACGCTGCGCGCATAAAACCCGCCTCCCTCATTAATATTCATCTACCAAGTTAAATTTAGACATACAAATACCGATAACTCGACAAACGCTGTGGAAAATAGAAAACAAGAAAACACAACAATGTTTTTTAAACTCTTTCACTGCCAATATCACATTAGAAAGACTTTGCGGACGGCGTAGATCAAGATTGGACCGCACAAAACGTTTACACCGTCCGCTATCTTGTGGTAGTCTTCAACCAAAAATAGATTTTATTCAAAGGAGAAGGATACTTATAGACCATGTGAAAAGTCGGCTCTGTTTAATTGGCAGAAAAAGAGGTAAGTATGAGTCAGTCGATCTATATTTTGAAATATACAGAAAATCCATAACATAGTAAACTAGTTCATTGCAGTGTCATATTGATACAGGCATTGAACATGAAATATCTGAGCCATGCTCTGTGAAAAGGGGCTTAATGCATCTGTAAAGGCGTATTGACCCAGGTCAGCTGGCGCAGACAGCGCAAGCTTTCAAGGCCCCACATTTTTGCCATCGGCCAATTTTCTGCATTTCAAAGGACCATTTCACCTGCTTATTTTGTCGGTTTTCAGAGAAAATGGATTTTAGGATCCATAATCATGTGATGTCGTGCTTGCTACCATGCATCACAGAGGTGCATCAAGCCCCCTTTTGCCAGGGCATGGCTCATATTCTATATGTCTATAGCATTTTTTCCATCCTTCACAATAATTTGTGAATGAATGAAGCGGGAAAGTCCATATAGTGTTAGATTTAGCATTGTTTTAGTGATGATGCAATTAGGTGTCTATGCGAATGATAAAGCTGGAAAATCCATATACCAGTATGGCTCCATTGGTTTAGCAGTGATGCAATAAGGGCGTGTCTTTTCAAATAGTGAAGCTTGAAACTCCATATATGGCACCAATGTTGTAGCGATGATGTAATTCGGGCTGACAACGACTAAGTCAGACGCTGTGAAGAAAAAATTAAACGATTTAAACAGCCACAGTCGGTCACTACGCCCCCTCCTTTTGGCTGTTTAAACCGTTTAATTTTTTTCTCCACAGCGTCTATTACGTAGTTTGTAAAGAGTTATAAATGTACATACAAATAGCCAACATAGTTCAAGGCTAAAAACTCTCACAGTTTATTCACTCCATTTTGTTTTATGTAGATTTTCCTGCATCCCCCCCAAAAGACAAAGCAATCAACACATGCCAAGGATTATTTCCACCACAAGAAGATTGCCAAAAGGTAAGAAATTTCTCTTTGTATCAAAGTGTTTTTTCATCTGTACTGTGTCCTCCATGGTTCAGCAATTAATCATTTACGAAACGGGGTTTTAATAACCATGAGGAAGAAATGGTTTGAAAACATTTTGGCAAATGTAGAAAATACTGTTAACACTTTCCCACATGACAAAATTTTAGAATCATTCAAATTGAAAGCATTTGAAGAGGACAAATTTAATGTTGCTCAAAATATAATTTCCGTGTTTGAAATGGTAGAAAATGTGGAGAAAATGCTGGTTATCAGCATTTTCTCCTTTTTCTATGATGTTTTAAAGAGGCTTCCTTCTCAGGGTCGCTAAAACTCAGGATTGTGTAATAAAAGGTTAACTTCCTCTTCCAACCATGTTTTCTGTCCTTTTAACTCTTTACCATATAATCATGATATTTAACAATCCTTGGGGAAAAAGCTTTGGAAAACATTGAGGGAAAAGGAGAAATCCATCATTTGAGCCACATTTAATTTTGTTGTCTGCAAGTGCTTTCAATTTTGATGGGTCTACAAATTTGCTGTTTGGTAAAGAGTAAAGGAGAAGTCCTTTCAATTTAGCCGCTTTTGATATGTCATCTGCAAATGCTTTCAGTTTGGAAAATTCTAGAAAAAGAATTTGAATGGTAAAGCGTTAACCCTTTACCACACATTCATGAGTTTTAACAACCCTTGGAAAAAAAGCTTAAAAAAAAAAACATATTGGAAAAAGGAGAAGATGCTGGTAACCAGCATTTCCTCCTTTTTCCATGATATTTTCTACCCAACCAAACAGAATTTCAATTTTTGAGTCACTGGTTTTTTTTGTGTCTGCAAATGCTTAAATTTGGAAAAGTCTTCAAAATTTTTCGACTGGTAAAGATTTAACTCTCTGCTACACAATCCGGAGTTTTAATGGCCTTGAGGAAGAAGGCTTTTAAAAACATTATGAGAATAGGAGAAAATGCTTGTCATCAGCATTTTCTCCTTTTCTGACAATGTTTTCAAGAGGCTGCATTTTTAGCGTTGTTAAAACCCGGGATTGTGTGGTAGAGGGTTAAATGAAAAAATATTTTGGTGGGTAAAGAGTTAAGGAGTTGGATTTATAATCATGAAATACTTTGATCAATTCTTGCTGGTGGGTCTGGTCACATGGGAGTGGCCTTTGGCAAGACACTGCAGAGTCCTATCACAGTAGGGGGTACAGCATGATTCGATGGTGAAGCATAGGTCACTGAAAGTCCATAGTTTGAGCCGTACTAGAAGCACTGGGTTTTTAGTGGGGGTGTCCTTGCGCAAGATACCACAGAGCTGTGACCTAGTACTGATGAAACCCAGGAGATATCTATGAATATGAGTGCTGTCACCTAATATGACCAAAATGATTTTGAAAGTGACCTAAAGGACCAATCAGTAAACCCACCACAGTACTGGTGGGACCCTGAAAAGGCATAAATTTAAAGAAACTTGCAGCAGACCACTTTTTGAACATGCCAGTAAAATAATGCATTTTTAGCTCACCTGAGCATGAAGTGCTCAAGGTGAGCTTTTGTGATCGTGCCGTGTCCGGCGTCTGGCATCTGCTGTGGGTCGTGCATCGTCCAGGCATCAACAATTACCTTGTGTGCACTCTAGAGGCTACATTTTTAGTCATATACTCATGAAACTTCGTCAGAATGTTTGTCTTGATGATATCTCGGACAAGTTTGAAATTGGGTCAAAAAGTAGGTTACTGGGCTAAATCTAAGAAAAACCTTGTGTGCACTCAGGAGGCCACATTTTCAGCCTGATACTCTTGAAACTTGATCACAATGTTTGTCTTGATGATATCTTGGACAAGGTCAAAATTGGGTCATGTCGTGTGAAAAAGTAGGTCACTGTGCCAAATCTAAGAAAATCCTTGTGTGCACTCTAGAAGACACATTTTCAGCCTGAAACTCATGAATGTTGGGTAGAATGTTTGTTTTGATGATATCTCGGACAACTTTGAAATTTGGTCATGCCCAGTCAAAAAATAAGTCACTGGGCTAAATCTCAGAAAACCCTTGTGTACACTCTAGAGGCCACATTTATTGTGGGATACTCATGAAACTAGGTCAGATTGTCTGTCTTGATGATACATCAGACAAGTTTGAAATTGGATCATGTCAGGTGAAAAAGTAGGTCACTGGGCCAAATCTTAGGAAAAGCTTTGGTGCTCCATAGAGGCCACATTTTCAGCCTTTTACTAATAAAGATTGGTCAAAATGTTTATCTTGTTGATATCTCAGATTGCCAAGCCCCCGTAGCTCAGTCGGTAGCGTACAGGACTTGAGAACAGGAGGTCACAGGTTTGTTCCCCGGCTTGGCCAATTTCTTTCCGAGGATTGATGATAGTCATCACGACAGGATTTATTCCTCTCTCACCGCTGACCATTGTTTTGACGATGGTTATGTGGGAAAGCAGCCAGTGGCTTGGAAAGAATATTGTGCGGAGTACTGGTAACAGAAACTCCAGGAAAGCATGGATAGGTGCACTGGCCGCCATGATATAACTGAAATAATGTTGAAAACGGCGTTAAACACCATACAATCAATCAATGATATCTCAGACAAGTTTGAAAGTGGGTCATGTTGGGACAAAAAGTAGGTCAGATGGTCAAATCTTTGATAAACCTTGTGTGCAACCTGGAGGCCACATTTTCAAAGTGGGTCACATCAGGTCAAAAAGTAGGTCATTGGACCAAATCTTAGAAAAACCTTGTGTGCACTGTCAGGCCACATTTTCAGTCTGATACTAATGAAACTTGGTCAGAATGTTTGTTTTAATGATATCTGGGACAAGTTTGGAATTTAGTCACATTGCTTCGAAAAGTAGGTCACTTACACTCATGTGTTTTACATCATTAAAACCAGGATCTCTTCAGCTTTATCAACTGAAGATGACTTGCCTCAGGTGAGCGCTTCAGAGCCAATGGCCCTCTTGTTTCTGTTTGTGGTCTTGTGACAGTTTTTTTTCCCTCTGGCCTTGTTTTCCTTGTTTATTCAGCTATCAAAGATAAAGAATTTTGGCTGTTGCATACCATTGTATATTTTTTGTCATTGACTTGATGGAGAGTATTTTGTGTAACTCCACTGTACATTCTGGTAAAATTATGTGTATGTACTGTATGTCAACCATCATCATATAAATAAACAGTTGTGAGTTAATCTAGAGAATTTTTCTGTAAGAAGTTCCATTACAGTTTTTTTTCCCTTGTTCACTGATCCAGGCTGTTTTGTATCATAGTATATTTGTTGTTATTGTTACTCATCGGTCTATTAATACAGTTGAGCCATGCTCTGTGAAAAGGGGCTTTAATGCATCTGCTAAAAGTATCAACTAAGGTCAGCCTTTCTGTCTTATGTAAATTTTCAACATGTCCAAGGACAATTTTACCTCATGGTTCAGCCAGTTGTTAGACAAACGGATTTTATGGACCCATAATCATGTGATGACTTGTTTTATATAATGCATCATGCAGTAGCATTTTTAGCCTTTTCAATGCCAACTTAATGGATTCGACTTTTCTGGAGGCCTGTAAAAACTCTTTGCGTAGCATTTGACGCTAATTTTTGTCAAAGATTAGTATCGGGTGTAGGACAGTGGAGATCCAAGATCAGACTGCATGTTTTGTGCAGTCTGATTTTGATGTATACCATCTGCATAACTGTTTAAGAGGACATTTGCAGTAATAGAGGTAAACTCCATTTTCACAGAGCATTGTTCACTTATATTGCAGAAAGTTGAATCTTTTAACCCTGAACCAAACAATCTCGGGTTTTCACGGCCCTGGAGAAGAAGCCTTTTGAAAACATTGTGGGAATAGGAGAAAATGCTGGTTAGCAGCATTTTCTCCTATTTCCACAATGTTTTCTTCCATTCCCAAAACAAATTTCGTTTTCTGAGACACATTAATTTTGTTGTCTGCAAATCGATGGCTCAGTGCAAAAGGGTTGTAACTATGATTTTTTTCAAAATCCACTTTTTTGCATAAAACACATGTATAGACATTGATACATAAACTGTAAAAAAGAGAAGTCTGGGAAATTGCCAGAAATTCTTATATTTTAATATTTGTCCTAAGGTTGTAACTCAAACTGTACTTAGGCATTTATGCGAAAGGGTTGTAACTCAAGTTACAACCCTTTCACGCTGAACTTTAAGATACTGCACTTATCATATGATGCTACAACTCACTTGATAAAAAGAGGATAGTGTACTATAAAATCAATGTAAATTTCCTTTATCTATCTGCAGACATGTACTAAACAATTATTTAAATCTACATTGAAATATAGTGTTTTGACTTGGAAATAATTCCAGAAGTTTACAGAATTTTTATGTAGATCCCTATTATGACAAACTAGTACATACAGATATTTTTTCCAAGCCTTTGGAGGAATGATACTTCATTCGAAGGTAGGTCCAAGTCTCTAGATCTATATTATTTCTATTTAATTTGTTCTTCAGTCGCATTTCCATCCTTGAGTTTTTAAAATCTCTCATTTTTTGTCTGTCTCTCTATTTATCTACTTCTCTCCTACTTCAACCCTTTAATGAGCAAACCTGTACTTTAAGCATTTTGCGATAGAAGTCTTTTGAAAACTTTGTGGGAAAAGGATAAATTGCTCATAACAAACAGTTCAACCTTTTCACACACTGTTTTCTCCTAAATTTTAGAACTTTCTGTCATTTTACTAAATTTGAAATGGTCGTCTGCAAATTTCTATATTCTAGAGGAGTCTAAAATGTTTTGTATGGTAAACAGCTAACCCATGATAACAAGGTTACAGAAATGATGGTTTAAAAAGAAGCTAGAGTAGAGCTGCATTTATGATCAAACTTCTTTGCAGTCTGATCTTATCTGCACTATTCTGAAACTGTCTACCAAACAACAAATTTTTACCCTTCAAACATGAAAGAGTTTGCAGATGACTTTTTTGGATTTAGTAATGATGGACAAAAAATCTCTAGTAGGGCGGAAAACATAGGAGTAGGAGAAATTGCCCTGTGTAAGCAATTTCTTCTTTTCCCACAATGTTTCCAGAAGACATTGCTTGAAGGCATTATGTGTCTGCTGTGGATGTCTTTAGAAAACATGGAGGGAAAGGAAGAAATTGCATGTAACAAGCAATTTCTCCTTTTCCACGATGTATTCTACCTTATCAGAGAACTGAAATTCAAAAGTACCAGATTTTGATTTCTTGGCTGCAAACTCTTTCAATTTGGAAGACTCTAAAATTTATCATTTGGGAAGGGGTCAAGTTTTGAAAGAGTTATAATACTTGAATGAATTCCAACATACTATTCCGTATTTTCCAGATTTAAAATGGTTATCCAGGCATCGGTGCACCAGGGACATGAAAGATTTAAGGGCTCAGTGCGCCAGTGTGTTGCCAAATTGCTGCCACTGCACTCATACAGTCCAGTAAAGTCCCACCAAAATTGTGGAACACAAAATTTCTCGATTTCATACTTAACTACTGATGATGATCTTTACTAGAAAATCAGTTTGGAATATCTAACTCATCAAGACCTACCAAACTGTATTGCAACCTTCTATCCCAGTTATAATGGTATGGTTGATGGAGGTCTATTATATCCATTATATGATGCTCTTCAGTAAGCCCTTAAAAATGAAACTGCATGTTTATTTACAATGGGGAGATGTGTCCCATTTTATACCACTGCTGTCATGTATTATGATGGACAGTACTTCTTCTTTGATTCACACAGTAGAGGATACAATGGGTTATCATGTCCTGATGGGAATGCTTGTTTCGGCAGTTTCATTGATTTAAAAACACTGTGTTGTTTTATTCAAGACCTAGCAAAGTCTCTGCTATTGGAACAATCATGCTTATTTGAGGCAAAACCATTTAAGTCAATCTTTAATACAGATTCTTGCTCTGACAGTGAGTCAAAATCAGAGTCTGATTTCTCTGGATTTGACTCAATGTCAGAGTGGGAATATGCATGTAGAATGTTCATAGCTGAGGAATTAGTAACCAAAGCTGTTAATGAATCTCCAAGTCTTTCAGAAGTTTCCTCTGTTTCTGATTTAGACAATTTCAGTGATTTAGATAGTTCAATCATTGAAAATGGTATTGCAGATACAGAGAATAGTTTTTCATTTTTGCAAAATATTGATGAGAATCTGTTTGATCAATTTCATCATAGTAACAATTCAATAGATTCAACTGATAGTGACAAATAAGAAGTGGAAATTGGTGGAAGTGATAATACTGATGATTCAGATTATCACCCTAGCCAAATCTCAAGTTCTGAATCAGAACTGTGACAATATTCCATTGGTTTGCTATGTAAGACAGAAAAATGCCAGGGCTCCCCTTTCAATTATTACCAGTCAGAGTGAGAACAATGAGAAACAAAAAAACCAAAGCACTGAAATTAATTTATGTATTGATGAACCTTCTAGAAGCAGAAAGAGAAAGAGAAACAGAAATGTTGCAACATGGAAGAGAACAATATCTAAAAGGGGATGTGATTCAGGTCTGAATTATATTGATAAATTTGGAAACGAAAGGTCTCCACATAAAATTAAAAGAGCATGTGGGCCGACGTGCAGATACAAATGCTCTTTTAATTTCAAAAGAAGTCTACAAAAATACATGGAAAAGGGTCATACCCAAAATGAGGGAGATGCTATTCATGCTAGAATAGAAAATGCATAAAAAAAATGTCAAGATTTACACCACTTCACAGTGGGCTTCTTTTATGTGTTCAGCAAGGCCTAAAAGGCCTTACATTGTGCACGAATTAAGTCATGCAGACTTCTATGATTCAAAAATCTAGCACAATTGATAAAGAATGTTGACAATAATGGTGAAAATGCAAAAGTGTATTGGCAAAAAATTAAGCTGTTGACTTTAACAGCTGAATTTCCAAATCAGTATCGGTATCAAACTGATTATGATGGTAAGTATTTGTTGTTGATTTCTTTGAAAAACTGCGTCTAAGAGATATTCCTCTGCCTACAAGAATTAATCTTCAACCTCTAAATAAAGGAGATAGTCATCAAGTCTCAAAAGATAAATATCTTGATTTGCATTAAGTTATTTCAGAAGCAAATTATTCCCAGAGTTCATCACAGTTTTTATCTCTTGTTGCCACATGAATAAGCCATTGTGTAAATCAGTGCATCGCTTTCAATGTGTTTCTTTGTTTTTTGTTTCATGACAACCATGTAAAAGACTTATTTGGGCATTTTTAGGTTTAAACATAACTTAGATTTAAAAAAACTGCAGCACCTCTACGGTAGACAGCATACTGAATGAGCTTTTTCCCCATTGCCCACAATGTTTTCAACATCATCAGCATCATTTGACATCACTGAAATATGACTTTGTTTAATGAAATTGTATTTTGATCTTGAATTTATCAAATGAGCTGTAAAACAATTTTATAAATGATGTAAAATTCAAGAAAATCGATCTTCTGACTTTTGACTTTCACAATGTAGAAAAAGAGAAAATGCTCGTAAAGAACAATTTCTCCTTTTCCCACAATATTTTCTACTCTATTTGAGGACTTTCCACCATTTTCACTGAATTTATGGTTACCATCTGCAAACTGTTTCAGTTTGATACAGTCTAAAGTATTCATTTTGGTAGAGCTAGAATAAATATTCAGTGTGAAACGGTTGTAACTTGGAGTTACACTGAAAAATATTGAGGCAATATCCATTATTGAGAGGGAATAAGGTTGTAACTCAAACTTTTGTCAAAATAATCTTTCTTGGACAAAATATTTTGAAATGACTGTTTTAATCATGTTTATTTACAGTTCATAATTATGTTTCTCTGTTTTCAGTCAATAAAATTCATTGTTGACAAAAATAATTAGTTTTTTGTCTCTCCTGTAAAATTTTGTAAAACCTAGTTACAACCCTTTCGCGCTGAGCCATCGAAATGCTTTCATTTTGGACAAGTCTCAAATTTTGGCATTTGGTAAAGAGTTAAAAGGGCATCATATCTACAAAATTGATCAGTATGGTACTTACTGATGTATCTGTGCGTGTGTTTTATACACAGTTGTATGCTCTTTACATGTCTAGTAAAATCAAAGGGATTTGTAAAAGTCACTAGCTCCTTACCAAACCAGGCCCTGTCTCTTTTTATGCCCATGAAAAAAAATTCAGGGACATAGTTTTTGTTTAGTCCATCAGTCTGTTTTGGTGTCTGAGTTAGAACTTTTTTGCCTTTTACTTAATTTCAAGATAACTTTGCACAAGACTTCATGTCACACCAAACTATAACGGGTATTCTCATTGCTTCATATACATCTTAAAGTGTGATGTAAGATATCCTTGTTGCTACATACAGTGTATGGAAGGGTTCAATTGGATGTGAATATGTCTGATTTAAAAAAAAAATTATGCATTTGAGACTAGGGTAATCTTAATATTAAAGTACATTTATTTCACACAACTTCATTTGAAGTTGTTTTTTCCTGTGTTTGAAATTTGAAACTTTATGAAATTTTATGAATCCTTCTTGGTTTAAATACTTCTCAAAGATGTTTCCTATAGCAAGATTTTTCTGTTATGTATTATTATTGAGTATCAAATAGATCGGGTAATTAAGACTCAGTGCCTTTAAAAGATTCACTGGCTTAGTCTATGTCCATTGCTTGTGTCTAACATCACCTTGTCACAAACTGCAAATCAGCTTTTGAAACATTTACGAATGAGCTCCATTTCTCCAAAACCCTATGAAAGACTTGCCGTAAACACAATTTTTGACTCAAAGGTACTTTATTTTCACTTCTTTTTTGTCTGACCAGATAGTTCAGTTTGCAACCATAGTGAGATATTTTGATGATACAGGTTATGGACAGGAGTACTGAAAGACAAAAATGTAGCTGAAAAATTGAAAATTAATTTGGGAATGGTAGAAAACATTCTGGGGAAAAAGAGAAAAATGCTGATTACGAGCATTTTCTCCTTTTCCCAAGATGTTTTCAAAAGGCTTCTTCCCCAGGATTGTTAGAGTTTGGATTGTGTGATAAAGATTTAAGCATGTAGCAATCTGTGTATTGTTTTAGTTTCTCTAAACTGTGTACTGAAAGGGCTATATTATGTAACTTATATACACACAAAATGCAAACAATAACACAGAACGGGTATAGTGAAGCTGCTTTAACATGCCACTTAATGAATATTCCGTATATATATTTATGGGAAGTATTTATAGATCTCCGATAAATTTAAGGTTTTATAGGAAGTTTACTTCATTATTATGTGTCCAGGTATTTTACCACAATACCATGGACATGGTGACAAGATCATTTTGTTACATGAACATATTAAAATGTGAGCTACATTTAGAACAAGGTAAATATCGGAAAACTGAAAATCGTCACAGAAACAAAGTAGTCACAAGTTAAAGGGGTTTCACAGTATCATGAATTCAGTTATCATTGTCTACGTGACATTTGTGTTATAGCGCCCAATAAATCTCTACTGTTTTCTGCTGTGATTTATTCATTCACTTTCTTCACGTTTTAATTAAGTGATACTTATATATGAACCATGCTTTGTGGAAAGGGGGCTTAATGGGTCTGTGAAAATTATCGACCCCAGTCAGTTTGTGCAATCCACGTAGGCTGACCTGGGCCAAAACTTTCGCTATTGGTCAATTTTCTGTATGTCAAAGGACCAGTCTACCTCGTGATTCAGTCAAATGTTGAAAAAAATGTGGCTATTATGGATCTATAATTATTAGTCCAGTCACCTTGTGAAAAAAAAAGGCCTTAGCTTCAACTAATTGCAACAGAAAATATTTTTGCTGTTTCATAATCTTCAATATGTTGTAGACGACATATTAAAAATCTAATTTACAGATGCAGTGCAAAATATGTTAAAAGCTTATTTATATCTACCTACCGTGGGGCCCAGTAAAAACAAAACAAAAAACAACACGTTTTGTAGAAGGTTGATTTTATATCAACATATTTTACAACATATTAAATGCAAAAAGTGAATTCAACATGACAGTTATTCATATCTCTTATTCAGTATTCATATAAGCATGGAATTCAGAAAAATTCTGCAGAAAAAAATGATTTACGGAGATACAATTACCCCACCCACTTGGTATAAAATTAAAATTCTATTTTCAACGTTTTCACACTATAAGTCAGTTATGTTTTCTCAAATAAACTCCGTTTGTTTTTGTAATTTACATTTGTTATCACCTTTAGCATGAAAGTAGAAATGCAAATTGACAATAATTTGAGCCATGCTCCAGCAAAAGGGGGCTTAATGCATATCCGTGATGCAATGTACCAAGAATGAAATTACCTAATTATAGATCCATAAAATTCATTTTGTCAACTAACCAACTAAATCATGATTGAGAGCATCTTCGCAAGCCAAGGGTGACGATCCACTGTTCGCAAATGCATTGAGCACCGTTTTCACAGAGCACGGCTCTTTTGTAAGTTAAACAGGACATAAACAGACGTTGAGATTATCTGTGAATGCTAGCCTTTGTGCTAGAGACTCATAATAATTATTCTCATCCTAATAATTGAGAGCAGAGCCCCATAGCTCAATCAGTAGCATACAAGAGTTAAAAACAGGAGGTTGCTGGTTCGATCTCCGGCTCGGCCAATATTCTTTCCGAGGATTGATGATAGTTATTGCGACAGGATTCATTCCTCTCTCACCGCTGTCCATTGTTTCGACAATGGTTATGTGGGAAAGCAGCCAGCGGCTTGGAAAGAATACTGTTTGGAGCACTGGTTTAAAAGAACTCCATGAAAGCATGGACAGGTGCACTGGCCGCTGCGATATAACTGAAATGCTGTTGAAAACGGCGTTAAACACCATTCAATCAATCAATAATTAAGTATATTGACATTATTAATTTACCTAATTCGGTGACAAGATTATGTTAAAAAGGAATATTAGACTGAGCCATAATGCTACAATTTCAACTTCTTCCAAATATTGTTTGGAATGAATCAAATTACCCTACCCACCACACTTGCTGTGCAATATTAAATATATGAATAAACTCAACTTTAGTTAAACAGTTCTTTTGGTAATTACTCTTTAAACACATTTGTACTGTCACCCAAAAAAGGGACCTTGTGGAAGCTGTAGAAGGTATCGACACTGGTTCGAAACTTTTTCCCGTTCGGCTGATTTTCTGTACGTTAAATGGTCACTCAGCATTACTAAATAGTTCATCGACATGGATGAACCTGCAAATGCTTTAATCTCTTTTTAACTATCTGATTTACGGACTTCCAAGAAGGTACCTTTTTGCATGACAGGTCACATATCTGTTTTACAACGTCTCATAACTAATACTACTCTATCTCCATTATAAACGGGTCCTTGAAGCTACACCAGTACTCGCGCCGAAGGTAAAAAGTCCAAGATCGATAGCCTTGCTAGGTTTCGCCAGAGAAAATACATGGGCCAATGGAAAATCAAGAACTTAGTAGAGAAACTCCCCAAGATCATCTTCATGTATAACGGTAGAATTAGAACAACCTGTACCTCTACATTCCCCACAACCCGAAGTACATTCAAGACCATACTTTCTACATGTGCAACGCTTTGTATCGCAGTTCAGTTTGAAAGCACATCGCACAACTTTCAGCAAATCTTCTGGGGCTGGAGGCAAATGCGTTTGAACTGGCACGTAAGAACCATTCTCATTCTTCCAGCCCCACTGAAGAGGGTCTAATGCCACATCTGTACCGATCCACTGTTGCACTTGAAGATAGGTCCGTAGAATATGATAATGAGCAGATGCACTTGTTGGCGGCAATGTATACACATGAACAAAATTTAGACTTGTCATCACCTTACTAACAAATTTTCTATAAGCTATCAAGACTTTCACTAGGATCCCCTTTGTAAAGACTAATAAGTACCTCTTCGCCAGCTTGAAGAATTTCAGTTTTATCTGAATTCCTATCTAGAAAGGCTGCAGTCTGTTCCTGTAAATAAGGCGAGTTATTGAACTTTTTTAATGCCGCTGCCTTGCCAATTCCATACACTCTTGACGTTGTATCACACCCTGTGATTGCATGAATAAAAGGCAGGGAGTTACAAATGTTAGGGCCAAGTATTTTCTTTGTGCAAATGATATCCCATTCCTTATGCGATTTCGAGTTTCTCAGATTACGTCCTGGCATCAGGAATAGTTTATCTGCTGACATATCGGCATGATAACAAAGTAACACGAGTAAATCTGTGTCTTCTCCAACTACAGCAGTAACCTTAGTTTTGGCCAACTCTACAGCAGTTTTCACTATCAACAAATCAGCATCCTCAGATGCATGCATTGTATCATATCCGTTTTCTTGGAAATACTTGCTAAGCATATCTATAAAGCATTGTTTGTTCTCTACGTTTGACAGAAAATTATCTTTTTTTGTTCTAAAAGGAGTATTTTCTGTGAATTGTACTTTGGTGCTTGATCGACCTTTTGAGCGTTTTCGATGAGCACAATCTTTGGTTGAAGATCCAGACTTATAGCCATCAAGTACAATTATAGACGACGGGTAATTTCGTTCAATGTAGGTAAGGTATGAATGACAAATTGTCTCAAATGATTCACCGTAATGCCATGGGATTCTTTGAAGTAAAGAGCCACCATCAACCACAAATTTCACAGAATCGCCGACTTCATCTTTAATACCACAATCACCCATTGACCAGATTGCATTAGGTAATGCCGGCTTGTCTGGTTGACGTAGGACTTCATAGTTTTCAAACATGGATGAAGGATAACTACATAACTCATGTTTGAAAACCTCTAATTGATTGTCATAAAACCTACTGTATCTGCAGCGGCTGCAAGACGCTGGAAAAGCAACTGAGGATCAATGTTTATAATTTCCTTGTTTACTGTCAGTGTTGACTTTGAAGTAAGCGTTACAGCTTGAGAAGATCGCTTAAAACTAAACTTCAAAATGTTTTCATCTTGCATACTTTCAATTATTTCTTTGCCAAGTGCTTCCGCATTATCAGCATTTACCATCACATTAGCTGTAACCCCTGAATCTATATTCCGAAGTGATTTATGTTCGTAAAACGGATCTCTTTCTTGCAAAAACTGTAAAAAGGTACTTTTATCTTTTTCATCTCTTTCAATTCTTGCATTTCCATATTCGATGTGCTGGTCACTTGTGTGATGGGACACACCGGCAAATTTCTGCATCGCATTGTTGTACTCTGTGCAAGCTGGCATTGACAGTAACCACTGGTTTCTTTGCGACTCCGTTAAGACACGCCCTCGCGTAAGACCCCCTGTGGTCTTAACACTTCTCATTAACACCTGTTCTATAACCAAGTCTGACGAAAGGCCAGCCCAAAAGCGGTCACTTCTCCTTACCACATGGTTCCCTTCTGAAAATTGTTTGGATATATCTGGGTGATCTATACTAAGTTTTGACATCATTTGGAGATACATATATGCTGATTTTACATACAGATAATGAGATTGTGACCAGCTGCTGCCAAATATGGTAACATCTCTCTAACTGCAAGCAGATGAAGGTCCCAGCATCCGATACGTTCTGCTTTGATGAATTTGCACAAGATATTTACCATAGTTAGATACATCAACCATAATTTTGACGTTCTAAATTTGCCTAAGTGATTTTTTTTACTGAGAATCTTTTCCTTTACAGTTTCAATGTCTTCACATATGCATACATCGTCTACACTGATATCACCATTCAATAAGTCATTGTACTGTTTAACGACATTATCTAGACTCTTGGTGTCGTCAATTTGGATATCAATATTTTTGTGAATTTCATTTTGATTGACATCAACCTGGGTTATAATACCAATGTTTTCATTATCTTCAGTATTGTTTGTGTCATTTGCAGGTGCTTGAGGAAAATCTGAGCCAAACGCTTTGGTCACTAGAAGTGAGTGTAATACTTCATCTGCAAGCAAGTGAGCTCTAACTGCTCTAGAAACTGCTTTACCCGACATCATATGTACGACTGCATTTTGTGCATTTTCAAACAATTCAGACAAACCTGATCCTTCCATTAGACGACCTATGCATCCTAGAAAACTCATAAGTGTGTGAAAACCACCAAGTCTAAGAACAGTTGATTTCAACTCGCTTGTAGATGGCTCGTTACTGACAATAGTCATGGCCTTCCAAAATAGTGGTTGGTCAAATGTGATTACAGGCGTGATATTCAGTCTCCTCCCTTGTTTGTACACAAATATAAGGGTAGAGTAGATGTAAGACATGTCACTTGCTTCCATATCAGTCATGGGATGAAAACAAACAGAAGATTTACCAAAATGCTCACCCTTCTGCACCGCTTGCATAAACCCTGACCAGCTTGGTTTCTCTCGTTTGAAAGGTCAAATACACTTTGACAACAAATCAATGTTTTCTGTTGTGTCTTGAAATTTCAGATCGGGAAGTTTCTCATACACTAAGTCTTGCATAAAATTGGTTTCTTGTTTGTAGAAATTAATGTCTATGTTACCAAGTTTTGAGAGCTCCTCTGAAGAAACAAAGACCCTTTTAACACACTTTTCTTTTGTCAAGCTCGGAGTATAGCAAGCAATTATTCCCATACCATGAAACGTGTTGTGACCATCCAAAGTACGCAAATTTGGGTCTTGCTGCTTGAATTATTGATTGACCAATGGAAGCTATCTTAACTTCGGCGTTTTTTTCACTACAAAGTAATTGCAAAAAAGCATTTCAAACTATTAGGGAGATATTTCACATTTTCCTCACCTGACATTATAAAAGAAGAGTTTGGCTATGTGCTTTTGGAAGATGGCATATCTTTTATATCACTTAAAATAAGTTTAGCTGCTGTTTTGACGATCTCTAGCTTCTCAGTATTCGGATCAGTGCTGGTTGTGCGTTGATGAAAAGAATGTAAAATTGATGAAGCAGTACTTTTAAAAGTTACAACATTGTTTTTTCTATTCATATCTGTGATAACAGTAGAAGAACCAAAATGTTGCAACAATTTCTTTTTCATGTGCGTTGCAGAGTATGCCATTTCCCCACATTTCTCTGTCATTTTATTAACTAGTTCTTTAACGGTCACCATATCGACCGGATTATCTTGCAAAAATCCTATTATTTCTCTAAATGAACTCTCCTGAACAATGTTTACTGGTCTGCCGCATTTTCTGTACTTCTTTTCATCACAGGCTTCAATTCGATTTGGCATTTGTTTACCAGTTCTAAAGTTCACACTACATGATTGGTGATAAATTGTATCTGCAGCAGGAAGGTCATTGACATTTTGTAATCTACCCTCTACTTCACGTGCCCATTCATCTTGTCTCTGTTTACAACAGTACTGATGTTATCTTTAAATGACAACGTTCTAACCTGAAATACTTCTTGTCCTCTTTTTCTACCGAGACGTTTTGCCGGATTAGCACAGAAAAGACAATGTGTTCCAAAACTAAATGAGTTGGTGGAAGATCTTAGTGATGGAGACGGTATCTTGACTGTTTCTTTGTCATTCAGCTTCTTTCTTATTTCAAACGGATTACAATATAGTCTTCTACACTCTACATGTACTTTTTGCCCAGGATGTGTCACAATCGTGTCTTTCCTCAACTTGCTGGCTTCATTTATTCCATCACTTCCCTTCTTACGTAACTGAGCTGTTGTACTGTCATCTTCAAGTTCTTCGCAACATATTGGGCATCTTGTACTTGAAACGACAAGAGAGAAAGGAAAAACTAGTAAAATTTACCAAGCAAAAGATCTTAGGGCTAGTCCAAACTGAAAGCATTTTTCAACAACATTGAATTGGTTTTAAAAGGGCAGAAAAGGACTAGAAAAAAAAAGTTACATAAGGAGAAATAACGTGGATTTTTCCTGCACCTCTTTCTTTGTTGTGGTCGGTGAAATTATGATTAATTAAAAATTTGACAGGAATTCTGGGATACCTTTTAACAGGAAAAATATAATATCTACACCAAAAATTACATGGGATGATTAAAGGTATTTTCAGACCAGTCCATATGCATTGAAAAATATGTTAAAACATTCATATTCTGTTTTCTTTGACATACTAACGTTATTTTATCATTTGAAATTAAAGAAAAAACCTTTGATGAAATATTTTCACATTTTAATAGATTTATAAAAATGTGTATCTTGGTGTATTTGTACCAAAATTCTGTTCATATCAAAATGAACTACATGTGCATCTGCAATATATTCTTACTTGCATTGTCGTAAAATCGGACTGTCTAGGAACATTTGCAACCTTACGGGTGTAATTAAAAGGGCTTAGTGCAAGACCATTTTAAGTGCATATACATTTTACATGCACTTACAATAGTCTTGCACTAAACTCATGGTTTGTTTTCTAAAATAAACAGAAGTTTTTGATGTTCACTGAATAACCCTTCTATGTCAAAATAACAAAGTAACAGCATATATGTTTATTAATTTACTTACGGTCTAAATTTGGTAGCTAACATCGTATTTGAAAGAACTAGCACGAACACACTAAACAGGAACACCATATGATTAGTTCTCAGCCATTAGCATATTCCTGAAAAAAAAAAAAAAAAAAAAACATGTAAGTCCTAAATTTTATCTATATCAGTATTTCTATGTGACGATTTTGCTTAAATGTAATGTTAATCTATTTAATTCATCTCTCTAAGATAACAAACAAGCAGTAATGCATAAAATCTGACTTTCAGAACGTCTTACTAGCTTAATATTGAAGGCACGAATGTGCTTCCGTACTTAAAAAATCCGCGAAATCCCCTGTACACTAAAGTGCCTTTTATCCTATTTTCTACCAATGAAAACTATTTTTCGTGAAAACATATACATTTTAAATGGGAAAAATATCATCAAACATATGCAATGCCTTTCAAAACAGCAAAACCTGTTGTTTTTTTTTTTTTTTTTTTTTCAAAGCCCAGAGCGTCGATTATCCGTAAGGTGAAGAATGAGATTTTCGGGTTGATACTGGATGTTTGATAATTTTATTCTTCTCTAGTTGAGGTAGTAATCGGTTCGTTATAAATAAAATGCTTACTTTGAGGGACTTACCTCGGAAATGCGTCGAATTTCAGGATTTTAATTCATTGTTGACAACAAGCAGCCGACGGAAGTCATGTATATAAAGCGGCTTCTCTTCTGGACGCTTGATCAAATGATCACATTCCATGTGTATGGAGGCACATTAGTGCCAGTTCTTAAAATGCGATTTTTTAACATTTTAAATGTATTTTTTTTTTATTTTGCACGGTTAGATTTTATTAGATTTTTGATATGGTGTTTATATTATAATCAGCTACATAAATATCCAAATATCATTTCTGTTGCAATTAGTTTAAGCTAAAACTCTAGGGTGACTGGACTATATGTGATGACTTGCTTGGTACAATGCATCATGGAGATGCATTAAGCTCTTCTTTGCTAGAGCATTGCTTATATTGTTGTGTTGATGCAATATTACATATTAGACACCTGTCTAGATAAAGTCTTTACTAGCATAACTGACAGTAAAGATCTACATTTGTAGCTCACCTTAGCACGAAGTGCTCAAGGTGAGCTTTTGTGATCGCCCAATGTCTGTTGTCCATTGTCCGTCGTGCGTCGTCTGTCATCCACAATTTCTTTAAACATCTTCTCCTCCTAAACCTATGGGCCAATCTTGAAGAAACTTGGCAGGGATGTTACTCAGGTGAAGCTCTACCAAAGCTGTTCAAAAGATTGAATTCCACCCATAACTCTGGTTGCCATGGCAACCAAACGGAAAAAATAGCAAAATCTTTGAAAAATCTTCTTCTCTGAAACTAGAAGGCGTAGAGCTTTGATATTTGATATGTAGCATCTCCTAGTAGACCTCTACCAAGTTTGTTCATATGATGCCCCTGGGGTTAAAACTGGCCCCGCCCCGGGGGTCACAAGCTCAAACATAGTAACAAAGAAGGAAAACTTTAAAAATCTTCTTCTCTTAAACTTGAAGGCGTAGAGCTTTGATATTTGGTATGTAGCATCTCCTAGTAGACCTCTACCGAGTTTGTTCATATGATGTCCCTGGGGTCAAAACTGGCCTCGCCCCGGGGATTACAAGTTTGAACATAGGAACAAAGAAGGAAAATTTTAAAAACCTTCTCTAAAACTAGAAGGCATAGAGCTTTGATATTTGGCATGTAGCATCTCCTAGTGGACCTCTACCAAGTTTTGTCTTGATGCCCTTGGGGTCAAAACTGGCCCCGTCCCAGGGGACACAAGTTCGAACATAGGAACAAAGAGGGAAAACTTTAAAAATCATCTCCTCTGAAACTTGAAGGCATAGAGCTTTGATATTTGGCATGTAGCATCTCCTAGTAGACGTCTACCTAGTTTGTTCATATGATGCCCCTTGGGTCAAAACTGGCCCTGCCCCAGGGTCACAAGTTCGAGCATAGTAACAAAGAGGGAAAACTTTAAAAATCATCTTCTCTAAAACTAGAAGGCATAGAGCTTTGATATTGGGCATGTAGCATCTCCTAGTAGACCTCTACCAAGTTTGTTCATATGATGCCCCTGGGGTCAAAACTGGCCCCGCCCCGGGGTCACAAGTTCGAACATAGGAACAAAGAAGGAAAACTTTAAAATTCTTCTTTGAAACTGGAAGGCGTAGAGCTTTGATATTTGGTATGTAGTGATTCTCTTCTAAGTTTGTTTGCCCATCTAAACACAACGAGTTCATTGAGTTCAAAGAAGGAAAACTTTAAAATTCTTCTTTGAAACCGGAAGGCGTAGAGCTTTGATATTTGGTATGTAGTGATTCTCTTCTAAGTTTGTTTACCCATCTAAACACAACGAGTTCATTGAGTTCAAAATTGGGTCATCTTGGGTCATAAACTAGGTCACTAGGTCAAATTAAAGAAATACCTTGTTGGCACTCTCGAGGCCACATTATTTGCTCAATTGACTTGAAAGTTGGTCAGAAAGTTTGTCTTTATAAAATCTCACATAAGTCTGAATTTGGGTCAACTGGGGTCATAAACTAGGTCACTGAGTCAAATTAAAGAAATACCTTGTTTGCACTCTGGAGGCCACATTTATTGCTCAAATGACCTGAAATTTGGCCAGAATGTTTGTCTTGATGAAGTACCAGATGAGTTTGGATTTGCGTCACCTGGAACCATAAACTAGGTCTCTAGGTCTAATTAAAGAAATACCTTGTGGGAACTCTAGAGGCCACATTATTTGCTCAGTTGCCTTGAAAAATGGTCAGAATGTTTGTCTTTATAAAATCTCACATGAGTCTAAATTTGGGTCAACTGGGGTCATAAACTAGGTCACTTGGTCAAATTAAAGAAATACCTAGTGGGCACTCTAGAGGCCACATTTATTATTCAGCTGATTTGAAAATTGGTTAAAATGTTTCTTTTGATAAAGTCCAAGACCAGGTCAAATTTGGGTCACCTGGGGCCATAATCTAGGTCACTAGGTCAAATTAAAGAAATACTTTTAGGGCACTCTAGAGGCTACATTTTTTGCTCAATTGACTTGAAAATTGGTCAGAATGTTTGTCTGTGAAATATGAGTTTGAAATTGGGTCACCTGCGGTCATAAACTAGGTCACTTGGTCAAATTAAAGAAATACCTTTAAGGCATTCTATACTCAGGTGAGCGTTCCAGGGCCATCATGGCCGTCTTGTTTTTTTTTTTTTTTTTTTATTGTTCCAGATGTTTTCCTATGTATGACTGCTATTGTTATTAAATTTTATGTTGATATTTCAGTTCAAATGTTGAAAGAAAAAAAAAAAAAAATTATAATACTAATCTATTGTGTCTTATTTATTTATGCTTCAGCCTTTTTCTCTTCTCCAATTACCCAGCTTAACCCTTTACTGTACAATCTGGAGTTTTAAAGACCTGAAGAACAAACCCTTAGAGAAAACATTATTGGAAAAGGAGAAAATAGTGGTAACCAGCAAATTCTCCTTTTCCCACTATGTTTTCTACCCTATCAAAGAAAAATTGCACCTTTTGAGCCATATTGAAAATGTCGTCTGCAAAAACTTTCAATTTAGACAAGATTAAAACTTTTCCAACAATTTTTCCTAGCCTTCAAACAAAAGTCCCACCATTTTAGCACGAATTTGTGGCCTGCAGATGCTTTAAGTTGGACTAGTTTGTACATATTTCAGCAGTTTCATTCCAATCCTTGTTTTTGTCTTCATAGGGAGCTTCACTCTTTACCAAACAACAAAATCTTAGACTGCTCCAAATTGAAAGCATTAGCACACAACAAATTAAAAGTGGCTCAAATGACAAAATTTGTCTTTGATTGAGTAGAAAACATTGTGGGAAAAGGAGAAAATGCTGGTTACCAGCATTTTCTCCTTTTCCCACAATGTTTTTAAAAGGCTTTTTCTTCAGGGTCGTTAAAAGTCAGGATTGTGTGGTAAAGGGTTAATGCATCTCCGTAATGCATGATACCAAGCAAGTCATCACATAATTATGGATCCATAAAATCCATTTTCTCTAACAACCGACTGTATCATAAGGTAGACTGGCCCTTTGACATATAGAAAATTGACTGATAGTGAAAAGTTTTGGTCTAGATCAGCCTACATGGACTTTGCAGGCTGACCTGGGTCGATACTTTTCCCAAATGCATTAAGTCCCTTTTTTACAAAGCAAGGCTCATATCTGTTTTTGCACATTGGAATTCGGACAACGCTTTGGTCTTCACTTAAACAACAAAGGAAAAGACATGAATAGGTAAACTGTTCCTATGAGATGGTTGAAATACTGTTGAAAGAGGCTCAACACTACTTTAGTCCTATCATCTGCAACAGCAAAGATAGTTTTAGCCATGTACATTTAGTTAAGCCTTTACGAACTAATCTCGGGTTTAAAGACCTTGACGAAGAAGCCTTTCAAAAACATTGTGTGAAAAGAAGATGATGGTAACCAGCATTTCCTCTTTTTGCTACAATGTTTTCTGCCATATCAGACTAAATCCATCAATGGAGTAATATTTTACTTGTCGTCTCCAAATGCTTTCAGTTTGGATGTCCACATTTTTGTCATTTGGTAAAGAGTTGACTCCTTACTACACAATCACAAGTTTTAGCGACCCTGAGAAAGAGGGCATTTGAAAACATTGTTAAAAAGCAGAAAGTGCTGGTAATCAGCATTTTCTCCTTTTCCCACAATGTTTTCTACTCTTTTAGAGACAAATGCAATCACTTTAGCCACATTTTGCTTGAAGTCTGCAAATGCTTTCAATCTAGGCTAATCCAAAATTGTTGGGTGTGGTGAAGAGTTAACCCTTTACCACACATCAAAATTTTAGACGAGCCTAAACTGAAAACATTTGCAGATGGTAAATTAAATGTTGCTTGAATGATGATATTTGTCTCTGAAAGGTCAAAAACGTTGTGGGAAAAGGAGAAAATGCTGGTTACCAGCATGTTCTCTTTTTCCCAAAATGTTTTCGAAAGGCTTCTTTGTTGGGGGTTGTTAAAACTTGTAATTGTGTGGTAAAGGGATGATGACAAGGCTCCACTGAGCTCTCGCCAAGTACCAATATAAAATACTGGAAAAGCCTAGTGTAAGTGAGGTGTCTCTGAGACAGTTGACACCCCCCTTGATGTGGCTCAACACTAATTTAGGTCTATCATCAACATCAACACGGATTACCTGAGGCCTTTCTACAAGGTCTTCTCTTGTAAGCTCTACTGGCCAAAGGCCTGCTTAGCTTGTATCTTGGTGCAGTTTCTGCTGTCTGTCCTTTTAATTCTTAGAGTGCTGAATGAATGAAAAGCACTTTTATGAACACACTTTCACTTTTAAATGCAAGGGAGAACATTCTAGGAAAAGGTTCACTTGCTTGTTACAGGCAATTTCTTGCCTATGTGTTTAAAGGCTTCAAACTTTTGCAACAAAAAAAGTTGAATAGGTGTTCAAAGGCTCCAAACTATTGCCACATAAAAAGTTGTATATGTGTTCAAAAGCTACAAACTAGTGCCACATAAAAAGTTGTATATGTGCAGGCAGAGGCCTTATGGTGCAGTCAGTAGCATACGGGGCATGAGAACAGGGAGTCACTGATTTGAATCCCCAGGAGGATTTATGAAAGTTATTGCAACAGGTTTCATTCCTCTCTCACCGCTGTTCATTTCAACAGTGGTTACCAGTTGGTGGGAAAGCAGCCAGTGGCTTCGGGAGAATATTGTGCTAAGTACTGGCAACAGAACCTCCAAGAAAGCACTGATAGCTGCACAGGCCAACGCCATATATATAACTGAAATAATGTTGAAAATTGTGTTGAATACCATACAATCAAATAATCTCTACAAAATTTAACCTAAATCCTTTCAGTGGTTTCAGAATATTCTCGTCCCCAAAGTTTGCTGCCGTACACAAGTATCGGTTTCGCCATTGAGTCGAAAATTCTAAAATATCCCGGTGCGGGGAAACACCCAAACTTTGTATGAAATGACTTTAAGGCATAGATTGACTTTTGGGCTTGTGATGCTAACTTTTTCTTTACGGTTTGACCAAGATAATTTCGGGATAAATAAAATGTCCTAAAAACCCACTCGCCTACTAGGCAAACTCTAGTGGCGAGCAAATGCATTCGATAGAAATTGCTTGTGAGCACTTGCCTTAGTGGATGCACAGCTTAATACTTGCTGCATGTGTAGGAGGTATATGCGGGATCACTGAATGGGCCTAGACAAAGAAGGGTTGGTTAAAAGGTCGCAAAGACTTTTTCAGGAAAAGCTTGAAGTGTCTTCTTTCCTGAGACCAGCTGGCCGACAACCTTGATATCTAATATAGCCTACAGTATCACGTATTTGACTGCTTCAAAAATTTGCTGAAGATAGCCATAGCTTTTAGGTTTATGCCGTTACCACACAGCCACAAGTTTTAGCAATCCTGAGAAAAAAGGGCATTTGAAAATATTGTGGGAAGAGAGGAAAATGCTGGTAACCAGCATTTTCTTCTTTTCTCACAGTTTTCTACCTTTTCAAAGACAAATCCATCTCTTGGACCATATGTAATTTGTGGTTTCCATAAGCTTTCATTTTGGACAAGTTTAAAATTTTGTCATTAGGTGAAGAGGTAAAAAAAGGCCCTGCCACATAGGAATCAGCTGTTTTACTTCGAGTTGGAGAAAGACAATCTTTTGAAAAAAAGATTTTAGAAAACGTTGAGGGAAAAGAAGAAAATGCTGGTAACCAGCATCTTGTCCTATTTGGACAATGAGCTTAAATACCCTGTCTAAAATAAATTCACACAGTTTGAGCAACATACGGTTTTCAATATGGACTGATCTAAAATTTTGTTGTCTGGCTTTTCAAGAAGGGTTTACGGATCATTTAGCTTTAATATTTTGATTGTAACATTGATCACGTCATGCCCCCTCCTCGAATGTTCAATATTTAAAACTGTAGGGCAATCATGGATTGCTAAAAGTATGCCCCGGAGACGGGCAAGTTGTTAATAGGGTCAAGTTGTTAAAAATTCAGATCACTGTATTCATTACGTTATTGTCACATCCATGTGAACCGCCATGTTTATGTGCACACTCCGAGATGGCAGAGAGGGAGAATTACAATGAATGAATGAATGGTATTTTATGGCACATCGACAGCTTTGGTCATTTAGTGCGCATATCTGTATGGGTAATATCTGCATACTCAAAAGTTTAAATGGAAAGTTAAGACTGTGAGTGGTATCTTTAAGGAAATTATAGCTGAAAATTGAGAAAGTGTGGAGCCCCTTTTGGGATCAAACCACTCCCATGTAAGAGGTCCTGTCTCCAATGAGATAGAATGTGGAAAGCTTTTTTGTCTGTAGCAAAAAGATAAATGCTAATTAGAGTAATATGACTAATAGGGGACAAGGGGGTAAGATGGGGGATTTAAAAGGGTAAAGGAAGGGAGAATTACAAGCATAATAAAATTACAGACAAGTTTCCAAGAGTAATCCTCATAAGTAAATACTGGGTTGAGTTAGAAAGTTTTGTCTTTCTCGTTCACATCAGGGATCCTATATTACGTCATATTACATGTAAATATATTGGATCCCTGGTCATATATTAAGATATTAAAAATCCGATTGACATTACCATTTGCTATAAGGATTTATCTTGTTTTTTCATACAAACTCAATTGCACCATGCTCTTGCAGAGGCAGTATGGTTGGGGCAAGTTGTTACAAAGCCTTGAAGCCAAATGTTACAGTGAAACAACCTGCCTTATAAGCACCATGTTCAATAATACAAGTAGGTCTGTAAAACATTTAAACATTTTTCAAGAAAAGAAAAAGCGCCTATCAGACATGTAAAAACTATTTGCAATCTGCTGATATTACACAGAATATATTTATAGAATTCTATTCTTTGGTACCAAATACATCTGAGACTTAGTCCCTATTGATTGATCAATCAATCTAAATGATTTCTATTCTGAGATCCTGTTAGTAGATCTACAGTTATGTTCATTTCATCATTAGGAAAACTATACTGGTAGAAAGTGGGGGTTACTGGATATGATTACACCAGTATGCCCATGGTTGGTGTTCCTCGCCTGATTACAAAGTTGTAGCTCTCTAGTACACAGATATCAATGTTGTTTTTCCTCTAAATTTTGTTGACGTCACCATTGATGTCATTCAGGGATTTTATACGATCCCTGCGTCAATGTTAGAAAAGGTTTTTTTTTTTTATTATTTTTTAACACTGATTAATTCTGAAACGGGTACATGTATTGAATTGTATCAAGTTTAAAAATATTTTACAGTAGAATTACGGGTTCTACTAAATACCACAGACACACAAAGACGCACAAAGACACCCAAACACATAAAAAAAATATATATACACATGCATTAGTGTTTTGAGTAGGTTAAAAAAAAAAAAACCTGCAGAAATTCAAACAAACACACGTGTGTGTTCGAGTCTCCGCGGGATCAGGCTAGCCTGGATGTGGTAAGTGATGAAACGGCATGAAATAACTCTTGGATTGCTAGACAACTGCTGTAATTTAACTCCTTACCAGACTACAAAATTCTGGACTTGATCAATCTGAAAGACAACTTTTACCAAACAACAAAATGTTTGACAAAGCAACGTAAGAATGCCGTATGTAAAAGGAAAAATTATCGGATTTGAAACCAGGCTAGAGCAGGCGGAGATCTTTCTCCTCCTTCCTCTGAGTTGGGGCCAGATTCCGCATAGTTTGAGCCAGATTGAATAATTACCTGCACATGTCGTGAATGCAGAAGATTTTAAGATTTTGTTAAAAATTCAGTTTGCTCTATTCGCACATAATGTATAGCTATCTCCCGGGGGTGGGGGGAGAGAAGATAGAAAAAAAATTTCAAAACATCATGTTTTTCTTTTTTTTTTTTTTTTTTTTTTTTTTTGTTATTTCTTTTAAAACCGCACAACGGTTGGTATACTTACCAAAGTCATTGAAATCGCCTCTGCACGATGCAAGAGCGCCAACAATTAAAAGGGTAAAGTCTAAAGAGATCTGCCAAATTAAAAGCCAAGATCTAAAACCGCAGGAAAAAAAAAAAACATAACAAAAAGAGAAATTGAATGTTTTCGATGTGGAAAACTGGGACACAAATCGAATGATCCAAACTGCCTTGGCAGCTAAATACGAAGAATGAGGACAGTGTGGCAAAACTGGACATTTTGCGAAGAAGTGTCGATCGCAGCCAAAAGGAAAGAAGAAAAAGGATGTTCGATCCGCAGATGACAATTTAGACGGTTACATTTTCTTTACATTTTCTTTAACAGATAAACTTTCAAAAACATCCGTCAAGGTAGGAAACATTCCACTTACTATGCCATTGACTCAATGTGATCTCAATCTCAATAAGCAGAAACATTTCAAATTCATTTCCAAAAATAAAACAGATAAGAAATTATTTCCTTATGGATCAAAGAAACCACTACCGTTAGCTGGAATGTCTAAGGCAGAAGTATCAAAGAATGACAAATGCTTCGATGCGGAATTTCTTGTGCTTAAAGGGACAGAACAATCGCTCTTGTCGTGTAAAACAGCAGTTGCTCTCGGGATTTTGCAGTTGATAAACAATGTTGAAAAGGGAGAATTGCCAGTTATGGATCAGTTTCCAGGCCTGTTTGTAGATAAAATTGGGAAATTGAAAGATTACCAACTCAGGATTCCAATAGATGATTCTGTACACCCTATAGTTCAACAGTCGAGAAGAATTCCCTATAATTTACGCGGGAAACTTGAAGAAAAGCTGGATTAAATGGAAGAAATGGATACCATTGAGAAAGTTGGTGGTCCCACTTCGTGGATGTCGCCTATTGTGGTAATTTCGAAGAAAAATAATGACATCTGGCAATGTGTGGACATGAGACAGGCAAATACAGCATTGAAAAGGGTTAGGCACCCGATTCCAACCATTGACTACGTTTTAAATGATACGAACGGGAGCAAGATATTCAGTAAGTCGGGTATATCAAATGTTTATAATGAAATAGAACTGTCACTAGAATCGCAGGATATAACCACGTTCACAACACATAAAGGGTTATATCACTGCTAAAGGCTATTGTTTAGGGTGTCCTGCGCTCCAGAAATGTACCAAAACATCCTTCAACAATTGCTACAAGGGTGCGAGGGAGTACGCTATGTGATTGACGATATCATCATTCACTCAAAATCGAGGAAATTCACTTGAAAAAAGTGTTAAGTGTGTTGCAGGATAAAGGGTTAACTCTGAATAAGAATAAGTGTCAGTTCTACATGTCAAAATTAGAGTGTATGGGCCATGAGTTATCTGAGCAAGGCATCAGACCTTCAAAAGCAAAGGCAGAATCCGTGAAAAATGCACGCGATCCGAAAAATGCGATTGAGGTAAGAAGTTTTCTAGGTCTTGCCAATTATAATGCAATGTATATTCCAGATTTTGCAACAATATCAGCACCATTGCGTGAGTTGACCAAGAAAAATGCTAAATTCCGCTGGAACACTTCACATAAAGAAGCTTTCAAAAAGTTGAAAGATAAGTTATGCGATGCACTCGCCTTAGCATATTTTGATCTGAATGCACAGACAAAAGTCATTGTTGATGCAAGCCCTGTAGGTCTGGGAGCCGTTCTGTTGCAAGATCAAAATGAATCACGCGTTATAAGTTATAAGCAGGAGCTTAACTGACGTAGAACGTATTCTCAAACGGAGCGTGAAGCGCTAGCAGTAGTGTAGGGTCTCGAACATTTCAATGCATATCTCTACAGTATCGATTTTGACCTTTACACTGACCACAAGCAGTTAGAGCATATCTATTCAAAGAAATCAAAACCAAGTGCACGTATTGAACGATGGGTTTTGAGATTGCAACCATATTCTTTCAAAGTTAAGTCACATGATTTGAAAGCAGGGATCGTATATTACATAGTAATAATAATATACGATCCCTGTTGAAAGGTAAGGATTGCAGACTCTTTATCAAGGCTGCTGTCAAATAAGGGGAAAGGTCAACATTCATTAGATAAAGTAGACGAAATTAAGTTAATTGCTTCAGATTCCACCTCTTCCTCTATGTTAACTCAGGATAATGAATCCGAGTCAGCGAAAGTTAAAGATATTTGTTCAATCAAGGAATGCTTTGTATCAGTGAAATGGCATTTGCTTAAAAATAAAGCATACTTACCAATAAGACACGAGTTATGTGCAATTGGTCATTTACTGTTAAGAGGGACGAGTATTGTCATCCATACTAATTTGAGATTTGTGTTAGAGTTAGCACATTTAGGTCATCCTGGAATAGTTGTCATGAAACGTAATTTAAGGACAAAAGTATGGTGGCCAGGAATTATAAGGTTGCAGGAAATTTCTGTAAAACTTGGTATGGTTTTCAACTGGTATCAAACCCTTTAAGGCCTGAACCTATGGTTAGAACAGGGCTTCCAGCAGGTACCTGGCGAGATTTTGCTCTTGATTTACTAGGTCTACTTCCATCAGGAGATGACATTTTTGTTTTGATTGATTACTATTCAAGATTCTTTGAAACCAAAGTTGCAAAATCAATCACTTCAGAAAATATGGTTAAAATATTTCAAAAGTTCTTTGTAACATATGGGTTACCTTGTTTAGAAACATTAAACTTACCCATTGTTGACATTTCTTTACCGTGACCAGTAATATATCTTCTGACCAAATTCTGCTATTGCTTGCATCTTAACTCTTTACCGCACAATCCCGAGTTTTAATGACCCTAAGGAAAAAGCCTATTGAAAATAATGTGAGGAAAGGAGAAAATGCTGGTAAGCAACATTTTCTCCTTTTCCCACAGTGTTTTCTATCTTTCCAAAAGCAAATTTTAGCCTATGAGCCATATTTTATTTGTCATCTGCAAAAGCTTAGAGTTTGGACAAGTCTAAAATTTTGTCGTTTGGTAAAGAGTTAAAGTATATTCTTGCCAAAGACTGCAAAGATAAAAATCTGATTGATAACAGAAATCATCTCACATTAATTTTTTTACCAAGTATACGTCTTAGCTGTCTTGTGCAGATGTACACACTCGTCACAATCGGCCGATTCCGTACCTACATCTAACCTCGTCCGTATAAAGGAGGCTTCCATTTTGAACTACCAATCACATGATCTTAAGCATGGCGGCGCCCCTATAGATCGCTTAGCAACGACATGAACAACTACTGTGAAGTTATTCACTTCTATCCATCTGTCGATGAAAGCTCCTAGCGGAATTGATAAACCACGCTAAAAATTGAATGTACAAACTGTTTGCCGACTGAAATACTCTTAGAAAGATAACGATAGAATATTTACTCATGTGTTCTTTCTAAAGAGGAGCCTTACAATTTCAATAACGGTAAAGCGGTGTGCTTCCGGAGAGGTGCATATCAAGCTACGTGATACAGCCGAGGGATTTGATCACCGGATCACCCGAGGTATGCCGAATGCAGATGTACAGTGATTTAATCTTGTTAGATTTGTTCTATTCGAACCAGAGACTACGCTGTTAGAAAGAAACGAGTGACGAAACTACACGTGAATAACTAGTAAGGAGTATTTTTGTTTCGTTTCCTAAGTCAACTATATCTATACGACCAAATAGAAACAGTCTGCAAGGTATGCAAACAATTTTGATGAACCGACAGTGTATTAAAAAAGACAAACAACAGAGAAAATTTGAATTAGAAAAGAATAGGCGTTCTTCTCTAACCCACCCCCTTTTTTTATTCGTCCCCGGCTTGTTCATCCCAAAACCAGTTCGTCTCCGGGCTTTTTAGTCCCTTGGCTCGGTCGCCATGGTTCGTCGGATATTATTGCAGCATACTTTATTGACCGAATTTAAGTACTACATGAAATAGGAAATCACACAGCATCTAATAAGTGAGTGTGATTTATTTAATTCGTTAAATAGTTTGTGTTAAATATCACAGCGATAATTGTAGTTAAATGAACTCTTTTTGTCAACCTCTTTACTACGCAAGGCGTAGTAATTTCGTCTTGTTCCGCTGTGAAACTTCGTGCGGGGAAGCCCAGGCAGCATGCAGGAAAAAGATTCCCAGAATCAAGGAAAATTGGACGAGACTTACGATTACGGTTCCCAGGCACAAGGGGAAAGTGAAATATTACAATATGTAAGACGGATTGAGGATCGTCTTTCTCGATTAGAGTTACATTCGGGTGAGAACATTTCCGAAAGTAGTTCTCGACCCCGGCTTAATGAGGCATGTCGACCCAAATTTAGGAGCCATCCAATCCAGGCCTTGTCAGATCATGTAGGTCAGCCATATCAGGCCACACAACCTCCATTCAGTCCTGGTAATCAGACCACCGCTGAAGACCCCGTATTCCATGAAGTACAGGAGAAGTTCAACACAGTCCGTGAATCCGTGAGTAAAATCGCACTCCCCCCACATTTAAAACTACATGACTCTCGTACTGCAATTAAGAGAGAAGACCAGCAGGTCTTGAATGTTCTCTCAAGAAGTGGTAGATATACTGAAACTGTTCTAAAATTATTATCTGAAGCTAAAGAAGATCAGCCTCTGAATATTGAGCCCATATTCATAACATTATGTGCACACATTAAATACTTGCAAGAAGAATACGCAGCATTACTAGTGAAGGGCAAATTTGATGATTCAACAGCCCAACTTTTCAGATCTTTACAAAGAAGCAACTCTGGCTTTGATAATCATTCACTGAACAATGTACGCATAGCTGCTGAATTGTCTAGCATTGGTAATCGTTTTCAAAATTCATCAAGGAGAGGCTCCCGTCCCTTTACACGAGGCAGGCGCCCCTGGGGAGGACGTTTTGGACGTGACAGGAGACCTGATGATCTATTCTCCAATATACAAGGCTCCAGATTTCGTACTCCAGGAGGGAGGAATTATTCAGATAACACTGACTTTGAGCAATGAAGAATACATTACGTAGTAATCTATCTAAATGGATGGAAATTGGTGTTCCACAACAAGTAGTTGATTGGATTGCAAATGGTGTTAAGTTTCCTTTTACTGACAATTTAAAGCCATTGGTGTTTCATAATAAACATTTTTCTTCAAAAGAAGTTGATTTTTTGAATGTTGAATTACAGAATCTTTTGTCTGAAGGTTATATTGTCGAATGCAAGGACAGACCTAGATGCGTCTCGCCTATTAATTGTGTTCCAAAAAAGAACGGTAAACTGCGGCTCGTGATTGACTTACGTAGTGTTAACGAGAAATGTCAGCCGCCTAATTTCAAAAGTGAAGATATTAACACTGTTATTTCTTTGATAGAGCCAGAGGATTTCATTATAACGGCAGACTTTAAGAATGGATTTTTTCACGTTCCTGTACATTCTGAACATCAAGACGCACTTGGCTTTCAATTTAGGAACACTTACTATAAATGGACGGTTTTACCGTTTGGTCATTCATGCGGTCCTTATTTCTTTAACAAGGTGATACGACCAGTCATTGCCTTTTTGCGTGATAAAGGGCTCAAAATTGTGGTTTATGTAGATGATTTCATCATTCTAGGGAAAGAAGCAGTTATAGACTCGCATAGGCAACTATTTACTGACACATTGCATTCACTTGGTTGGACTCTCAACTCTGAAAAGTCACAGCTGGAGCCTAAACAAATTCAACGATATCTAGGATATATTATTGAGAACGCTGGCGAAAAAACCATCAGAATTTGTCGTGAGCGAATTCGTAAACTCAAGAGAGATATTAGAAAGGTTGTTAGTGGAGGCAACTGTACAGCTCGAGCGTCGGCCAGAATAGCAGGACAGTGCATTTCTATGAGCAAGTGTATTTTCCCAGCAAAGTTACTACTCCGGAATGTTTACAGATTACTATCTACAAAAAGGGAATGGAATGGCATTTTAATGCTTGACGATTATTCAAGAAATGATTTATGCTGGTGGTTCAATTCAGTTGATGACTGGAATTCCTATACTGTTGTGAACAAACACAAAGACTTCCAAATTATTACTGACGCGTCAGGCTCTGGTTGGGGAGCATGGATGGAAGACATGTGCCCAAGGTTTCTGGAACCAACGCGTAAGTCAACAGAGTTCAAATTACCGCGAAGCGTTGGCGGTTTTGATGGCAGTGTTATCCTTCAAAGACATTATTGCGGATCACAGTGTACAGATTTTATCAGACAACATCACAACAGTTGCGTTAATCAATGGTATGGGAGGCAACGTTACGGAACTAGACTCAATAGCTTGGAGTATTCACATAGAAGCAATGGACAGCAATATTCACATTTCAGCAAGTTATTTGTCCGGACAGAAAAATTGGAAGGTGGACATCTTTCACGCTTCAAGTCAACATACGAGTGGAAACTACACCCAGCCTTATTCAAAATATTGGACTCCATGTGGGGACCCCACAATATAGACAGATTTGCTTCAATAACTTCCACTCAACTGCCGAGTTACAATTCCAGGTTCTACGACCCAAAGACATCAGGAATCGATGCTCTCGCCCAGAAGGACTGGTCAACAGTGAACAACTATGTGAATGCTCCGTTTGCTCTCATACCCGAGGTGTTACGGATAGTAAGACAACAGAAGGCCTACGCAGCAATTATAGCACCAAAGTGGCCAGCACAGCCATGGTACAAACATCTGAAAGAGATGAGCATAGTGCCTCCTATAAGACTTCCGATTTCAAAACGAACAGTTTTAGCGATAGGACCAAGAAAGGCACCTCTCAAGAACCCAAAATGGGAAATTTTCGCCAGGAGAATCTGTGGTCTACAAGGTTAAGATGCATTGGATGGCCTTTGCGAGCAGCTAGGCAAACAGCTTTCAGTTTAGCAGATTCAACAAGAGCGTCATATAACACTTACATTCAAAGATACATTAACTTCTGTTTAAGCAAAGAATATTCTCATACGGATTACTCTACAGCTACACTTGCCGATTTTTTGTGTAGCGTTGCTGATAGCTCAGATAGACCAGAATCAGCATTGAAGATTACAATTTCAGCAGTAACTTATTTTTCCAGTTACTTGGGAAAAAACCGCCTGGTGTAGATCCTGACATCAGTCGTCTTGTCACAGCACTAGTGAAAACAGGTACTAAGGCTCCGATGAAAAGGAATAAACCAATGCCAATGAATGCATTTGCTGAATTCTTTAAATCTTTAGATTGTGACGATGTATTGCCTTTGAAAATGTTGAGACTGAAAGCTATTACTTTACTTGCTCTTATTACAATGACTAGACCTTCGGATTTGGCGCCTAAGCGGGTAATATTTACAACCCTACTTGTAATACACTCACAAATATTATTATGTCCTGTGATGATATTCAATTCGAGGAAGATAATTCTATGACAATAAGTTTCTGGGCTATTAAAAATGACTCAAGTAGACAAGGCTTTGAAGTTAACATTCCTTCCTCAAAGGAATATGAGTGTGACCCAGTACAGTGTTTGAAAACCTATATTTCTAGGACGGAACACTTAAGAACACAAAAGTATCGCCCATTATTCCTGTCTTTGAATAAACCACACCAGGCTCTAAGTGCAGACACAATAGCAAACGTATTGGAGGATGCAATCAAATTAGTGGGACTAGAGCAATCAGGATTTTCTGCTAGATCATTTCGTCCTACTGGTGCCACTAACGCCGTTTCTATAGGAATTCTACCAGAAACTGTCATGAAAATCGAAAGATGGAAGACTAAGGAAGTTTTCCTCAACCATTATGTATATGGTCGTGTGCCAGAGGATTATAATACACACCACATGTTTAATCATTGAATTGTTCATTGTATATACTATCATTAACATTTTAAGTTCATTTTGGAAAAGTTAGTTTCGGTGTAGGCATCACTACCAGTTATATAAAAGTTCTCTATAGTTCAGCATTTCAACAAAAAATAAACAGTGAATATTAACGTACATTTGTTAAAATTGTAGTTAAATGAACTATTTTTGTCAACCTCTTTACTACGCAAGGCGTAGTAATTTCGTCTTGTTCCGCTGTGAAACTTGAAATATGACAGTTGAGGAGTGTAAAGATTAACCTATTAGTGCTACTATTTGACTACTATACCTTTGAAAGTGATAAGTTACACCCTAATTAAGAGGAAGATGTGGACTGTGCCTGGGGTCCCTGACAGACATATAGAAACAGTGATACAGCATTTCAACAAAAAATAAACAGTGAGTATTAACGTAGATTTGTTAAAATGTTTTTGTATCACTGATATTTCTGAACTTGAATTAAGAACAAGAAATATCTTTGCAAAATAGAAGGCATAAGATTAACTTGATAACTGAGTATTGTGTGACGCTTAGAAAAATATTAAATCACCAAAAAATACAGGAAATCATACACTGTAATGTTAATTTGCCATGAACGACAGTCATTTTGACACCCGGTCATTTCGATACCCGTTCATTTTGACACTTTTTGGTCGTTTTGACCCGGGGTGAAATTTTTTTTAGCAAAATTTGGTCAGTTTGAAACCTGATTTTTTTTTCCCAAGATTATTTAAACTTTAGTTCATAGAATTAAATAACTTTAAATATTCACTTTGTGATTTTGTTTTGATTGTGTGTTCAAAATATGTATTTTTGTTCTATGTGAATATTCAAATAATGGGCATAATTAATCAGCAATGTCAATACTGATAGTGGGTGCATAAATGATCAATGTGTTGCTTTTATCACCTACTTTCTTAGACAATTAAAATTAGTTGTTTTTATCAATGTTCTGCTTTTGTAATGATCAGTTATTTTGCACCGACCGGTGCACCTATCCATGCTTTCCTTGAGTTTCTTTTAACAGTGCTCCGCACATTATTCTTTCCATGCATATGATTCACATATTTCCATGCATATGGTTACTAGCATTTTCTTCTTTTCCCACAACGTTTTCTACCCTATCAAAGACAAATTCCATCATTTCAGCCACATTTGAATTTTCATCTGCAAATGCTTTCAGTTTGGACAGGTCTACATTTTTGTCTTGTGGTAAAGAGTTAAACTTTATATCCTGTATCTGTTGTTCTTTATATTATGGATATGATAATGTTTATTAAAAAATAAAAACTGGCTTACTATAAGAACAAAGACTAGATATTTCCAAAATTAAAGACAAGAGTTGATTACATAGATCTGATCAGAATATTACCTGCTGTTTATACCTTCGCACATCTGACTGTCAATATTTGTAATAGGCAGTTTATCATTAACACCTTTGATTGGCAGGCATAGATACACTACAAATTGACAGTTAGCTAATAACCCAACATTGTATTAAAATGATAATCTTGCTCTCCTTTATCTTCTTAAATATATGAATTGTACAAGTTATTCATTCTATTGCAAACTCATGTGAAAAAAAAGATGTGATGTGAATTTCACCAATAAAAAACTATGTGCACTTTTTGGGTTGGGTCAATATCTATGAAGATTGACAAACCTGGTTTTTAGGGAACCTCAATATATCTATCTAAGCTAGGTTCAGTTCATTTGGGATGAACAAGCCCAAACAAATGGGCCCAGGTGGACATGCCCAGGGACAAAAAATTCTGTTCCCTATAATTCCAGCATCTGAGGTCTTAGACCTATCCTTGATTGAATGATGATATTTCAGCATTTTAACTTGTTAGCAGACTACAATATTTTAGACTAACCTAAATTCAAAGTATTTGCAGATGACACATAATGTGACATTAAATGTGGCTCAAATGAATGGATTTGTTTCTGAAAGGTTAGAAAACATTGTGAGAACAGGAGAAAATGCTGGTTACCAGCATTTTCTCCTTTTCCCACAATGTTTTCAAAAGTCTAATTTCCAAGGGGCATTAAAAGTCTGCATTGTATGGTAATGGGTTAACCTTTTAACAAATGACAAAATTTTGGTTGCTATCAAATTGAGAGCATTTACAGACAAATGAAAATAGCTCAAGAGTTGGTTTCAATCCCATCAAAGACAGATTTCATTATTTGAACTACATTTATTTTGTCGCCTGCAATTGCTTTCAATTTGGTCTTATCCAAAATTTTGTCGTTTAGTAAGGAGTTATATCATAAACATTTCATTATTGAAGTATTTTTAGATGTAAAACTTGCGATTCAAATGATTGAATTGCCCTTAAAAGGGTGTAAAACATGGTGGGAAAGGAGGAAATGCAAGCCAACTTCTTTTCCTGTAATGTTTTTATGAGCCTTGGAAAACTTCAGACTTATTTGATGAAGAGTAAGTCAGATAAATTTTTGTCAAATGCACTGATTTAGTAGGGGACCACAAATTTCTCAAGAATGTTTTGTTTAATTATGCTGCCATGATGACACTCAAATGTTGTCTTTTGTTTCAATGTAGTGAAAATTTATCAGCATTTATGTAATGATTCTCTGTTTTAACTCTTTACCGAACAACAAAATTTTAGACTGATCCAAATTGAAAGCATTTGCAGACGACAAAATAAGTGTGACTCAAAAATTGAAATTTGTTTTGGGAAGGATAGAAAACATTTTCCCACAATGCTTTCAAAAGTTTTTTCTCAGGGTTGTTAAAAGTCAGGATTGTGTGGTAAAGAGTTAAGACCTTTAAAAAGAAGATGTTCAATAAAATAGTGTCAAAAAAAGGAGAAAATGATAATTACCGGTATAACCACCATTTTGACTTTTTCCCACAACGTTGTTTTACTCTTTCAAAAACAACCCCATATTTGAGCAGCATTTGTTCTGCACAAATTCTTTCAATTAGAACAATTGTGACAAGAATAATTGTTGTCTGGTAGACAGTTTATTTAGTGTTGTATATCTCATTTATTTCATTTACGGTATTTACAGGTGACAACCGTGACATGGTGAACTAATTTCCAGATATGTTATTAAGAGGTCCTTACTTGCAGTAGTGGTACTCATGGGTGTATCCAGGGTAATGACACTGCCGAGCCCTAGTCTAAGCCTGATGAAACCCAGAAAACAGATGAACAAGTTAGCTGTTGCCATGATGTTACTGGTACACTGCTGAAAGTGATTCAAAACACCAGATGGAGATCAATCTATGACTGGTTAGCAGTGAACATTGGGCAGAGGTACATGTACAAACTTTGTTCTAAATAATGAAAGTTTTTTGATGCTCCTACCATTGTAAATGCCATTGTAAATGCAGGTGGTATATATAGTTTCCCTGCTGTCTGTACAGTAGGTATGTCGTGGACATCCAGTTTCCTTTTATGGTTTCTGTTTGTAATCTCCGAATACATTTTAAATGGGATTGATATTTTAAACACAGGTAAATGGTGACAAAATGAAGGTCATAGGTCAGGAACGGGAGTTGGATCTATGATCAAATCCACCACTTATTTATAATTCACTTAATGACAAAAGTTTAGCCATGTCCAATCTGAAAGCATTTGCAAACTACAATTTAACTGTTGCTCAAATAATGGGATTTTCCTTTGATAGAGTAGAAAACATGTTTGAAAAAGAGGAAGTGCTGGTCACTGGCATTCTCTTCTTTTCCTGCTGGAGAAATAAGCTAAGTAATTGCCATTTCTAAACTACTTTTGGAAAGATTGTCTCTGTGTAATGGTCAGCGTAGATACCAAGTCTGTGTGCAGTAAACATGTTGTCTGATCTTGCATCTGCACTGGCTGTTAAGGTAACTATAGTTATGAAACTATCTTTAGGCAGAATAGTCGATGTAGATCCTGGCTCAGTGTGCAATAAACATGCAGTGTGATCTTAGATATGCACTGGCTGCCTAGGCAAAATGTAGTTTTGAAAGGCACTAAAACGTTTTGAAGTAGAGTTGAAATCGGTGTGAATTTTAACATCTATTTTCAGGAAGAAAGTGTGATGCAGAGATGGGTATCAGACTGAATCGTTCAAGCTTGTACTAAGGAGTGAAGATTTGACCTGTTAATGCCTAAAAAAAAAAAAGACTTGTAATTTCAAGGCTGTTTTGACCCATGAGGAAATTTAGCAGATCTTCAAGCATTGTCTTGTCTTAACCCTTTACCAAACAACAAAATTTTAGACTAGTCCAAATTGAAAGCATTTGCAGACGATAAATTAGTTACGGCTCATATTGTGAGATTTGCTTGTAAAAGGACAGAAAATATTGTAAGAAGAGGAGAAAATGCTAGTTATCAGCATTTTCTCCTTTTCTCACAATGTTTTCTAAAGGCTTCATTATCAGGGTCGTTTAAAGTTGAAATTGTGTGGTAAACAGTGTGAAAGCACTCTACAGGAAAATGTATTTTGTTATTTATAAAGGTAGGAATTTACATCATTGTAAAAAACAATCAGATGTTGATTCCTTTTCTTCATCTGCAATCATTTTTACATTAAGCTATTGAAAAGGTTGTGACAAATTTGTAAGATATTTTCATTGAGATTTCTGTTCATTTGCCACAATATTTTCATGACTATTGTCAGTTTAGCTCTATATAAAATAACCAAATTTTAGGCTGGTCTGTCTTGAAGGCATTTTTAGATGACAAATATTGCTCAAATGATGGGACTTGTCTTTATTAGTTTTGGAAATATTGTTGGAAAAAGAGAAAATGCTGGTTATAAGCACATTCTCCTTTTACCACAATGTTTTTAAAAGCTTGTTTTCCTCCGGTTTGTTAAAACATGGGATCTTTTGATAAAAGGTTAAAAGATATATAGCTTTCATGTATCTTTTCTTTTAAACATTTAGAGCGACAAATAACAGCATTTTCTCCTTTTTCCACTATTTTTTCTACCCTTTAAAAGCGAGAAATTCAATTTTTGGGTCACATTTATTTTGTCGTCTGCAAATGCTTGTAATCTAGACAAGTCTCAAATTTTGTTGTTTGGTAAAGAGTTAAAAAAGAGACACTGCAATTTCTATATGTTGTTTTGCCCCAATATCTCACAAAATATTATTACAAGACCGTGTAGATAAAGAATAGTCTTGCCTCCTACAAGCTGATCTATAGCTACACTAAGATAAACTGATGAAAGGGAGGTCTGAATATTTTTTACCAGATTTTTTATTTGAAATATTTTAGATTGCTTCAACTAATTTTTACCTATTAACCATTAGGACACTTTTCACAACTTAAATTGTCTTTGTGGCCAGTGTGGATCAAGATGGTTCTGCACAAAACATGCAGTCAGATGTTTGATCTGCTGTCTGCGTTGTGGAGAAATTGTAGACAAAAACAACCTTGATATTGCATTTATAAACATTTTTAGCTCTATACTGTTGTGTGTTTGGTTCTTTTGGTGAGTAAAGGGATAACCCTTTACCACACAATCCTGAACTTTACAACCCTTTCTGAGTATGCTTATGAAAATATTCTGGGAAAAGGAGAAAATAGTAACCAGCATTTACTCCTTTTCCCACAATGTTTCTTAATCTGTCAAAGGCAAAACTTGATTTGAGCCAAATTTGTCATCTGCGAATGCCTTCAACTTGTGTAAGTCCAAAACTTTGTTATGAGTTAACTCCAAATTAAGAGCCTTTGCATACAACAAATTTAAGACAGCTCAAGTGGTGACATTTGTCTTTGATAGGATAAAAAACATTGTGGGAAAAGGAGAAAATGCTGGTTACCAGTCTTCTTCCTCAAATTCGTTAAAAGTTGGGATTGTGTGGTAAAGGGTTAAAGGTCTAATTGATCTATAGCCTTTAAGTTGAATGCATTGAAATGTTTGTAAATACATACTAATGTAACATTCCTTACCAATATTTTACTGTTGATGATGAAGGTTGTAAGCTTACTGTAAACACTGAAAAACAAGGAAACATTTTTTAGCTCACCTGAGCACAAAGTGCTCAAGGTAAGCTTTTGTGATCATGGTGAGCTTTTATGCTCAAGGTGAGCTTTTATGATCATGCTTTGTCTGGCATCCATCGTGATCTTTTACCTTATTTTCTCTATAGAGACCAAATTGTCAGTCCGATACCCTTGGAACTTGGTCAGAATGTTTGTCTTGATGATTCTTGGACGAGTTCAAAAATGGGTCATGTCAGGTCAAACACAAGGTCACTCGGTCAAATCTTAGAAGCTTGTGTATTCTCTAGAGGCCGCATCTTCAGTCCAATACTCATGAAACTTAGAATGTGCCAGCCCTGGTAGCTCACTGGTTAGTGTATCTGACTTGTGACCTGGTGGTTGCGAGTTCGATACCAGGTTGGAGCAAACTTTCTTTCTGGCGAGTTTTTGCCTCTCACCTCTGATGCATGTAAGAAAAGTAGTCAGTGGCTTGAAAAAGATACAACTGAAATGATGTTGAAAATGGAAATTGGAAGGGGAAAATGCTGGTCACCAGTATTTTCTCCTTTTCCCACAATGTTTTCTACTCAATTAAAGGTAAGATTCATCATTTGAGCCAACTTCGATTTTTCGTCTGCAAATGCTTTGAATTTGGACAAGTCAAAAATTAAGTTGTGTGGTAAAGAGTTAAAGAATTTTGTCAAAGATAATTACTACTTGAAGTTGGTTTGTTTTCTCTGTATGAGCAAGTATGTTGTTTGCAATATGATGGTAAATATGATGGGCAGTGTAAATCAAAGATCAGACTGCACAAATCAGACAGTCTGAACTTGATCAACCCTGCCCAGTACAGTGAGATTTTCCATTAACCCTTTTACCACACAATCTTGAGTTTTAATGACCCTAAGGAAGAAGCCTTTAGAAAACATTGTTGGAAAAGGAGAAAATGCTGGTAACCAGCATTTTCTCCTTTTCCCACAATATTTTCTAGTCGTTCAGTAACAAATTTCACCATTTGAGCCACATTAAATCTTTCAGTTTGGACCAGTCAAAAATTTTGTCGTTTGGTAAAGGGTTAAAAAGAAATAGGATGAAATTGCAGTATTTTGCTTTTTGCTATTGGCTGTAAATTTTGAAGTTTGTTTTTAGCAGTTTTAGGCATAATTTTGAAGATAGAGCTGTTTTAAAATTGATAAAAGAATGTTTTTTCCTATTCCTGTTTTTTCTTCATTACGCACTTGCTTATTGTGTAAAAAGAGAAAGAATTGATAATTAGCATTATCGTCTTTTCGCTCACTATTTTCTCAGACGTTCCTCTGGGTCATTAAAACATGTGTGTTTGATAAAGGGTTCAAGGTAAAGTAGCTGGTGCTTCCTATAAGCAAATATGCCTTTATGCACATTACAGTATTTTCCATGTTGTTTAACCCTTTACCAAATGACAAAATTTTAGACTTGTCCAAATTGAAAGCATTTGCAGACAACAAAATCAATGATTTAAAAATTGAAATTTGTTTCGGGAAGGTTAGAAAACATAGTGGGAAAAGGATAAAATGCTGGTTACCAGCATTTTATCATTTTCCCACAGTGTTTTCAAAAGACTTCTGTGAATGTATGGTAAAGAGTTAAAAAAGATGTTTACCTTTCCATAGAATATTTATCCTTTTTGCCATTGATACATGTTGTTGGTATGTCTTAACCCCTTACCTATAAACCCAACTTTGGTCTGTTTGGAGGAATAAGGCTTTTTAAAACGTTTTCCGAAAAGGAGAAAATAATGGTATTTTGCATTTTTCTCAATTTTACACCATGTATTCTAGCCTTTGGACAACAAATTCCATCATTTGAACCACATTTATTTGTCTCAGGAAAGGGAAAATTATGGTAACCAGCATTTTCTCTCTGTCCCACAATACTTTCTGGTGTGCCAAAGACCAATCTAATCATGTGAGCCACAACTAAACTGTCATCTGCAAATACCTTTAATTTAGATGATTCTTAAAATGTTGTCATTTGGTAACAAGTTGTGACAGTCTGTGTTGTGATGTGTTTATTCTATTGATTTTAACCCTCTATCAAACTTTCTTGGGTTTACCCTTTACCAAATGACAAAATTTTAGTCTTGTCCAAATTGGAAGCATTTGCAGACGACAAAATAAAAGCAACTCAAAAAACAAATATTGTTATGGATAGGGTAGAAAACATTGTAGGAGAGGGAGAAAATGCTGGTTACCAGCATTTTCTCCTTTTCTTAAAATGGTTTCAGAAGCTTTCTTTCTCAAGGTTGTTAAAAGTCGGGATTGTGTGGTAAAGGGTTAAAAATAAAAAAACTATAAAGATGTAGTGGACTTCTGAAAACATGGTTGGAAATGGTGGAAGTGCTTGTAGCCAGCATTTACTCCTTTTACACAGCGTTTTGTATCTATTGAAAGACAAATTCTGTCATTTGAGCCATATTTCATTTGTCCTCTGTAGATGCCTTGAAAAATTGGACAGTACTAAAATTTTGTTGTTTGGTAATAAGTTAACTCTTTACAATATGACAAAATTTTAGACTTGTCCAAATTGAGAGCTTTTGCAGACGACAAAACAAACTTGGCTCAAAAATTGAAATTTATATTTAAAAGGTTAGAAAACATTGTGGGAAGGGGAGAAAAAAAATGCTGGTTACCAGCATTTTCTCCTTTTTCAATTATTTTCAAGACTTCTTCCCGGGGGTTGTTAAAAGTCGTGATTTTGTGGTAACGGGTTAAAATGGTCTGTATTGTAATATGTTGGGCCCTGCCTGGGTCAGTAGTTAAGTGTAGGACTTATGACCTTAAGGCCCTGGGTTCAAGCCTCACTGGATCCACTGAGTTTTTTCGTGGGAGTGTCCTGAGGCAAGACACTTCAGAGCCCTAGCCTAATACTGGTTGAACCCAGGATATACATGAATATGTGAGCTGTTGCCGTGATATGACTGATAAATGTTAAAAGTGCCATAAAACACCATTGAATCAATCAATCTGTATTGTAATGAGTTTATCTTAATCTTAACCTTTTGTTAAGCCTTTCCCAAACAAACCCTGGTTTTCACGTGTCTGTAGTACAAGCCTTTTGAAAACACTGTGGGAAAAGGAGAAATTGCTCGTAATGAGCAATTTCTCCTTTTCCTACAGTGTTTTCTACCCTTTTGGAGAACTTTCTGTCATTTTCATCAAATATAAAATTGTCGTCTGCAAACTCTTTCAATTTGGACCAGTCTGAAATTTATCGTTTGGGAAAGGGTTAAACCAGTCTTTGTTTAAAAAGTCATGATTGAATAACCTCTTGAAAACATTGTGGAAAGTGGTGAAACTGCTGGTAGGCAGCATTACTCCTTTTCCTCCATGTTTTCTACCCTTTCATAGACAAATCACATAATTTCAGCCACGTGTGATTTGTCGTCTGCAATTACTTTTAATTTGAACAAGTCCAAAATTTCATTGTTTGGTAAAGATTTTTAAAATATTCTGTGGTAAGGTTATTGTCTTGATTTTATCTCTACCAAATGACAAAATTTTAGACCGGTCCAAATTGAAAGCATTTGCAGACGACAAAATAAATGTGATTGAAAAATTGAAATTTTTTTTGGAAAGGGTAGAAAACATTGTAGGAGAAGGAGAGAATGCTGGTTACAGTGTTTTCAAATGGCTTCTTTCATATGGCCATTAACCCTTTACCAGATGACAAAATTTTAGCCTTATCAAAATTGAAAGCATTTGCAATTTTAATGCGACTTCAATGGTGAAATTTTTCTTTGATAGTGTAGAAAACATTGTGAGAAAAGGAGAAAATGTTGGTTACCAGCATTTTCTCCTTCTCCGGCAATGTTTTCAAAAGGCTTCTTTCCCAGAGTCCTTAAAAGGTGGTATAGTGTGGTAGAGGGTTAAATGTCAGGATTGTGTGGCAAAGTGTTTACATTTTCTCAAACCAGCCTCTGCTTCTAAACAAAAATATGTACAAGGTTCTCAAAAACATTGTGGAAAATGGTCAGTGTGCTTGTAACCAGCATTTTCTCTTTTCCACATTGTTTTCTACCCCTTGCAAGGCAAATTCATTGGTGATAGCTACATTCATTTTGTCGTCTTTGAATTTCAACAAGTCCAAAATTTTGTTGCTTGTTGGAGAGATAATGAACTTGTTTCAGTTTTTTTTTATGCTTTTATTTAACTCTTTATCACACAATCACGGGTTTTAATGACCTCGAAGAAAAGGCCCTTTGAAAAAATTGTGGGAAAAGGAGAAACTACTGGTTACTAGCATTTTCTCCGTTTTCCGCAATGTTTTCTAACTTCCCCCAAAAAATTTCAAGTTTTGAGTCAAATTTATTTTGTCGTCTGCAAATGCTTTCAATTCGGACAAGTCTAAAAATTTTTTCGTTTGGTAAAGAGGTAAGACTTGTATTTGTGAAATGATCCTTTTCTAGATGACAAAACTTTAGTTTAACACTTTACCTCACAATACCAAATAACGCTTTTGAAAACATTGTTGGAAAGGGAGAATATGCTGGTTACCTGTCAAGGACAAATTTCATCATGTGAGCCACATTTAACCCTTTCCCAAACGACAAATTTTGGACTCGTCCAAACTGAAAGAGTTTGCAGACGACAATTTTAAATTTGATGAAAATGGCGGAAAGTTCTCAAATAGGGTAGAAAACACTGTGGGAAAAGGAGAAATTGCTCGCTACGAGCAATTTCTCCTTTTCCCACAGTGTTTTCAAAAGACTTGTACTGCAGACACGTGAAAACCAGGGCTTGTCTGGGAAAGAGTTAAGTTGTTGACTGCAAGTGCTTTCAATTTGGACAAGTCTGCTTTTTCATCATGTGGTAAAGAGTCAATATGTATTGAAGACATTTGTTGTTTACAAATTGAATATGGTTCACATAATGGTAATTGTGTCTGAAAGGATAGAAAGTATTGTAGGAAAGGGGAAAGATTTCGATAACCAGAATTCTCCGCTTTTCCCACAATGTTTTCCAAAGCCTTTTTTTTTTAAGATTGTTGAATATGATCTTTGGGTAGTATGGTTCTGTTGTATTTGTATCAATATTTCATTTTGAGTATTAAAACATTTTCTCTGTATATTTTTGTGTTCCTGCTTGAACTTTATCTCTGCACAGAAAAAAAACACAAGTTCTATGAGAAAAAACTGAAAAAAATATTCTTTTATTACACACCTCTGTATTAAAATACATAATTCCCAATACACAGAGTAGTAAAAGGTAATTTCCCTGGGTCCCACGATCGCCTAATCAAGTGTCTTTCTTGCCCGTTCTCTATCCAGCTGTTTGTTCTCTATCCAGGCGCCATGCTCTTTTTCTCCCCCTCTCTCTGCGTTTTTTTTGCGGCCTGGGCGCGTCTCGATCTCGGTTCATCGAGTCGATTCCCACTACCATTACAGCACTTTGGAGCCTATAAGAATAAGGTTGTAGTTCATATTTGAATACGTCTTGTAAAAACAGAAAAAAAATCTACCGGAAGTCTCGCTATCCAATCAAAACCTTCTACCAAACTGACCCCTGTTTTAACAACCGCAGACAGCTGAAAACATTGTGGAAAAAGGAGAAATTTCTTTTAACTAACATTTTCTTCACTATGAAAGAAAAATCCCATTTTTTGCGCCACACTTGATTGCCGTCTGCACAGACGGTTGTTTCAGACGATTCTTAATTCTGGTATTTAAACCTTTACCAAACAATCCCATATTTTCAAGATCCTGAGAAAGAAGCCTTTTGACAACCAGCATTTTCTCCTTTTCACACAATGTTTTTTATCCCTCCCAAAACAAATTTCACTTTTCGAGTCGCATCAATTTGTCGTCTGCAAATGTTTTCATTTTGGACGAGTCTAAAATATTGTCGTTTGGAAAAGAGTTAAAGCATTTTCTTCAACTGAAAATACGGAACTCAGCAACTCCACAATCAAACACGTATGCAGCAGGTACCTGTTAACATCCCTCTAAAATGGTGTAATGATACCAAACATGAATGCATGTGAAAAGACTGCAACAAAAGGAGCTGTTCAGCCTGGCTCCAGGCACCAATAATTTAACTCTTTACCAAACGATAAAATGTTGAGTTAAAGATATGATTTCTGTCTTTGATAGGGTAGAAAACTTTGTGGGAATAGGAGAAAATGCTGGTTACCACAATATTTTCAAAAGTCTCCCTGCTCAGGGTTGAAACTCGGGATTGTGTGGTAAAGATTTAACCAGCCCTTATCAAGGCCAATGTGGATCTTCAAAAACAATCTGTAAATCTTAAAGCTGTTGCCGTCTTTGACAAATTGCAAAACGTACAAAAAAAAAAAAATGGAATGAAAAAAAAAAAAGATCAGACAGGAATCCAGACTGCCATTATTCCGCTTTTAAAAGTACAAACACATCACGGCAACACTTCGCTTTTTCATAACATTCTTCATATTGCATAAAACTGCACTTGTATTTATAGCTTACAATGTAAGCGACAATGAATTGTCCACATGCGTGGAAAACAAAGACCAATATAGATAGTCATTATCTGGGAAGTATGAAATAATAAACAAACACGATTGAATAAATTACATGTAGCAATGCAGTGTACCAAAAGCTAGAGAGCCAACTAAACCCAATAAACTAAAATACGAGATTTTTAACCCTTTAACAAAGGACAAAATTTTAGGCATGTCCAAATTAAAAGCTTTTGCAGACGACAACATGATTTTGACACAAAAATAGAAGTTCGCCATTGAAAGGGTAGAAAGTATTGTGGGGGAGAAGAAAATGCTGGTCACCAGCATTTTCTCCTTTTCTCAGAATGTTTTCAAAAGGTACTATCATTTGGTTCGTTAAAACCCGGGATTGTGTGGTAAAGAGTTCAGACTATAACAAGACTATCTTTCAGTCCAATCTTGACCCATACTGTCTACGTATTTCCTGAACATCACCAGCACTAGGCCGTTACCACATCTTGCAAAAGGACACTCCCACGTAAAATCAGTGTGGCCGGAGTCTGGACCGACCCCCGAACCTCTGGATTGACCAACTCTTTCCCCGACGACAAAAACTTCTGACCTGTCCAAATTTGAAGTATATGCAGACGACAATTCCAATTTGTCCAACATAATAGTATCTGTCCATGGTACCCTTGAAAATACTGTGGGAAAAGCATTATATTTTCTGTTTTCACTACAATATTTTCCAAGGCTTTCTTTCTCGTGGCAGTTACGATGCTGGGTTTGTAACAATCAAATTCTTGAACGATTCCCGCTTTCAGGACCGTTCCAGTTGGAGTGTCCCTGGACAAAGCATGGCAAAACCATAGTCTAGTACTGGTGAAAAGTAAGATATACATTGGTAATCTGGTAACCAACATTTTCTTCTTTGTCCGCAATGTTTACCGTTGTTTTTTTGACAAATAAAAAAAAATCTATCGTCTGCAAACGCTTGAATCAATTTGGACAGGTCTAAAATTTTGTAGCCTGATAGAGTTTAGAATGATGTCTATGGTGATAAAGTTATCGGCTGCTTTCCAGTGTCTAAACGTACGTTTTAGGAGAAACGATTTCTGTCACAATGGCGATCATTTCATTGGGTATTGGACTGAATGGAGTCTTACGCCGCTTTTAAAATTGTACTAGTTGTATCATTGCGACAGTCCACATATTCATGTATTTCCTGGCTTTCATCATTACAAGGCTAGAAGTGTCTTGCCCAGGGACACCCCGAAGAAAAATCCAGTGCTTTCAGTGAGGCTCAAACCCGGGGTTTCCTGGCTATGAGCCTTGTGTGGGGATCTTTGTCGGAGTCATATAACGGAGACAGCCAACTTATTCCTGTGTTTCATTCCTTCGTCTTGCAAGTACTAGGACAATGTTTAAAAGTGTTTTGCCAAAGAGCATTCGCGCGAAACCCTAAAGTCCATCTTTTTGGAGATCAAACTCATGACCGGCAGACTATGATTCCTACACTTAAACTACTTGCCCATGCTGAAACCCTATGGGCCTGCCAGAAATCGAACTCCATTGTCTTACGTCACCGACTGAGCCATCGGGTTCGGCATTGAACCCTAATTAATGTCCAAGCCCTGTTGTCATCAACCGAGCTATCGGGCTCGGCATCGAACCCACAACCCCTAAATTTGAAGGCTTGGTGTCATCAACCGAGCTACCGGGCACGGCCGTCAAACTTGCAATTCCTAAATTTTCTAGGTCTACACGTAAATGGCCGACAGAGCCCATCACGACGACTATCATTTAACCTCGTTTGGGATGGTGAGGTGAAAACTAGTTAACTCTTTAACTTACAATCCCGACTTTCAACGACCCTATGGAAGAAGGCTATTGAAAACATTGTGGGAAAAGGAGAAAATGCAGGTAACCACCATTTTTTCCTTTACCCACAATGTTTTCTTTTCTACCCTTCCTAAAACAAATTTCAATTTTTCAGGCACATTTATTTTGTCGTCTGCAAATGCTTTCAATTTGGACCAGTCTGAAATTTTGTCGTTTGGTAAAGAGTTAAAATGACGACCATAGTGGGTATGATGACGATTACACACACAAACAAAAAGACATTTAAAAAGGAGAAGAGGAAAACCACAGCAAAAGATTCACCAACCTCGATGTATATTATTTTCCAGAATATATCTATTCATTAAATAATCCATCAAATTAAAAGGAAAAAAAAAACATTGTCTCGGAAACATTTTACACAATTGACTAACACACTAAACAGTGAATACAAAACATGTCCAAATTAAGCACGTGGAAAGTGCAAATTTGGTAGTTGTGGTGAAAAACGGAATGGGGGTGGGAACAGCACTGGCAATATATATCAAAGTACTGAAAGTACTGACAGACTTGCGTGTTTGAATTAAAGTGGCCATGGTAAAGATAAAACTTGGTTGGTCTATAAAAGATTGCAGAAAAATGGTCAAACTCGGTTATTAAGTCTTCACAAGTTCCACTAGTCCATTTCGGTTAGTAAGTCAAATTCAGTTCAGCGCGGTCTAATCCGGTTGTTAAGTCCGATCCAGTTCAAACCAGTGACTTTACCCAACACTGTTAGCCATTTACTTGACAAAATAGGACATACACAATTTCTGTTTGTTGATCTTTCATTGCATAAAAAAATAAAGAACACATCAATTTTACGATTTTGGCATTTGAATACTTTCTAGAGTTAACATTGCATAGGTCACCGACTTAATTTACAGATAAGTAAATATTTTGTATTCATCAATGATGTCATGTTCATTCTATCACTTTGTAAGAAGACATTGTTCAAATTGGAGTGGGGAGATTCTGTGGTTCATATCAACATTGTCATATTTAAGAGAAGAAAAGTATTAAGATTTCTGACTGAAAGAATTATTTTCTGTGAGAAAGTATTTGGCAGCTGTGGGATTTTTTGTCTATATTTAATCTCAGTCAATCCGGATGACAACAGACTAGCTTCGCTTGTCTAAAAATGAATATAAACTATGTAACTCTATACTAAAGCACAATTATTAGACTTCCAAAGTAAAACCATTTGCAGAAGACAAACTAACCTTTACAGCGCCTTTCTCTTCTATAATTGCTTTTGCAGCCAGTGTAGATCAAGCTCAGACTTCACAAAACATGGTGTCTGAACTTTGATCTACACTGTCAACTTTGCTGATTCAGTACAGAAAAAAGCAGCCACAAAAATGCAGTTATCTTGGTCTTATTGTAGAATAAAAATGTCCATTGGGTTTGTTTGGCACAAACAATGAGATTTTTTGAGGAAAGGGTAGAACACATTGTGAGACGAGAAAAAACTGGTTACCAGCATATTCTCCTTGTACCGCAATTTTCTCAAAAGCCATCGTTCTCAAGTTTGTAGAAACATTAGAATGTGTGGTTGATAACTGATAATAACAAACCTACAGGTCTCAAAACTATACAAGCTCACTTCATAAATGAAGCAGTATGAAGAAGTATGGGGAATGAAACATAAACCTGTCATAACAATAGATTTAAGTGCCTCCAGGCTGACACTCGGCAGGAACTGTTGGATGGTCATTCCTTGACCAACACATTTACTGACCTTGGGCACTTTATGTTTGTGGCTGTGCAGTGCGAGGGTAACTCCAAACCAAGTCGCTAGTGACACTAGTGACAGTTCCCATCCATAACCTTCCTGTCGCCACTTTATGCTCAAGAACAACTGACACAGTGGGTAATAACCCTACAGAGACAGGAGTAGTGTCAAAGAAAGGATCAATCTAAAGCAATGACCAACATATGCCTAGTGCACTTCACATATATACATGCACAATCATCTTTCCTCCACCATCCATTACTTTAAAAAATACCTAACCTCAACTTTGCACTCATTGGGTAAAATCTTAGATAAACCCTGTGCACACTCTAGAGACCACTTTCAATTGTCTTCGTTTCTGCTAACTAGAGAACACTAGCACATGATTTATATCTAAGTTGACCAGACACTGATATCTTCAATGGGAGATAAGAAACTGAAGTTGTCTACCACTGATGAAGTTTGCAAAACAATGTTTCAACACACTCTAGTAGTACACCCAGTTACCGTACCTATTAGGCCGACGGCTAGGGCGCCCACTGCGTGTGACTAGGCTACTACAGGTTCTGGCTTAGGCACAGCAGGAGGTAGAAGACCTCGTGATAACTTCCCTGACCAATGGAGAAAGAGTCCAAGATTAGCTCAGCTTCTTCTTCATCAACTACCTCAACACAATCCTCACCAGTGTGCAGGACTCCAAAGAGCTAACCTCTTCCCCCAACTCCTCAACAGTGTCCATCTCATATACGTAAAAGAGTCTAGACAGAGACACCCTCATCGCACACAGCATCCACCTAGGTATCTTCATCCGTATCAAAGGAGAACTCGACATGGTCTCCATCATGCTCAAAGAAGACAGACAGGGTGGCCGAGTCAGCCTCCACCACCGTCTTCTTTGCCCATGACAGAAGATCAGACGTATAACAAAGACCAGACAATAATAAAGCTATTTTTTAAGTACTGAAAGAGCACCTGCGGCCCAAAAATAAATTTCACAATTTCTTTATGTATTATAGAAAATACAGAAACTACGATTTGAAAATCGGATTTGCACCTGCATAACCCCGACTTCACCACCTCGAGAGATTACGCGTGACGTTGTAGCATGAACGTCGCTCATTACCGGGATTTTACTGAAATCTTTACATATAACTTGGACTTTAAAAAGGAGGAAAATGGACTCCAATGACGCCCCAGACTATTCTGAGAGCAGCTATGTTACTTTCTTGTTGCTTTCCCTTGGTTTTTACGAGGAAAATTCAGATTTACTAGAGACTAGAGAAGAAAATCACAAACGAATACCTGATACCAAATCAGTTCGAACCATACTATTCTCGAAGGAAGAAAACAATGCTCAGACGAAAACGATTCCGATGGTGAAGATATATTACTAAATAACGACATTTCTTCTATTGTGAAATATCGAATTCGATCCAGTTATTAATATCGGTTTTCATAAAGTACATGCCACTTTGTACTATCACTTTCGAAGAGACAAAAAAGAAATTACATAATTATCAATTCCTCAATAGCCTACAGAAAGACCCATACAAGTTTAAGACAAACCCTGTCTGCTGTCGGGCTGTATGTTTTCATATGTAGACTACGTTAATAAGTAACCAAAACGAAGCATCGAGATTGAAATAATTCATATCCTGCAAACTGCCTCGGTTTTACAGAACTAAAATAAAAAAAAAAAAAAAGAAAAAAAATGAGCACCAATATGTGGTTATCCATTATCCATAACATTGTATTTGAAAGCAAAAAGTGTTCAGACAAAAAAAAAAAAAAAAAAAAGAGGGCCATGATGGCCCTGGACGCTCACCTGAGTCAATAGGCGAAATTCACTCAACGTGCATAATTCAATTTCTGACCAATTGTCAGGTCAATTGAGCTTAAAATGTGGCCTCTACAGCGTCCACAAGGAATTTCCGTAAGTTGACCTAGTGACCTAATTTATCACCCCACGTGACCCAATTTAGAACTCATCAAAAAATTTATCAAGACAAACATTCTGAACAGTTTTCAAGTTAATTGAGCAATAAATGTGGCCTCTAGAGTGCCCACAAAGTGTTTCTTAAATTTGACCAAGTAACCTAGTTTATGACCCCAGCTGACCCAATTTCAAACTCACCCAATATTTCATCAAGACAAACATTCTGACCAACTTTCAAGTCAATTGAGCAAGAAATGTGACCTCTAGAGTGCCCTAAAGGTATTTCTTTAATTAGACCTAGTGACCTAGATTATGAGCCCAGGTGACCCAAATCCAAACTCATCTAAGATTTCATCAAGACAAACATTTTGACCAATTTTCAAATCAATTGAACAATAAATGTGGCCTCTAGAGTGCACACAAGGTATTTCTTTAATTTGACCTAGTGACCTAATTTAAGACCCCACATGACCCAAATTCGGACTCATGTGAGATTTTATCAAGACAAACATTCTGACCAATTTTCAAGTCAATTGAGCCAAAAATGTGGCCTCTAGAGTGCCCACAAGGTATTACTTTAATTTGAACTAGTGACCTAGTTTATAATCCCAGGTGACCCAAATCCACACTCATCTAAGATTTTATCAAGACAAACATTCTGACCAAATTTCAGGTCATTTGAGCAATGAATGTGGCCTCTAGAGTGCCCACAAGGTATTTCTTTAATTTGACCTAGTGACCTAGTTTATGACCCAAGGTGACCCAATTTCAAACTGACTGAACATGTTGTGCTCAGGTGGGCTGACAAACTTAGAACAGGTTCACTACATACCAAATAACAAAGCTCCTGTTTCAGAGAAGAAGAATTTTAAAGTTTTCCTTCTTTGTTCCTATGTTCGAAATTTGTGATCCCCCGTGCGGGGCCAGTTTTGACCCCAGGGGCATCGTATGAACAAAGTAGGTAGAGGTCCGCTAGGACATGCTACCAAATATCAAAGCTCTACGCCTTCCAGTTTCAGAGAAGAAGAATTTTAAAGTTTTCCTTCTTTGTTCCTATGTTCGACACTTGTGACCCCCGGTGCAGGGCCAGTTTTGACCCCAGGGGCATCATATGAACCAACTTGGTAGAGGTCCACCAGGAGATGCTAGATGCCAAATATCAAAGCTCCACGCCGACCAGAAGACAAATTTTAAAGTTTTCCGTCTTTGTTCCTATGTTCGAACTTCTGACCCCCGGGGCGGGGTCAGTTTTGAGCCCAGGGGCATCATATGAACAAACTTGGTAGAGGTCCATTAGGAGATGCTACATACCAAATTTCAAAGCTCTACGCCTTCTAGAATCAGAGAAGAAGATTTTCAAAGATTTTCCTATTTTTTGCCTTTCTGTTGCCATGGCAACCAGAGTTTTGGGTGGAATTCAATCTCTTGAACAACTTTGGTAGAGCTTTACCCAAGGAACATCCCTGCCAAGTTTCATCAAGATTGGCCCAGCGGTTTAGGAGGAGAATATCATGTCGATGCAGGACATCTTCGTAGCTCAAGCCTGGCAACAGGGAAGCCATATTCGTTGGGATGAAAAAAAAAAGAAAACCTATGGAAATAAATGAAAGTAGATAAGTAGAGAGCCTGAAAATTTTCACACATTCTTAATAATTTGAATTTGAAATTTGTACTTATATATGTCTCAGAATTAGGGATAGTGAATGAAAGAAAAAAAAAAAAAAAAGAATTGAGGAAAAATGGGGTTAAAAAAAAAAGGAGTAGTTGCTCAGATTTGACCCTTGCTATTCAAAAACCAACATTGAACAAATTTCCCCCAGACTGCACTGAGGAAAAATTACTCCCTGTTTTATTTTCATTTCTCATTCATTTTTCAGTAAAGATTTATTTACTTTCTCCCACATCTTTCCTGTCAAATGGTATCATCAGCAAAATCTCAAAGTATTTTTTTGCTATTCCCAAATACTTTATGTAGAGAAAAGGGCCCTTAAAAGTTTGTTTTGCTTGTTTTATGCAACTGCTACCAGGTCCTCTTGAAAAGCTTACTCTCTCTCTCTCTTTCTCTCTCTCTCCCTCTCTCTCTCTCTCTCTCTCTCTCGCTGGTTTATTCAGTTAGGCTATGATTCTTCATGACTTTTTCATAGATAATTAGTGGTCTCAACATATCCAAGGCTTCAATGTGAGATAGGGAAGCTGATCTGAAAAATGTGTAGGACATTTATATCGAAACGGGTCATTAAGGTGGGTGGGGTCGGTTCAGAATCCGACCTTCTGTCACCCGTTTTATCCAAAGAATCGCCCAATGTCCATATATTTTGGCATACATCCATTTTGGATGCCTGCAAATCTGCAAAGGATTACATGTAAGCCTTCAAAGTTCACTTGGAAAATCAGAGTAAAACGAATTTCTGAATCGTAGTAGACCATGGTGCGTAATAAGGTCACAAAAACAAAATAGTCCATAAACAAACTACACAGCCACGCTCAGTTTTTCAAGATATGATCAAACAAACATCAAAAACGCCTTTTAAACCTGTCCTTTCATATTTTCTGATAAAACAGGGTAACAAATGTGCTTGATATCAAATTTTCAAATGGAACTACTTTTGACTTCTGTCCGAATGTTTTGAAACAAAGGGAGGGAACTACATCCACACATATATATATAAGGGGGTTAATTTTCTGGGTTGAATTCATCTGCTTCGCTGGCTCAATGGGCTACACAAAAGGTCCCAATATCTTTTTGGTTTTGGTCATTGGTGGACAAGTGTCAAATCTGAGCAACTACTCCTTTTTTTTTAACCCCATTTTTCCTCAATTTTTTTTTTTTTTTTTTTTCATTCACTATCCCTAATTCTGAGACATTTATAAGTACAAATTTCAAATTCAAATTATTAAGAATGTGTGAAAATTTTCAGGCTCCCTACTTATCTACTTTCATTTATTTCCATAGGTTTTCTTTTTTTTCATCCCAACGCATATGGCTTCCCTGTTGCCAGGCTTGAGCTACGAAGATGTCCCGCATCGACATGATATTGCTTGCGACCGTGATGACATGTTTCAACTACTCCAAATTGGAAAGAATGATAATATGACCAGGCTCCAAAATCAATTGTGATGACAACCCAAAGATATAGGGAAATTTGGCATATTCGATAAAACATAAATCTGAGTTTGCGTTAACTTTGGCATATTGATCAGCCTGTTCATGCACACTTTAATAGTGACACCAATTTTGTCATACTAATTTGCAGACAATTCCATTAGAAGAGGATGTATTTTAGTATGTTTTTATTCCCAAAAAGAAATGAAGAAAAGAACAAAAACAGCATTATTTGTGCCTTTAGCCAAGTTCATGTTTTCGCATTGACGTGAGTGCCATATATCAATATGTCATCATCGAAACCGATTTCAGATTCTTCTCTGGGTCTAACTGTTGCGTGCATTCTGACGGTTCAGCCATGTCATCACGGGCAAAGGAGATGTACATAAATTTGTGACATTTTGCCAGCTTGAGCCTTGCAGCTGTAGATCTATGCCTTACAAGGTACATTGTGGTGGACCTTTTTTGTCTTTCCACATTACCCTGCCACATTGTTTGTTAAGTCCTGTAAACCTATTAGGCTATTCAAAAAGCAACATTGAACAAATTTCCCCCAGACTGCACTGAGGAAAAATTACTCCCTGTTTTATTTTCATTTCTCATTCATTTTTCAGTAAAGATTTATTTACTTTCTCCCACATCTTTCCTGTCAAATGGTATCATCAGCAAAATCTCAAAGTATTTTTTTGCTATTCCCAAATACTTTATGTAGAGAAAAGGGCCCTTAAAAGTTTGTTTTGCTTGTTTTATGCAACTGCTACCAGGTCCTCTTGAAAAGCTTACTCTCTCTCTCTCTCTCTCTTTCTCTCTCTCTCCCTCTCTCTCTCTCTCTCTCTTGCTGGTTTATTCAGTTAGGCTATGATTCTTCATGACTTTTTCATAGATAATTAGTGGTCTCAACATATCCAAGGCTTCAATGTGAGATAGGGAAGCTGATCTGAAAAATGTGTAGGACATTTATATCGAAACGGGTCATTCAGGTGGGTGGGGTCGGTTCAGAACCCGACCTTCTGTCACCCGTTTTATCCAAAGAATCGCCCAATGTCCATATATTTTGGCATACATCCATTTTGGATGCCTGCAAATCTGCAAAGGATTACATGTAAGCCTTCAAAGTTCACTTGGAAAATCAGAGTAAAACGAATTTCTGAATCGTAGTAGACCATGGTGCGTAATAAGGTCACAAAAACAAAATAGTCCATAAACAAACTACACAGCCACGCTCAGTTTTTCAAGATATGATCAAACAAACATCAAAAACGCCTTTTAAACCTGTCCTTTCATATTTTCTGATAAAACAGGGTAACAAATGTGCTTGATATCAAATTTTCAAATGGAACTACTTTTGACTTCTGTCCGAATGTTTTGAAACAAAGGGAGGGAACTACATCCACACATATATATATAAGGGGGTTAATTTTCTGGGTTGAATTCATCTGCTTCGCTGGCTCAATGGGCTACACAAAAGGTCCCAATATCTTTTTGGTTTTGGTCATTGGTGGACAAGGGTCAAATCTGAGCAACTACTCCTTTTTTTTAACCCCATTTTTCCTCAATTCTTTTTTTTTTTTTTTTTTTTCTTTCATTCACTATCCCTAATTCTGAGACATTTATAAGTACAAATTTCAAATTCAAATTATTAAGAATGTGTGAAAATTTTCAGGCTCTCTACTTATCTACTTTCATTTATTTCCATAGGTTTTCCTTTTTTTTTTCATCCCAACGCATATGGCTTCCCTGTTGCCAGGCTTGAGCTACGAAGATGTCCCGCATCGACATGATATTGCTTGCGACCGTGATGACATGTTTCAACTTCTCCAAATTGGAAAGAATGATAATATGACCGGGCTTCAAAATCAATTGTGATGACAACCCAAAGATATAGGGAAATTTGACACATTCGATAAAACATAAATCTGAGTTTGCGTTAACTTTGGCATATTGATCAGCCTGTTCATGCACACTTTAATAGTGACACCAATTTTGTCATACTAATTTGCAGACAATTCCACTAGAAGAGGATGTATTTTCGTATGTTTTTATTCCCAAAAAGAAATCAAGAAAAGAACAAAAACAGCATTATTTGTGCCTTTAGCCAAGTTCATGTTTTCGCATTGACGTGAGTGCCATATATCAATATGTCATCATCGAAACCGATTTCAGATTCTTCTCTGGGTCTAACTGTTGCGTGCATTCTGACGGTTCAGCCATGTCATCACGGGCACAGGAGATGTACATAAATTTGTGACATTTTGCCAGCTTGAGCCTTGCAGCTGTAGATCTATGCCTTACAAAGTACATTGTGGTGGACCCTTTTTGTCTTTCCACATTACCCTGCCACATTGTTTGTTAAGTCCTGTAAACCTATTAGGCTATTCAAAAAGCAACATTGAACAAATTTCCCCCAGACTACACTTAGGAAAAATTACTCCCTGTTTTATTTTCATTTCTCATTCATTTTTCAGTACAGATTTATTTACTTTCTCCCACATCTTTCCTGTCAAATGGTATCATCAGCAAAATCTCAAAGTAATTTTTTGCTATTCCCAAATACTTTATGTAGAGAAAAGGGCCCTTAAAAGTTTGTTTTGCTTGTTTTATGCAACTGCTACCAGGTCCTCTTGAAAAGCTTACTCTCTCTCTCTCTCTCTCTTTCTCTCTCTCTCCCTCTCTCTCTCTCTCTCTCTCTTGCTGGTTTATTCAGTTAGGCTATGATTCTTCATGACTTTTTCATAGATAATTAGCGGTCTCAACATATCCAAGGCTTCAATGTGAGATAGGGAAGCTGATCTGAAAAATGTGTAGGACATTTATATCGAAACGGGTCATTCAGGTGGGTGGGGTCGGTTCAGAACCCGACCTTCTGTCACCCGTTTTATCCAAAGAATCGCCCAATGTCCATATATTTTGGCATACATCCATTTTGGATGCCTGCAAATCTGCAAAGGATTACATGTAAGCCTTCAAAGTTCACTTGGAAAATCAGAGTAAAACGAATTTCTGAATCGTAGTAGACCATGGTGCGTAATAAGGTCACAAAAACAAAATACTCCATAAACGAACTACACAGCCACGCTCAGTTTTTCAAGATATGATCAAACAAACATCAAAAACGCCTTTTAAACCTGTCCTTTCATATTTTCTGATAAAACAGGGTAACAAATGTGCTTGATATCAAATTTTCAAATGGAACTACTTTTGACTTCTGTCCGAATGTTTTGAAACAAAGGGAGGGAACTACATCCACACATATATATAAGGGGGTTAATTTTCTGGGTTGAATTCATCTGCTTCGCTGGCTCAATGGGCTACACAAAAGGTCCCAATATCTTTTTGGTTTTACTCATTGGTGGACAAGGGTCAAATCTGAGCAACTACTCCTTTTTTTTTAACCCCATTTTTCCTCAATTCTTTTTTTTTTTTTTTTTTTTTTCTTTCATTCACTATCCCTAATTCTGAGACATTTATAAGTACAAATTTCAAATTCAAATTATTAAGAATGTGTGAAAATTTTCAGGCTCTCTACTTATGTACTTTCATTTATTTCCATAGGTTTTCCTTTTTTTTTTTTTTTTTCATCCCAACGCATATGGCTTCCCTGTTGCCAGGCTTGAGCTACGAAGATGTCCCGCATCGACATGATATTGCTTGCGACCGTGATGACATGTTTCAACTACTCCAAATTGGAAAGAATGATAATATGACCAGGCTCCAAAATCAATTGTGATGACAACCCAAAGATATAGGGAAATTTGGCACATTCGATAAAACATAAATCTGAGTTTGCGTTAACTTTGGCATATTGATCAGCCTGTTCATGCACACTTTAATAGTGAGACCAATTTTGTCATACTAATTTGCAGACAATTCCATTAGAAGAGGATGTATTTTAGTATGTTTTTATTCCCAAAAAGAAATCAAGAAAAGAACAAAAACAGCATTATTTGTGCCTTTAGCCAAGTTCATGTTTTCGCATTGACGTGAGTGCAATATATCAATATGTCATCATCGAAACCGATTTCAGATTCTTCTCTGGGTCTAACTGTTGCGTGCATTCTGACGGTTCAGCCATGTCATCACGGGCACAGGAGATGTACATAAATTTGTGACATTTTGCCAGCTTGAGCCTTGCAGCTGTAGATCTATGCCTTACAAAGTACATTGTGGTGGACCCTTTTTGTCTTTCCACATTACCCTGCCACATTGTTTGTTAAGTCCTGTAAACCTATTAGGCTATTCAAAAAGCAACATCGAACAAATTTCCCCCAAACTGCACTGAGGAAAAATTACTCCCTGTTTTATTTTCATTTCTCATTCATTTTTCAGTAAAGATTTATTTACTTTCTCCCACATCTTTCCTGTCAAATGGTATCATCAGCAAAATCTCAAAGTATTTTTTTGCTATTCCCAAATACTTTATGTAGAGAAAAGGGCCCTTAAAAGTTTGTTTTGCTTGTTTTATGCAACTGCTACCAGGTCCTCTTGAAAAGCTTACTCTCTCTGTCTCTCTTTCTCTCTCTCTCTCTCTCTTGCTGGTTTATTCAGTTAGGCTATGATTCTTCATGACTTTTTCATAGATAATTAGTGGTCTCAACATATCCAAGGCTTCAATGTGAGATAGGGAAGCTGATCTGAAAAATGTGTAGGACATTTATATCGAAACGGGTCATTCAGGTGGGTGGGGTCGGTTCAGAACCCGACCTTCTGTCACCCGTTTTATCCAAAGAATCGCCCAATGTCCATATATTTTGGCATACATCCATTTTGGATGCCTGCAAATCTGCAAAGGATTACATGTAAGCCTTCAAAGTTCACTTGGAAAATCAGAGTAAAACGAATTTCTGAATCGTAGTAGACCATGGTGCGTAATAAGGTCACACAAACAAAATAGTCCATAAACAAACTACACAGCCACGCTCAGTTTTTCAAGATATGATCAAACAAACATCAAAAATGCCTTTTAAACCTGTCCTTTCATATTTTCTGATAAAACAGGGTAACAAATGTGCTTGATATCAAATTTTCAAATGGAACTACTTTTGACTTCTGTCCGAATGTTTTGAAACAAAGGGAGGGAACTACATCCACACATATATATAAGGGGGTTAATTTTCTGGGTTGAATTCATCTGCTTCGCTGGCTCAATGGGCTACACAAAAGGTCCCAATATCTTTTTGGTTTTGCTCATTGGTGGACAAGGGTCAAATCTGAGCAACTACTCCTTTTTTTTTAACCCCATTTTTCCTCAATTTTTTTTTTTTTTTTTTTTTTTTTTTTTTTTTCATTCACTATCCCTAATTCTGAGACATTTATAAGTACAAATTTCAAATTCAAATTATTAAGAATGTGTGAAAATTTTCAGGCTCTCTACTTATCTACTTTCATTTATTTCCATAGGTTTTCTTTTTTTTTTTTTTTTTTCATCCTAACGAATATGGCTTCCCTGTTGTCAGGCTTGAGCTACGAAGATGTCCCGCATCGACATGATATTGCTTGCGACCGTGATGACATGTTTCAACTACTCCAAATTGGAAAGAATGATAATATGACCAGGCTCCAAAATCAATTGTGATGACAACCCAAAGATATAGGGAAATTTGGCACATTCGATAAAACATAAATCTGAGTTTGCGTTAACTCTGGCATATTGATCAGCCTGTTCATGCACACTTTAATAGTGAGACCAATTTTGTCATACTAATTTGCAGACAATTCCATTAGAAGAGGATGTATTTTAGTATGTTTTTATTCCCAAAAAGAAATCAAGAAAAGAACAAAAACAGCATTATTTGTGCCTTTAGCCAAGTTCATGTTTTCGCATTGACGTGAGTGCCATATATCAATATGTCATCATCGAAACCAATTTCAGATTCTTCTCTGGGTCTAACTGTTGCGTGCATTCTGACGGTTCAGCCATGTCATCACAGGCACAGGAGATGTACATAAATTTGTGACATTTTGCCAGCTTGAGCCTTGCAGCTGTAGATCTATGCCTTACAAAGTACATTGTGGTGGACCCTTTTTGTCTTTCCACATTACCCTGCCACATTGTTTGTTAAGTCCTGTAAACCTATTAGGCTATTCAAAAAGCAACATTGAACAAATTTCCCCCAGACTGCACTGAGGAAAAATTACTCCCTGTTTTATTTTCATTTCTCATTTATTTTTCAGTAAAGATTTATTTACTTTCTCCCACATCTTTCCTGTCAAATGGTATCATCAGCAAAATCTCAAAGTATTTTTTTGCTATTCCCAAATACTTTATGTAGAGAAAAGGGCCCCTAAAAGTTTGTTTTGCTTGTTTTATGCAACTGCTATCAGGTCCTCTTGAAAAGCTTACTCTCTCTCTCTCTCTCTCTCTTTCTCTCTCTCTCCCTCTCTCTCTCTCTCTCTCTTGCTGGTTTATTCAGTTAGGCTATGATTCTTCATGACTTTTTCATAGATAATTAGTGGTCTCAACATATCCAAGGCTTCAATGTGAGATAGGGAAGCTGATCTGAAAAATATATAGGATATTTATATCGAAACGGGTCATTAAGGTGGGTGGTGTCGGTTCAGAACCCGACCTTCTGTCACCCGTTTTATCCAAAGAATCGCCCAATGTCCATATATTTTGGCATACATCCATTTTGGATGCCTGCAAATCTGCAAAGGATTACATGTAAGCCTTCAAAGTTCACTTGGAAAATCAGAGTAAAACGAATTTCTGAATCGTAGTAGACCATGGTGCGTAATAAGGTCACAAAAACAAAATAGTCCATAAACAAACTACACAGCCACGCTCAGTTTTTCAAGATATGATCAAACAAACATCAAAAACGCCTTTTAAACCTGTCCTTTCATATTTTCTGATAAAACAGGGTAACAAATGTGCTTGATATCAAATTTTCAAATGGAACTACTTTTGACTTCTGTCCGAATGTTTTGAAACAAAGGGAGGGAACTACATCCACACATATATATAAGGGGGTTAATTTTCTGGGTTGAATTCATCTGCTTCGTTGGCTCAATGGGCTACACAAAAGGTCCCAATATCTTTTTGGTTTTGCTCATTGGTGGACAAGGGTCAAATCTGAGCAACTACTCCTTTTCTTTAACCCCATTTTTCCTCAATTTTTTTTTTTTTTTTTTTTTTTTTTCTTTCATTCACTATCCCTAATTCTGAGACATTTATAAGAACAAATTTCAAATTCAAATTATTAAGAATGTGTCAAAATTTTCAGGCTCTCTACTTATCTACTTTCATTTATTTCCATAGGTTTTCTTTTTTATTTTTTTTCATCCCAACGCATATGGCTTCCCTGTTGCCAGGCTTGAGCTACGAAGATGTCCCGCATCGACATGATATTGCTTGCGACCGTGATGACATGTTTCAACTACTCCAAATTGGAAAGAATGATAATATGACCAGGCTCCAAAATCAATTGTGATGACAACCCAAAGATATAGGGAAATTTGGCACATTCGATAAAACATAAATCTGAGTTTGGGTTAACTTTGGCATATTGATCAGCCTGTTCATGCACACTTTAATAGTGAGACCAATTTTGTCATACTAATTTGCAGACAATTCCATTAGAAGAGGATGTATTTTAGTATGTTTTTATTCCCAAAAAGAAATCAAGAAAAGAACAAAAACAGCATTATTTGTGCCTTTAGCCAAGTTCATGTTTTCGCATTGACGTGAGTGCCATATATCAATATGTCATCATCGAAACCGATTTCAGATTCTTCTCTGGGTCTAACTGTTGCGTGCATTCTGACGGTTCAGCCATGTCATCACGGGCACAGGAGATGTACATAAATTTGTGACATTTTGCCAGCTTGAGCCTTGCAGCTGTAGATCTATGCCTTACAAAGTACATTGTGGTGGACCCTTTTTGTCTTTCCACATTACCCTGCCACATTGTTTGTTAAGTCCTGTAAACCTATTAGGCTATTCAAAAAGCAACATTGAACAAATTTCCCCCAAACTGCACTGAGGAAAAATTACTCCCTGTTTTATTTTCATTTCTCATTTATTTTTCAGTAAAGATTTATTTACTTTCTCCCACATCTTTCCTGTCAAATGGTATCATCAGCAAAATCTCAAAGTATTTTTTTGCTATTCCCAAATACTTTATGTACAGAAAAGGGCCCCTAAAAGTTTGTTTTGCTTGTTTTATGCAACTGCTATCAGGTCCTCTTGAAAAGCTTACTCTCTCTCTCTCTCTTTCTCTCTCTCTCCCTCTCTCTCTCTCTCTCTCTTGCTGGTTTATTCAGTTAGGCTATGATTCTTCATGACTTTTTCATAGATAATTAGTGGTCTCAACATATCCAAGGCTTCAATGTGAGATAGGGAAGCTGATCTGAAAAATGTATAGGATATTTATATCGAAACGGGTCATTCAGGTGGGTGGGGTCGGTTCAGAACCCGACCTTCTGTCACCCGTTTTATCCAAAGAATCGCCCAATGTCCATATATTTTGGCATACATCCATTTTGGATGCCTGCAAATCTGCAAAGGATTACATGTAAGCCTTCAAAGTTCACTTGGAAAATCAGAGTAAAACGAATTTCTGAATCGTAGTAGACCATGGTGCGTAATAAGGTCACAAAAACAAAATACTCCATAAACGAACTACACAGCCACGCTCAGTTTTTCAAGATATGATCAAACAAACATCAAAAACGCCTTTTAAACCTGTCCTTTCATATTTTCTGATAAAACAGGGTAACAAATGTGCTTGATATCAAATTTTCAAATGGAACTACTTTTGACTTCTGTCCGAATGTTTTGAAACAAAGGGAGGGAACTACATCCACACATATATATATAAGGGGGTTAATTTTCTGGGTTGAATTCATCTGCTTCGTTGGCTCAATGGGCTACACAAAAGGTCCCAATATCTTTTTGGTTTTGGTCATTGGTGGACAAGGGTCAAATCTGAGCAACTACTCCTTTTCTTTAACCCCATTTTTCCTCAATTTTTTTTTTTTTTTTTTTCTTTCATTCACTATCCCTAATTCTGAGACATTTATAAGTACAAATTTCAAATTCAAATTATTAAGAATGTGTCAAAATTTTCAGGCTCTCTACTTATCTACTTTCATTTATTTCCATAGGTTTTCTTTTTTATTTTTTTTCATCCCAACGCATATGGCTTCCCTGTTGCCAGGCTTGAGCTACGAAGATGTCCCGCATCGACATGATATTGCTTGCGACCGTGATGACATGTTTCAACTACTCCAAATTGGAAAGAATGATAATATGACCAGGCTCCAAAATCAATTGTGATGACAACCCAAAGATATAGGGAAATTTGGCACATTCGATAAAACATAAATCTGAGTTTGCGTTAACTTTGGCATATTGATCAGCCTGTTCATGCACACTTTAATAGTAAGACCAATTTTGTCATACTAATTTGCAGACAATTCCATTAGAAGAGGATGTATTTTAGTATGTTTTTATTCCCAAAAAGAAATCAAGAAAAGAACAAAAACAGCATTATTTGTGCCTTTAGCCAAGTTCATGTTTTCGCATTGACGTGAGTGCCATATATCAATATGTCATCATCGAAACCGATTTCAGATTCTTCTCTGGGTCTAACTGTTGCGTGCATTCTGACGGTTCAGCCATGTCATCACGGGCACAGGAGATGTACATAAATTTGTGACATTTTGCCAGCTTGAGCCTTGCAGCTGTAGATCTATGCCTTACAAAGTACATTGTGGTGGACCCTTTTTGTCTTTCCACATTACCCTGCCACATTGTTTGTTAAGTACTGTAAACCTATTAGGCTATTCAAAAAGCAACATTGAACAAATTTCCCCCAAACTGCACTGAGGAAAAATTACTCCCTGTTTTATTTTCATTTCTCATTCATTTTTCAGTAAAGATTTATTTACTTTCTCCCACATCTTTCCTGTCAAATGGTATCATCAGCAAAATCTCAAAGTATTTTTTTGCTATTCCCAAATACTTTATGTAGAGAAAAGGGCCCTTAAAAGTTTGTTTTGCTTGTTTTATGCAACTGCTACCAGGTCCTCTTGAAAAGCTTACTCTCTCTCTCTCTCTCTCTTTCTCTCTCCCTCTCTCTCTCTTGCTGGTTTATTCAGTTAGGCTATGATTCTTCATGACTTTTTCATAGATAATTAGTGGTCTCAACATATCCAAGGCTTCAATGTGAGATAGGGAAGCTGATCTGAAAAATGTGTAGGACATTTATATCGAAACGGGTCATTCAGGTGGGTGGGGTCGGTTCAGAACCCGACCTTCTGTCACCCGTTTTATCCAAAGAATCGCCCAATGTCCATATATTTTGGCATACATCCATTTTGGATGCCTGCAAATCTGCAAAGGATTACATGTAAGCCTTCAAAGTTCACTTGGAAAATCAGAGTAAAACGAATTTCTGAATCGTAGTAGACCATGGTGCGTAATAAGGTCACAAAAACAAAATAGTCCATAAACAAACTACACAGCCACGCTCAGTTTTTCAAGATATGATCAAACAAACATCAAAAACGCCTTTTAAACCTGTCCTTTCATATTTTCTGATAAAACAGGGTAACAAATGTGCTTGATATCAAATTTTCAAATGGAACTACTTTTGACTTCTGTCCGAATGTTTTGAAACAAAGGAAGGGAACTACATCCACACATATATATATAAGGGGGTTAATTTTCTGGGTTGAATTCATCTGCTTCGCTGGCTCAATGGGCTACACAAAAGGTCCCAATATCTTTTTGGTTTTGGTCATTGGTGGACAAGGGTCAAATCTGAGGAACTACTCCTTTTTTTTAACCCCATTTTTCCTCAATTCTTTTTTTTTTTTTTTTTTTTCTTTTTTCTTTCATTCACTATCCCTAATTCTGAGACATTTATAAGTACAAATTTCAAATTCAAATTATTAAGAATGTGTGAAAATTTTCAGGCTCTCTACTTATCTACTTTCATTTATTTCCATAGGTTTTCCTTTTTTTTTTCATCCCAACGCATATGGCTTCCCTGTTGCCAGGCTTGAGCTACGAAGATGTCCCGCATCGACATGATATTGCTTGCGACCGTGATGACATGTTTCAACTTCTCCAAATTGGAAAGAATGATAATATGACCAGGCTTCAAAATCAATTGTGATGACAACCCAAAGATATAGGGAAATTTGACACATTCGATAAAACATAAATCTGAGTTTGCGTTAACTTTGGCATATTGATCAGCCTGTTCATGCACACTTTAATAGTGAGACCAATTTTGTCATACTAATTTGCAGACAATTCCATTAGAAGAGGATGTATTTTCGTATGTTTTTATTCCCAAAAAGAAATCAAGAAAAGAACAAAAACAGCATTATTTGTGCCTTTAGCCAAGTTCATGTTTTCGCATTGACGTGAGTGCCATATATCAATAAGTCATCATCGAAACCGATTTCAGATTCTTCTCTGGGTCTAACTGTTGCGTGCATTCTGACGGTTCAGCCATGTCATCACGGGCACAGGAGATGTACATAAATTTGTGACATTTTGCCAGCTTGAGCCTTGCAGCTGTAGATCTATGCCTTACAAAGTACATTGTGGTGGACCCTTTTTGTCTTTCCACATTACCCTGCCACATTGTTTGTTAAGTCCTGTAAACCTATTAGGCTATTCAAAAAGCAACATTGAACAAATTTCCCCCAGACTACACTGAGGAAAAATTACTCCCTGTTTTATTTTCATTTCTCATTCATTTTTCAGTAAAGATTTATTTACTTTCTCCCACATCTTTCCTGTCAAATGGTATCATCAGCAAAATCTCAAAGTAATTTTTTGCTATTCCCAAATACTTTATGTAGAGAAAAGGGCCCTTAAAAGTTTGTTTTGCTTGTTTTATGCAACCGCTACCGGGTCCTCTTGAAAAGCTTACTCTCTCTCTCTCTCTTTCTCTCTCTCTCCCTCTATCTCTCTCTCGCTCTTGCTGGTTTATTCAGTTAAGCTATGATTCTTCATGACTTTTTCATAGATAATTAGTGGTCTCAACATATCCAAGGCTTCAATGTGAGATAGGGAAGCTGATCTGAAAAATGTGTAGGATATTTATATCGAAACGGGTCATTCAGGTGGGTGGGGTCGGTTCAGAACCCGACCTTCTGTCACCCGTTTTATCCAAAGAATCGCCCAATGTCCATATATTTTGGCATACATCCATTTTGGATGCCTGCAAATCTGCAAAGGATTACATGTAAGCCTTCAAAGTTCACTTGGAAAATCAGAGTAAAACGAATTTCTGAATCGTAGTAGACCATGGTGCGTAATAAGGTCACAAAAACAAAATAGTCCATAAACAAACTACACAGCCACGCTCAGTTTTTCAAGATATGATCAAACAAACATCAAAAACACCTTTTAAACCTGTCCTTTCATATTTTCTGATAAAACAGGGTAACAAATGTGCTTGATATCAAATTTTCAAATGGAACTACCTTTGACTTCTGTCCGAATGTTTTGAAACAAAGGGAGGGAACTACATCCACACATATATATAAGGGGGTTAATTTTCTGGGTTGAATTCATCTGCTTCGCTGGCTCAATGGGCTACACAAAAGGTCCCAATATCTTTTTAGTTTTGGTCATTGGTGGACAAGGGTCAAATCTGAGCAACTACTCCTTTTTTTTAACCCCATTTTTCCTCAATTTTTTTTTTTTTTTTTTTTTTTTCCCTTTCATTCACTATCCCTAATTCTGAGACATTTATAAGTACAAATTTCAAATTCAAATTATTAAGAATGTGTGAAAATTTTCAGGCTCTCTACTTATCTACTTTCATTTATTTCCATAGGTTTTCCTTTTTTTTTTTTTTTTTTCATCCCAACGCATATGGCTTCCCTGTTGCCAGGCTTGAGCTACGAAGATGTCCCGCATCGACATGATATTGCTTGCGACCGTGATGACATGTTTCAACTACTCCAAATTGGAAAGAATGATAATATGACCAGGCTCCAAAATCAATTGTGATGCAAAGATATAGGGAAATTTGGCACATTCGATAAAACATAAATCTGAGTTTGCGTTAACTTTGGCATATTGATCACCTGAATGACCCGTTTCGATATAAATGTCCTACACATTTTTCAGATCAGCTTCCCTATCTCACATTGAAGCCTTGGATATGTTGAGACCACTAATTATCTATGAAAAAGTCATGAAGAATCATAGCCTAACTGACTAAACCAGCAAGAGAGAGAGAGAGAGGGGGAGAGAGAGAGAGAGAGAGAAAGCTTTTCAAGAGGACCTGGTAGCAGTTGCATAAAACAAGCAAAACAAACTTATAAGGGCCCTTTTCTCTACATAAAGTATTTGGGAATAGCTAAAAAATACTTTGAGATTTTGCTGATGGTACCATTTGACAGGAAAGATGTGGGAGAAAGTAAATAAATCTTTACTGAAAAATGAATGAGAAATGAAACTAAAACAGGGAGTAATTTTTCCTCAGTGCAGTCAGGGGGAAATTTGTTCAATGTTGCTTTTTGAATAGCCTAATAGGTTTACAGGACTTAACAAACAATGTGGCAGGGTAATGTGGAAAGACAAAAAGGGTCCACCACAATGTACTTTGTAAGGCATAGATCTACAGCTGCAAGGCTCAAGCTGGCAAAATGTCACAAATTTATGTATATCTCATGTGCCCGTGATGACATGGCTGAACCGTCAGAATGCACGCAACAGTTAGACCCAGAGAAGAATCTGAAATCGGTTTCGATGATGACATATTGATATATGAAACTCACGTCAATGCGAAAACATGAACTTGGCTAAAGGCACAAATAATGCTGTTTTTGTTCTTTTCTTCATTTCTTTTTGGGAATAAAACCATACTAAAATACATCCTCTTCTAATAGAATTGTCTGCAAATTAGTATGACAAAATTGGTCTCACTATTAAAGTGTGCATGAACAGGCTGATCAATACGCCAAAGTTAAAGCAAACTCAGATTTATGTTTTATCGAATGTGCCAAATTTCCCTATATCTTTGGGTTGTCATCACAATTGATTTTGGAGCCTGGTCATATTATCATTCTTTCCAATTTGGAGTAGTCGAAACATGTCATCACGGTCGCAAGCAATATCATGTCGATGCAGGACATCTTCGTAGCTCAAGCCTGGCAACAGGGAAGCCATATGCGTTGGGATGAAAAAAAAAAAAAAAAAGAAAGAAAACCTATGGAAATAAATGAAAGTAGATAAGTAGAGAGCCTGAAAATTTTCACACATTCTTAATAATTTGAATTTAAAATTTGTACTTATAAATGTCTCAGAATTAGGGATAGTGAATGAAAGGGAAAAAATGAGGAAAAATGGGGTTAAAAAAAGGAGTAGTTGCTCAGATTTGACCCTTGTCCACCAATGACCAAAACCGAAAAGAAATTGGGACCTTTGGTCTAGCCCACTGAGCTAGCGAAGCAGATGAATTCAACCCAGAAAATTAACCCCCTTATATATATGTGTGGATGTAGTTCCCTCCCTTTGTTTCAAAACATTCCAACAGAAGTCAAAAGTAGTTCCATTTAAAAATTTGATATCAAGCACATTTGTTACCCTGTTTTATCAGAAAATATGAAAGGACAGGTTTAAAAGGCGTTTTTGATGTTTGTTTGATCATATCTTGAAAAACTGAGCGTGGCTGTGTAATTTGTTTAGGGACTATTTTGTTTTTGTGACCTTATTACGCACCATGGTCTACTACGATTCAGAAATTCGTTTTACTCTGATTTTCCAAGTAAACTTTGAAGGCTTACATGTAATTCTTTGCAGATTTGCAGGCATCCAAAATGGATGTATGCCAAAATACATAGACACTGGGCGATTCTTTGGGTAAAACGGGTGACAGAAGGTCGGGTTCTGAACCGACCCCCATCCACCTGAATGACACGTTTCGATATAAATGTCCTACACATTTTTCAGATCAGCTTCCCTATCTCACATTGAAGCCTTGGATATGTTGAGACCACTAATTATCTATGAAAATGTCATGAAGAATCATAGCCTAACTGAATAAACCAGCAAGAGAGAGAGAGAGGGAGAGAGAGAGAGGGAGAGAGAGAGAGAAAGCTTTTCTGGAGGATCTGGTTGCAGTTGCATAAAACAAGAAAAACAAACTTTTAAGGGCCCTTTTCTCTACATAAAGTATTTGGGAATAGCAAAAAAATACTTTGAGATTTTACTGATGGTACCATTTGACAGGAAAGATGTGGGAGAAAGTAAATAAATCATTACTAAAATGAATGAGAAATGGAAATAAAACAGGGAGCAATTTTCCTCAATGCAGTCAGGGGGAAATTTGTTCAGTGTTGCTTTTTGAATAGCCTAATAGGTTTACAGGACTTAACAAACAATGTGGCAGGGTAATGTGGAAAGACAACAAGGTTCCACCACAGTGTACTTTGTAAGGCATAGATCTACAGCTGCAAGGCCCAAGCTGGCAAAATGTCACAAATTTATGTACATCTCATGTGCCCGTGATGACATGGCTGAACCGTCAGAATGCACGCAACAACTAGACCCAGAGAAGAATCTGAAATCAGTTTCGACGATGACATATTGATATATGGCACTCATGCCAATGCAAAAACATGAACTTGACTAAAACCACAAATCATGCTGTTTTTTTTTTTTTTTTTTTCTTGATTTCTTTGTGGGAATAAAAACATACTAAAATACTTCCTCTTCTAATGGAATTGTCTTCAAATTAGTATGACAAAATTGGTCTCACTATTAAAGTGTGCATGAACAGACTGATGCCCCAAAGTTAACGCAAACCCAAATTTATGCTTTATTAAATGTGCCAAATTTCCCTATATCTTTAAATTCTCATCACAATTGATTATGGAGCCTGGTAATACTATCATTCTTTCCAATTTGGAGTGGTTGAAACATATCACGGTCGCAAGCAATATCATGTCGATTCGGGACATCTTCGTAACTCAAGCCTGGCAATAGGAAAGCCGTGTGCGTTCGGATAAGAAAAAAAAAGAAACCTATGGAAATGAATGAGTAAGATAAGTAGAGAGCCTGAAAATTTCCACACATTCTAAATAATTTGAGTTTGAAATTTGCATTTATAAATGTCTCAGAACTAGGGATAGTGAATGACAAAGGACAAAAAATGGGGGAAAGGGGTTAAAAAAGTAGTAGTAGCTCATAATCATTTGACCCTTGTACACTAATGACCAAAACTAAAAAGATTGTGGGACCTTTTGTCTAGCCCACTGAGCTAGCGAAGCAGTTGAATTCAACCCAGAAAATTAACCCCCTTATATATATGTGTAGATGTAGTTCCCTCCCTTTGTTTCAAAACAGTCCGACAGAAGTCAAAAGTAGTTCCATTTGAAAATTTGATATCAAGCACATTAGATACTGGGTAATGAAAATAAAACAGGGAGCAATTTTCCTTAGTGCAGTCAGGGGGAAATTCGTTCACTGAATAAACCTGAGAGAAAGAAAGAGAGAGAGAGGAGAGAGAGAGGGAGAGAGAGAGCGTACTTTTTAGGAGAAACTGGTAGCAGTTGCATAAAACAAGCGAAACTTTTAAGTGCCTTTTCCCCTATATAAAGTGTTTCAGGAAACCAAGAAAATAGTTTGAGTTTTTACTGATGATACGTTTTGACAGAAAAGATGTGGGAGAAAATAAACAAATGAATGAAACAGCTAATAATGAAAAATAAAAAATCAGTTTTCCTCAGACCAGTGCAGTCCGACGGAATGAGTTCAATGTTGCTTTTGGAATGGCCTTGTGGGGTTAAAGGACCTTTTAAATTTGCATTTGATATCCAAGAGTTATGGAGCAGTTATCTTATACCCTTGACTAAAGAAGCTGGCGGTGTAGATCCAAGATCAAACTGGACGTTCTGTACAATCTGAACTTGATCTATGTCGTTGGCAAATGTCCCTGATTTTTCGCAGATGGCGCTGAACGGAATAATAGTGGTATATTGGTATTTTTGAGATTCTGATTGATCATTCTTTGGGATTTTAAATTGGGTAACACTGGACCAAAAGTCGGGTTGGAAAATTCCTGAATAGGAATAAAGTGTCAGTTGTACTCACCAATACCGTCCCTTCATATAGCATCTCCCGTTCCAATTTCATGTAATAAATCCACATTTACGAATGAACTTAAATGCACAAAACGAGCACAAGAATTTCCTGGTTAGGTCCTGAAGTATCTTGCCACAGGAAAATCCAATGAAAATTCAGTGCTTCCAGTCGGCTCCAAGCCTTTGGTTTTCGAGTCCTGCTTGACTACTGAGCCTCGAAGGATCCTTTTTAATGCCGCAGACAAAGTCCATCTTTTCCTATTTTGATGATAGATTTAATGAGCATTTCTAATCCTATGCATAAATCGACAAGTTATCCATGGTATGAGTGGTAATTCACATTTCTCCCAAAAGGCTAGTTATGTTTTTGTCGACGTAAATACTCTTCTTTCAAGAAAGTAGCTGTAACAAAAAACAAGAGCACCAAGCTGTGAGTGGTAATTCACATTCCTTCCAAAATGCAAATTTTGTTTCGGAACTGGTTGTTGTTGATGATGATATTTTTGACGTAAATACCCTTGTTCTAAGAGTGTAGCTGTAACACAAGACAAGAACACCATTAGGATAAGAATTCCAGGGACATATCTTTTTTTTCCCGTGAAATGTAAATGCAGGTTGGTTTATATATATATATATATATATATATCGACCCCGTTTGATTATTTTCAGTCATTTTATCTCGGTACTCTGCGACAATTTACCTTTCAACTGCGTTAATAACTTGTAAGGGTGTAGCCATAAACATGTCTTATTTTTTGTCTGACTAAAACTTATCGTAAAGGGCTAGCGTCATTTCTGCTGATTGATTGATTGTATGGTGTATAACCCCGTTTTCAACATTGTTTCAGTTATATCACGGCGGCCAGTGCACCTATCCATGCTTTCCTGGAGTTTCTGTTACCAGTACTCCGCACAATATTCTTTCCAAGCCACTGGCTGCTTTCCCACATAGCCATCGTCGAAACAATGGTCAGCGGCGAGTGAGGAATGAATCTTCTCGCGATGACTATCATCAATCCTCAGAAAGAAATTGGCCAAGCCGGGGATCGAACCTGCGACCTCCTGTTCTCAAGTCCTGTATGCTACCGACCATTTCTGCTGAAGCAAGACTGTCTGCCACATGTCCTGTCGTACACAATTACCATCGGTGAACAAAAAATGGGGCGAAATGCAAAGTTATAGGATCTTACAAATACCGGTTGAGGATACTTTCAACTTACAACACTCTGCAGCAAATGTCTTCAGATAGTATCAGTGAAAATGAAAGAAAAAATATCATGGTTTTCTGACAAAAAATGGTCGTCATAACCATAATTATTGAAAAAGCGGAGAAATCTCATCAAAGAGAACCCAAGTAAGATAGTATTGAATTTTGACTGGATTTATCAGTATCAAGAGCATTTTCAAACGTCTATTTCAGTAAAGTTTCTTTGAAATTATTTCATTGTTCAAACAGCAGTTACCGTCTCATTTTCTTTCATAACTCCTTGTAAAGTATAACATTCCCGAAATGGTGTCATCTTTAAACCCATAATTTTGGGGGGGGGGGGGGGGGAGGGGGAATAATCAAATACCATAAGAGGGTGCTTCAGATAAACTAGCCATATCCCATGCCTAGTAGTTTTAGAAAGGTAGATATTTTTAATTCCCCATATCATACTTTATATAAAACATGTGATAAATCGGGCAGGGCAAGTTTGACTCTACGGACATAATTTAAAGAACTTCCGTAAAGGAGTCCTAGATAACGTATGGATAACATTTGTTTAGTGTAGATGTTTGAAATTTTAGCTATAGAAATGTCTTAAATAGTACCCCAAAAGATTAATTGTTTATTTGGCATTTTAACATTGTTTTCATCATTATTTCAGTTATACCAGGAAAGTCTGTGCACTCAATCATGCTTTCCCTGAGTTTCTGTTATAAGTACTGCGAAAAACATTCTTTCAGAGCCACTGGCTGCTTTTCAACATCATAGAAACAATGCTCAATGGTGAGAAAGTAACGTATTCTGTTGCAATGACTAGCATCTCCTAAGAAACCGGTCAACCTGGACGACCCTTTAGTTTCATACCATGTTTGTTATCAACGGGGCTGGGCCCAAAACTTGATCAACCTCAAATTGGTCCTTGTCAGGTCTACATCAATAGTTTGAACAAACTTTCTAGTATTCCTCATATTGATTATACATGCCAAATTTCAAAGTTATTTGCCTTGTGGTTCTGGATAAGACTCGGTTTATATGTATTTGATGAATATGGTACTGGCAGCCATCTTGGTAAATAACCGGGTTTTCCCATAGATTTTCATAGGTATCAGTGTAAAAGGCTATTTCCATTGAATGCTTTTTTTAAATTGGCACATTCATTAATTGTTTGTTTGTATTGGAGTTTAAAACGCCTTTTTAACAGCTTGGGCCATATCACGGCGGTTTGTGCACAAAAAATCGAAAATGCGAAAAATCGGCGGAAAGTTTGCCTTAACAGGGTATCAAACTGGCAACCCCCATGTAACGAGTCAGATATGCTAACCACTGAGCTACCCGGGCGGGCCATATTCGTAACCGAGAAATTGCTATAAAAATCTAATGATGCACCTCGTACCCTGTACGTCTACGTAATATAAAAATACAGTTCGTATGTTAAAACATAGGCCAAAATATGGAGCAACTTTATTCTGCAACCCCAAAGGCATACAAATGCGAGGAAAAAAAACATCAGAAGTATCCTTGCAGTTATCCGCAGTAATCGTTGATTAATTTCATTTTTTGGCGAGTTATTTTCTATCCGAAATTGACAAAAGCAGCTGCCATGTGAGATGAAGTGAAGCAAGCGTAATGTAGCGTAAATGCGCGTAAATTATGTTACATGTCCCTCAAGTTGAACGGCATGCGCAATTTACAAAGGTGACAACTTCGCGGGAAATACTGTTTCTGCCTTCCATTGAAAATTTAAGGGAATATTTGCTTTGACAAATTTACTAAGTTATGAAGATTAAGTATTTAACAGATTTACGAATTTTGTAAATTTGAACGCATGCGTAAATTTAAGATTATTCCTGCGCAAAAACCAGGAATTGTTATAAAAAAGGCCCCCCTGGTATGTGTTTGAAAACATTTCAAGCAACTGTTCACCTTGATAGAAGGTCAAACAATAGTTCATTAGTTTTTTCTATACAAATTATCTAAACTTTATGCCTAAATTCAAATTTACGAAATTTGTAAATATGCTTTGCTGAACTTTCGTTACTTTGTGAATGTGTGTAAGTAAATAAACATGTCTCAGTCAAAACTCAATGGATTTACATGAAATAAAAAGTATACTGTTCTGGATCCTTTTTTTCTGTCTTTTCAACCCATTTTCATAAATATACATTGAAAACTATGCATAAAAATGAGCCGCTTGACCAACCAAAAAAAAAAAAAAAGAACATCCTGACGGCTAAAATTAAGGTTTTTCTTCATTTTTCTTTCTCTGAAATCTTCCATTTGACCAGCCTAATGCAAATTTCTAAGCTTTTTATTCTATAGTCAAGCTTTATCAGTCAAAGCAAGGGTGGAATATATGAAAGAAGGAAAGTAGATGGCCTTTATAGAACATGACGGACATGAACCCTAATCTTCATTAATTACCAGTACTGCAAAATTTAACTATACGTATCTCCTTTTCTCACAATGTTTTTATCTATGAAAAATGATGAGTAATATCTACGGACCATACAATCGATGATGTAATCAGCTCAAAACTCTAATACAGAAGCAAACATCCAGACGGCCGGACTTTACGATGTAGGCCCAGCTGGGCTTATCGGTAACTGTCCAATCGGACTAGTGCATTGGGTAAGTAGGTCACTGGGTACATAGATTTGAGAGAATGACAGAAAGGAAAGTATGAACGACCATACTTAATTAGATTCATTCATTGTGTAAGAAGAAAACATCTACAGCATAGAACGAAGAAAATAGAATTCGCCAGATACTGATAGAATATAGGAAGTAAAAGAACAGAGAAGATAGTAAAAAGAAAAAGAAGCCCTTAATCTTAAGCGTGATCCAGAAAGGAAATTTATTTCTCCAAGAAAAAAGAAATTACCTGAAAATTCACAACGGGAAAACTGTGTAACATCTCCAGTCACAGACAGCTCACCAAACATTGATGATGTCATAGCCACAGGGAAGCGGTACGATCTTTGGTCGCAGTGTCTGAAAGAGATATGAACATGAGCACCTTATGATCCAGAACCTATGTTAAAGGGGTCTTTGACCACAATATTCAAACATATATCTGAAGACCAAAACAAATAAAAACAACCCAAGACAGAGTTAATAAGGATGCAAGACAAGAAATAAGAACAAGGGGAGTAACTCTGTCTAGTGTATAACAGCTCTACTGACGAGTCCTGATGCTGGCCGAAACAGACAGACAGAGATGGGATAGAGAGAGAATGGAGGCAGTCTTATATATGATCAAGAACTGCTGCTGCAATGTTTTCAGAGGAAGAAAGACAGAAAGGGGGAGAGAGAAGGAAGGAAGGAAGAGTGAGAGAAAGAGAGAGACAGTGATAAAAATAGAGAGTGAAAGAGAGAGACAGCAATTGATTCGGGGAAGGGTCTTGTATATAATTCTTGTTCCGTCTGCCGCAATGTTTTCAGAAAAAAGGGGGAGAATGATTGACAGACTGTATGGTGTTTAACGCCGTTTTCAACATTATTTCAGTTATATCGCGGCGGCCAGTGCACCTATCCATGTTTTCTACAGTTTATGTTACCAGTATTCCGCAAGCCACTGGCTGCTTTCCCACATAACAATCGTCGAAACAATGGTCAGCGGTGAGAGAGGAATTAATCCTGTCACAATGACTATCAAAAAAAGTGGGGAGAACAGACAAACACAGGTTGGGGATAGTACAGACAGCTGGACCAGCAGTGGAATAAGAAAAAAAAAAATATGCAAAGAGGCTTACAGGTAGTAAAATGGTACTTACAGCCCCCCCCCCTTCCAAAAGGCAGTCTGGCTCCTTTTGTCGCAAGAGAGAGAGAGAGAGAGAGTCATATATACATATATATGATAAAGAACTGCTGCTGCAATGTTTTCAGGGGAAGAAAAACAGGAGAGAGAGAGAGAGAAAGAGATAGTGAGAGTGAGAAAGATACAGAGTAAGAGAGAAAGCGCTTGATTCGAGGAAGGGTCCTGTATATAATTCTGGCTCCTATTACCACGATGTTTTAATATAAAGGGGGGAAGACAGCCAAACAGGTTTGGGGATAGTAGACACAGCTGGACTAACAATGAAATGGGATGAAATGGGACAAAATATGCTAAGAGGATAATAGGTATTAAATGGCACTTACAGCTCGACCAAGTCCAACTGGCAGTCTGGCTCCTTTTGCAGCAATGAATTTACACAGCTAATGCAAATGCGCTTATCAAAACAATATTTCCTACCCTTATCAACAAAACTTTCCTTTAAGCTGATATGCCCTGTATTCATACAAAGCTTGAAATTACTGAGGTGGCTTGCATGAAACTTTTGTCAATATTGAGAAATTTCCTATTAACCATAACTGCCATTTTGTGGGTTGTGGGGTTCGAAACCCAGGCCCAGCAGGATCGCTTGGATCCTTGAATCTGATTTGCCCATATCAGGTCTTACTTACACTATAAATCCAAAACAAGCATTTTCCATTTGATTGCAAGTTAGACGCATTTTCAATTTTTCCTAGCATTTCGTGAAGAATAAGTCACTTTTAATTTTTAAAATGAAAAAATTTAAATTAGAAGTAAATAGTTTAAAATAACAATTAAATCAGTTATCTGGAAAGACATTCAACTGTTTTGCATTTGAAAATTTGCAGACAAACTTTCCATAAATAACTTCCAGCGGAAAGGATGCCGGTCCGAAAACTTTGAAATTTCGCTTATTCAAATTCTAAAATTTAATTCTAAATTTAAATTCTAAGTACCTGAGCCCAGCTTTTGATTGAATCCTGTTTCAAGGCCTCTCGGCTACTTGTCTGCCAAATTTCAGCCGGTTATGCCTAAAAATAAAAACACAGGACTGATTTCCGTATTTTCACTTCCTCTCATCTAGGTGTCACACTACTGGCTTTTTGCTACATTGGAAATAAAGTGAAATTGACTATTTTGAAGCTTCTCAAAGCACTTAATAGCAAAACTTTGGCTTTAGCGTCTCTTGCTCTCAAAGTACAGTCATTGTCCTCTACAAATGCATAAAAAACAACAAGTCAGCCGATTGCGTTTTTCACTAAATCCCAATCAACACAGGCACCTTAAGAATTGGCCACCTAAAAACACCTGTTCACGGCGAAGACCAAAATTTTGTTCCTCCACTGACACAAAACAGTCCAATCAATATATTATAAAATCACATCTAAATAGTTCCCGCGGCCTAAGTTTGAAGCAAATCTAAAGTATGTACCACCAAACCCTCTCAGCCTCATGAAACAGTGCATCAAAAGTGCCACAGCAAAATTTCACATGGGACTACTTTAGACTACTACGACCCGGACGCAATCTCACGTAGGTGCGCCACCTGGACAGCGCGTACCATTCAACCGGAAAGAAATATGACTTAATTTACGCGCATGCACACTAAATGTCTCATGCTTTACTTCATCTCATGTTAACCACATCTGTTAATATAGAAACAGCATGTGTGAAGAAAAGTAATTTGTCAAAAAAAAAAAAAACAATGATAACTACGACAGCTGTAATTTTAATATGGGGTCCTGCGTGGCTCAGTGGTAAAGTGTAGGACTCGTGATCTGGAAGCCCCGGATTCGAGCCTCACTGGATCCACTGGGTTTTTCGCGGGCGTCTCCTTGGGCAAGACACTTCAGAGCCCTGACCTAGTACTGGTGAAACCCAGGAAATACATCAATATGTGAGCTGTCGCCGTGATATGACTCGTGATATGATATATTGTTGAAAGCGGCGTAAAACCCCATTTAATCAATCAATCAATTTAATATTGATTTTTTCTGTCGAATGATTTCTCTTTTTACAACACAGTACAAAAAATCCTTTATACTTAGGCATATGTCCTCTTACGAACAGTATTTTTGTTTGTAGATTTACACAAAACCTTAAGCTAGTGCTTAGCTACGCAAAAATTAGCAAAACCAAAAACTCTTGAGACGCATACATTTACGAAAATTTGGTTGTTGTCGTTGTTGTTGCATGGTGTTTAACCTCGTTTTCAATATCATTTCATTTATATCGCTGCAACTCATGCACCTATCCATGCTTTCCTGGAGTTTCGTGTACCAGTGCTCCGCACAATATTTTTTCCAAGCCACTGGCTGCTTTCCCAAATTATTGTTGTCGCAACAATGGTCAGCAGTGAGGAAGGAATGAACCCTGTCACAATGACTATCATAAAACCTCGGAAAGAAATTGGCCGAGCAGGGAATCAAACCAGCGACCCCTGTTTTCAAGTCCTATACAATATCGACTCAGCTACCGGGGTTCGGCCATGAAATTTCAGACTTACATTCAGTGCGGTCTCCTGGAACATTAAATGGACAAGTGAGATACAAGAAATCATAGTACATACGTATCACTCTATTGAAGGCCAGTGAAGGAGGATTCAATTTCTCAAGATGTTTGAAGGACAGAAAAATGATAAACAATCTGTTTGATTAAGGAAGCTCATGTGCACCTTTAGATAATTTATTGTAAACCTAAGGCAAAATTTTTGTTGCCTTAGACACAATTCTGATCGAAATTAGCCTGGGTTCGATAATTTTTTCCTTTTACATATTCGGAAGTTACTTTGTCAATAATGACGGCCTGAGGACATTTGAAACTGACCGCAGCGACGTCTACTTCACTCAGCGGGGTAAATCAAGAACACTTAGTCCTAAACGTAACAGTAAAAGACTAAAACAAGACACCGAAAATCCAATAACCTTGTCTTAAATTGGAAATTTCACTTCGATGGCTGCTTAGACCAAAGGCGGCGTAACATGATCTTCCACTGTATTGCGCTCGGCCAACAGCACACAAGACACAGATTCTCTCTGAAATGACAAAAAAAACATTCAAGTGCAAAAGAAGAGTCCAGTATTTTTAGTATTTATCATTAAATCATGTTCAACTCGTAAAATGGTGAAATCACTGACTTTATCCAATAAATGGTATATCACAAACAAGACGACAAAAAAGGCCTTTTTCATGTATATTCCAAGATTCACACAATGCATATCAATGTGACTGGCCTAAAAATGCTAAGCTAAATTGAAACTTAAAACATCTCATAATCTGGAGGTAAAATAAGAAAAAAAGTATTTTACCATGCCCCCCCCTTTTTTTTTTCGCGATCTTTCATGGTCTTACCTTTACCTTATATCTGGAGCTAAAACAGCGCCTAGCTCCATGACCTCTAACTTTTGTATTTTTGGTCAAAACTATGGAACAGAGAAGGAAAGGTCATGACCTTTTGATCCCAAGACAAACTTAATGCTTTTTTTTTTTTCAGCAATTTTACACTGCTAATGAGAGTAATAACCACTCTTTGTCTTTAAAAAAAAGTCATCAACTGCACTCCAGTGGAGTTGTGTTAATTATGTTAACCATTTACCACACAATCCACGGCTTTAATAACCTTGAGAACGAAACTTTCAAAAACCAATGTGGGAATAGAAAATGCTTGTAACCAGTCTTTTCTCCTTTTTCCACAATGTTTTCTACCCTATCAAAAACAAATTCCATTATTTGAGCTTCATTTAAATTTTCGGCTGCAAATGCTTTTAATTTGGACAAGTCTACATTTTTGTCGTGCAATAAAGAGTTAACTGACGATGTATGATAAGAAAAAAAATCATAATAATAAAATTAAGATATGAATCTATGTTTATAATATACATGTAAATATTGCATATAGCTGTTTCTTTATATGAGCTGCATTATGTATGACAAATAACTACTAAACTTAAATACATGTATGAGAGAGGGAAAAAAGATGTGCATTCCCGTCTGCAGGGATCCAAAATGTCCTTAGGGTTTTGATGAACGGAATCTATATTGTTTCAACCAAAAGCCGAAATTCCTGATTCCTACTCCTAGCACTTCTTAAACGTATGCTCATGAATTAACCTATTCCCTACCAGACCGTTTCGAGATTAACACCAATGATACGAATCTGCAGACAACAACGGAAAATTGGTAAAACTGTAAATCATACCGTCCAATATGGTAGAAAATATTGTTGAAAAACGGGTGAGCTTGCTTGTTACAGGCAATTTCCTCTCTTCTTACAATGTTTTCTTTGGACTTCTTCTACAGGATGGTAAAAAGATGGACTATGTAACAAAAAAATTGTAAAGATGCAGTTTAATTATATTTTTATCCACCTATGACTGAAGAAAAGTAGTCAACTGTCAGTAGTACTGTCAACTGTCAACATGCAGTGTGTTCCAGAAATACATGCAATACGTTCAGTACAGGGCAGATGTTGCATATTAGTCAGAGAAGAGGCTACTGTGGATGCTTTTGAAGAAGAAATAAGGTATATCAATGATTCTACTCTATTTACCAGACAACAGAAAGTATAGACACTTCCAGATTGAAGGCATTTGCAAACATCAAATTAACTGTGGATGAAAAAAAAAAAAAAAATGATTTATCTTTGAATGGATAGAAAATTTCGGAATAGGAAAGAAAGCTAAAATCCGACATTTTCTCCTTTTTCCACAATGTTTTCAACAGCATTCTCCTTTGGGATTATTTGGCAAAGATTAAAATGGAATGAACAGGTTTGCAGATAAATGCTCTAAATTTGACAGAATAGCTGGAAAATGCTCTCATTTGGGTAGGAAACATTGTAAGAACTAAGAAGAAGTCTAATAAATTCACTACTGTCTTCAGTTTTATCAGGAGGCTACAACTGATACAATTTTGTGGGTTCAGCGTTTTACCAAACAACAAAATTTTAGACTGGTTGAATTTAAAGCATTTGCAGGCGACAAAATAGATACGACTTTAAAACAGCACTTTGTTATGAGGAGATAGAAAAAAATGTGGTTACCAGCATTTTCTCCTTTTCCAACAAAGTTTTAAAAGCGCTCCTTTCCCAGGGTCATTAAAAGTCGGGACTGTGTGGTAGAGGGTTAAAAATTTGACATTCTTCTCATAGGAAAATTACATGCCATTAGGGGTATTCTAAATTTAACTATTTTACTCATAATACAAAAAGCACTTCTACTCCTTGTGTAAAGTATGATACCTTTGCCTCATAGAATTTTTTACGCTTCTTTAATATATGGACTGCTGTTCACAGGTTAAACAGGTTGTGGGAATAGGAGAAAGTGTTAATAACAAGCAATTTCCCTTTTCCCATCACATTTCTAGCTATGTCAGAAAATCTAAAACAGGATTAATTCTGAATATAGATTTCTGTTTTAACAAATAATAAGTATTCTCTTTATTCATACATCTCCTTTTTTCAAAAGATAATGCTGCTGTTTGGTGTTTTTTTGTTTTTTTTTTTGTAATGGCATGGCTAATGTAGAGGCAAAAGAGACGTTCATCAAAGTAATGAAATGCAAGAAGAGGATGGTTTCAGGGCTAAAAATTCTGACATTTTTGTTGTTATTGTTGTTGATGCACTGAATAACAATTTGGCACGAATGAAAACTTTCTGTAGCATTTTTCTCATTGTTTATTCAGTATGGAAAAGGACCAGATTTCAAATGCTTTTTACAGAGAAAAAGTTCAACATTGCTTTTCGTCACATGCTTGTAGTTAACAGAACGTTGATCATATCAGAAAATGTGGTAAGTTGTTAAATTTTATAAAATTGATTTGCAAGACCTTCATAATAATTTTGATGACCATTTTATTTGGCTATCTCATTTGGAAAACAACATACTTTTGCTTTACAATTTAATTTGCTTTGCTTCGTAAGCAGGAAAAAGGTATATTTTTCAAAGGGGTTACCTTGATTATAACATTAAACAAACTTGCTTTATTTTTTTCCCAGCATTTTTCTTGTTTATTCTTGTGTGCAGGACATGGATTATGATCAAACTAAGAATTATGTGAATTTTGTGTTCAGATAGTTTTTGTAATAATTTTTCCATTGCTTTGATAGGAAATATTTGGCTACATATGGGATAAAGGGGTTATAACGGAAAACTCAATGTATCTATAGAAAAAGGTAAATCTTCATGGTATTTCACATTTATGTGTATAATTAAGTATATAACGAAGAAAAACTTTCATTTCGAGATTCTGAATACTATCTATTAGGGTGCCTCTACCTTAATTAATTGGCTCTGGAATACATTGCAGAATGTTCACCTCAGATATCGTACAGTACTAAAGATAAAATAACGCGACTCTTTATCAAATTTGAGAGCAAGGGTTTAATTTAATATGTTGTCGATAGGTACAGTTAAGAACACTTCAAATCTGGCATGATCGATTGGAAAGGGATCTCTCTGCGAAATGACTGCGAATGACTGAATGTAGAAAACACTGCATATAAAGGTAATTGCTCGTTACAACTTGTGAGTTATGACTTCTTTTTCCACAATGGTTTCTATGGAGAGGACCTAATTACAAAATATTATATAGAATCATTGATAGGGGGCTGAAAACGGAAATGTTGGCAACTTAATCCCTATCTGCCACACCTAACCTTGTTTGTACATGTATATTGCAGGAAATGTTGATTGACTGATTGATTTTGGTGGTTAACGCCGTTACCAACACCATTTCAGTTATGTCACGGTGGCCAGTGCACGTATCCAAGCTTTCCTGGAGTTTCTTTTACCAGTACTCAGCATAAAATTCTTTCCAAGCCACTAGGTGCTTTTCCAGATAACCATCGTCGAAACAATGGTCAGCGGTGAGAGAGAGATGAGAGAGAAATGAATGCTGTCGCACTGACTTTCATCAATCCTCGGAAAGAAATTGTCCGAGCCGGGGATCGAATCAGCGATCCCCCTGTTCTGAAGTCCTATACGCTACCGACTGAGCTACCGGGGCTCGGCTCGCGGGAAATGTAGATCACAGTCGGTATCTACATTGATTGATTGATTGACTGTATGATGTTCAACGCCGTTTTCAACATTATTTCAGTTATATCGCGGCAGCCAGTGCACCTATCCATGTTTACCTGGAGTTTCTTTTACCAGTACTCCACACATTTTCTTTCCCAGACACTTGGTGCTTTCCCACATAACCATCGTCGAAACAATGGTCAGCGGTGAGAGAGGAATGAATCCTGTCACAATGACTATCATCAATTCTCGGAAAGAAATTGGCCAAGGCACTTGGTGCATTCCCACATAACCATCGTCGAAACAATGGTCAGCGGTGAGAGAGGAATGAATCCTGTCACAATGACTATCATCAATTCTCGGAAAGAAATTGGCCAAGCAGAGGATCGAACCAGCGACCTCCTGTTCTCAAGTCCTGTACGCTACCGACTGAGCTACTGGGGCTTGGCATCGGTGTCCACATATGCGTAGTCTTATTTTGGTGTATTCCTCCACCACTCTCTCAAAATCCGATGCTTACAAAACAAACTTGGCAACGTTACAGTTGTATTGTTAGCCGTCGGCCGGATAGGATAAGGGTTATTTGCAATAAAAGAATCATTTGAAAACAAAATTTAAATCCAGACTGGTAGCCCCCTTTTCTCTTTTCATAATGCTTTGAATTCTTTTCATGAAATCCTGAGTATTTTTTTTTCTCTTTTTTTTTTCATGAAATATATCTACCACAAAAAGGAAAAAGGCCCCTTGTCGTGAACTTTTAAGTCCTGCATTCATCTTCCTATTGAAAATCAAAGTGCCGAAGGCACTGCAGTTTGGACAAGTATCAAAAGTTGCGAGTTCAAAGAAAACAAACTGAGAAAAGACTTTAAATATTATTTTATGTAAACAGTTGCATTTAAAAAATTATATATATATATAAAGAACAAACATATATATGCCTATATCATTATCCTTGATGATTCACTTAGCTAGCCTTTCTCTATATATTCTTCCCTTCATATATACCTATGATCAAGAGTTACATCACTGTTTTTCAAAATTCCAATGAAAATTTTAATTTTGACCTCAGCAGCATGATGTGATTTAGACACTGATGAAAAGGATTTCTAACTTTTTCGGTTCTGCCATGGTCTAGGTAATACAATTTACTATAATCGTAACTGTGATAGACAGTAATGTAACTCTTTATTCTTTAAATTGACCGTGTGGCCATTTTACCATAAAATGGAAGTTAAAAAGATGGAACATTGATTTTAGGAAGTAGTTTTTGAGGCATTTAGTTTCATTTGAATTATGGATAATATGTATTCATGGCCACTTAATCATGAAATATCAAATGACTCAATACCATGACAGTAAATTCAATATATGCAAGTTTTGCACAGTCAGTCATCAAAAGAAAAAAATCTGAAAATGAGAGAAGAATCACTAGAGAAAAGCAATAAAGGAAAGTAATGAAAGTCTGATATCAACAAATTTTGCACTTGCTGTATAGTATACACATGTAAAATACTATTTCTGGTAAACTTAAACTTATTATGGCCAACACAAAAACAAGAGGGCCATGATGACCCAGAATCGCTCACGTAAGTTCATGATGGGACAAAGGAATACAAGCTGTTTTAATTAGCCTAACTCGTCGGGAAATAATTTTATGCCAGGGGAATAATTGAAAAAAAAAAAAAAAAAGTAATGGTCAACTACATGATGCTATATACCAGATATCAAAGCTGTAAGATTTTCAGAGATTGTGCTACACAAGCTTAAGTACAAACTTGAACCGTAGATTTTGGCCATTTTTTATCTTTGGGACATAATTCGTACAACTTTGATAGAAAAACTAGATGACAATCTAGATGACACTACATACCAAATATCAAAACTCTAGGCCTTTTAGTTTAGTCCAAGACGATTTTTAAGTTTGTAATATATATAAAAGCCTATAAACAAAATAGACCTCAGGACTGGTCTAGTTTGATCGCAAAGATAAAAATATTAGCACTAAATGATACCACATACTGAATGTACAGGTTATAGACCTTTTGCTTTCATACAAGAATAAAATTTTAAGACTAAATGATGCCACATACTGAATGTACAGGCTCTAGACTTTCTGGCTTCGTACAAGAAGCTTGCACCATTTAAGCCTAAGTACAAACTTGTGAAACCTCGGTTGGGGCCAGTTTTGACCATAGGGGATATCATTTAAACAACATTGGTAGAGGCACTCAAGATTATGCTACATACCATATGTCATAGGTCTTAGGCCTTTTTGTTTATTACAGGGAAATTTTTAAAGTTTGAACTATATCAAGCTGTGTACAAACTTGTGAACCCTGGGACAGGGCCAATATTGACCAAAAGGACATACCATTAACATTTTTGGTTGAGGTCTACGAGACGATACTACATACTTAAAATTAAGGCTGTTGGCCTTCTGTTTTTAAACAAGAAAATTTCTAAAGTTTGTACTATACAAGCCTATCTATAAACTTGTGATTCCCCCCCCCCCCCCCCCCCCCCCCAGGCAGGACCAAGTGCATATTTTTAACAGCTTCGGTAGAGGTCCACTAGATAATGCTGCAGACCAAATATCGAAGCTCTTGGCCTTACGGTTAGGCACAAAAATATGTTTAGACAAGCAAACATGACTGAAGCAGACAAAATAGAATCACAGATGCTAAATTTCTTATGATGGAACAGGTGAGTTAGAACTCAAATACACGTACAGTACACAGGAATATTCAAGTCCAAGCAAATACGGTAATCAGGATTTTGCAATTTGTCATAAAAGCAAAATAAATTAAAATCACTAAAACATCAATGCAAACCATGCCTAACCCTTCACTTTATAGCATACAATGCCGACTTTTAGCGACTCTTTGGAAGAAGCCTTTTGAAAACATTGCGGGAAAAGAAGAAAATGCTGGTAACCAGCATTTTCTGTTCAATTAAAGGTAGTTCATCATTTGAGCCACATTGAAAGTGTCGTCTGCAAATGCATTGAATACGGATGGGTCTCCAACGGAGTGTAGCCACCAACGGAGTGTACACCCTTGCAGCTTGCCTAATAGCAAAACCCTTCTCTTTCACATCTTAGTATGCTTCTTTCATCATGCGGCATCCAAATTCAGACTAAATCAGACATATTTAGAATAATATTATCACTTAAAATCATTTTTATTTTCAAGTTGATCAATGTATTTCTTACAAGGTTGTTCATTCATGAATATTTCTAAATAAATGGAATATGGCACTTAATAGCTTCGGTAGAAAAAAAAAGTATTTGTTATGCTCGATCTGGGCCTTCACGTTCAATAACTTGACAGAATGGTGGCAAAACGGGGCGCAGCTGTCGTCTGATTGTTGTTGCATTTAAAGAACAAAAGTAATGTTAAAAAAAGGTTTTTATGATTTATGAAATTCTGAAATAGGTTGCGTTTTTTTGGTTTTTTTTTTTTTGTCAATGAACACAAAATACTCGTTTGACAGACAGACGAAATGTTGCAGCCTGTAAATTGGTTCAAAGGGCATTCTTCATGAATATATAAAAATGACATCATATATTTACGTAAACACTCTCAGGTAAAATATTTTGCTAAACTTACCTTTTCGATTGTGCTATATTCCTACATTTTCTAAATTTGTTGTAAAAAATGCCTTTCGCAAACTTCATGAACAAAAAGAAGATTACCGTCCGCACCATTGATGTTATGTTCCACGTCATTTTAACTATTATTATAGTACAAACTCAAAAAATTAGACTTTTTTCCCAGACTTAAAAGTAGATTTCCATTGCTATTGAAGCTGCGTTGGGTCATAAACTAGTATCAGGTAGCGGATGGTGTAAATCCAAGATTAGACTGCACGTTCTGTGCAGTCTGATCTTGATCTACGCCATCCACAAAAGCTATTCAAGGCGTCACTGCATTAATGCATTAACTCTTTCGCTGCCAACTATATGGTTTCAACTTTTCTCGAGGACTTAGAGTATATTCTGGTTACGATTGAAGGCGACTCTGGTCAAAGATTAATATCAGGTAGCGGAAGATCGAAGATCAGACTGCACGTTTCGTGCAGTCTAGTCTTAATCTATGCCATGCGCAAAAGCTATCCAGTGCAGCATTGGCAGTGATAAAGTTAAGTCTGTCCTCTGCTTTTGCAATAAATACAAGATATCCATCACTACCTTTACTCGTGCATGAATAAATCCGTCACGGTCGTCATTATGAAATCCATTTACTTAAAAAACGCGTTAATACATTATGAAATATATAGCAGTATGGAAACGTCACTGGAAGTTGGGATAACTTGTGCCATTTTAAACTTCGGGTTAGCGGTCTCCCTAGTTGTGACATGTAAACAGGTCCCAACTAAAAAGGAGTCCTCACTGTAAAAAAGATCTCTGTTGTAAAAAGTATATTTTTTGTTGAGTGAAAATGGGTACGGAAAGGAGTGAAAAGTTCCTTTCGTAAAGCCAAGCCCGGTAGCGCACAGGGCTTGAGATCAGGAGTGGATGGTATGAATCCCCAGATTGGTGAATTTATGTCCAAGGATTGATTATGGTCAGTTATCAGTTATCAGGAATCATTCCGCTCTCACTGCTGATCATTCATTCGATAACGGTTGTCTGGGGAAGCAGCCAGTGCCTTGGTAAGAATATTATGCGAAGTACTGTTAGCAGGAACTTCCGTAAAGCATAGGTATGTGCATTTGCTGCCGGGATATATAACTGAAACGATGTTGAAACAACATAAAAAAATCTTTTCGTGAAAAGAAGTCCTAATTTGAGGAGTATTTTTTATGGAATTTAGAGTTCTTTTTGTGCAAAGGGCCGACTCATTTTGTAAAATCTGGAGTCCTTGTCGTGAAAAGGAGTCATCATCACTGAGTCATCTTCCCTGACTCCTTTACGTGAAATCTTCAGTCCTTTCCGCGAAAAGGAGTCAACATGACTCCTTTTCGCGAAAAACACTCCTTTTGGGATTTTTTACCTTCCGGCTTGGCCTGATGAAGCTAACCTAGCGCCTGGACGCAGAATCGCCGATGGAGACGCAAAGCAACGAAATATGTCCGTCCCAAGGACGCAACGATTTCCCTAGAGCTGAGTTTCCGACATTCCGGAAAAAAAGTGAGCGCAAATATGGAAGGTCAATTACGCAAATGAAGTCTAACACAGGTAATGTCACACTGAATAAATGCTTTGACGGCTATTTACAATTCTTCTGGGAGTTTAGAAGAAATGTAAACTAGGTCTCGGCTCGGCTCAACTAAATGTAAAACTGAAAATCATGTGTTCGTATAGCAAATGCGGAAGAATCAAACATTGATCACTGCGTCAGAAAAACTCAAACGTTGATCATCGTGTAAGAAACTCTTTTCTACAACATATGGGCCCACATAACATAAAAGGAAGGTCAAAGAAGCATCGTTGCCTATGAAACGGACACTCCAATCGCCGACGGACGACGCAGTCGGAAAACGGGCATATAGAAAACCAGCCTTATCGTTATCACAGCTAAGCAATCTGGTGTGTCATTCGTGAAAAGCGTGACAATGATCTTGATGCGCTTATCTAGTGTAAAGTGACAGGTTTTTAAGTTACTTGCTACCTTTATTGACATATCTATGTAAAATATCCATCCAAAAATTAACTGACATAAAAAAAGATTTCAGCGAGAAAACGCGAAAACCGACGACACAACAAAATCTCAGTTTGACATTGTCTGATCAGAGGCACTTTAGGCTGTCTTTTCAGCTTTAATAACGAATTTAAGCAGTAAATTAAACAAATACCTGCGAAAGCACTGGACAGCCTACAAATAAAACGGGGGGGGGGGGTGAAAGGTGGAGATTAAGCCACTTTGTTTCAATGCCTACACTTGTTTATCACTTATTTTATCTCTCCCTGTCTTACGAATATGAAAGTTCGAACAAATGCATAGCTCAGATATCAACCGCTCCGGCTGGGATTCCAACCCGTGCGGCAAAGATCCTCAATATTTGAGGTTTAAAAGACCAATACACTAACCCCTGAGCTAAAGAGAATTCTCCCTAACGCAGTCGTCAGGTATTGATTTTATACGGGAAGACGCTATGCCGTAAGGAAGGAGTGATCTCCCATAACACCCTGATACAGCAGATTAACAAGAGGGCCATGATGGCCCTTAAGCCGCTCACCTGAGTCTTTTGCCCAAACATGACCCATTTTAATCTCTTCCGAGACATTATGACAAAAATTCTAAGAAACTTTCACGTGTATTAGAGTGAAAATGTGGCTTCTAGACTGTACACAAACTTTTTCTAGACCTACTTTTCAAACCAAAAATAGACCATTTTAGTCTTATTGTAGACTTTATTGAGATAAACATTTTGACCACCCTACATGAGTATTGGAGAGAAAATGTGACCCCTAGAGTATACACACGTTTTTTATTCGCAATATTGGACCTGATGAACTAGTTTTTGATCCGATGTGAATTTTTTTCAATCTCATCTTACATATCGTCAAGGCATTCTGACATTCTGACCAACTTTAGTAAGTGTTGGACGGAAAATGTGCCCTCTAGAGTGTACAAAGTTTTTATAAGATTTTACCGGTTGACCTAGTTTTTGAATGCACCTGACCCATTTTCAGACACCTTCAAGGTATTATTAAGACAGACATTCTGACCATCTTTCAAAAAAAATTAACCGAAAATGTAGCCTCCAGAGTGTATATTCTAAGACTTGACCTAGTGAACTAGTTTTTGACCACATGTGATCTATTTTAGAATTCGTATGAGATATCATTAACACAAACTTTCTGACAAAGTTTCACAGGAATCAGACTGATAATGTGGTTTTTAAAGCGTAAACAATGGTTTTGGTAGACTTGACCTGGTGACCTAGATTTCGACCCGGCATAACCTGTTTTCGAACTCGTCCGAGATATTATTAGGACAAACATTCTGACCAATTTTCAAGAGTATTTGGCTAAAATGTTGCCTCTAGAATAACTTAGATTTTTACCTAACATGACCAGTTTTTCAAACTGGTCAGAGATACATGTATCATGACTTTTAGACAATATTCTGACCAAGTTTCATGTCTATTGGACTGAAAATGTGGCCTCTAGAGTGTACACGAGGTTCTTCTAAGATGTGACCTAGTTTTTTACCCCTATTGACCCATTTTCAGACTCTTTCGAAATATCATTAAGACAGACATTCTGACCAGGTTTTATGAGTATCAGATTGAAACTGTGGCCACTATAGCGTACACAAGATTTTTCAAAAATTTGACCTGGTGACCTAGATATTGAACCGGCATATCCCGTTCTCGAACTCGTTCAAGATATCAAGACTCTGACCAACTTTCAAGAGTATTGGACTGAAAATGTGGCTTCTTGAGTGTACACTTTTCTTTCTTTTCTTTTTTTTTTTTTTTTTTTTGACATAGTGTCCTAGTTTTTGAAACCATGTAACTCCATCGAGATAGTATCAAGACAAACAAGTTTCATGACTATCGAACTGAAAATGTGGCCTCTAGAACGTACACAATTTTAAGTGTAGAAGTTGACGACAGACGACGTACAACTCCGCTTGTACTGCAGCTGATCGATGTCATACTCGATGCTGACTATCTGTGAACTTTAGTTTTGACGGTTTGGTCACCACATTGGAGAACATTATGGAATTATGGCCATGAATAAACCCAGTTTGCTTTGACAGACTTGACATTTAAAGAATGTTCTACCAATGAAATGACACTTCAGAGCCCTAGCCTAGTGCTGGTGGAACCCTGGAAATACATGTATATGCGAGCTGTCGCTGTAATATGACTGAAATAATGTTGAAAGCGGCGTAAACACCATTTAATCAATCAACTAACCAAATGAAATGGTGAAATTTTGATTGTGCTGTTTTGGAGCTAATTTACTGAGATTTACTTGTTGTGAGTGTTTCTGTTGGCGTTCAGTATATAAGAGGAATACGTCGATGTGGTAAAACTGAAACGTAATGTCGGGCACATCCAATTTTAGGATATAACTTCATGTTTATTAATAAATTACAAAAATCTCTGGCACGAGCGGTGAATTTGTAATTTAGATCTCAAATCAATCATTGGTTAATTGTCCATTTGTACATTTTGTTCTCTAGCTCTCTTCTGATTAGGCGTCTGTAATATGCATGTGTACTTGGATAAAATTTTGTCTCTAGAAAGATCAACTTTTCCATGAAGACATCACATTTTGTCGGCGTACCTTAGTACATCTTGGTACTGATGAAGAATGAATAGACGGTAATTTGCGATTGGAAATAAATGTGCACGTTTATTTGGCGGGGCCCTGGTGGCATATTTGCCCACACCTTTTTGAAACCAATATTAACAAGGGTTGCTACTGCTAATCGAAACCCCGTGGTCTTGATTCATTCTATAGCAAAATAATGTAGCAGAGAATGATTCTTTTCTAATGCTATTTGGAAATTTAATATTTTCATAGGCGTTACCCAGTAGCCCAGTGCAACTTTCAACAAAATGAAAAACAGAGAGGAAAAAAGAGGCAATTGCTCTTGGGGTTACTTTTCATTATTTTACTTCATATTAAAGTACAAAAGAATTTCAATATTCATATTCCAGTATCTCTTACGCCGTGTATCTTTTTTAAAGATGTTTCTTGTTATTCAGTATCTCTGCAACGATCAGTACATTTGCCATTTAACGTTTGAATGACTATTTGATGACCAAATAGCGTTCTGAAGATGCCATTGCTTTTCATTGTGTGTGTTTATGTGTGGACTGCACTTACAGCTTATGTATTACAAATTATGTAACATTTAGACCATTCGGCTAATCAAAAGCTACACAACAGTATTTTCAAATTCAGATAGACTAATGTTATATAGCATTTTTCAATTGTGACAATATCAATCTTTTGTATTTTCAGAAATTTGGTCACGTTTCATCAAACAAATTTGTACATCAATTTTGGAGTAAAAGGTATTAAGGGAAAAACATATTGTATGTTTCAAATAGGTAACCTATAACTAAATTTTTTAAAGGAAACCCTAATCTATTGGTGCCGAACAACATATTCAGAGCCGGTTCACATATTCAGAGCCGATTCACACAAGCGATGCCTTTGTTAAATTCTAACAATTTTATGTTGTAAATATCTTATCAATAGCTTGCCATCAGCAAATAGAAAAGTTCAAGACAATGATTAACGTTTTCAGGAAAGCAAAGCTCTTATAGGCTAATTTAATGGCAATATCAGCCTGAAATGAGGTCCATGTCATTATTTCGACTACGGTCAAATGATTTGGACCATACTGCATACACATGCTACACATTTCCGTGGCATAGAAAACACGTTGAAATGGTTAAAACGAGCCATACTTTTGTATTGCAAACGAATCGTGAAGCGTCAAAAATCGTACGTCCGTTAAGCAGTATCCGTTACATGTGTAACGTTAAAAAGATAAATTAATGGTCGTTTGAGGCAACTAATGGTCGGTTTACTTTTGCCAATAAATCATAAAATGAATAGTTACTTACCTTGTAGCTGTTTAAATCCATGTTTTATTCAATAAAACTACATCGAACGTCTATCGCTGTGATTTCATGCATCAAGGTTTCAGTGACGTCAGTTTTAGTGACGTCAGTTTTTAGTGTGTTGGGCACTGAGAAGAGAAATTCTATTCGCCAGCGTACTCAATTCGTGAGACCATATCGAGAGAGTAGATGGTTAGTGTTTTGGCTGCTTTTCCACATAACCTTTGTCGAAACAATAGAAAGTAGTGAGAGAGAGATTTATTGATTGTATGGTGTTTAACGCCGTTTTCAACATTATTTCAGTTATATCACGGCGGCCAGTGCACCTATGCATGCTTTACTGGAGTTTATTTTACCAGTACTCCGCACAATATTCTTTCCAAACCACTGGCTGCTTTCCCACATAACCATTGTCGAAACAATGGTCAGCAGTGAGAGGGAAATGAATCCTGTCGCGATGACGATCATCAATCCTCAAGAATAAATTGGCCAAGCCGGGGATCGTCCCAGCGACCTCTTGTTCACAAGTCCTGTACGCTACCTAGGTAAATGCTTAACAAGTCTGCGAAAAAATATTGTGGTAAAAGAAATGAGTTCACCATGATCGCTAATTTAACCGTTTCACTCTTCACCAAACGAAAATGTTTTAGACTTGTCCAAATGGATAACATTTGCAGGCGACAAATTAGGTGTGGCTCTGAAAAAAAAAATGGAACTGTATTTCAATTAGCTGAAAACACAGTGGAAAAGGAGGAACGAGAAAATGCTGGCCACAAGCATTTTCTCCCTTCTCTACAATGTTTCAAACGCTTTCTCACTCCGGGTCGTTAAAACTCGGGACTATTTGGCAAAGGGTTAATGGGGTCCGGATATGTAAGACGCAAAGAGTAGTCTGCGATAGGTAATATGTGACGTAAAGTTACGAGTGATAGATTGATTGATTGAATGATGTTTTACGCCGCTCCGGAATATATTTCAATAATATCACGGCGACAGCTCACATATTCACGTACTTCCTGGGTTTCACCAGTACTAGGCTAGGGCTCTGAAGTGTCCTACGTCTGCGAAAGGTATCGACCTGGGCCGAAAGTTTTCAATCTTGGTCAATTTTCTGTATGTCAAAGAACCAGTCCACCTCAAGATTAGGTCGGTTATTTAAGGAAAAAAAGTGGTTTTTATGGATCCATAATTATATGAAGGCTTGCTTGGTCGGTTATTTAAGAAAAAAAGTGGCTATTATGGATCCATAATTATATCATAAAGGCTTGCTTGGTATAATGCATCACGGAAATGCATTAAGCCCCCTCTTGCCGGGGCATGGCTTCAATTTGTGAAACTCTATGACGACAGGATGAACCGCTCGCAATAAGTACTTTCCCGCCATATTTCTTCTGAATATCCTAGCAAAAGGGAAAAATGCGAGCAATCTTCCCTTCATCCACAGTGCCCCCAAGCGTGGTGTGCTAAAGCCCCTTTCACAATTTCCTTACGGCCAGTTAACGACCACCTGCAACACTTTTTAGCAGTGTTGCACGACCACTCGCGTGGCGTCTTGTGAGTTGTCGCAGGCATTGCAGAGCTGCAAGCGGTCGCAAACGATCGTGTTAGACTTTTGAACATGTTCAAAATTCTGAAGCGACTGCATGCGATCAAAGTAGTCACACTTTGTCGCACGAACATTTGTAAGAGAGTTGCACAACTTTTCACGAAAAGACGCACGAGCTTGCGTTACTTGGATACTGTATTTGATCGTTTAGACGTCGTACAACTCTCATACGTGTATTCAGGATTCGCGTTTACGCCGTAAACATGTCTTTTTACGCAACGGAATTGATTTGGGACGAAACGAAAATGAATGTTTGGTGTTTAACGCCATTTTGAACATTATTTCAGTTATATCGCGGAGGGACCCAACGAAAAAGTCGCCAGGACGAAACGAAAAATCGGCACTGTTTAACCGCCGTTTGAAATACAAATAAGATTTGTTTTGACGATAAATGTTTGTTTCCATGCTTGCTACAAAACTAATTTTTTTTTTTTTTCTTCGGAAATCCGGCTTTTAAAAATAGCTCCAGTTACATGATTAGCAACCTCTTATAAGTTATTGCGATTTCATCGCATAGCAACCGCATCTGTTGCAGTCCAATATGGCTACCCTGGCAAAGAGGAAAAAAATATACTCGCTCTTTTCAAGAATCTTGGCTGAAAGAGCCCGAATTTAAGCCATGACTAATGAAAGAAATGAAATCGGAAAGCAACATTGTTATGAAATGTTCGTTTTGCCTAGATATCAGAGCAAAAGACGCGTTTATTGATGAATGCACGGACTTTCAAAGATCGACGCTAACTCGGCACGCTTCTTCGGACGGACATCGCCGTGCAGTTGAAATAAAAAAAGAATCCAAAGAATCGTCACTAAAATCCTTACTGCGGGCAGAAGAATGGGACTCGATGAGAGCTAGATGGGACTCAGTTGTGCGCGCGAGTTAGTGTGTGTGTCCCATTCTTGTCTGGAGCATAACTTTTACATTTATCAATGGATTTCAAAATAATTTTGCACAATTGTTCTCCTTAACAAGTACTAGCGTCATGCGAAAAGTTTGTTTCGATACGCCCAAGGTCAAGGTCACGGTTGAAGGTCAAATGTTTAAATTGACCTTGTCCGGAGTACCACTTCTACATTTATCAATGGATTTCAAAAAAAACTTTGCACACTTGTTCTCCTTAACAAGTACTAGTGTCATGCGAAAAGTTTGTGTCGATACGCCCCAGGTCAAGGTCACAGTTGAAGGTCAAATGTTTAAATTGACCTTGTCCGGAGTACCACTTCTACATTTATCAATGGATTTCAAAAAAAACTTTGCACACTTGTTCTCCTAAACAAGTACTAGTGTCATGCGGAAAGTTTGTTTCGATACGCCCAAGGTCAAGGTCACAGTTCAAGGTCAAATGATAAAATTGACCTTGTCCGGAGCACCACTTCTACATTTATCAATGAATTTCAAAATAACTTGGCAAACTTGTTCTCCATTTTGAGTACTAGTGTCATATGACATACCTGTGACCGATACCATTTAGCGGGGGCATCCGTGTCTCTGACACACCTATTTCTAGTTAAAGCATATTTTCTAGAAAAAAATGCAGTAGTTGTGCTGGTTTGTCAATATTGGATCGTAGATGCAATCCACTTTTGTTCACATGATATGAGCCATGCTCTGGCAAAAGGGGGCTTAATGCATCTCCGTGATGCACCATCTCACATAATTAGGGATCCAAAAAGTCCGTAATAACCGATTGTATCCTAAGGTAGAATCGTCCTTTGTCATACAGAAAACTGAATGATAACGAAAAGTATCGGCCAGGTCAGCGTGCGCAGACTGTGCAGGCTGACCCGAGGCGACACTTTTCGCAAATGCATTAAGCCCCCTTTTAATAAAGCATGACTCATATTGTTTTTCACACAGTGTAAAGTTCTTCGAATTATTCTTATCAGTATTTTTACAATTTAGTACATAGCACTATGAAGACGCTCGTTTCAAGTCATTATTTTTTGACCAGGGTTCCTCGATCCATGTTGCGTAGTCTTGGGTCCGTATTCAACAACCATTCTTAAGAATATTCTTGGTCTTATTCTAGATTTAGAAAGTAACACAATTTCTGATTGGCTGAACCATTTGGTTTAGCCAATCAGAATAAGACAAATAATGTTCTTAAGAATGGTTGGTGAATATGGACCCTGGAATTTGACCTCCATAGAGCTGTGTTACCTCTAGATGTCCCAACAGTCTTCCCTCGCGAGACCGCAGTTTAATACTTTATCATTATCAGTGATTTACAAAAAAAAAAATATTCACGACCAGAAATGCACATAGAGTCTATACCCCTTTTCCCTTAAGCTGCCAAACGCGACTCGCTGACCGTATCTGCAGGTAGTGTAGATCAAGATCAGACTGCACAGAACGTACATCCTGATATTGGTTTACACTCTCCGATAGGGAGATATTCTTCTCCCAAAAACAAGTTTAAAATAGCATTTTTCGGGTTTTTACTATCGGCTTAAAAGTTTCATTTAACTTGGGCTATTTAACAGGATCAGGATTAGATTTCAAACTAATTTCATCCTGCATGAAATTATCCAATATCGTCAACTGTAAATCCATAGAGTGAATAGACCTTAGGGAAAAAAAAAATGCAACAGAAACATTTACCTGTGATCATCTTAATATAATTTCCATTGTTAACGTTGTTCCATCTTATTTCCTCGCAAATCAAAAGTTACGGCCATAAATCAGCGTTTAGCGTCCCTTAGCACATGATACTCTTAGACAAAGTTTTCCACATTAATCTAGATCATATTTCTTTCTAATTAAACTGATGGCGTTCACTTTTTTTACGACGAATCACTTATTTTTTTTAACGAATGGCAGACGCTTCTTCGTTATCATAGCTTGAAATGCAAATAGATCTAATGACACAGCATTTCCTTTGGTTCCGCGTGATTTTTTTCCCGCCAAAAGGTGGATGCGCTCGCAGCCCCCGCACTGCACGCACGGACGTGGACGTGAGTAAAATACACATGTATTTGCGAAGGGTTCAAAAAGTAATAGAAACGCGGTAGAACTTTCTTGATATTTCAACTTTAATTGCATTGACTGGTTGTATCGTGTTTAACGGCGTTTTCAACATGAATTCAGAAAGGAGATAATTTTCTCAAAAAAAAAAAAAATAATAATAATAATAATAATACATGTACATGTAATAATAATAATAATGATTGTGAAATAACATTATTCGGGGTTTTACTATCGATTTGAAATTTTCGTTTAACTTATTTAGTAGGATAAGGATTAAAGACGATCGCGACAGTTTCATCATTTTTTTTTTTCAAAACACTCAGAACTTGTACTTTGTTTTCTTTTCCATGCCCGACGACAGATGTTTTCCTGAAACCAAGTCAAACTTTGGCTCACATTATGTAGTATAGCATACAACAATAACATGAAGAAGGGTGAATCATATGTATATGAAATGGTTAACTTCCATAAAAAAAGCTCTAAAGTATAGTTGAAGATGAATTTTTACGGTCAAAGGGACACCTTGTCTTCAAGATTACAACCGTATGATTGTGACCCAAATCCAATTGAACTAAAATCGAACTAAAAAAAAAAAACATCGCGAAAACACTTCATAGCAAACACTGTTCAAAAGACTTTCGAGCCTAAGTGTCAGGTGGTTTTATATACACACATCTCAACAGAATAGGCATAAAACATGAAGCCGTGCCAAAAATAAAATTGAGACCAAAAATTGGAGAAAAGACACCACAAAAGAGAACACTGGACAAATCATTTTAGATTTCGCAGATTTGTATGAAAGTGACGAAAGCGATATCTAAGGTATAGAACTATACTATTTGTAAGGGGGGTGGGGGCTGCGTGGCTCAGTGGTAAAGTGTAGGACTCGTGACCGGGAGGCCACGGGTTTGAGCCTCATCGGATCCACTGGGTCCCTCCTGGGAGTGTCCTTGGGCAACGTACTCCACAGCCCTAGCCTAGTACTGGTGAAATCCAGGAAACACATGAATTTGTGACCTGTCGCCGTAATTGACTGAAATATTGTTGAAAGCGGCGTAAAACACCATTCAATCAATAAATATTGATTGTACAAAAACAAATTTCAGGGCTTCATATTTAACTAAAGTGAGGTTTTGAAGTCAGGAACTTTTTCGGTTATGTTTGCTGTTCTGGTCACTGTGCGAAACCTGATGAGAAAGTTATGCTTCAGAAAAAAAAAATAACACAACTGGAATGGGCAAAATGCTTTTTCTTGTGAAAGAAAAATTCCAATTTTCGCTACGAGAGTTGGTAGGTTCGTTTTAAAAGACCTCGAATAGTTTCATAAAAATTGATACGGGATTTTTCAAGATATTTCAAAATTCAAGGGGTGGGAGGGAGTGTCCCTTTGAACTTCAAACTACCTATACACTGATACCAAAATCAGTTTTTGGGGTATTTTAAACTCCATACCATACATGGATCCGTGGCGATGAGATAAACCGACTTCCTTGGTTACCGTCGTTAAGGGCTCACAAACAAACGCAGTAAATACATATACAGTATAGCAGAAAGGCTACTTAAATCGTGCTTCAATCAGTTTTATCTAACAACAACTAGTGTTTCCAGGGTCCGTATTCACCAACCATTCTTAAGAACGTTCTTAGTCTTATTCTCCAAAATTTTCTACATTTGAAAGTAACACGACTTCTGATTGGCTAAACCATTCGGTTTAGCCAATCAGAAGCTGTGTTACCTTCAAATTTTCTAAATCTTGAAGGATAAGACTAAGAATATTCTTAAGAATGGTTGGTGAATACGGACCCTGATATTTACGTAACTGATAGTACACAGGTAACATGTACAACCTTGTTATTCGAAAGTGTTTAGTTATCTTTACCCTTTAACAAATTCTTTCTCCCAGAAAAAGATATAACTAGAGGCGCTTGAGCGCCTGTATCGCTCCACAGGCCTGATATTTCTATAATGGCGAAAAGAAGTTTTTAACAATTACCATTCAATCCTGCATTTTAGCTCACTGAAGAAAAAAGGTATGGAAAAAACTTGTGAGAAAAGAAGAAAAAAATGGTAACCAGCATTTTCTTAGTTTCCCACAATAATTTCTATCCGTTTTTATATATGTCTTACTAATTTGAAGATATGTTGTCTGCAACAGGTCCTTTCACAAACCATTTTGGGTAGGGAAACATCAAAATATAGAAAATATGTCTTTCTCAGGGTCGTTAAAAGTTGTGATTGTGTGGTAAAGGGGTAATCTAAAAGAACAGCTAGGAGGGCAAATGAATGAATGTTATAGCAATATAGATCAACTTACATCAATACACCAGATAGAATGAAATATGCTGGCATACAATGAACACCTAATCCCTAATAATCAACTTTTCACAGTCACAGTTAGAATGTCTTCTGTGGCAAACAAGACAAAATGGTCTACAAATGCATTTACATAAATCAAATATCCTGCTCCAGGGCACAGATTAATTCTGGTGTACTGAAGTTGCGGGATCAGTTTGACTGGATAACATTAATGCCTTATCACAAATGTAAAGCCCTGTCCCACTGTGTACCAGGACACCAGGATTTACACCCCTTCTCTGTCCACTCTGCATTTACTCATTAGTAGGTCAACAAACCTTTACCAGAACTAATAAAAGTGCAGAGGTTCTCTTGTTCTATATCAAAAGGACTATAAAGTACCTACAACATGGGGGTTTTGTTATTAAAATACTTTTTCTTTTTTATCTTGGCATGGTTACTCAGGCTTAGTAATAAGGCAAAATTGAAAAGCTCAAGTTGTGAAAGGTGCTCAAGCATTTATCTTATTTATGGCCAGTGATATTTTATTACTAGTACTAACTAATAGCATATCATTGGAGTAAATTGTGATCTTAATACCAAGGAAAATGTGTGGGCTTAAATAGGACAGCCCTGACTAGGTCAAGTCAATCCAATTTTCTTCCTTTTTCTTTGTTAGTCCATAAAACTAACACAATAAATAGTTTTGGAGAAGAACATTTTTTTGAAATATAAGCCTTGTCTATAAAAAAATGTGTTTTTAGGTGTATCATTTTTTTAAAAGGAATTTGGTATACAACCACCATAGAAACAATTTGGCAGACAACCACCATAGGAACTTACCTGCAAAACAACAATGAAATCCAATGAATAGTTTTAGAGAAGAAATTTTTCAAAGATTTTACTTTAAACCATAAAAGGAAAATGAATCTCCCATAAAAGCCATGTTTTTTGACAGATCATTTTTTTTTAAAGGAATTCTGTAAACCTGTATCTAAGGAACATTCCTGCAAAATAATAATGCTATCCAAATAGCGGTTTGGGAGGAGGAGATTTTTAAAGGTTTTTTACTTTGGTTGCCATGGCAACCAGAATTCTTCATGGAACACAATTATTTGAAGGAATTTGAAAGAGGACCACCAAAGGAACATTCCTGTGAAATTTGGTAAAAATCCAGTCAATAGTTTCTGAGGAGAAGTTTTTTAAAGAAAAAGTTTACGGACGCACGCACGGACGGACGACGGACACAACGCCATGACAATAGCTCGCTGGCCTTCGGCCAGTGGAGCTAAAAATATTGTGGGAAATGGAGAAAATGTGTGGAGAAAATGCGTATAAAACAGCATTTTCTCCATTTCCAACAATGTTTTTTGTAATCTCCAAATATACATCCAAATGTTTTAGCCATATTTAATTTCTCATCTACAAATAGGATCTGGACAAGCTTGAAAAGTTTTTTGGTCGTTAAAAGAGTGATAATTATCTGTAATTACAAAATCCAAGGTTTAAATAACATTGGGTAATTATTGTGGGAAAAGGAGAAAATTCTGGTAACAACCAATTTCTCCTTTTCCAACAATGGTTTCCTGGCCTTTCAAAAATGAATCCCAATTGTTTGAGTCAAATCTAATCTGTCATCTGCGAATGCTTTCAATTTGGACCAGTCCAGAATTTTATCTTGTGGTGAATAATAATAAAAACATGCAGGGCTGTTACTGATTAAGCATAGTCAATATGAGACTGCACTACTGGCCCTGAATTTACACTAGCATAAAATTTCTGGGAGAGCTGTTAATTTGCAACATTTTGGTTAACTCTTTACCACACAATCCTGACTTTTAACGACCCTGAGAAAGAAGCCCTTTGAAAACATTGTGGGAAAAGGAGAAAATGCTGGTTACCAGCATTTTCTCCTTTTCCCACAATGTTTTCTATCCTTCCCAAAACAAATTTCAATTTTTCAGTTTCATCTATTTTGTCGTCTGCAAATGCTTTCAATTTGGACGAGTCTAAAATTTTGTCGTTTGGTAAAGAGTTAACTCCTTTTGATGGAAAAGTTGAATCTGGTGGGTTGTTGGTACACACAGAAAAGGAAATACTTTTGATTCCCTGCTTTGCATATTTTTTTGTTTCGAGTTGATTATAGTCATTATGATAGCAGGATACACTACTCCCTTCCCCTTGAATATGAGTCATGCTCTGGCAAAAAGGGGCTTGATGCATCTCTGTGATCCACGATACCAATCAAACCATCACATACTTATGGATCCATAATAGCCACTTTCTTTCACAACGGACTTAATCATGAGGTAGACTGGTCCTTGGACATACAGAAAATTGACCAATAGCGAAAAGTTTTGGCCCAGGTCAGCCTGTGTGGACTGCGCAGGCTGACCTTTTGCAGATGCATTAAGCCCTCTTTTCACAGAGCATGGCTCATATGTTTCAGCGATGTTTATGTAGGATAGCAGCCAGTGGCCTAGAAACAATGTTGTGCAGATTAACTGATATACAGTGGAAAAAGTTTAAAAAATCCTGGTTACCTGAGTGCTTGGCCTAACTGAGATTTAAACTTGACATCCCTGCATAGCTAGCCCTGTAGGTAATGAGCTAACAGGCTTGGCTCAAATCATTATCAAACAACAAAATTTAATCCTTAAACCCAAAGGCCATTTTCATTCCAGAATGAGTCCAAGATGGTAACAACTGCGTGGGTGCCTTTTGTCTGCAGTGTTTCAACAAAGCAGACAGTATAGATCAATGATCGGACTGCACATTTCGTGCAGTTTGATCTTGATCTACTCTAGACACAAAGGTAACTATAGTAGTGAAAGGCACTTAAAGGGTTAAGACTTGTCCAAATTCAAACCATTTGCTGACAACAAAATAAATGTGACTCAAAAATTTAAATTTGATTTTGGTTGGGTGGAAAACATTGTGGAAAAAGGAAAACATGCTGGTTACAAGTATTTCCTCTTTTTCCCACAATATTTTCAAGAGCCTTATTTCTCACAGGCGTTAAAACTTGGGATTGTGTGGTAAAGGGGTAAATAGGACAAGACTTTTAAAGTTCATTCTGTATACCTTTATGTCCTGTTTTGACCCAGGGGCATCATCTGAACAAAATTGGTAGAAGTCCACAAGGAAATGCCACATACCAAATATCAAAGCTCTAGGCCTTCTAGTTTCAGACAAAAACATTTTTAAAGTTTGCTCTATATACAATTTTGCCCAAAATTGTGACCCCTGGAGTTAAAGGGTTAATTCAATTCTTTTAACAACTTTGGTAGAACTTCACCCAAGGAATATGCCTGTCAAGTTTCAACATGATTGGTTTAGGAGGAGAAAATGTTTAAAGGAATTGTGGAAAGATGGACGCTGGACAACGACGAATCACAATACCTCACCCAGCACTTCGTGCTCAGGTGAGCTAACATATAGGCCTATCCATTGTCTGTGGCTTGTGATAAACGACATAAAGATGAAGTTTCATAACATTTTGTCCTGTAGTTAAAGAGAAATTAATCCGTAACGAAAATATATGTGAAGCCCGCTTTTTCCATGACACGACATTTAATCAAAAAAGCTAAACTAATGATATTGGCGGACTATCATAAGGAACACATGTATGAAGTTTCACAAATTTTTGTCCAGGATTTTGAGTTGAAGATACATGTATATTGATCCTAACAGAAATATATATGAAGCCCCTTTTTCCTATGAGACAGTATTTGATATCAAAAAGGAAAAAAAAAAAAAACAATAAATATCAGCGGACATCATTAGGAACACCTGTATGAATTTCTATTAGTTTTTGTCGAGGATTTTAGAAGATATCTGTCCTGAAAGATGGACAAACAGATGGTCATTGGTCAATGACGAAATTAAACATTTAGCCCCCTTTTTTCATGACATGGCGTTTCATGAAATAAAAACAAATAACTATTGTCTGTGGCTTGCAATAAACAATAAAAAGATGAAGTTTCATGACATTTTGTCCTGTAGTTAAAGAGATATTGGTCCACAATGAAAATATACGTCAAGCCCCCTTTTTCCATGACACAGCAATAACTGGTCCTATTAGACCTACAATCAAACTCATTCGAGATCTTAAGGTCATATATAATATTGACTAAGTTTGGTGCTGATTGGTTTAAATTTGTAGATGCTAGAGTGTAAACAAAGTCAAATGGAGCAATTTTTTAATTCAAGGCCAAATAACTCCAGTCGTTCTGGTCCGATTAGACACATAATTGAACTCATTCAAGATCTTATGGTCATATATATTTAGACCAAGTTTAGAGCCGATTGGTTAATATTTGTAGATGCTAGAGTGTAAACGAAGTCAAATATAGCAATTTTTCTAATTCAAGGGCAAATAACTCCAGTTGTTCTGGTCCGATTAAACCCATAATCAAACTCATCCGAGATTTTATGGTCATATACATTTTGACCAAGTTTGGTGCTGACTGGTTAATATTTGTAGATGCTAGAGTGTAAACAAAGTCAAATATAGCAATTTTTCTAATTCAAGGGCAAATAACTCCAGTCGTTCTTGTCCGATTACACCCATAATCAAACTCATCCGAGATCTTATGGTCATATACATTTTGACCAAGTATGGTGCTGATTGGTTAATATTTGTAGATGCTAGAGTGTAAACAAAGTCAAATATAGCAATTTTTCTAATTTAAGGGCAAATAACTCCAGTCGTTCTGGTCCGATTAAACCCATAATCGAACTCATCTGAGATCTTATGGTCATATATATTTTGACCAAGTTTGGTGCTGATTGGTTTATATTTGTAGATGCTAGAGTGTAAACAAAGAAATGTGAACGGACGGACGGACGACGGACGGTGAGTGATCACAATAGCTCATCCTGAGCACGAAGCTCAGGTGAGCTAAAAATGCTGGTAACCAGCATTTCCTCCTTTTCCCACAATGTTTTCTACCCTATAAAAACAGAAAACATCATTTTTACAACATTTGTCGTCTGCAAATGCATTCAATTGGCCAGGTACAAAATTTTGTCTTTTGGTGAACAATTAACATTGGAGAAGTGATGACTGAGCATACTGACATTCTAAAATTGTCAATTTTGGACGTATTAACCCTTTACCGCACAATCCTGAATTTTAACAACCCTGAGGATGAAGCCTTTGAAAACATTGTGGGAAAGGGCAAAAATGCTGGTTACCAGCATTTTCTCCCTTCCCCACAATGTTTTCTACCCTATCAAAGACAGATATCATCATTCTAACATTTGAGCCATGCTCTGGCAAAAGGGGGCTTAGTGCATCTTTGTGATCCATGATGCTTAGCAAGTCATCACATGATTATGGATCCATAAAATCCATTTTGTCTAACAACCGACTGAATCTTGGGGCACAGTAGTCCTTTGACATGCAGAAAATTTACATAGAGCAAAGTATTGGCCCAGGTCAGTCTGCATGGACTGCGCAGGCTACCTGGGTCAATACCTTTTGCATTGCACTAAGCCTCCTTTTCACACAGCATGGCTCATTTGTTGTTTCAAATTGGTCATGTAAAAAATTTTATTGTTTGGTAAATAGTAAACATTGGGGAAGGGATGGCTGAGCATACTGAAAGGGGATGACACTGTTATGAAGTTTTTTAATTCCAGGATCCGTAATCACCAACCATTCATAACCCTTAACTCTTTACCATGACAAAATTTTAGACCTGTCTAAATTCAAAGCATTTGCAGATGACAAAATAAATGTGACTCGAAAATAGAATTTGTTTTGGGACGGGTAGAAAACTTTGTGGGAAGAGGAGAAAATGCTGGTTACCAGCATTTTCTCCTTTTCCCACAATGTTTTCAAAAGGCTTTTTCTTCAGGGTCGTTAAAACTCGGGATTGTGCGTTAGAGGGTTAAGGCGGAGAAAAAACCCAATGGACATTTTCCCTCTAGAATAAGACCCACATATTTGCAATTTCATTACCAGCTTTTCTCTGTACTGTTTAAGTAAGGCGGAAAACACAAATCAAATATCAGACAGCACAATTTGTGCTGTCTGGTCTTGATCTAAAGGCAACTATAATAGTGAAAGGCGCTTTAAGGGTTAAGAATATTCTTAGCCTTATTCTCCAGAATTTTATAAATGCAAAAGTGACCAGTTGGTTTAGCCCATCAGAAGCTGTGTTACTTTCACATTTTAGAAAATCTCAGATATAAGACTAAGAATATTCTGAGAATGGTATGTGAATACAGCCCCAGACAAAAGAAAGCCAACTTAAGACATTTATGCACACATTACCAAATAGCCAATTTCTTTTTTTTTTTTGTTCAAGTGTTTGGAAATACCTGAACATGCTCTAGAAATATGCTCTTTGAAGGAAATGAAAAAAAAAAAAACAATCTCTCTGTCATGTTGCAAACTTTTAATCCTTTACCTGACAACAAAAGTTTAGCCCTTTACAAATTGGAAGCATTTGCAGACGACAACATCAGTGTGGCTCAAAAGGTGCAATTTTTCTATGATAGGGTATAAAACATTGTGGGAAAATGTAGGAAAAGGAGAAAATGCTGGATACCAGCATTTTCTCCTTTTCCCATAATGTTTTCTACCTTATCAGACAGAAATCATTGTTTGAGTAACATTTAATTTGTCGTCTGCAAATGCTTTCATTTTGGTCTAGTCCACAATTTTGTCATTGTGGTAAAGTGTTAGTCAACTTTGCTTGCCAGTATCTTCATGCTGGATATGATATTTTAACCCTTTACTGCACAATGCTGCCTTTTAAAGACCTTTGGAAAGAAGCCTTTTGAAAACATGGAAAAAGGAGAAAATGCTGGTAACCAGCATTTTCTCCTTTTCCTACAATGTTCTCAAAGCCTTCTTTTTAGGGTCGTTAAAAATTGGGATTGTGTTGTAAAGGCTTAAGTGTCTGAAAAAACCTGCCCACTCATGAAACTTTTGAAAGAAGTGAAAAAAAAAACCTCTCTGTAAAGTTGCCAACTTCTAAAATATTATATCCAACATGAAAAGGTTAAATATCACAATGATGACAAAGTGCAACCACAAAAGTGATTCTGTTGCTTGTGTTACTTTCGGATGAGTTGGTCGTCCCAAAACTTTTGATATAAACTGTCCGGCTTCAGTCAATTTCTGCATATCGATACCCTGAAAATAAATCAAAATCTGAATTTTGCAATCTCTCTAGTACTAACAGACACAGGATTCTTTAAGTCTTTACTAAATCAAAAAAAACCTAGGTCGTACAAATCCACAACTTTTGCAGACAACAATTTGAATAGGGCTAGAATTATGAGATTTGGCTGTGAAAGAATAGAAAACATTGTGGGAAAACAAGACAATGCTGGTTACCAACATTTTCTCCTTTTTCCACAGTGTTTTAAAAGCTTTCTTTCTGAGGGTTATTAAAACTCTGCATTGTGTGGTAACGGATTGAATACAGTGAAATGCCATCTGTAACAGGTTTTTCAGTCACAGCAACAGCTCAGTTTTTCTCTTTCTTCCTGGTTCATACCTGTACTAGACTGGATTGCTGCAGTGCCTTGCCTATGGACACACCATGACCTGCACCATTAGTGGCAATCAAACAAGGATACCAAATTCAAAATCTTTAGCTGAGGAATCAGTGAATTAGTGTAAATTAGTGTGTGTTGACAAGAGAACAAATTTCTCATGCTAATTTAACCTTTACCAGACTACAAAATTTTAGACTGGTTAAAACTTTTGCAGATGACAAATTAAAGGTTGTCCAAGTGATGGAATTTGTTCTTGATATGGTTGAGTACATTGTGGGAAAAGGACAAAAATGCTGGTTACCAGCATTTTCTCCTTTTCCTACATTGTTTTCAAAAGGCTTCTTTCTCACAACTGTTATAACCCAGGGCCTGTGTTGTAATGGGTTAAATGATGGACATTGTCTCTGAAAGCAATTCTCCTTTTTCCATAATATTTTCTACCTATTTAAAAAATAAATCTTATGATTTTAGCACATTTGATTTGTCATTTGCAAATGCTTTCAATTTGGACAAGTCAAGTGTTTTGTTGTTTGTTCATCCTTTATCACAAGACAAAAATATAGACTTGTCAAAATTCAAAGCTTTTGTGGACGACAATTTAATTATGGCTGAACTGATGAAATTTCTATTTGACAGGGTAGAAAACATTGTTGAAAAAGGAGAAAATCCTGGTCACCAGCATTTTCTCCTTTTAATATTCCCACAGTTTTTTCAACAGGCTTCTTTGTCAGGGTTATTTAAACTTGGAATTGTGTGGTAAAGGGTTTCTACCCTGCAGATACTCACTATTTCTATATTTAGACCATGCAACATGTACACCACAGTCTATGTTGAGACATTACCACTAGTTCCTTTGGCATAGGGACAGCCACCAAGCCAAGCTATAGAACTTTCCACCACGCTGTCACCAATGGCCCCTTTGGCAGCAACCAAGCCAAGCTATAGAACTTTCCACCACGCTGTCACCAATGGCCCCTTTGGCAGCAACCAAGCCCCGCTTTAGAACTGTTCACCACGCTGTCACCAATGGCCCCTTTGGCATAGGGACAGCAACCAGGCCCAGCTTTAGAACTGTTCATCACATTCACCCCCATCTGAAAATGGGTAACTAACTTGATAAAATGATGCTACTCAATTCTTTACCAAAATAATGAAATTGAAAACATTTGCAGACGACAAAGTGAATGTGACTCAAATAATGGATGACAGGCTTTTGAAAACATTGTGGGGAAAGGTGAAAATGCTGGTAATCAGCATTTTCTCCTCCTCCCACAATGTTTTCTACCCTTTCAAAGACAAATTTTATAATTTGAGCCCCCTTGCCGTCTGCAAGTGCTTCCAATTTGAACCAGTTTAAAAAATTTATTTGTATGGCAAGGGGTAAACTCTTTAACAACCTTGAGGAAGTCTGCTTTTGATTGTGGGTATAGGAGAAAATATTCTTTTCCTGCAATGTTTTCTACCCTTTCAAAAACATTTTCTACTATTTCTGCCATGTTTAATTTGTCGTCTGCAAGTGCTTTCAATTTGGACTAATCTAAAATTTTGTTGTGTGGTTATGAATAAAGCTATATCTAATTTGTACGCAAATGCTTACAATTTGATTCCAGTCTAAAATTTTATCATCTGGTACAGAGTTGATGACCTTAAGAAAAAGGGTATAGGAAAAAATTGTTGGACAAGGAAAAATATATTTTAACCTTTCACATACAAGTTGCATCATTTGAATCACGTTTTATATGTCGTCTGCAAATGCTTTCATTTGGATAGGTCAAAAATACTGCCATCTGGTAAAGAGTTAAATGACAAAATTTAAATGAGCAGCATAACATTTCATTATTATAGTGAGAGATATATATAAGCCATGCTCTGGCAAAAGAGGACTTAATGCATATCTGTGATGCATTGTACCAAGAAAGACATCACATAATCATGGATCCATGAAATCCAGTTTGTCCAACATGCAACTGAATCACAAGGTAGACTGGTCCTTTGACATGAAGAAAATTGCCCAATAACAAAAAGTTTTAACCAAGATCAGCCTGCATGGAATGTGCAGGCTGATCTGGGTTGATTTTTTTTTTTTTTTTTTTTCTGTCTAGGTGAATAAAGCCCCCTTTTCACAGAGCAAGGCTCAGAGTCATGCTCTATGAAAAGGTGGTTCAATTCATCTTTGTAATGTGCTATAGCAAGCAAGTTGTTGTATACAACAGACTCGATTTTACCTTACCACCAGCTGAACCATAAGGTAGACTGAGGTAGAATGGCCCTTTTAGTGGCACTGTCACACCTAAATGATTTGCAGAATGTATGCTGATGTATTAGAAATTTATCAAAATTCTCTAAAAAGTTGGCTTATGTTGACCTATAAATGGTTTTTCCAAGTTCTAGTGCATACCATTATTCATAACAAGCTTGAACACATTCATAGCGCATTAGATACTATCTAGAACAAGACAATAACTTACAGATACCAACATATGAACGTGTATAATTATGTAAACATATTCGATGTGTTCCAAACAATGACAGACCTTTCTGAGCGTGTTTCTAACTTACAACTGACTGATAATGGCATAGTGGCAGCATATTGGGGAATTGGTATATAAATGGGGGTCACAAGAGAAACCGTTCAATGGTTCATGTCACCAGAGAGATTGAGGATCCGGCAAGGTTGATGACACAGCATAAGTGGTCCTCCAGCATCAGTTTGACCTGATCGAGTATGCCATGAACCACCTGCATGAAAGAGCCAGGAAAAGTTGAGGTATAGGGAGGATACTGAACTGGGTGAGATCATGGATCTGAGGACAGTGGCAAATTGGCATGTATGATCAACTTATGATTGCATGTATGATCAACTTGTGCCCAAGGATAACCAAACAGCATACCTTCTGGATACTAATTTTGTGTCAACTTGCCTCTGTGAATACATATTTCAACTTGGGGATAACTTACAAGCAATGCGTGTGAACGATCACATAACTGTCCAACAACATACAAAGCTTACACAGAACGTATGCGAAGTGTAATGACCATATGTCTAAAAATTCTGTGCAAGCAAAAAACATTTCGACATACTCACTGTACTACAATGTATGCCTGCGTATGCCAGCTTATACCAGCATTCTGTTTACTTATACAAAACAAACTCATAATTCATTTGACACACACCAATATATTAATTCAGCAAATTCTATTTTATACGCTGGCATACACTGGCTAAAATATTAAGATGTGACAGCCCCTTAACATTCAGAAAGTTTACCAATAGCAAAAAGTTTCTACAAAGGTCGGCCTGCACAGTCTGCCCAGGCTGACGTGGGTCGATACTTTTTGCACATACATTAATCCTTTACCACACAATCTCAACTTTCAAGAACCCGAGCAAAAAGGCTTTTGAAAAAATTAAGGGAGACGGAGAAAATGCTGGTAACCAGCATGTTCTCCTTTTCCAACAATGTTTTTTACCCTCCTTAAAACAAAGTTCAATTTTTGAGTCACATTAATTTTGTCATCTACAAATGATTTCAATTTTGACTAGTCTAAAATTCTGTCATTTTGTTAAGAGTTAAAATCCCTTTTCACAGAGCCTAACTCAAATAGTTTGGCCCTGTCGTGAATCTGTATCACTTTATACATATGTATCAATGTAACAAAAGGCTCAGTAATTGCCTCCAGTCAACATCTGGTTATATTCTCCGAAAAGAGAAATTCCCATAATCCTTAGAGTGCTGTATAACAAAAAACTCTATTTTCAATCTCTAGATGCCAAGCTCGGAGACATACATGACTTTAGACTCTGAGCAATATTTCATCTGCAAATGCTTTCTATTTTGACCAGTGTAAAATTTAGTTGTCTGTTAACTCTTTACCACATTGCACAATTTTTGGCTTGTCCAAATCCAAAGTATTTGCAGAGGACATATCAATTATAATTTGTAGAATTTGTCTCTAGAAGGGTAGAAAAAAATTGTGGGAAAAGAAGAAAATGCTTGTTACAAGGATTTTCCCCTTTTCAAACAATGTTTTCAAAAGCCTTCTCCCTCAAGGTCATTAAAACTCAGAATTGTGTGGTATAGGATGGAAGATTTAAGCTGTTCAAGAGCAATTCAACATGCTTTTGTGGACATTTTGTGGCAAAGAGTTTATACACTGTCCAATATGGCAAGAACTTTACCTCCTAAAAACACAGTATTTGCGAAGAAATTAACTCTTTCACTACTAGCTCAAGAAATTCTGCTTTTTTTTCGAGGTCTAAAAGAAGATTTCCACTGCTATTTAATATCAACTGCATCATAGTCTTGCATCTGGTAGCAGATGGTGTAGATCAAAGATCAGACTGCACATTCTGTGCAGTCTGATCTTGATCTACACTGTCTGCAAAAGGTACTAATGTCGTCATCAGTAGTGAAAGAGTTAAGAATATCTTAACCCTTTAACCAACAATCTGGTGTTGCAACGACCCAGGGGAAAAGGCCTTTTGAAATCATTGTTGGAAAAGGAAAAAATGCTGGTTACCAGCATTTTCTCCTTTTACCACAATGTTTTCTACCCCCTAAAAGAACTTTAATTTCACTGTGGCACTTTTGGTTTTGTCGTCTGTAGTCAATTTGGAAGAGTCTAAAATTCATTGTTTGGGAAAGGGTTAATCTATACTGGTTGCTGTAGCAGTAGATGTAAAACAAAGCTCTTTTGTTTAATCTGATCTTGATCTACACTACCCACAAAGACAGATCACACCATGCTGAGGTTGATTGATTGATCGTATGGTGTTAAATGCCATTTTCAAATTTCATCATTATTTTAGTTATATCGTTGGGGCAAATGTACATGGATACTTTCCTGGAGTTTCTTTTGCCAGTACTTAGCTGTATATTCTTCCTGAGCCATCAGCTGCTTTCCAACATAATCATCATTGAAACAATAGTCAGCAGAGACAGGAATAAAAACTTCCACAATGACTGTCATTAATCCTCAGATAGAAATTCACCGAGCTGAAGATTTGAACTGGTGACCCCGTTCTAGTCCTGTACCCTGCCGACTGCACTACAGGGGCTTGGCCACCTTGCTCAGGACTCCTTACCAATCAACAAAATTTTTTAACTAGCCAAACTATAGGAAAAGCATTTGAAGAAATAGAGGATCTTACATGAGTGTTTACAGATCTTACATGAGTGTTTATATATTATCATTTTTATCAAACGAGTTGACGAAAATTATAAGATGCGAGCATGACGCAAGCCTTGGCGAGCGTCATATACATTTTAGTCAGCGAGTTTGATAGAAATGGTAATACATAAACACGAATGTGAGATTCTATTTATCGCATAAAACGAATGACAGTCAAATAAGTATCCTGCATCATCACCGTCAGCCTTAATACTGTTCATGGGTCCATGTTTACAGTTGTTGTTCGGTTTCAAATGTGTACATACAAAAGTAGACAGCTCCTTGACATTTACACCGAAAATAGAATGAAACAGTTTCTTGAGGGATAATTCCACCTATTTCCGCAATTTTGCTGATTTTAAAAAACTTCAACTGCATTTTTTTGTTTTTATTACACATGAAAATAAAAAAACTTTCCACTCTTAAATGCCTTAGCAACAATGACGTCATTTTTCCGCAAAACGGCATAGTAGTTTAAATTCCGGCACGTGCTGTGGCTGGTTTCTCTGGCTTCACGCTCTTGACTAAAAACTGATCAGAACCGGGACCCAAAAAACGATAATACACTAGTGTATTATCAAAAATAAGTCATGGGTTTAATACACTGCTGGAGGAGGTTGTGATAAAACTAAATAAATGATGATTTCTTGGTAGGGCAGAAAACATTGTGAGAAAAGGAGAAAATGCTGGTTACCAGTAAATGGTAATACATAAACATGAATGTGAGGTTCTATTTATCGCATAAAACGAATGACAGTCAAACAAGTATCCTGCATCATCACCGTCAGCCTTAATACTGTTCATGGGTCCATGTTTACAATTGTTGTTCGGTTTCAAATGTGTACATACAAAAGTAGACAGCTCATTGACATTTACACCGAAAATAGAATGAAACAGTTTCTAGAGGGGATAATTCCACCTATTTCTGCAATTTTGCTGATTTTGAAAAACTTCAACTGCATTTTTTTGTTTTTATTACACATGAAAATAAAAAAACTTTCCACGCTTAAATGCCTTAGCAACAATGACGTCATTTTTCTGCGATACGGCGTAGTAGTTTAAATTCCGGCATGTGCTGTGGCTGGTTTCTCTGGCTTCACACACTCATGACTAAAAACTGATCAGAACCGGGACCCAAAAAGCGATAATACACTAGTGTATTATCAAAAATAAGTCATGGGTTTAATACACTGCTGGAGGAGGTTGTGATAAAACTAAATAAATGATGATTTCTTGGTAGGGCAGAAAACATTGTGAGAAAAGGAGAAAATGCTGGTTACCAGCATTTTCCCCTTTTCCCACAATGTTTTCAAAAGCTTTCTTTTTCAGGGTCGTTAGAACATGGGATTGTGTGGTAAAGGGTTAAGGTATTAGAATACAATACAAAAATCTAATCTTTACCTATAAAGCAGCCAGAATGTTTGCCAAAGCTTGACCATTTGTATCACGACAATGCACCGCCAGTTTTTCTACAGGTATATGGCATCACCACAGATAACATTTTCTCATGGCCCCATGGGCTTCTGTAACATCCCATTTCGTACATAGATTTTGCAACCTGGAATGTTAACTTAGCATTTAAGTTTTAACTCTTTACCAAAGGACAAAATTGTTCATTTATCCAAATTGAAAGCATCTGCAGATGACAATTTAAACATGTGTAACATTATAAAATTTTATTATGAAAAGGTAGAAAACATTGTAGGAGAAGGAGAAAATGTCAGTTACCAGCATTTCCTCTATTTCCCACAATGTTTTCAAAAGGCATCCCTGAACATATCTCGTAATATGCCATGTCATACATAGATTTTGTGACCTGGAATGTAATCTTAGCATTTAAGTATTCAATATCAGTCCCATGAAGACAGAATCATTTTTGAAATGGTCTTTTCAATTTTTAATATTTTACCAGTCGATCCGGAGTCTAACAACCTTGAGCAAAACATTGTGGGAATAGGAGAAAATGCTGGTGACCTGCATTTTCACCTTCTCCTTCTCCCACAATGTTTTCTACCTGTAACCTGGTTGACTTTTTCCTATTGAAGAGGAATAACCATTGCACAACCATGTCAATTGCTTTATGAGGTTATCCCCCTTAACTCTTTACCACACAATCCCTAGTTTTAACAACCCTGGAAGAAAAGGCTTTTGAAAACATTGTGGGAAAAGGAGAAAATGCTGGTAACCATCATTTTCTCCTTTTCCCACAATGTTGTCTACCTTATCAAAGGCAGAAATCATCGTTTGAGCTTCATTTAATTTGTCATCTGCAAATGCTTTCAATTTGGTCCAATCCAAAGTTTTGTCCTTTGGTAAAGAGTTGACTGGAAAAAACTCAACTTGGTTACATACCTACAGTGTCGCTTCTAGGATATTCAAAACTGGGGTCCCCTCACTTCCCAAAAAGGGGCCCTCACTTTCAAATTTTAGACAGTCGCTTTTTTCCCCCACTGGCAAAGTAAATATAGGACTGGCATAATTTTAGAACCCTCTCAGATGCATGTTTTGTTTTTGACATTACTCCTTTTGTTGTTTTTTTGTTAAAGTTTTGAAACCAATGAGAGAAATGAATTACAGCATGTACAAACAAAGTTTCTACCTGTAAATGTCCTGTATGTCTTCAACACTTGTTCCAGTGCTAACACTGTAAGACAACATGCCCTAATCCTTATCCTTGTAAAAAGCTCTCTATATCAGGGTCATTAAAACTTGGGATTGTGTAGAAAAGGGTTCAAAAGCTCAGATGCATATGGAGAACCCTTTGACAGGAAACTTTGTGGCCATGGAGAAATTGCACATTATGAGAAATTTCTTTGTACATTGTTTCATTTTTCATTTGTCAAAATGCTACACAACCCCGAGTTTTCACGACCCCGACAATATTTTCTACCCTGTCAAAAAGAGAAATCATCATTTTAGCAATGTTTAATTTGTCATCTGTAAATGCTTTCAATTTGGTCCTTTCCAAAATGCTTTTGTTGGTAAAGAGATATGTGCTTTCTTTCTAGAAATATGTAATAACCATATACATGTAGATGATCTGACAACAGTGATCATGACTGACTGATCCACTGAATGTTTTACACCCCTTTCAACTTTGTTTCAGTCACGTCTTGGCGACAGCTTGTTTATTCATATATACCCTGGGTTTCACCAGTACAAGGTTAGGAATTTGTTGTGTATTGCCAAAGGACACCCAAATGGTAAACTCAGTGTTTCCAGTGAAGCTCGAACCAAGGGCCTCCAGGTCACGAGCCCTACACTTTACCACTAAGCCACACAGGAAAACTCTGGGAGAATGTTCTCAACTGACGATATATACTGTATAATCTGTTCTAAATATTTACAAACCTACCAAGCCTGAAACTTCAAGACATTGTTAGGGGAGATCACTCCTTCCTTACAGCATAGCTTCTTCCTGTATAAAATCAATACCTGACATCTGCGTTAGGGAGAATTCTCTTTAGCTTAGTGGTTAGTGTATTGGTCTTTTAAACCTCTAATAATGAGGATCTTTGCCGCACTGGTTAGAATCCCAGCTGGGGCCGTTTGTTTTTGAGCTATGCATTTGTTGCGAACTTTCATGTTCGTAAGAACATCACTAAAGCTGCTTGCAACAGAACCAAGTTAAAAGTGCCAACACTTGACTGCGGGTGCCTGATTTTCAGTGAAAATTCCAAGTCAAAAAAAGGGACATAACTGTGTCAAAAATACTTTGTTACCTGCCCTTCTTGTATAGATTTTCATATGATGATGAACAACTTGCCCAGGTTTGAAGTAAGTATCTTCAGAAATAAAAGAAATATTATAAAATGCTAAAAGTTGTGGCAAAATGATGTGAACGATGATTACACAGGAGCTACTACAATACATCCGTCATTATTCGAAAACCTCCAATCTAGTGTTGCTTAACCCTTTACCAGACGACAAAATTTTAGCCTTGTCCAAATTGAAAGCATTTGCAGACGACAATTTCAATGTGGCTCAATTGGTGCAATTTTTCTTTGATAGGGTAGAAAACATTGTGGGAAAAGGAGAAAATGCTGGTTACCAGCATTTTCTCCTTTTCCCACAATGTTTTCAAAAGGCTTCTTTCCCAGGGGCGTCAAAAGGCGTCATTGTGCGGTATGATCTTAGATCTACAGTTTCTGCTACTTAGTCCATATTCTTGCCAAAACAACCCCGAAATTGCAATTATTTACATGTTTGTCCTGACTAAAAATTTCCTTTTGAATATTCCATTGCTTTTAGGGTTAGACACATTTATTTCAAAAGTATACAAATATCTAGTTAATCCTTTCCTTCATAAAGAAAATTGTCTTAACGTCTCAACAAGGGACTTAACAAAATATTGGAGAAAGCGCTCAATGAGCAATTTCTCTTTTTTCCTACATTTCAGTAAATTTTGCCATCAGTGGTAAAGCCCTGAGATGCCTCTATTCAAAGTGTTTTCAATTGGAAAGGGTGAATACAAAAGTGGGACACAAAAGTATGAAAACCTGGGATAAGTAAACAAATACTATTTTACCCTTTACAACACAATCCTGACTTTTAACGACCCTGAGTAAGAAGCCTGTGGAACACATTTGTGGGAAAAGAGAGAAAATGCTGGAATTAGCATTTTCTCCTTTTCCCACAAATGTATTCTACTCTTCAAAGACAAGTTCTACCATTTGAACCACATTTAAATCATTGTTTGCAAATGCTTTCAACATAGGGAAGTCTATAACTTTGTAATTTGGTAAAAAGTTAAGTTATACTTCATAAGCCAGTGAAAAATCAGCAGTTTCTTTGTACAACACAAAGTGTTTCTCAATCACTATCCTTCATTTTGGTATTACGCTAGAAAGGGTACTTAACCAGGATCCAGATCAGACTATGTAAGAGGATACAGATCATGACCTACACTTCTTGCCATGGAATCCTTACATGTAAATTGCACAACTGGAGTTTCCTTTTAAACAATGAAATGAGAAGGAAAAAAGCTTGAATCTTTGTGGCAAAAAGTTCATTTCATGTTTGTTTTTATCCATACACACATGGATTGTACAAGTACTTTAGGAATCACCCAAAATGAAACCTCATGTTAATTTTCAACATGAACAAGATGTGTTTGTGAAACACTTATGCCCCTGCTACTAAAAAATTGACCTTGACCTTGTACATATGACCTTCGTTAGATGCATATCGATGAAAGCTAACTACATACCAAATATGAGCACTGTAACTTAAATAGTATAGGAGTATTGAGAAAATGTTAATTATTTTTCATATTCAAATTTCGCGCGTACTTAAATGAGATGTTCCGCGCATGCGCAATAATCAGTTCCTGTCGCATGGCGCCAGTGTGGATACGAAAGGAAAATCAGTAACGTATATGTACCGTTAGTGATCGCGGTATCACTTGACATTCAATACTTAGTACTCAGTATTGTGTTTCACATACTTGTGGATATTTCTACAACCGCTGCTGTTGTAAAATTTCGTAAATTTGATCGCCGTATCGAATATTAGACATTGTCATCAGTTTTCACGTCCTTTTCCGATGGAAAAGAAGGGGAAGTCAAATTCAAATCCCGAGAAGGGAAAACAATCAGTAACCACAAGAACCGACGATGCCAAGGAAAAAGAGGCCAAAAAGAGTTCGCTTTCGTCGTTAACGACGTCGGCAGATATTATGGAGGCAATAAAGGGCCTCCAGTCAACATTGGCTGCTCAAACAAAAACGCTTACGTCACAGGACGAAGCATTGAAAGGGTTTTCGTCTCGATTAGAAATGCTTGAAAATAACGAAAATTATGAAGAGTATGACTTCTATGACCCCATTTCTGGTGAAAGTGGGGCCTATTATGGGTATACTGAAGAGAGTATGCCAGGTCCGAGTTCATTTCCAGGGCCAAGTTCTGTAGGACATGGTGAAGATGACATTATGTTAGGAGTGAAAAGGAAACAGGAGGACCCAGATAGTAGATTTGTGAAATGGGCAAAAAGATATAAAACAATTGAACCTACCTCTGAGGAAATTGATGAAACTTTGGCAAACACTGTCAGTGATTTATTTCGAAATGGAATAGATGAAAAGAGATATAACGAAATGGTGTTAGATGAAAATACTCCCAGACCTATAAACTGTGATGGGCTAGTTACAGTAAAAATGAACAGTCTGATCTGGGATTCAGTTAGTGCTGCGGCTAGGGCTCGTGATAGTAAATTACAGAAAATTGAGACTAGTGTTGTAAAGGCAGCTGTACTGCTGACTAAAATGGTCCACAAAATGGCCAAAGTTGACTCAACAACAGACAAAAATGAAAATAGAAGTGACTTTGGTGAATTCATTGACTCATGCAATGATGTGTTGGCTTTAATGGGCCATGCTAATAAGCAAATAAACTTGACACGTAAGGATTTGCTTAGACCTGAAATAGCTCAGGATTATGCACATTTGTGCAATCATAATAGACCAATAAGTGACTGGTTGTTTGGGCACGATGTCTCCAAATCAGCTAAAGAAATAGAAGATTGTTCTAAAATAAGTGGGAAAATATCGAAACAAGTTTTTCGAGGACGTTCTTTTAGAGGTCGAGTTGTTGCTAGAAGCACACGTGGAATGGCCAGCTACCGAAGCCAATATCCACAGGGATACAATACGGGTCAAGGATATTATAGGGGACATCCCTCAAAAAACTTGCAGAGAGGGTATGGTCGACGCCCTCAACGTCGTTCTTAGACAAGGTAAGACGGGAAAACTTTAAAGCTGGTAGGTTAAGCAAGTATATTGATGAATGGAAGAAAATTTCCTCAGATCCTAAGGTTTTAGACATTGCGGAACATTGTCATATAAATCTTAATATGCTAGATTTCAAAGAATTTGTGGCAGATAGACCGCAATATCAATTTAATAAAACAGAATGCATGATCATGGATAATGAAATTAAAAAGTTGTTAGATTTAGGAGTTATTATAAAAGTAGATGCCTGTTCTGATCAAATTTTATCACCTGTTTTCTTACGGGCTAAGAAGACTAATAAAGAATATCGTATGGTATTAAATTTGAAACGGGTGAACGAATTCATCCCATACAAACATTTCAAGATGGAAACTTTTGAGAAAGCATTAACTTTGGTAAAACCAAATATGATGATGGCTTCTGTTGATTTACGTCATGCATATTATTCCATAAAAATTGCGGAAGAACAACAGAAATATTTCAGATTTATGTGGAACAGACAAATTTATCAATATACTTGCTTAGCCAACGGAGTTTCAGAAGGTCCAAGACTATTTACTTACCTACTGAAACCTATTTATGCAACACTAAGAAATTTAGGTTTTATCAACACAGGGTTTATTGATTCAGAAAATATGTTGGTTTTATTACCAGAGAACAAACAGACTAAGATCATAAAACAGTGTACAGATTTGTTTCACAAATCACGAGCATCTATAAGAGAAGTTGCCCAAGTTATAGGCTCATTAGTTTCTAGTTTTTCTGCAGTGGAATTTGGTAAAATGCATTATAGGAACTTGGAAGTAGAAAAAGTAACGGCTTTGAAATTTCAAAAAGGTGATTTCAACAAAGAAATGGAAATTACTCATACTATGAGACAAGAACTAAAATGGTGGATTGATAACTTGATTTATCAAAAACGGTATATTAGGCACACAACGCCTGAAATTGAGCTATCAACAGATGCGTCTTTACAGGGTTATGGCACAAACTGTAATGGGTGCATTATAAATGGTAGATGGAATCAAATGGAGCAAACACTACATATTAATGTTTTAGAGCTCTTGGCTATAAAATATGCTTTGATATCTTTTCAAGATATATTGAGAGGAAAACATGTAAAAATCTTATCTGATAACACCACAGCCGTCAATTACGTGAATAATATGGGGGGAATCAAGTCATTGAAGTGCAATGAAGTTGCCACAGACATTTGGAGCTGGGCAATAAAAAATGACATTTGGTTAACATGTACTCACATACCTGGTGTTCAAAATACAGAAGCGGATCAGGCTTCCAGAAAGTTTAATGATAACTTAGAATGGAAATTGGATGAAAACATATTTCATCAGATCTGTGAAAGGTTTGGAAAACCAGATATTGATCTTTTTGCATCTAGACAGAATACTCAGTTGGAAAAATATGTCTCATGGAAGCCTGATCCAGGTTGTTCATATGTCAATGCCTTTACAATCCATTGGGGTTTGCTAAAGTGTGTTTATTTGTTTCCACCTTTCAGTTTGTTAGATCGCTGCATAATGAAAATACAAGAAGACAAAGCCAGAGGCATATTGATTGCTCCATTTTGGATCACCCAACCGTGGTTTCCTGTTCTAATGTCATTAGTGACGGACTATCCCGTGATAATCAGAAAGAAAAAAGGACTTCTCAAACTTCCACATACAGAAAAAGAACATCCGTTGTTTCCAAAACTAAATTTGATGGTATGCAAAGTATCCGGGAAGGTTTCAGAAACAGAGGATTTTCGGAGCAAACTACCAAAATATTCATGGCATCCTGGACATCAGGAACAAAGAAACAGTATGATGTCTTCATCTGTAGATGGTTCAACTACTGTCGTCAAAGGAAAATTACTCCACTTTCTCCGTCTTTGGAAGACATAATGGAATTTCTCACAGAACAATACAAAAATGGTTTAGGCTATGAAAGTATTAACACAGCTAGAAGTGCCCTGTCAGCTTTAGATATAAAAATTGAAGGTTTTAAGGTTGGATCTCATCCATTGGTGATTCGTTACATGAAAGGTATTTTTAAATTAAAACCCCCGAAACCACGTTATACACATATTTGGGATGTTAACGATGTATTGTGTTTTCTACGGAAACTGTCACCAGTTAAGCTATTGTCTCTAAAAGACCTCACGTTAAAACTGACTATGCTTATGGCTTTGACTCAGGCAGCACGTGTACAAACATTACATTTGTTAAGCAATAAAGTCAGGAAGACCAAGTTTGAATTCATTATTCCGTTAACTGATTCTGTTAAGCAAAACAGGCCTAGTTTTAATGTTCAAGATGTTACTTTTAGAGCCTATCCTCCAGATAGGAGGCTATGTGTATATACTGTTCTTAAAGAATATTTAACACGCACAAAAGTTCTACGGAAGAACTCTGAAAGAAGCAGATTACTTGTTAGCTATGTAAAACCATACAAATGTGTTACAAGAGACACCATATCACGATGGATAAAATGTGTTTTGTTTCGCTCGGGAGTTGATACTAGGATATTCTCCTCGCACAGTGTCAGAGCAGCAGCTACTTCAAAGGCAAAGATAAACTCAGTTCCAATAATGGATATTCTGCAGAAAGCTGGGTGGTCAAGGGAAAAGACCTTTGCTAGATTCTATGATAAGGAGATAATGCACAAAGATTCTTTCCAGAATGCCATTTTAAAGTAAATAAGGCTGGTGAGAATGTTTTATCACATTATAATGTTGAACTCTCATTTAAGTACGCGCGAAATTTGAATATGAAAAATAATTCTAAAATTAAACGAGACTTACCTTGGTTAAGTCGATGTTTGATTTGAATTATTTGAATATTAAAATGGAGGGTGGACTTAAATTCCTCCCTCCCACCCTTCAATATCTCCTTATTAAATAGTGATGATGATGGTTTTTCAATTCAAATCAAACAAAGCTCTAAACAATAACTACTTGGTGTAACAACTAGATCTGTTCTGAAGTAGTAAATATAATGTGCTACAACATTGTTAAATACTGATTATTGCGCATGCGCGGAACATCTCATTTAAGTCCACCCTCCATTTTAATATCCAAATAATTCAAATCAAACATCGACTTAACCAAGGTAAGTCTCGTTTAATTTTAGAATTTTTTTGGTTAAGTTTTCAACAGACAGACAGACAGACGGACAGCGGTAAAACAACATGCCCCCGATCTATCGATGCGGGGGCATAAAAAAGTTTCATCTTCAGATTTGTTTTGACCAGACAGTAAGTTTTGCTTCTTTTTCCTTAATCATTTAACTCTAAAAGCCCTGAAACCAAATATATAATATTTGTGCAAAGCAAGCTACATCCAACGTCACAACAGTACTGTTGTACAGGTTGTAAAAACACTCAGATACCTACTTGTATAAAGTTTGACATCCACTGCAAACTTGCACTGCTACAAAACGTGCCTGGAATAAATCTTACTCAGAATTCTTTACTAAGTAAATAGTGAAATAATTAAAAAACTACAAATAAGATGGTCAAGTTATGCGGTACGAAGATCAAAGGGGGAATAACTCAAAAATCATGCTAAGAAGAGTTATGGTTGTTGTGCACTGCACTCCGTAATTTTTCAACAATCATGCATACCAAATTTGAAGATGTTCAGACTAGAGATGACAAAGTTCTGCTCCGGACAAGCAAGAAATGCTGTAAAAATGAAGATCAAAGGGGGGAAAACTCAAAATTTGTGCTAGGAAGAGTTAGGGTTCTTGTGCACTGCACTCCGTAATTTTTCAACAATCATGCATACCAAATTTGAGCTCCGGACAAGCAGAAAATGCTGTAAAAATGACAATCAAAGGGAAATAACTCAAAGACAGCATGAGGCGGAGTTATGGTTCTTTTGCACTGCACTCGGTATTATTGCAACAAACACAAATGCCAAGTTTCAAGTCAATCGGACTGAAGATGACAAAGTTATGCTCCGGACAAAGAACTGGACGCCGCCCGGCCGCCCACCCGTATGCCATGGGTGATCCAATAATACGTCCCTTCTTCGACGGGCATATAAAAAGTAAAAGTTTTGTATTTTCTCCTTTTCCCACAATGTTTTCAAAAGGCCTCTTCCCTAGGCTTGTAAAAACCAGGTATTGTTCAGGAAAGAGTTAAAGTACTGAATTAATGTGTTGAACTTTTTCAAGTAGGAAAAGCACCCCAAACATTGTTATGTCATGGTTGTTTCAGCCATAAAATGTAACTAAGTAGCAAACAGTGTAGATCAAAGTTCATGACTGCACATTCTATGCAGTCTAATCTAAATCTACACTGTCTACAAAAGCAAGTTCACTCTTCCAGCACTGTAAGGGTTAAAAATGGTGTTTCAATCTTTTCCATGGAAGTAGTTATACATGTAATTCTAGGTGTTCTCCTTTCAGGTGGGAGGAGGAAGGTAGCATCCTCAGAAAGAAAATTAAAAGATTAGACAGTAGAATCACAGCATTGGAGGCTGTACTTAAAAATGGAAACCCTAAGTCAGAGGATGAATATGCTCTGGATTTAGTCAAACATTTAGATAATGAGCAAGATGTTGTTTCTTCCTTGGCTAAACATATTTTCACTGAAGACGAACTTATTAATTATTCCTGAACAGGAAAGAAGACGTTTTAGTGTAGCGCATCTCCAAGGCCACCATTGGACCAGCGCAAGTTGGAACGTCTACAGAGGCTTGCATTACAGAAAACCGGAATGAAGAAAGATTTATTCATTAAGAAGTTTGAGAACCTGCAAAAGGTTTGGCGCAGGTCAAAGAAAGATATGAGAAAAATGTCAGAGGCCGGAAGTTCTAAAATTTAAACTGTTTTTAGATGAGAGCATCTGAAAATAACAAATAACAAAGAGCTCCAGATAAGGAGGGAGTTATGTCATTCTAAATCCATTAAATCTCCTCCAAACCCATTTTTTGTGGGTATTCATTAGAACTGTCTCGAGACAATTCTAATGAGTACTCATAAAATAGGATTTGATTATCACAATTTCTGATATTCTGCATTTTGAAATTATGTTGCTCCCTCTTATCTCATACCATTTTTTTCTTTTTCCCAAAGAGTTTTTGTTATTATGAAATTGGTACATTTTAAAGTACTGAGACATTTGAAAGCTCGAACATTTCTAGTTATTCTACACTATTGAATCCATGGGACATCTTAAATGCTATTGCAAACTGCAGATTTAAATCAGATGCTACTGAATGTGTCTAACAATGTTTTCCACTGTTTAAATAACTGGCTTTCTTTTTTACCAGGAATTTTTGCCACTGAATGACACTACTTTGTAGGTCAGCCTTTTAGCATCTTTCCATTATTATAAATTGCCAGTTGCATTTCTGTATTTTAGTGCTGTTACCCGCATTTGTAATTGATAGTACCAGTAACAAACATTGATTACAATTGGTAGTAATGCATAATTGTAATGCTTAATTGCAGAATCCAGACTTACCAGCTCTAGGAAAGAAGGCAGCTTTAAAGCATTGAGGGAAAATAAGAAAATGCTGGTAACCAGCATTTTGTCCTTTTCCCATGTTTTATTCACTACCTAAAATAGACTTCATCTTTCAAGTCACATTTAGTGTTGGCTGCAAATGCTTTCAAAAAGGAAAAATCCAGAATTTATAATCTAGTAAAGGGTGAATAAAGGACGTCTTTGGTGCAAAAGCCCAAGGTCAGTTCAAGGTCACAATTTAGTTCTTCATCTGTTCATGAATTTATGGCCATGAAATACTCTTAATAACTTAGTTCTTCATCTTGTCATGAATTTATGACCATGAAATACTCTTAAAAGTCCCTGAAGTGCAAATGAGACATTGAAATTCTGATGGGGAAAGTTCATGAACAGTTCATGAATATTCAAACCATCATTTGTTTATGAACTGGCAGTGTACACATTTCAGGAACTATACAAGAACTAAGATCCTAGAACTGGAATGACCGGGTAATGAACTATTCAAGAACATTTCACTGTTTTGCTGTCCATAATAAGTTCTTGAATGATTCATGGACACCTGTCCTGAAAGGTTCTTCAAAAACCTTTGGGTATTTTAAAGACTGTTCATAAACTTTGTTTTTATGAAGTAATCAAGGACTCATCAAGAATTTGCCTCATTTGCACTTTAAGGAATTTTAAGAGCATTTCATGAACTTGGGTAATGAACAATTCATGAATAATTCATGAACTGCAACTCCTCAGTTTGCAGGGGCTGGAGAAGAATAATTTTGAAACATTGTAGGAAAAGGAGAAAATACTGGTTACCAGCATTTTCTCCTTTTCCCACAATGTTTTCTATCATTCAGAGACAGTTCCCATGATTCAAGTAACATTGAATCTGTCGCCTGCAAATGCTTCGAATTTGAATGAATCTAAAATTTTGCTGTGTGGTTAAGGGTTAAAAGCTGAAAGAGGACTTGATAAGTTTTGAAGGTCAGGTTTGTTCAGTCCTAACCCTTGGGTTGCTAAGCCCAATTCAAGGGCCTTTTGCAGACAGTGTAGACCACAATCAGACAGAACTGAACATGCAGTCTGATTTTGAATCTATACTGTCCAATAAGGAGATATCTTTCATCAAGAATTACCTTTGAAATAACAAAATTAGTGTCTATTACTATATGCTTGAGTTTTATTTCACTTATTTATCTGGATAAGGGTTAATTCTTAAAATGCCAAATAAACCTAAAAGATATTTCTAGTTTGGAAATAACGACCAGAATAATTGCAGTATTTTGATGACTGTAGTCATTAATGTTTGAGCAAAGTGGACAATATAGATTTAAGATCTGATTGCATGTTTTGTGCAGTTTGATCTTGATCTACAATGGCCGTACAAGCAACTCTAGTTGTGAAAGGTGCTTTAAGGTGTCGCACCACTGCGAGATTGCTTCCGGGTCATAGTAGTCAAAAGTAGTCTGATGTGAAATTTTGCAGTAGCACTTTTGTTGCACTGTTTCATGGAGCTGAGAGGGCTTGGTGGTAAATAATTTAGATTTGCTTCAAATTTAGGTAGTGGGGGACCATTTAGATGTGATTTTATCATATACTGATTGGACTATTTTATGTCAGTGGAGGAACAAAAGATTGGGGTCATGGCCGTGAACAGGCATTTTTGAGAGGACAATTTCTAGGGTGCCTGTATTGATTGGGATTTAGCAAAAAACGCAATTGGTTGACATGTTGTTTTTTATGCATTTTTTTGAAGGACTATGACTGTACTTTTGAGAGCAAGAAATGGTAAAGCCAAAGTTTTGCCGTTAAGCGATTTGTGAAGCTTCAAAGATGGTCAGTTTCACTCTATTTTCAATATGGAAAAAAACCTGTGGTGTGACAGGGTTTATGGTTTCTCCAAAACATCTAAATAATCTTTATGGCCAAAAACTGACTAATACAGTAACAAAGTTGAAACTTAGCCTGGATTCCAGTCTGATCATTTTTTTTCCTTTACTAAATATTCTGATGTTACTTCATCAAAAGTGATAATAATTATGAAACGAATAAACAGTTTTGCCACAGATCTGTTAACGCAGTAAGAGGAGAGTGCAATATGAAGTGGTTAGAATAAAACTATTTCATGAAAAGTATCAACTGCTTATAATTGCAAATTTATACATGTATTCATTTATATTTGAATATTCTTTCCTTTAACACTTAACACTTTTAACAGCCCTGAGAAAGACCACATTTTAAATAATCAAAGCGCTGAAAGCCCTGGGCATCAGAACGGGTGAAGAGGTAGAAAAATGAGGCCTACAAGTCCAAAGGTGCTCTCACATTTGTACAGGCTTAAAAACTGCTATCACATTTTACAGACTAATAAAAAATATCTACATGTCTAGCACTGACAATCTGTGGAGTTGACAACAGGATGGAAAAACATAAATTTGTAAAGGCCTATATAATGAGTATTTTTGTATAGCCTTAGACTCATGGTCTTTATGGATTGAAAGGAGATAATTTTCCAAGGATTTTTTTGTTTCGTATTTTTTCGTTTACGTTGCTTCAGCAACAAATCAAAATGGTAACTAACCAAAATGAGCAAAAAAACTGCTGATAGAACATTTCTGGAAAGTGCAAAAAGCCACAATGGCTAAGCAATGAATCATACTTCTCTTTCATTTTACCAAACTCAGTCTATGAGTTGAAATAGTAACCATGTGCTTTGAGCAATGACCAGGAAAAACACAAAATCTTTAAAGGCTTATATCACATAGCATGATTTGGTGTCTGAGAAGACAATTTTTTTAGGTATTTCTTTTTCCTTTTTGCATTTATATATGCATTCTGTAGCAACAAATAAAAAGATGTCCGCATTCGGGCGCCAATGCTCAGCAACAGTTGCATTTGGTAACAAAGGACCGTATGCGGGTGCCAACGCTCGGCTGCAGTTGCTTCTCAGTGAGAACAGAAAGTTGAAAAAGGGGCATAACTTGATAGTTATTTACCCTTATTGTTTACGTTTCACTTTTGATAGTTAACAACTTGACCAAGTTTGAAGTAAACATCTTAAGTAATAACAAAGATATTGTAAAATGTCAAAGATTTTGCATGATGACGACACAAACGATGAAGATGATGACACTAGGGCTATGAAAAAATACCATGCCTCTAAAAACAGCTGAGCTAAAAGTTCATAGTCGAAAAAGGGGCATAAATAATTACCTTGCCAAATATATTTTGGTGCTTACCTGCCTCTGTTGTACTGGTATAAATTCCGTTTTAAATAGTTAACAAAAAGTCCAAGTTTGAAGTAAGTATCTTCATTAATGCCAGATACGATAAAATGTCAAAGGTTCTGAAAATTCAAAGTAATAAAAAAGGGCCTGACTGTGTCAAAAATATTTTCATGTTTCCCTGAACTGTTATATGGGTACCCCTTTTGACAGTATTTACACAGCTTGTCCAAGTTTGAAGTAAATATCTTTAGGAATAATGGAGATATTATAAAATATCAAAGATTTTGCACGAAAGCAATGTTATATGGGTACCCCTTTTGACAGTATTTACACAGCTTGTCCAAGTTTGAAGTAAATATCTTTAGGAATAATGGAGATATTATAAAATATCAAAGATTTTGCACGATAGCAATGACGCATAGGCTTTGACAGTAGCTTGATTCTTTCTTATTAAACAGATGAGCTAGAGACTACCAGTTGAATAAAAACATATGGATGATACAAGACTGCTCAAGGAAGATTTCTATAAAAGCTTAGTCAAATATCTGCAGTAAATGCCACCTTTCAGTTTTCCTCATTTAACTCTTTACCACACAACAAAAACGTAGATTTGCCGAAATTGAAAGGATTTGCAGACAACAATTTTAACACGACCTCAAGTGATGAATTTGTCTTTGATAGAATATAAAACAAGAGGACCATGATGGTCCTATATCGCTCACCTGAGTACCTAGCAGTAAAGGTCTACAATGAAGATAAATACCAAATATCGAAGTGCAAGGCCAAAGCTCTAGGTCTTCTTGGTTTAGACAAGAAGATAATCTTTCTTAACCAAACCCGGTTATATGAATATTAGTGAGAAGTTTGAATCATATATGTCCAATAGTTGTTGAAAAATAGGGAGAACAAGAAATTTCATCAAAGGAAAATAACTTTGTAAAAATTCAATGAACTGTCACCAAAATATAATATGCACATTCTTGCTTGGCACCGAGTCTCTCTAACGTTTGAATGAAATCTGTCCTGTAGTTGTTGAGAACTAGCTCTGACAAGAAAATGCTACAGAAAGACTGATGGATGGACCAACAAGCTGACTCCTGTATACCTCCAGAACAGAGTTTTGACATTGTGACATTGACCTTGGCCCTACCTGAACAGATCTTTCAAATGGTACTTCAATTCATGGTGGAATATATGCCCAAAATCTATCGGGGGTGGGGTGTCATAAACTTATCTATAAATTAAGACAAACACCACAAACTGAAGAACAAAAATTATAATGACTTCTAAGATTTACAAGATAAAATCTGTACTACAGAGTTAAATGAATGAACAAAAATGAACTCAAAATACAATGAACACAATGTTCAAAGATACATCCTAACAGCCAGAGAGAAAAATGCTGTCAAAGCCTTTAACCCTTTACCACATGGCAAAATTTTAGATCTGTCCAAATTGAAAGCATTTGCAGACAACATTTTCATATTGGCTCAAATGACACAATACTTCTTTGATAGGACAGAAAACTGGGGGAAAAAGGAGAAAATGCTGGTTAGCAGCATTTTTTCCTTTTCCCACAATGTTTTCAAAAGTTTTCACAGAATGTTTCTCATCATGTGACCTAGTGCATATTGTCAAGGTTCTGCAATTTATAGCTGCATCATGGAAAAAGGGGTCTTCATGTTATATTTCATTTTTCACCAATATCTCTTTAATTACTGGAGATATCTCAACAGATTTGAATGAAATATTCACACATCAAGTGACCTAGCGCATATTGTCAGGGTTTTGGAATTTATTGCTGTGCCATGGAAAAAGGGGGCTTCATGTCAAAATTTAAACTGCGTCCGTCTGTCCTGAATAGATAAAAGGAAACAAGAGGGCCATCATGGCCCTGTATCGCTCCACTGGCTTATAAACCATAAACACTAAACATTTCAATTCTGTGCCACATGGTTTCAAAATGAAGACTTACAAATTTTTCTCTGTAAAAGCCAATGTGAAAGTTGAGACCCGCAGGGCAAATCCATTTTTGATCCCAGAGCTATAATTACTTGAACCCTGGTAGAGGTCCACAAGATAAAGCCACATGCCAAAATAATACAAGTCTATGTTGTATGGTTATAAATAAAGTGATTTTCAATTTTTGTCCATATGAGGCCTCTGTAAAACATGAGACCCCTGATGCAAGACTAATTTCAAAAAAAAAAAAAAAATCAAAACAGGAAGATTTCTTAAGTTGTCACTATGTAAGCCCATTTAAAACTTGTGACCCCTGCGGCGGGGCCAATTTTGACTCCAGGGCTAAAATTTTGGCCCGCTTGGTAGAGGCCCACTAGATATAGCTACATGCAAAATTTGGTAGCTCTAGGCCTTATGGCTAGGTTCAGGAAGATTTTTAAAGTTTTCTCTATATAAGCCTATGTAAAACTTGTGACCCCTGGGGCAGAGCCAATTTTGACCCCGGGCTATAATTTGAAGAAACTTGATAGAGGTCTACTACATAAAGCTACATGCCAAATTTGGTAGCCCTATGCCTTATGGTTTCAGACAAGAAGATTTTTAAAGATTTCCAATATTTTTCAGTTTTGTTGCCATGGCAACCAGAGTTTTAGAAGGAATCAAATTCTTTCAAGAAATTCTGAAGAGGACCATGGCAGGATCATTTCTGTGAAGTTTCATGAAAATTGGATGGGTAGTTTCAGAGAAGAAGATTTTTGAAATAAAAGTTAACGCACGGACGGACGCACAACGGACACCGGGCCATGACATTAGCCCGCTGGCCTTCAGCCAGTGGAGCTAAAAATGATCAGGTGGGAACCAAGGCTACGGGTACGCAGGACAGGATGTTTTATCAGACAGTGTAGATAAAGATCAGACTGCAGTTGGATCTTAGATATATATGCCTTATATTCTGCAAGATAGTATTGCCTACAACACAGTCTTGAAATGCATATTACTTGGTCTATCTTTATCTCTTTACCAAACAAAAATTTTAGACTGGTCTATAATTCAGAGCATTTGCATACAACAAAATAAATTTGTCTCAAAAAATGAACTTAGATTTGGGAAGGGTAGAGAACATTGTGGAAAAAGTTTAAAAAATCCTGGTTACCTGAGTGCTTGGCCCAACTGGGATTTAAACTTGACATCCCTGCATAGCTAGCCCTGTAGGTAATGAGCTAACAGGCTTGGCACAAATCATTAACAATCAACAAAATTTAATCCTTAAACCCAAAGACCATTTTCATTCCAGAATGAGTCCAAGATGATAACAACTGCGTGGGTGCCTTTTGTCTGCAGCGTTTCAACAGAGCAGACAATATAGATCAATGATCGGACTGCACATTTCGTGCAGTCTGATCTTGATCTACACTAAACACACAGGCAATTATAGTAGTAAAAGGCACTTAAAGGGTTAAGACTTGTCCAAATTCAAACCATTTGCTGACAACAAAATAAATATGACTCAAAAATTTATATTTGATTTTGGTTGGGTGGAAAACATTGTGGAAAAAGGAAAACATGCTGGTTGCAAGTATTTCCTCTTTTTCCCACAATATTTTCAAGAGCCTTATTTCTCACAGGCGTTAAAACTTGGGATTGTGTGGTAAAGGGTTAAATAGAACAAGACTTTTAAATTTCATTCTGTATACCTTGATGTCCTGTTTTGACCCAGGGGCATCATTTGAACAAAATTGGTAGAAGTCCACAAGGAAATGCCACATACCAAATATCAAAGCTCTAGGCCTTCTAGTTTCAGACAAAAACATTTTTAAAGTTTGCTCTATATACAATTTTGCCCAAAACTGTGACCCCTGGAGTGAACGGGTTAATTCAATTCTTTTAACAACTTTGGTAGAACTTTACCCAAGGAATATGCCTGTCAAAGTTTCAACATGATTGGTTTAGGAGGAGAAGATGTTTAAAGGAATGGTGGAAAGACGGACACTGGACAACGACGAATCACAATACCTCACCCAGCACTTCGTGCTCAGGTAAGCTAACAAATAGGCCTAACCATTGTCTGTGGCTTGTGATAAACAACATAAAGATGAAGTTTCATAGCATTTTGTCCTGTAGTTAAAGAGATATTAATCCATAATGAAAATATATGTGAAGCCCCCTTTTTCCATGACACGACATTTAATCAAAAAAGCTAAACCAATGATATTGGCGGACTGTCCTAAGGAATACGTGTATGAAGTTTCACAAATTTTTGTCCAGGATTTTGAGTTGAAGATACATGTATAATGATCCCTAACAAAAATATACATGAAGCCCCTTTTTCCTATGAGACAGTATTCGATATCAAAAAGGCAAAAAAACTAATAAATATCAGCGGACATCATTAGGAGCACCTGTATGAATTTCTATTAGTTTTTGTCAAGGCTTTTAGAAGATATCTGTCCTGAAAGATGGACAAACAGATGGTCATTGATCCATGACAAAATTAAACATTTAGTCCCCTTTTTTCATGACAAGGCATTTCATGAAATAAAAACAAATCACTATTGTCTGTGGCTTGCAATAAACAATAAAAAGATGAAGTTTCATGACATTTTGCCTTGTAGTTAGAGATATTGGTCCACAGTAGATAGATAAAAGGGAGTTCTACCCCACCCCCCCCTTAACCCCCCTCATGCCCCAGAATTATTTTAACCACAACCCACCACACAACGGCTAACTTACGCATTTCGCTAACCCTTATGCTTGACTAACACACTTGCTTTCACTAATTTCATAAGCACAACCACGCTTATAAAATTCATGCGTCACTCATATAACAACCCATCAACAAAATAGCATAACCTCTTTCTTAAACATTTTTACTTAAATTCAATTTTAAAAAAAAATTTAAAAAAATTTTGTTTTCAGGCTAACCAGTTAGCCAGCTGACCAATCCACCACCTAACCGCTACCTTCCCCCATCAAACAACGCGTAGGCTAGCCAGTTACTCACATACCAGGCTTATGAAAGACGGATAGCCTTAAGATTTTATAAAAAAATATAAAAAAATTTAAAAAAATAAAAAAAATTAAAAAATATATTTTTTTTTTCTTTTTTAAATAAAAAAAAATAAAAATTTGAATTTTTCTTTGTTAAGTTTAAACAAAAATATATTAAGATGAGCGTGTTAAATAAAATTAGTAAAGAATCAAGAAAAAAATTAAATAGATGTATAAAAGATAGACCAATTTACCTTTGTGGAAGTCCAACAGTAGAAGAAAAAAAGACTTTAACATTTTATTTTCATAGTTTATGTGGTGAGTTTAGAAATTTTAAAAGAATATTAGCTGCTTTATATTATTTAACTAGCAGAGAAAAAACAAAAAACAAAAAGGAATTTAAAATTGATATTTCATGTTTAAGAGATTCACAAAACATAGTAAAATATGCTGAAAACATAGAAGATATTATAGTACTCAGTAATGAAATAGAATCAAATGAAATTTTTAGTTCTTCTAATTTAATTTCTTTAAAAAAATTATCAAAAATTTTTAACCCCCCTTTTGATTTATTTTTCTTCTTTTTTAATGGTAACTTTGATAAAGATGAACCACAAAATATTAATGATGGTAAAATATTTACATCTGAAGAATGTTTAATATGTTTAGAAAAAACTCAAGATATTCATTTTGTTGATTGTGGTCATATATGTGTATGTAATGATTGTTTTAGAAATATTAATAATATAACAAACTTTGGTGTAAAATGTAGCTTATGTAAAACAGAAAACAACATAATACGTAGAATATAAATATTTAACCTTTTTTACTAGGTTAAATATTTTTTAATTTTGAATCCTATGATGCCCCCAAGCTAAAGTGTTTATTTTATCCTCTAATATAAACCTTTTGTCATCAGCAAAACCTAATGCTTTCTTGATTATCTCTTCAGTATGTATTTCATGACCACAACTTCTTAACACACACATGGTTCTATAATGTCTCTTTCTGAAAACAAACAATCTTTATAATTTTCTACATTTAAGTCATTTTTAACAACTGACTTTTTTACTCCCTTGCATCTTCGATCTTCACCATTGCCTTCCCATATCAATTTTCCATTTTCATCTATTTTTATATCTATTTTTCCATAAGCATATTGTTTAGCACCTAAACCAACAAACTCAGTCATAACACCACCATTTAATTCATCTTTAAACATACCTAACACTTTTTTTATTCTTTTGACTATACAACTCATGCTCTTTAGGGTAAGCGCTCATGTCGTACATTTTTTCAGCGTCATTAGAAATATCCTTATACAAATCATCAGTTTCTATTTCAAGAATAAAACTATCTGTATCAGTATAACACATCTTTACCTTTTCACCATATTTAACTTTAAAGTAGTTGTAAAAAGTTTTATGCATAAGAGTTTTACTAATATCTAATATAGTCATACCTAAATAAACAGGTTTGTCATATGTTATACTAGTTTTCTTCATATGAACAGCAACTAAATTTTCATCGAATATTGTGGTATGATGATAGTTTGGCTTAGCAACAAGTTTTTTATAACGATAGCTAAATTCATCATTAACCAATTGCACATCAACTCTATTTCTTAAGTTTTCCATGGTTTTACCAAAAACAGAATTCATCATTAACTTAAAAAAATCTTTTTCAAAATCATTTTCTGCATTTTTTCTCAGCTCAATATTTAAATCAATATATTTCTTAATATCATCAGTTTCATTAAACTTAATTCCACGATGTATTTTTTAAATTTTTAAACCTAAATCTAAGTATGTTTTTAAAACTTCATGATGTATAACATAATTTTCTTTGTCATTTAAATTAGGTATCAATTTTTCTACTTTTTCTATTTTTAATTTTTCAGGTGCCAGAGGAAAATCATTGTGTAAATCATGCAACTCTTTAGGATACTCTAAATCAACCTCTAAAAAACAAGGTATCCAGTCCCAATCTTTTAATTCCTCTTTATCCATCCACTCAAAACCATAAGTAGGTAAAAGTTGGCTCATAGCCCAAGGATATAAACTGTTCACGTCTATATATATTAGGTATTTTGATGGTTTATTTGGATCATACTCATCGCCCATATATTTGTTGTTTGCCTTAGAATATCTTTTACTGCACATAAATATACCACCTCTGATACCCTTTTCAACCATTAAAAGCAAATCAATATCTGTTAAAAGTTCAAGCTTTACTTCAGATTTTTTAAGCATAGCATCTAACGCCAACCCTGGAATAGTATAATACCAACAAGGGTCTAATTCATAGTGCTTATAACAAACATCTCTAAAGTTTTCAAAAACATCAGCTAAAAGCAAAACGTCTATTTTGTTGTAAAGCTCTAAATAATCTTTAAATGTTTTCATGTTAAAAGTTTTCCAAACATTTTTAGCATGTTCATAATCTTCATCACTAATATGTTCTTTGTTTAAACTTGAATAAAATTTTTCTTTAGGTGGTAAGCAGGTTTCTTTTAACCTTTCAAAAGAGTCTAAATATTCATAAGGAAAAACTCCTTTTCTTCTAACTAATGGTGAATGTTTTTTTGAAAAATATCTCGATAAAATATTTAACTGCTCTTCATTTAAATTTTTCGAAAGACTATCCAAACTGCAACCCATAAACTTAAAACTATCAAGAAACCTAATTTTATGAGTTATGTTTTTTCCCACCTTAATATATTTACTAAAGCTGATATATTTTTCCTCATTGTTAGGAATACAATCAATGTTTCCATCAGTTTTACCAAGACTTTTTATAAAAAGATGGCTATCATAACCACTTAAATTATGAAAATAAACAGGTGTAAAGCCAGGGATTTTTGCTTTAAGATTACATTTAGTATGAGCGGCACCTCTATATTTACCAGTAAAATGACAGTGGTCTCTTACTTTATAATTTTCATGGGTAAATTTTTCATCACAAATCCAACAACGCGTTTTTCTTTTATGTTTTTTTTTCTTCCTCTTCAGTTATTTTAAGTGGTACCACGTTTTGATAATATTTTTTATGAATTTCTCTGATATCCTCGGTTATCATATCTACAAAAACTTTCTCAGCATTTTCTCCGGTGTATCTTCTTTCTATAGGTGGGAACACATCATCATCAAAATATTTTATGATAAAGTAAAAACTGCAGGGGATATGCTTTTGAGTTTTTACTGTATAACTTTCTTCTTCATTTTTTTCAGCTGTTTGTTGTTCTTTTATAGGTTCTAATATACTTTCAAAGTCACCAAACACGGCAACCAGAACCTTAATTTTTCTATCGTGATTTATAAATTGTAATATACTACCTTTTTTAGGCATTTTTAAACTAACAGGTTCATGCTCACCACAATATTTTTTATGATTTTCTAAAAGGTCCTCCCTTCCAAATGAATTTATGCATCTTTTACAGAAATACTTTTTACCATCATTATGTTTTGATATATGGCTAGACACTAAGCGACTAAAATTTTTTATGAGAGCATAGTGACTGTTTTCTCCATTTGTTAAGTAGAGCAAATCTACATGTTTAGTTTTTTCATTTTTTGTAATTCTTAGTGGATAAAATTTTTCTTTATCATCATAACTAAAAACATTACTGCTAATTTCTGGATTTTGTTTTTCAAATTTATCTATCGCATCAATTGTAACAGGATACTCTATTCCATTCATATTTAAGATATTTTTCTTTGATTTTAAATCACTATCAACTCTTTCAGGGTGGTTATCTTTTGGATATAATGCTCTTAAGATATGCCACCCAAAACATTTGTTGTCATCATTTTTCATATTAATACACGCTTTTTTGTCAGCAATCCATTTTGGAAGAGGTATATAAGTAGTTGCTCTTAAAGGGTCATAAATGGCTTTATGTAGCTTTAAATGTAATACATTATGTAATGCCCATCCGCTACCCCTTCTTAAAAAGGTACGATAATTTTCTAAAATTCTTTCAGCCATAATATCATATAATTCATTTACATCGGTTCCCCTTAAATTAATCATATTTTCATCAGAAGAAAACTGGGCTGGTACCGGGTGTTCCAGGTCGTCAAATCTATACATTAAACATTTAAGAACCATCTTTACTTTAATTTTACGTTTATTTCTTAAAATATTTACCATAGATTGCATTGTTAGCTCTAAAAACTCCTCAGGAGATTCAACGGGAAACCCCTCTATTTTGTATTGTATTGCCCAATTTTGTAATGAAGACCGCCTTGTTGTTACTTCAAAAAGTTCAGGTCTCCTTGGTAAGCGTTCTTCTACATTTCTAACAACTTCATTTAAAACTTGTAGAAACTGCTCTTCTTCAACATTACCAGTTAGCCAATTAGTAAAATTAGATACTCTTCTTCTGACACTCTCAGGAATTACCGCTGTGGAACCCTTTGAGCACCACTATAAATATTAGATGCAAGCCTTTGACTAGCACCGGAGATTCTTCTAAATATAGAACTCATACTCATACTTTTATAAAAAAAATTTTACCTTAAGTCAAATTTTAAATTTTATTATTTTTTTAAAATAATAAAATTAAAGAATGTCAATTCTATATTTACCATTCCAAACCCTACCATTCCAGTTTTCAATCGTTTGAGGGCAACGGTCTATAAATTTACTTGCCTTATATATTGATGAAAAAGTTGTTGTTTCTCCTGTTTCAACATCTTTTAAGGTAACTTTTTTTTGATTACTAGCAATATTTTTTAATCTATCATAATTAGGAACTTTTTTATATTGTTTTTTAAGTTCCTCCTCAGGATATAACCCATGCTCTTTTACTGTATCGATAAATTTCTTTTTACTCCAGTAAGAGTAAAACTTAATATCGTTTTCTTTTAAATTTTTTTTTTTTAAATCTGCAATCTTTAGCATTTTTATATAACATAAAAAATTACTTAATACACTACACTCATTTTATTACCATCACTCTGAAAGTTAATTAACCTATCACTAAGTAAAACCGCAAATGCCTCAGTATTTGGATTAGGATTTTCAGAAAATGTTGCCTTAATATGAATATCAGTTACAGAATACTTTAACCTTTCACTTTGCTTAGATACGTCAAACACAAACAAAGGAAAGAGAGTTTTATAATCTGAAGGAGTAATATTAGGGTTTGATACTAATTCATCCATGTTAAAAAACTTTTTTCTAAACAAAGCAGCTTCACCATATACTCTACTAAATTGATTAGTGACAAAATTCGTATCATAACCATAATAAGCTGGGTATTTTTTTAAACCTAACATTGCATAAATATTTGTAACTCCTACATTTCCAAATATAGCTGGATTTTGTTCCTGGTTACCATTTTTACCAGTTTGAAAACCAACAACAATAAAACGAGGTACCTCAGGGGATGATTTAGCTGATAGCCTCCAAGTAAAACCTGTTGCCACTGGAACTGCAATGGTGTCGCATTGTATCATTCTATACCCAGCTGGAAATTTTTCTTTTTTCTCGATAAATTTATAAAGTTCCAACTTGTTACCATTTTCCGGTGTTACATGAGGCATAAACCAAGATACTTTTAGTAAATTAACTTGCCCAACATCAACTGGTGGTATATCTCCTCCACCAGGCCCTGCCCCTATAATTTTACCTCTTCTAAAAATTGCGTCACTATCATCATTTCTTGCTAAGGTTAAAGTTTGTTTCATACCATATAAAACTTTGTTGTAATCTTCACAAAAACCAAATATATGTTTTAGGGGTACCCTAAAACTAAATTTTCCAACTGGATTTGAACTAAAAATATGCTGTCTTCTTACTGAAAAACCGGTATTAGTAGCAGCATTAGCTAATACCCCTGTATCTTTATACCATAATTGGTTTAACCCTTGTGATTTAGAAAAGTCATCCGGGTATTTTAGCAGTCCGAGCATTGTGGTAGCATGACCAGGATAATTAATGGATTCTATCTCTTGGCCGCTAAGTTGGTATTTGATATTTTATTATTTGTTAATGTAACCTCATTAGCTGCTCCATAACGCGTTCCATCATTTTTTACTAATTCACCAATAATTTGTAAATAAGACTTAGAAGGATGATAAGCAAGAGCTGTCGGAATGAGAGCAATGCCCCCCGAAAGCCCTATTTCCAGAAACTGTGACCTTAAACCTGTTGTTGGGATCAGATGACCCTGATTATTGTAATTTCAAAATGGTCTCCAGCTGGCCACCTTGTATCCAATCCAAGGAAAAAAGAGATGTTTGTAAAACATGTATGCCCCCCTAATGGCATCCAATTCTAAATATAACATGTGATTATAAACTGTTAAGTTCAAAGTGTAAAAACCAACAAAGGGTAATTACTCAAAAGTTATTAATGATAAATTAACAATTCTTGGGCACTGCACTTCCCATTTATGTGAACTATCAACTTATAAGGTTTCATGATATTACCTCACATACTTTTTGAGTTATGCTCCGGAAAAAAATTAAGTACGAAAATCAACAAAGGGCAATAACTGCAAAAATATAATGGGCAGAGTTATGGTTCTTGTGCAATGCACTTCTCCTGAATAAGATCTATCCACATGTAAAGTTTCAAGATAATATCTGAAAAACCTTTTGAGTTATGCTCAGGACAAAAATTAAGTATGAAAATAAACAAAGGGCAATAACTCCAAAAATATGATGAGTAGAGTTATGGTTCTTGTGCACTGCACTTCTCCTTAATAAGATTAATCCACCTATGAGGTTTCAAGGTGATATCTGAAATACTTTTTGAGTTATGCTCCGGACAAAAATTAAGTATGAAAATAAACAAGGGGCAATAACTCCAAAAATATGATGGGCAGAGTTATGGTACTTGTGCACTGCACTTCTCCTTAATGAGATCTATCTACCTATGAGGTTTCAAGATGATACCTGAAATACTTTTAGAGTTATGCTCTGGACAAAAATTAAGTATGAAAATCAACAAAGGGCAATAACTCCATAAATATGATGGGCAGAGTTATGATTCTTGTGCACTGCACTTCTCCTTAATGAGATCTATCCACCTATGTAGTTTCAAGATGATACCTGAAATACTTTTTGAGTTATGCTCCGGACAAAAATGTGGTCTACGGACCGACTGACGGACCGACCGACAAGTGCAAAGCAATATACCCCCGCTTCTTCGAAGGGGGGCATAAAAATATCTTGAGTTACGATATCAATCGTAATATTTCCTCCTGAGTTGTTTAGATTGGTTCCTGTGATAGGCTCATACTCAAAATATTCATATTCATCAATACTATCATCTTGTAAAATCGGTGCTTTAATGTTTAAAATGTCCATTTTATTATATACAATTATAATTTTTAAGTCAAAATTATAATTGAGTTGAGTTTTTAATATTCTAACCATAGTTGAGGGAATGATTTGTTTTCATCATTAACAAAAACACCTTTAATTTTAATAGTTTTAAGTTTTTCAGCAGAAAAATTTTTTCTCATTTTAGGGTAAATTTTATTTCCGTAAAGAATTGTTACCTTTGGTATATTGTTTTCTTCTAAATAATTATTTACTTCATCTTCAAAATCCTTCATGATATCAGCTTTTTCAGGAGATAATTTTACAACAACCTTTTTATAATCATAACTTGTATTATTTACTTCAAGAATCTCACAATCTTCATTAAGTTTAAATTGACCATAAAGAATACCAACTCTTTTTGTATTGTATTTTTCATATTCTGTTATCCTAAATTTTAGCTTTGACATTCTTTTTTATTTAATGTATATATTTTACTTAACTTAAATTTATTATTTTCATAATACTTTAACTCCGGAACCCCTACTATTTAATTTCTTAACTAAATCTTGTATAGCAATGGCACTACCATCTACTAAGGTATTAATATTTTGTGTTGCAGGTTGAGTTGTTGTAGTAGGCTTTTGAGTATATTTTTCTAAAATCTTTTTAGATTTTGGCGTCAATGCCTTTTCAACTAACTTTTTACCTGCATCAACCGCGGCACTCTTTCCAACCTCTAATGCTTTCTTTGCTCCTTCCTTAGCAACACTCTTACCAACATCAACTGCTGAAGATGCAATTTGTTTAGCTGCGCTGCTTGTAAAGAGCCTTGTAAGAAAATTAGCAAAGCTATCAAATATACCTGCACCGCCGTAAGAATAATTTCTTTTAAATCCTCTCTTTCTTGATGTAATCATTTTATAGTATAGACATTAAATTTTTATAATGGTTTGAATTTAATACACCCTGTCTTTTTAATTCATCGCATATGCTTACTAACTCATTTCTTAAACCAGTATTACCAGCTTCTTTACTTGCCATTAAGAGGTCTAATCTTTCTAATAGTGAGTTAGGGTCAGATGGGATAATGGTAATTCCTTCTCCAGTTGCTTCTTTTTCTGCTTTGATTTCTTTATAAATAGGTTTAATAAAAATATTGTATTTTTTTCCACCACTGCTTGGGTCATTACCATGAAAAATAACATTTGGAATCCTTTAATATTTTTTCATAATTACTAAGATCATCACTAGAACAATTATATTTTTTACTTGGATTTTTTGCCATAATAAGTTCCCATAATCCATCTGTCGATTTATATTTTTCTGCACCAATCCAAATATAGTCACCATCGTAATCAATCATTTTATTACCTATATAATAATTAATACCTTTCCTTTTAATACCAAATGTTGTATCAAATTCTTTTCCATATTCTTTTTTTAATGTATTATATTGTTGATCTAAGATTGTAAGTTCCTCTTCTTCTTTTTCTTTAGGAATTAATTGTTGGGGTAGCCGTTCAATCCCCTCTTTAATAGGTTTAAGTTCTTCTGTAATTTTCGTTGCTGCTTCCTTTTGTGTTTCTGTAATAGGCTTAAAAAACTTTGAAAGGCCTGTTTGTAATTCAATTTCTCCTGTTCTTTCTGCAAGTTGGCTATCACGAATTCTTTTCTTTGTTTCAAGATATTCTTTTACAATTTGGTCCCTTTTTACAGGGTCAGTCATCTTTAAAAATGTCATATTTTTTAAGTAAAAAAATTTTTTATCTTATTTTTTAATCAGTATTACCTATCTCACATGCGCAAGAACATTTAAATTTAGGGCATGATACTTTAATTCGTGGTATGATTTTTTTCCACCAACCTCCGAAAGGACTCGCGCGCTTCCTGCCTCCCCCTTTCAATCAATGTTTCTTCATTTTTAGCCGTTATCTTCTTTTTAGATTTAGTTCTTATCTCATTCTTCATATCTTTGTATTTCTCCAATTCTTTCATAATTAATTTAAATTCATCATCAGATATATGATTGTCAAGTAATGCTTTTGATATATATGTGGATATTGTGTTAAGTTTGGTATCAGCAATCGTTTTTATTTTCTGGTGTTTTTCACCTTTACTTCTTGTGGTTCTTACGGTATATTTACCAATAACACTCATTAAACCAGTAACAAGGGCTGATGCTTCTAATGCTATTACCACGGGTATCGCAACTACGGTTGATAACAAACCAATTCCTCCAGCACCACTTACCATTGTCATGGTAATTAAAACTGTATCAATATGATCCACTATATTAGCGGTTCTATAATATTTTTTTGCAAGAGCATCTCTCTTTTGAACTTCACTTTCAAGAAATGACTGAACTTCTTATATCTTTTTTAAACGGTATGAATGACCATTGTCATCACTCATTAAGGATAATTCAATAGAAGGTGCATTTGGTGTATTGCGTTCATTAGGTAAGCTTGGATATATCTTTTCTTTCATCTCCATTTTTAATTAGAGAGATATTTTTTTAAATTGTGTAACAAACGTGTCACAAAAACTCATTTTCCTCAATTCTTAATAGCTTACTTGAGTTGTTTGTAATAGTAATGATAATATCAACGGTATCCTCAAGAATAACTTCATTAGATAAACTTAATTGCTTAAATTTTAAATTATAAGATAGAGAGGTTTAAAACAACCCCCCTACTCATTAAAAAGCCAAAACCTAATACTATTGACTTCGTTTCACCTGGTTTTAGTGTTAGGGGTTGTTGAGTAAAAATTTCCCAAACAACAGGATTAACTTTTTTAGGAGGATGCTTAACTTTTAACGGTTTCCAAAAAATTGTTTTTGGTTGAACTATTTTAGGTTTTGCTCCAAATTTATAAACATTCATTTTTTACTTTTGTTAAAAATTATTTATAATATTGCTCCCAAAATAGGAATATTGCCAAATGGGCTATTAGGACCCAAAAGAAGTCCTTTTCCATCGTAAAACTTTCCACCTTGTTTTAAATACAATCCATCACCGACAGATTTTAATCCTTTACCTTTAGCTGGTCCAAGGTAAAGACCTTTTCCATCAGTTTCTACATGACAAACGCACCCCCCTTTTTTAAGGTAAAGACCCGACCCCATTGCTTTTTGTACTCCTGATGAGGCTAACCCAGATAAAGCGCCAACACCTAAAGCTGGTAAAACGGTTCTTGCTAATGTAGGTAAAACTGATGAGGCTAATCCTGCTAACATTCCAAGAAAACCTCCTTCTACTTTCATGTTATGTTTAAGTTGCTTAATTGTCATTCTAATCGTGGTTCCCTTACCAGCTTCATAAGCTTTAGCTATTTTATTTGCTTGTGATTTGGTCACTGCAATTGTATCATTACCTTGTAAGTCATCAAAATTTAAACGAATACTTACTGGACAACTAGCTTTAACAGCATGATTTAGCTTTTGCTTTTGCCCTTCTGATATATTTACTTTAACAGTAATGTAGTTTGTCATTTTATATATATATTATTTTTTATTTATCTTGCTTCTCTAATATGAAATCTGATTGTTAATGTTTCACCTCTAAGATTTAGTAACGTTCCATCTTGGTCAGTAATTGACACATTGAGGTTATGTATTTCATTTAATGTTAAAGGAAGATACACTAAATTAACTGGTGACTCTATTATTTTATAACCAGGCGACACATTAGGAAAACAAGAGGGCCATGATGGCCCTGTATCGCTCCACTGGCTTATAAATATAAACCATAAAAACTAAACATTTCAATTCTGAGCCAAATGGTTTCAAAATGAAGACTTACAAAGTTTTCTCTGTAAAAGCCCATGTGAAAGTTGAGACCCGCAAGGCAAAGCCATTTTTGATCCCAGAGCTATAATTACTTGAACCCTGGTAGAGGTCCACAAGATAAAGCCACATGCCAAAATAATACAAGTCTATTCTGTATGGTTATAAATAAGGTGATTTTCAATTTTTGTCCATATGAAGCCTCTGTAAAACATAAGACCCCTGATGCAAGGCTAATTTCAAAAAAAAAAAAAAAATCAAAACAGGAAGATTTCCTTAGTTGTCACTATGTAAGCCCATGCAAAACTTGTGACCCCTGCGGCGGGGCCAATTTTGACCCCAGGGCTAAAATTCTGGCCCGCTTGGTAGAGGCCCACTAGATATAGCTACATGCAAAATTTGGTAGCTCTAGGCCTTATAGCTAGGTACAGGAAGATTTTTAAAGTTTACTCTATACAAGCCTATGTAAAACTTGTGACCCCTGGCGCAGAGCCAATTTTGACCCCAGGGCTATAATTTGAAGAAACTTGATAGAGGTCTACTACATAAAGCTACATGCCAAATTTGGTAGCCCTATGCCTTATGGTTTCAGACAAGAAGATTTTTAAAGATTTCCAATATTTTTCAGTTTTGTTGCCATGGCAACCAGAGTTTTTGAAGGAATCAAATTCTTTCAAGAAATTCTGAAGAGGACCATGTCAGGATCATTTCTGTGAAGTTTCGTGAAAATCGGATGGGTAGTTTCAGAGAAGAAGATGTTTGAAATAAAAGTTAACGCACGGACGGACTGACGGACGGACGACGGACACCGGGCCATGACATAAGCCCGCTGGCCTTTGGCCAGTGGAGCTAAAAACTATAAATTGTGTTTCTTTGCGAACCATTAACATAACTACCTGAAATTAAATCAATATTAACAAGTAAGCTATTAATACTTAAAATATTTACTACTTTTTCAGATTCGTGAAATCCTTGTTGATATTTTGCTTTATTAAATCCTAATACTTTTCCAATACTCCTACTTTGGTTAAAATCTACCTGATAACCATTTTCTACGATAAGAATTGATTTTAAAGTATTAGTGTTTGCGGAGATATTAATATAATATTCTTCATTAACTGCGTCACAATGACCTTTTTTCCTCATTTCTTGTTGTATTACACCATTAATATCAACTAAATCATAGGAACCTTCAGGTATTTTTAGTTTTACCCACGTTACACCATTGTCAGGTGAATTTATTAAAACAAAAATGAATTGTAAGGTATATTTCTCTTATTTTATTTACATAAAACATTACTTTTTTTCTATATTCTCTATGTTTTTTGTTTATCTTCCTCTTCTTTTTTAAAAATCTTTGAATGATGATTTATATTAGAAAGTAATTCAGAAATATGGTTTTGAATAAAAAAAAAAAATACATACATTTTTTTCATCCATATCTACAAAACTTTTAGCATAAGAAAGAAACTTTTTTCTTAAACGTAATGTAATAAACATTTTTTTTAAAATAACTTACTGTACAATTTTCTTCAAATTCTATTGGTAAAATTTCTTCTACCAAAATTCTCATACGATCTTCCATATCATTTACACTATAAGTATTTAAATTTACATTATTAAATCTTTGATTAATAACATTGTCATTTTTTTCGCCATTTTTTTTATAATTATATTTAAAATCTTCTTAAGTTATTTTCAATTTTCAATTTTTTTTTTTTTAAATTTTATACCGACTTAGGAATATAAAAGTTGTCAAATCATTTCTATATTTACCATTTTCTTTTTTACTAGTTAAATCAATGATAACAAAACCATGAGGTCTTTCCCAACAATTTTTACAAAAGTTAATAAACTCATTCTTAGTCATATCATCCCCTACATGGTCGCTAAAAATATGATTAAGGTTTTTTAAGTCTTGCCTATAAAGCAAATAAAATTTGCATTCTCTCTAATAGTTTGACGGGGTAATCTAAAATAATTTTGTGATAGATTAAAAACAGTCTGCGTTATTATGTCTTCCGCAGACATAATAGCTTTCACATTTGTTTTGCCTTTCTAAAAGTAAATCGTCAAAAATCATTAAATTTTTGTTTTGCCCGTTTAAATCTCTTGGGTCAGGTACATCACTAGCATTTTCAAAAAATTCACAGTTAATATCAGATGTTTCTTTAATTGTTTTGCTCCACTCTTCAACTAACGCTGTAGGTGAAACATCATATTTTTTAACTTCATTTTTAAGTGAAAACAACCTTAATATATATTCTTTTGGTATTTTTTCTTCAAAAGCTTTTTTAAGTATGCGATATTCTGGTTGAAACAAACTTTTACCAAAAACGCATAAGTTGTTATAATCTAACCAATCAGACCTTAACAAAAGGTTAAGTAAAAGTGTAGTTTTACCACATCCTGATTTACCTACTATTAAACCTCTAATACTTCTTGGTAAAAGGGGGTGGTTAAATCTTTTTGCTAATGCTTCATTCCATGATAAATTAACAATATCCATTTTATATTAAAAAATTTAATTTAATATAAAAAAATGTATTGTGTTAAGTGTAAAAAACAAACTGATACAACTAATATTGAATATGCGGTAAGTAAAAATGGTAGAAATATGAAACGGGGAAAATGTGTTGAATGTGGAACAACTAAAACCCAGTTTATTAAAAAAACAAGAAGGTGGTTCATTACTAAATAAGTTATTAATGACTTACCTGTTGAAATGCACTTACCAGGTCATAATTTTACTGGCCCTGGTACCAAATTAAAAAAAATATTAAATCCTGATTTAACACCAAAAGAATGGTCAAAACCTGTAAATCATGTTGATAAAGCAGCATATCATCATGACATCTGTTATCTTAAACATAATGATACTGCTACAAGAAATGCTGTTTGTGATAAAAATATGTTAAAGGAGTTAAAAGAAATCTACAATTCTTCTATTAAGGAAAAAATGGAACGGGGGTTAGTTTCCTCATTAATAGGAACCAAGGCTAAATCTGGAATGGGAGTTAAAAAAAAAAGAATGAAAGCATAATATTAGCAGAAGAATTACATAAACCTGTAAAAAGAAAATTTAAGAAAAGGAGAGTTAGAGAAAATGGTACTGATAGGATATTGGCTGCAGATTTAGCAGACATGCAAGCATTTTTTAAATTTAGTCGTGGTGTAAAATATCTTCTTGCTGTCATTGACATTTTTTCAAAATATGGGTGGCTGATACCATTAAAAGATAAAACAGGAAAATCTGTTTCTGTTGCATTGAAGAGTATTTTTAAGGAAAGAAAACCTGATAAAATGTGGGTGGATAAGGGCAAAGAGTTTTATAACAAAGATGTTAAAGACTCGATTGAATTATATTCTACTGAAAATGAGGAAAAATCCAGCATTGTTGAGAGATGGATTAGAGAACAATGAAAGAAAAAATGTGGAAATATTTTTCTGCTAACTCAACAAATATTTACATTGATGTATTACAAGACCTTGTTAAAGAATATAATAACACGAGGCATTCTTCTATTAAGATGACGCCAACTGAAGCAAGTAAGAAAAAGAATGAAAATAAAGTTTGGAGAACATTGTATCCTGATTATAATCGAGTAAAAGAAGATATAAAACAAAAGTTTTCTGTTGGAGACAAAGTAAGGATAAGTAAAAAGAAAAAGACTTTTGAAAAAGGTTATACCACAAGATGGACTGAAGAGGGTTTTACAGTTTCAAAAGTAAAACATACATCACCTATAACATATAAAATTGAAGATTTAAATGGAGAAGAAACTAGAATAACTATCACTAAAGGTGATAAATACCCCCGCCCCTATATTTCATGTCACAGGGGCAATAACTCTGCAATGTCAATTTAGGGGCAATAACTCCGTAATCATTAGGCCAACACTCATGAAATTTGTGCTTTGCACATCTACTGCTCCTGGTGAATATCATGACAAATATCAAGTGAATAAGACTTAAACTGAAGGAATAGTTCTCTGGACAAGAAGTTTTGAGTAAATTCAGGGGTAATTAATTTGGCAAACATTTGAGAAAAATGCATCTGTTCTGAACCTCTACCGCTCCTGGTGAATATTTATGCAAAGTATCAATTTAATTGGACACAAAACTAAATGAGTGTAAAAAAGTGCAGACCATGATCTGATAATATGTCTGAGACACAGCGGCTGGTCTGGATCCAAACTTGTTGCAAATGTCCAAAGGTGCCTTTTCGCATAATGTTGGCCAACTATATATATGACAGAAAAGACCTCCTTAAAGTGAATCAGACAGACACTGTAGGAGGAGTTGTCCGGACAAGCATTTTTAAGTCAAATCAGGGGCAATAACTCAGTAATTCTTGATGGAATTTTTACAAAATGTGTGTCTTGCACATCTACAACTCCAAATGGACACTTCTGCCAAGTATAAAGCGAATCGGACTGAAATTGTAGGAGGAGTTGTCCGGACAAGCTTTTTAAATGTGAATCAGGGGCAATAACTCAGTAATTCTTGATGGAATTTTTACAAAATGTGTGTCTTGCACATCTACAGCTCCTAATGAACACTTATGCCAAGTTTAAAGTGAATCAGACAGAAACTGTAGGAGGAGTTGTCCGGACAAGCATTTTTAAGTCAAATCAGGGGCAATAACTCAGTAATTCTTGATGGAATTTTTACAAAATGTGTGTCTTGCACATCTACAGCTCCTAATGAACACTTATGCCAAGTTTAAAGTGAATCGGACAGAAACTGTAGGAGGAGTTGTCCGGACAAGCATTTTTAAGTCAAATCAGGGGCAATAACTCAGTAATTCTTGATGGAATTTTTACAAAATGTGTGTCTTGCACATCTACAGCTCCTAATGAACACTTATGCCAAGTTTAAAGTGAACCAGACAGAAACTGTAGGAGGAGTTGTCCGGACAAGCATTTTTAAGTCAAATCAGGGGCAATAACCCAGTAATTCTTGATGGAACTTTTACAAAATGTGTGTCTTGCACATCTACAGCTCCTAATGAACACTTATGCCAAGTTTAAAGTGAACCAGACAGAAACTGTAGGAGGAGTTGTCCGGACAAGCATTTTTAAGTCAAATCAGGGGCAATAACTCAGTAATTCTTGATGGAATTTTTACAAAATGTGTGTCTTGCACATCTACAGCTCCTAATGAACACTTATGCCAAGTTTAAAGTGAATCAGACAGAAACTGTAGGAGGAGTTGTCCGGACAAGCTTTTTAAATGTGAATCAGGGGCAATAACTCAGTAATTCTTGATGGAATTTTTACAAAATGTGTGTCTTGCACATCTGTAGCTCCTAATGAACACTTATGCCAAGTTTAAAGTGAATCAGACAGAAACTGTAGGAGGAGTTGTCCGGACAAGCATTTTTAAGTCAAATCAGGGGCAATAACTCAGTAATTCTTGATGGAATTTTTACAAAATATGTGTCTTGCACATCTACAGCTCCTAATGAACACTTATGCCAAGTTTAAAGTGGATCAGATAGAAACTGTAGGAGGAGTTGTCCGGACAAGCATTTTTAAGTCAAATCAGGGGCAATAACTCAGTAATTCTTGATGGAATTTTTACAAAATGTGTGTCTTGCACATCTACAACTCCTAATGAACACTTCTGCCAAGTTTAAAGTGAATCAGACAGAAACTGTAGGAGGAGTTGTCCGGACAAGCATTTTTAAGTCAAATCAGGGGCAATAACTCAGTAATTCTTGATGGAATTTTTACAAAATATGTGTCTTGCACATCTACAGCTCCTAATGAACACTTCTGCCAAGTTTAACGTGAATCAGACAGAAACTGTAGGAGGAGTTGTCCGGACAAGATTTTGCAGACAGACCGACCGCATGACCGACCGACCAACCGACCGACCGACAGGCTGATTCCACTATACCCCCCACAAACTTCGTTTGCAGGGGTATAATAAAAGGTATCTTTTATGAACCTGAACTACAAAAAACAAGACAAGAGTTGTATAGGATAGAAAAGGTTATTAAAAAGGGAAAAAAGAAATCTCTTGTAAAGTGGAAAGGTTATTCTGATGAGTTTAATTCATGGATTGATAATAGTGCTATTGAAACTATTTAATATATAAAACAAGAGCGGCAAATTGTCGCAAGATATGCCCGTCTTACCCCAAGTTGTAAAGCTGGGGCATAATAATGATAAAGGGGAGGTATAGAAAAATAGTAGTGCAGAATATTTTTTTTACTGTTGATTGAAGATAATGGCAGTGTATTTGTGTTGACGGAACTCTTGTTTATTATTGTATTACTATTAACTCTTTACCACACAGAAAAAGTTTGGACTAGTCCAAATTGAAATCATTTGCAGTTTACAAACTAAATGTAACTCAAAAATTGAAATCTGGTTTGGAAAGGGTAGAAAACATTGTGGGAAAAGGAGAAAATGCTGGTGCATAAAAAATAAGCAATTTATATTTCATGTGCACTGCACTACCCCTTGATGAGATGTATCCAGCCCTAAAATTTCATAACCCGAGGTAGTATAGTTTGAGAGATATGCATCATACAAAATTCAAGTTCGAAAAAAAAAAAAAAAACAAGAAAGGGCAATAACTGAAAAATTAAGCAAGCAAGAGTTGAAATTTATATGCACAGCACTTCCCGTTGATGGAATGTATCCACGCATGAAATTTCATATCCTTAGCCAGTATAGTTCTGAAGATATGCACTGGACAAAATTAAAGTTTCAAAATAAAGAAAGAGCAATAAGTCAAAAATTAGGCAAGAGTTATGGTTCATGTGCACTGCACTCCCAGTTGATGAGATCTATCTACGCATGAAATTTCATAGCCATAGGTAGTCTAGTTTTGGAGATATGCTCGAGACAAAATTCAAGTATGAAAATAAGTCAAAAATTAAGGAAGGAAGAGTTATGATTCCTGTGCACTGCACTCCCCCTTAATGAGATGTATGCAGGCATGAAATTTCATAACCCTAGGTAGTATAGTTTTGGAGATATTCACCGGAGAAAATGCAAGTATGAAAAAGAAGAAAGGGCAATAACTGAAAAATTGAGGAAGCAAGAGTTATGATTCCTGTGCACTGCATTCCCCCTTAATGAGATGTATGCAGACATGAAATTTCATAACCGTAGGTAGTATAGTATTGGAGATATTCACCGGACAAAATTCAAGTATGAAAAACAAGAAAGGGCAATAACTGAAAAATTAGGGAAGCAAGACTTATGATTCCTGTGCACTGCACTCCCCCTTGGTGAGATCTATCCATGCATGAAATTTCATAACCGTAGGTAGTATAGTTTTGGAGATATGCTCCGGACAAAATTCAAGTATGAAAAACAACAAAGGGCAATAACTCAAAAATTAAGGAAGCAAGAGTTATGATTCCTGTGCACTGCACTCCCCCTTGATGAGATCTATCCACTCATGAAATTTCATAACCCTAGGTAGTATAGTATTGGAGATATTCACCGGACAAAATTCAAGTATGAAAAACAACAAAGGGCAATAACTCAAAAATTAAGGAAGCAAGAGTTATGATTCCTGTGCACTGCACTCCCCCTTGATGAGATCTATCCACTCATGAAATTTCATAACCCTAGGTAGTATAGTATTGGAGATATTCACCGGACAAAATTCAAGTATGAAAAACAACAAAGGGCAATAACTCAAAAATTAAGGAAGCAAGAGTTATGATTCCTGTGCACTGCACTCCCCCTTGATGAGATCTATCCACTCATGAAATTTCATAACACTAGGTAGTATAGTATTGGAGATATTCACCGGACAAAATTCAAGTATGAAAAACAACAAAGGGCAATAACTCAAAAATTAAGGAAGCAACAGTTATGATTCCTGTGCACTGCACTCCCCCTTGATGAGATCTATCCACACATGAAATTTCATAACCGTAGGTAGTATAGTTTTGGAGATATGCTACGGACAAAGAACTGGACGCCGCCCGCCCGCCACGGGTGATCCCATAATACGTCCCGTCTTCGACGGGCGTATAAAAATGCAAGATATTTTAATTGATAATATAATTTTACCAAACAAACCTTTAAGCAATTTTGAACTTGAGGACACAGTAAAAAAATTAAAAATAAAAAATTTTAGAGGGGTCTTTTTACGAAACACTCTACCTAAAAAAGTAAACAAGAGGGCCATGATGGCCCTGGGTCGCTCACCTTAGTAAAGTGCCTTTAAGGTTTTTCTTTAATTTGACCATGTGACCTAGTTTTTTGACTGCAGGTGACCCAATTTCAAACTCATTTTTCATGAAGACAAACATTCTGACCAATTTTCAAGTCAATTGAGCAAAAAATGTGGCCTCGAGTGCCCTAAAGATATTTCTTTAATTTGACCTAGTGACCTAGATTATGACCCCAGGTGACCCAAATTTGAACTGGTCTTTGACTATATCAAAAGAAACATTTTGTCCAATTTTCAAATCATATGAATAAATAAAAGTGGCCTCTAGAGTGCCCGCTAGAGTGCCCACTAGCTATTTCTTTAATTTGACCAAGTGACCTAGTTTATGACCCCAGTTGACCCAAATTCAGACTCATGTGAGATTTTACAAAGACAAACATTCTGACCAATTTTCAAGGCAATTAAACAAAGAATGTGGCCTCTAGAGTGCCCACTAGCTATTTCTTTATTTTGACCTAGTGACCTAGTTTATGGCTCCAGGTGACCCAAATCCAAACTCATCTGGTATTTCATCAAGACAAACATTCTGGCCAAATTTCAGGTCATTTGAGCAATAAATGTGGCCTCCAGAGTGCAAACAAGGTATTTCTTTAATTTGACCCAGTGAACTAGTATATGACCCAAGTTGACCCAAATTAATCTTATGTGAGACTTTATAAAGACAAACTTTCAATTGAGCAAATAATGTGGCCTCGAGAGTGCCAACAAGGTATTTCTTTAATTTGACCTAGTGACCTAGTTTATGACCCAAGATGACCCAATTTTGAACTCAATGAACTTGTTGCGCTTAGATGGGCAAACAAACTTAGAAGAGAATCACTACATACCAAATATCAAATCTCTACGCCTTCCAGTTTTAAAGAAGAATTTTAGAGTTTTCCTTCTTTGTTCCCATGTTCGAACTTGTGACCCCCGGGGCGGTGCCAGTTTTGACCCAGGGGCATCATATGAACAAACTTGGTAGAGGTCCACTAGGAAATGCTACATACCAAATATCAAAGCTCTACACCTTCCCGTTTAAGAGAAAAAGAAATTTAAAGTTTTCCTTCTTTGTTCCTATCTTCGAACTTGTGACCCCCGGGGCGGGGCCAGTTTTGACCCAGGGTCATCATATGAACGAACTTGGTAGAGGTCCACTCTGAGATGCAACATACCAAATATCAAAGCGCCACACCTTTTGGTTTCAGGAAAGAAGAATTTTAAAGTTTTCCTTCTTTGTTGTTCGAACTTGTGACCCCAGGGGCTGGGCCAGTTTTGACCCAAGCAGCATCCTTGGCGCAAACTTGGTAGAAGTCCACTAGGAGATGCTACATACCAAATATCAAAGCTCTATGCCTTCCCATTTAAGAGAAAAAAAAAATTAAAATTTTCCTTCTTTGTTCCTATGTTTGAACTTGTGACCCCCTGGGCAGGGCCAATTTTGACCCCAAGGGCATCATATGAACAAGCTTAGTAGAGGTCTACTAGGCGATGCTACATACCAAATATCAAAGCTCTATGCCTTCTAGTTTTACAGAAGAAGATTTTTAAAGTTTTCCTTCTTTGTTCCTATGTTGATAAATTGTGACCCCCCGGGGCAGGGCCAGTTTTGACCCCAGGGGCATCATATGAACAAACTTGGTAGAGGTCCACTAGGAAATGCTACATGCCAAATATCAAAGCTCTACGCCTTCAAGTTTCAGAGAAGAAGATTTTTAAAGTTTTCCTTCTTTGTTACTATGCTCAAACTTGTTCAAACTTGTGACCCCCGGGGTGGGGCCAGTTTTGACCCCAGGGGCATCATATGAACAAACTTGGTAGAGGTCTATTAGGCAATGCTATATGCCAAATATCAAAGCTCTACGCCTTCAAGTTTCAGAGAAGAAGATTTCTAAAGTTTTTCTTCTTTGTTACTATGCTCAAACTTGTGACCCCCACGGGGTGGGGCCAGTTTTGGCCCAGGGGCATCATATGAACAAACTTGGTAGAGGTCCATTAGGCAATGCTACATACCAAATATCAAAGCTCTACGCCTTCCAGTTTGAGAGAAGATGATTTTTAAAGTTTCCCCTCTTTGTTCCTATGTTCGAACTTGTGACCCCCCAGAGCAGGGCCAGTTTTGACCCCAAGGGCATCATATGAACAAACTTGGTAGAGGTCCACTAGGAGATGCTACATGCCAAATATCAAAGCTCTATGCCTCCTAGTTTTAGAGAAGAAGATTTTTAAAGTTTTCCTTCTTTGTTACTATGCTCAAACTTGTGACCCCCGGGGCGGGGCCAGTTTTGACCCCAGGGGCATCAAATGAACAAACTTGGTAGAGGTCCACTAGGAGATGCTACATACCAAATATCAAAGCTCTGCGCCTTCTAGTTTCAGAGAAGAAGATTTTCAAAGATTTTGCTTTTTTTTCCTTTTTGTTGCCATGGCAACCAGAGTTGTGGGTGGAATTTAATTCTTTGAACAATTTTGGTAGAGCTTCACCCAAGGAACATCCCTGCCAAGTTTCATCAAGATTGGCCCAGTGGTTTAGGAGAAGATGATGTTTAAAGAAATCGTTGACGGACGCCGGACATAGGGCGATCACAATAGCTCACCTTTTAGCACGCTGTGCTAAGGTGAGCTAAAAACAAAGAATGCGGTATATTAAATCTTGATGACTTGAGTGGGCCTGGCACACATTGGGTTGCCTGGTATAAAAATGGTAAAACTAAAATTTACTTTGACAGTTATGGCATACAACCACCTCTTGAAGTTAGAGATTATTTAAAAAGTCCATTACATTACAATAGTGACCAGTTACAACAAGCAGGGCAAGTATTTTGCGGTCATTTATGTTTGTACATTCTTAAAGAACTGGGTTTAGGTAATAAATTTCAAAATGTTTTAAATAAACTTTTTTAGTAATATAAAACTGTGCCCGTTGATAAATTTGGAAGAATGGATGATGTTAAAACAAGCGGCGATGGTGTGTCACTCGCTTACATAAGTAATAATTTTTTACGTAAAGATGGAACAACCACCGTTACCGGTTCTATAAATATGGCTGGTAATACATTAACGAGGGTTAGTAATCCAGTAAATCCCCAGGATGTTGCCACTAAGAGTTATGTTGATGGCAACTCAGGGCTGTTAGATGAAAACGGAGGATACCATATGACGGGTTATTTAAACATGGGTTTTAATAAAATAAAAAACTTAGGCGAACCCGAGGAGCCGAGTGAAGCTGCTACCAAAAAATATGTGGATAATAGTGGTAAAGCAATAGTTCAACAACGAGACGGCACTTTTTTCGCTGTTGCAGATATAAATATGCGGGGGTATTCTTTATCGAATCTTATAGACCCCGCAGACCCACAAGACGTTGCAACTAAAAGATACGTAGATGTTGCCAATCGAGCCTTTGTTTATGGACCTGGAGGGTATATAGCAGGTGGTGACGTTTCTATGGGTGGGCGGAGAATTTTCAACGTCGGAACGCCTTTAGAAAACTACCAAGCCGCTAATAAGCCGCAAGTGAAAAAGCTTTGACAAAAAACCAAGACGGTTCTTTTTCAGTGGCTGGTAAAATAAATATGAGGGACCACTCGATTACCGGATTACCAAATCCCATTGACCGTGATGCCGCTGCCAATAAAAATTACGTCGATAATGGTGGAGCTATCATAAAAAATCCAGATGGGAGTTTCTCGGCAGTAGCTAACGTAAATCTCAAAGGTTTTTCTCTTAAAAACGCTGCGGCACCAGTAGAAGAGAGAGATTTAGCGACAAAATCCTACGTGGATGGAAAAATAGGCTTTACACCCGTTATAAGCGTTCATGCTGAGCAGCAAGGAGGATTAAAAGATGGTAATTACAAGTTTTCTTTCGGTAATGGAAGCACAGGAATACATCATGAATTAGGGGGCTATTGCATGGCAGCCTCGGGCAGAATTATAAGGGGGTCTTTAAAGGTCGTTACAGTTGGCGGTAACCTAAAAGAAGAGGCAAAAATTAACATAGTCTTACACGGAGTCGAAAAGGCTGACTACTCCATAGTGAAAAAGAAGGGAGAAGGTTGTAGTTGCATAGTTTTTCCTCAGCCTTTAGAAGTAAAACAATGCGACACTATAAACTTTATAACAAGGTCCAACAACTCGAACGCGAAAAACGCGCATGTGTCGATACTGATAGAGTTGGACTTGTAAAAAAAATATTTAACCCAGTAAAGGGTGAAATATTTAACAAGTGCTTGTTAAGCACCAGATCCCCCGCCGATTGGGCTTTTTCTAACACAGCACCGAAATAAGAGCTTGAAGTGAAGATAAAAAAACAAGCATATTTTCTTTTTTGAAATACAGGTCCAAGTTATGAAAGTTGGCATTAACATGATATAATAACTACAAAACATTAAAACTTAATCAATATTGAAGTTTCTGAAAAAGAAAAAAAAGACACTTTTTCTTTTTAAAATGCATACAAGAGTTATAAAACTTTTTTGTGTTTATGCCGTAAGTATGAAACTTGGCCAAGAATGGGAAATGTGCAAGCAAAAATCCAAAGTAAAAATTTACAAAGGGCAATAACTCCAAAAATACTGAAGATAGAGTTATGGTTCTTGTGCACTGAACTTCTCCTCAATTAGTTCTATATGTGTGTGAAGTTTCAAGTTCCTAGCTTTTATACTTTTGGAGATATACGCCAGACAGAAATCCAAAGTAAAAATTAACAAAGGGCAATAACTCAAAAATTACTGAAGACAGAGTTTTGGTTTTTGTGAACTGCACTTCTCCTTAATGAATTCTATAAGTGTATACAGTTTGAAGTTCCTAGCCTTTGTACTTTTGGAGATATGCTCCGGACAAAATTCCAAAGTGAAAATTTACAAAGAGCAATAACTCAACAATTACTGAAGATAGAGTTATGATTCTTTAGCACTGCACTTCTCCTTAATTAGTTCTATATGCGTGTGATGTTTCAAGTTCCTAGCTTTTATACTTTTGGAGACATGCTCTGGACAAAAATCCAAAGTTAAAATTTACAAAGAGTAATAACTCCAAAAATACCGAAGACAGAGTTATGGTTGTTGTGCACTGCACTTCTCCTCAATGAGTTCTATATATGTGTGAAATTTCAAGTTCCTAGCTTTTATACTTTTGGAGATATGCTCCAGACAAAAATTCAAAGTAAAAATGTACAAAGGGCAATAACTCCAAAAATACTGAAGACAGAGTAATGGATCTTGTGCACTGCACGCCTCCTCAATGAGTTCTATATGTGTGTGAAGTTTCAAGTTCCTAGCTTTCATACTTTTGGAGATATGCTCCGGACAAAAATTCCAGAAAAAAAATGTACAAAGGGCAATAACTCCAAAAATACTGAAGATAGAGTAAAGGTTCTTGTACACTGCACACCTCCTTAATGAGATCTATTTACTTGTGAAGTTTGAAGTTGATATCTCAAATACTTTTGGAGATATGCTCCGGACAAAAATGGGACGGAAGGACGGACGGAGACTATTACCATATCCCCCGCCGCCTTTTCGGCGGGGGATAAAAAAGGTTTATTTACACCCACACCAAGATCACGTGGTATAGTATTTCACAACTTTTTCCAATATTTTGCAATGTGTATTCGCATATAATATCACTTTAGACTGGACTTTTGAGCGAGATGGTAGTATGTTATGATATTAATAATTTTTTCGCTTTGTTTTTTCTAAAAAATGAACTGTATATGGTAATTGTATAAAATATAATTTTTATTTATGATAATAAAGCAGTCTTACTTCCTTGTTGTATTTTTGATTTTGTAAGAATGTTATTACTAACAACATGGTAACCTCTGGCGCGGTCTAACAACCTGTAAGTTAATACCAAAAAAATGCTGACCTCTGGCGCGGTCTAACAACCCGTAAGTTAGCAAACACTAACAACATGGTAACCTCTGGTGCGGTCTAACAACCCGTAAGTTAATACCATATCAATACATTTCTTACACATTAAAAACACAATGTTGTAAGGCTGCTGTTTAAAAAACAATAATAAGTATTTTATACAATTATTGTAAACATTTTTTAAAAAACAGGGTAAAAATGTTTGTTAATATTATAATGTACTGCCATTTTCAGTTTTTGGTGTGTTAAGCAAAAGTTATAGGGTTGTGCATTAAATAACTTCCTCTTTCGTTTTCGGTGAGGAGGCATGAAAAAAATGGTTTATATCATGGTAGTGTCATGACTCGCCTTACTTTATTTATACTTTTTCTTATGTTAAGGTATAGAAAACAGAGTTAAAGGTGATTCTTAAGATAGCGTTAAACTAAGGCAGGAATATCAAAGTTTAAGACTCTCTGCGTTTGAGGTTCGCAGAATTTATCCTCGGATAAATACGTCCCCCGATATTCCTGTTAAAAAAGTTATATTTTACGTTTTATATCACTATCAGTTTTACAAACTGGACATTTGTTTGAATTTTCGTTTAAATCATCACAATCATTACATATAGGTATATGGCCACAATTACAAAAAAGTATTACATATAGGTATATGGCCACAATTACAAAAAAGTATATCTGGTTTTACATTTACAAGACAAATAACACATTTCTCTTCATAAAAGTTTTTTTTAGGAGCATTTTGTTTTTTAAGATTTTCAAGAACTTGTCTTAAGCGGGTTTCATCTTCTTCATCTTCTGGATAGCCAGTTAAATCCTCGTATCTTCCACTAAATTCTATGCAGGGGCAAAGACAATCATCAACACTAGGCTCAAGGGAAAACTCATTTATTCCTAATGCATCGGGTTGAAATGCCATGTCATTTTCATATAAATATTCTATTTTTTGGTAATATGTAACTAGATATTTTTCATTTTCTGGTCTAACATCAAGCCAATACAACCCAGTTCTATTTAAATTAATTTTACCAAGCCCAATCTACATAGTTAGATTTCCCACACCATATTCTCTCATCCTTTTACTAAATTGGTAATAAATAGCAGACTTTGCTATATAAAATGTATCTATATAGTGTCTTCTTGCAATTCCTGTAAAAAATACCATTCTACCATCATAATCAGGCTCACATTCTTTTTTTCTCCATAAAGTCTTTTCTAACTTTTCTTTAAACTCATCTGAAATTTTATTCAACACACTCATCTTAATATATTTTTGTTTAAACTTAACGAACAAAAATTCAAATTTTTATTTTTCTTTTTTATTTTTAAAAAAATTTTTTTTTTATTTTTAATTTTTTTTTTATTTTTTAAATTTTTTTTATTTCTTAATTTTTTTTATTTTTTATTTTTTTTTAATTTTTTTTTTTTTTTTAATTTTTTTTTTTAAATTTTTTTTATAAAATCTTAAGGCTATCCATCTTTCATAAGCCTGTGTGAGTAACTGGTTAGCCAATGCGTTGTTTGATGGGGGGAGGTAACGGTTAGGTGGCGGATTGGTTAGCTGGTTAGCTGGCTGACTGGTTAGCCCGAAAACAAAAATTTTTAGAAATTTTTTTAAAAATTGAATTTAAGTAAAAACGTTTAATAAAGAGGTTATGCTGTTTTGTTGGTGAAGGAGTATATGAGTGACGCATGAATTTTAAAAGCATGTTTATGTTTATGAAATTAGTTAAAGCGTTGCGTGATTGTTAAGTGTGTTAGTCAAGCATAAGGGTAAGCTAAATGTGTAAGTTAGCCGTTGCGTGGTGGGTTGTGGTTAAAATATTTCTGGGGCATGAGGGGGGTTAAGGGGGGGGTAGAACTCCCTTTTATCTATCTACTGTCCACAATGAAAATATACATCAAGCCCCCTTTTTCCATGACATAGCAATAACTGGCCCTATTAGACCTACAATCAAACTCATTCAAGATCTTACGGTCATATATATTTTGACCAAGTTTGGTGCTGATTGGTTTAAATTTGGAGATGCTAGAGTGTAAACAGTCAAATGTAGCAATTTTTTTAATTCAAGGGCAAATAACTCCAGTCCTTCTGGTCCGATTAGACACATAATCAAAATCATCCGAGATCTTATGGTCATATATATTTAGATCAAGTTTAGTGGAGATTGGTTAATATTTGTAGATGAATTAGAAAAATTGCTATATTTGACTTTGTTTACATTCTAGCATCTACAAATATTAACCAAAGTCAAATATAGCAATTTTTCTAATTCAAGGGCAAATAACTCCAGTCCTTCACGTCCGATTACACCCATAATCGAACTCATCCGAGATTTTATGGTCATATACATTTTGACCAAGTTTGGTGCTGATTGGTTACTATTTGTAGATGCTAGAGTGTAAACAAAGTCAAATATAGCAATTTTTCTAATTCAAGGGTGAATAACTCCAGTCCTTCTGGTCTGATTACACCCATAATCGAACTCATCCGAGATTTTATGGTCATATACATTTTAACCAAGTTTGGTGCTGATTGGTTATTATTTGTAGATGCTAGAGTGTAAACAAAGTCAAATATAGCAATTTTTCTAATTCAAGGGCAAATAACTCCATTTGTTCTGGTCCAATTAGACCCATAATCGAACTCATCCGAGATCTTATGGTCATATACATTTTGACCAAGTTTGGTGCTGATTGGTTAATATTTGTAGATGCTTGAGTGTAAACAAAAAAATGTGGACAGACGGACGCCGGACGGACAGACGACGGACGCCGACGGACGGTGAGTGATCACAATAGCTCATCCTGAGCACTTCGTGCTCAGATGAGCTAAAAATGTCAAATATAGCAATTTTTCAAATTCAAGGGCAAATAACTCCAGTCGTTCTGGTCCGATTACACCCATAATCGAACTCATCCGAGATCTTATGGTCATATACAGTTTGACCAAGTTTGGTGCTGATAGGTTAATAATATTTGTAGATGCTAGAGTGTAAACAAAAAAATGTGGACGGACGGACGACGGACGCCGACACTTTGTGCTAAGGTGAGCTAAAAATGTGGGAAATGAGAAAATGCTGGTTACCAGCATTTTCTCCCTGCCCCTTTATGTTTTCAAAAGGCATCTTCTTTATGGTCGTTAAAATCGGGATTTTGTGGTAAATGGTTAAAGTCTATGGAATCTTTAAGTTGCCATGATCAACCGACAGGAGAGCCGATTTGAGCCGACAAGAGGGCCGTTGGACCTAAAGCCCTCATCTGAGTAAAGTCATCTTCGACTGATAAATTTGAAGAGCTCCTGGTTGTGAAGATGTAAAACACAAATGAGCCATGCTCTGGCAAATAGGGATTTAATGCATCTCCGTGATCCATCATTCCAAACGAGCCGTCAATTTTATGGATCCATAAAATCCATTTTGTTGAACAACCGATCAAATCATGAGCTACACTGGTCCTATGACATGCAGAAAATTGGCCAAAAGCAAAAAGTTTTGGTCCAGGTCAGCCTAAATACCTTTCGTGATCAAGATCAGATTGCACTGAATGTCAAGTCTGATCTTCAATATAAAATGCCCACAAGTTACTTAACTCTTTACCACACAATCCTGAGTTTTAAGGACTCTTATGATATAGCCTCTTGCAAACCTGTTGGAAAAGAAGAAAATGCTCACTTTTTTCCTAGAGGGTTTTCTACACTTTCACGGCCAATAACCAACATTTCAGTTGAATCTAACTTGTCGTCCGCAAATGTTTTCAATTTTGACAAGTTTACAATTTCACAATTTTATAAAGGTTAACTGGTTTTCAATGGCTCATGTTACAAACTTTAATACATGTTTGATATAGTCCGCTCTGAGTTTGCTATGGGTCGAAGTGGTTATGAGCCAAGATGTCATATCAGGACAACTCTGACAGGAAGAAATAAGGCATGTATATACCAATCAAATACATAGATATAACTTCAGACACGAGGCGCACAGTAATTTTACAAAACTTAAAACATTACTGAGGTTTTGAGACAGCTTTTTCAGAGAAAGAGCACACTGTCTGCATAAAATACACTATCATTATTTGTCATTCACATGGTGTTTAGAAAAAGGGCGAACGATCGATCCCAATTTGTGCTCGGCTACAGCACTCGTCACAACTCGGTTGATTGCGTATCCACATCTAAACATTTGATCAACGATCACCCGAGGTTTGCAAATCGTTTCTTTTGCTGTTAAGCACACAAATTCGCAGTTATGAATAAGCTCACAAGGGCCCAAAAATCTCAGTCAGCACTTTCGTACGATTAATATTGTACATCTATCAAAGTATGTTGTGAAATTAAACCTTGCTATGATGTTCAAATCGAAATATTTTTATTATTTTCAGGGATAATTTTTTTCAGCATAGTGGGATGGATTGAAGGCGGTACTTTTTACTTTTACTCGGGTTTCTCCGTAAATGCTTGGATGGGGTTGAAATTTTGGTATACGATTCCTATGGACTTGGGCAAGCCCAGGCCAAAAATTATGGAAATGGGAACAAATGCCAGCATTTTCTCCTTTTCTCTCAATATTTCTACCATACAAACACAAATCCCATCATTTAATCCACAGTTTACTTTGTGGTCTGCAAATGCTTTCAATTTGTCCTTTGGGAAATAATGTAATGCATCTATTTGTGTTGTGTTGCTGATCCCATGTGACCCATTTTTAACTTGTCCCAGATATTATCAAGACACACATTCTGACCAAGTTTCATGACTATCGAAATGAAAATGTAGCCTCTTCAGTGTACACAAGGTAAAAGATGACGATGCATGACCAAGGATGACACAGCTTGATCACAAAATTCATCTTGAGTACTTTTGTGCTCAGGTGAGCTAAAAGCCTCTGGAAAACATTGTTGAAAAAAGAGAATATGCTGGTAAATACCCTTTTTCCTTTTCCCACAATGTTTTCCATCATACCAGAGACCTGAAGACCGTTTGTATTAATTCTTAATTTGTAGTTTGCAGATATTCTAGAATTTGCAGAGTCTAAAATTTGTTGTGTGGGGAAAAGGTTAAATAAACAAGACGGCCATGATGGCCCTGTATCGCTCCACTGGCTAATACATGGAAGTACAAACCATATCAAACATTACAATCCTAGGCCAAATGGTTTTGAACAAGAAGACCTATAAAAATTTCTATACAAAAGCCCATGTGAAAGTTGTGACCCCAGGGCTAGGACAATTTTGACCACAGAGCCACATACCAAACAACTCAAGTCTAGGCCATATGGTTATAAAAAGAGGATATTCAAAGTTTCCTTGTTATGATAAAACCCCTGTTAATCATGACACCCTTGAGGAAAGGTAATTTCAACCTCAGGTGGCGACGGGCCCGAATTTTTAACAAATTCACAAATGATCAACAAGATGAAGCTACAGTAAAGTCCTTGCGTTTTTTTCTCAAGTCCGCGAGATGCGGCACACCAATTTGTCCAGGGCAAATTCTACTGCAAAGGTAAAAGTCTGTGAGACGCAGCGGACTTGTCACCGTGGACTGATAAATGTCGGGAAGCCTCTCAGCAGGAGACTGTCGCGGTGGATCGTGGCGAACTGCCAGGGATTGCGAAGGATTTATTATTATAAAAATCTGTATATTTTCTAAACAGTGTAAAAGAAATATTGGGAACCAAGACCTAATCATTTGATTCCGACTGCAACATTTTCACACCTTCAAATCATGTAAATTTTAGGTTTTTACCGGGATCTATCGGACGATAGAGTAGTTGCTTGCAGGAATGGGGGAAAAAAAAAACCACCAAAATATTGCAAAGTAAGGTCTGATATGAGTCAGAATATTTCACACATTGTCAGCTTGTTCCTATCCAGTATCAGTATAGTGTTGAGCACTATTCTCAACATGATTCCAGTCAACTCAAGGCTGCCAGCTAGTGCATCTGCATCTCTTTTCCAGTACTTCGTAAAATTGTTTCGCAAGACACTAACTGCTAAGGAAGAAAAAATACTCAGTTGTGACAAAGAATGAATCCTGTTGCAATGACCAATATCAATCCTCGGAAACATTTTAGCTTAGCTGGGATTTGATGTCACAACCCTGCATTACTAGCAAGCTAACGTATTTGACAAATTCAAGATCGGATCACGTTCTGAAATATCATGGAAGGGACATATGAAGATCAGTGGTCAAAATGTTAAGTTTGTATGCAATTTTACTTCTTGTTAATTATTAATCATTGCAAGAAAGGAAAAACACACAGTGACATGCACACACAAATAGATGGAGAGACTGACAGGCTTAAAGATATTTAAACACCAATACATGTATATATATTTTAACCCTTTACCGAAAAATCCCGACTTTTAATTAACCTCAGAAAGAAGTCCTTTGACAACATTGTGGGAAAAGTAGAAAATGCTGGGAATTTCTCCACCCACCTCCACCTTTAAAAGACAAATTGTATGTTTGAGTAAGATTCAGAATGTCGTCTTGAAGTCTGCAAATGTTTTTTTTTTTTTAATTTTGACAAGTCGTAAATTTTGTCACCTGGTAAAGAGTTAAAGAAAAATGAACATCACCCCAAATTGTCGAAGAGCGTTTGTCTAAGCCAGGAAACCACACTCGGAGTATGGGTATCAGGAGAACTCCTACACTGGAGAAGTGGTACTCTGGAGAACTCGTACCCTAATCTGAAGGGTACCAGTTCTCAAGAGAACTCGTACCCAGGGTACGAGTTCTCTGGAGAACTCGTACCCCACAAATAGATATAAATATAATTGATCAGCATGTTTTCAAGTTTTATTTTTCGAAAGTGACTAGACTCTAACATCGTTTTAGTTTTGTACAAAATTTTTATGGATTTATAATGATGTAGATTTGACTTTAAAAAAAATGTACATGTGTTGAAATAAATGACATAAATAAATGGAAAAGAAAGTAGTGTTAGTTGTATATAAAGTAAACATGAAAAGGAAGAACATCAAGGAAGTGTGATCAAACTGTGTTCCACTAAAACAATCACATATAGTATTAATCATTGCTATATTTAATCCTTTGGGCAACATTTAATGGAATTAAAATAAGTTTGGAAATTGATTGATTGATTTTGGAATTTGTGGGAACCGTTGATCAATAAATTTATTGTATTAGATATCGTATATACTCGACTATAAGACACAATTTTTTCCCTAGAATTTTGAGTTTGAAGTAAGTGCATAATCAAAGGACTTTGTAAAATTCCATCTGGGGAACCTACTTACCTGTCGACCAACATGAAGAGATACTACCACCTCCCGATCTAGTCACGCTGATGTAAAGTTTTAGGTGTCTCAGAAATGGTTGTAATTGCCGTCAATGTGAAGAAATAAAAGTTTGGAACAAACTTTTTTTGTGTGTTTTACTTGTTAATTTAGCTTTAAATCCATCGGGTATTCCTCTTGTTGTTGTTGTTGCACTTAGTGTATAGTACGGCCCTCGAGTTGACTGTGATACATAAGTGTATTAATTGACCCTTTTTGTAAATCTAAAATTTAATGATGAATCGATACTTTTTTCATTATTGGTGATTTTGATCATTGAGATGAATTAAAATGATGTAATAACACAAGTAACCTAACAGAGGCAAATATTCCCAAATATTTCTATCTAAATAGAAATTTGGTAGAGTTTATCAGGTGATCATCGAGGTAAGGAAGTAAAGGGTTGTGATCGCAGTCTGTGTTTTACGACACAGACAACACCTGTTTTTAATGAGATTAACATCTACAGTAGATGTCAAACTTTCACAGCTTGAACTGACCAAGCATCCCATCGATAAATTAGTGCTGATATAACACCAGAGATTAACAATTAGCTTTAATTTACGACCAGGATAGCTGATTATACAATTATTCAGATTAAATCAGCAAGCGTCAAGGTCTCCATTTTGATAGCTCAATGATTTAACGACCAAAAATTATCCTGGCCAAGTACATATTTAGATCTAACTCTTTACCAAAAATCTCAATTATTAACAAATCGAAAGAAAAAGAATGTTGAAGACATTGTGGGAAAAGGTGAAAACGCTAGTAAAACGAATTTCAATTTTTGAGTCACAGTTACCTTTTTCTCCTTCAAATCATATCAATTTGGACAAGTCTAAAATTTTGTCGTTTGGTAAAGACTTAAATCACATTGTGCTGGGTGTAAGATACCAGAGTACTTTGATCCTGTAATGTAACTCTTCACTGTCGAGGTAAACTTTATACGGCGACTTTATACACCAATTGATAAATAACAATTTCGAGTAAACCATCGAAGGCCTAATTTCCCTGATAGGATTATTTATACAAAAAATGGGAGTGTTTTGGACTATGCATTACATTCTTTTCAAGTTGCTTTTTTTCAATTTTATAAAGAAATTGGACTTGAATCAAGATACGATCGGCTAAGATACAAGAGATGTATTTTGGGAATGATGCAACCCCGATAGACTGTAATGTCTGCGAGACGTATTTCCAGCTGAATACTCAAACTTTAGCATTCTTATGATCAGTGTGAAGTCTACCTGCGTCTTATAGGAAGTCATCAATGAAATCCCCGATTTTGAATCATGAAGTTGGGGAAGTGTCTTATAAGCGAAGGCGTCTTATAGTCGAGCATATACGGTAAGTGTTGATGGGAACAAGTGGTTAAAATAAACACGTAAATAATCAATTATCACACTTGGTTAAAGGGCACACACTGTTAAAGAAAGTTCTCATTTGTTGCCAGCTCATTACAGATTGACATGGACTTGCCGGATTTAAACTTCAACACAATTGAAATACCAAGTAGCCCTCCAGAAATAACACTTATTGAGTCTGATCTGGTATGTTCAGTGTTTATAGCTTTTCGTGTCTGTGGATAAGTTAGTTATTTGACACCCAAAGTAGTGTAGCATTGAGTTACACTAAATTAGCAGTTATGTAACACGTTTTAAGAAAGTTAATCTTCTGTCTCAGATAATGTTACACCAATATTTGTGTTATGTTCACAAAACACCAATTTATCTTTTCTTACACAGCTCTTAGTGTAAGTCTGCACCTTTCTGAAAAGTCACACTACTTTTATTATTAGTGCATACACACACCATGCATCGCGTTAAATAATCTTGATACAGGAGTCTTCTTACTCTTTTGAGTAACCTATTGTCTCATTGAGAGGCAAACATTTGTTCCTACACAGTCCTGATCACTTTTTTCCGTGAGGTGATCCTATACTCTTTTGCCTAAAATAACCCTTTCCCTGTTTGACCATTTTAAAACTGTCGGGTAAAGCCAAACAACTGGTATCGCTAAACACTAATCGAACAAGGTTTACAATACCAACGGCCATATTTTCTCGGGGCTTTTCATATTCGACAAAAGGAATTTTCCATGAAATTATTTGTATCTAATACGCTTTTTAACAAAAACACCAAGTCGCATCAATCTTGGTGTAACGTTTGAATTTCCAGTGTTACAATACTTTATTAGAGTTACTCCTCTTGAAAGTTGAAGTCCTCGTATTGCAAACGCTCATTACCGCAAGAAACGTTCGAAGCTTTTTTCAGTCGCAGATTGACATGAGATGCTGGGAGCTGGTCTGCATGGGGTTCTGCAAGAAAATATCCAGACGACAATCGATTGTCAACACGAACAAGGTATTTAATCGTCAAACAAGAAGAAAAGATCACTTTGAACGATCTGAATTGAAATGCAGTGTGGGTTTTGTGCGTACGAAGTGAATGACGGAACAAATTATGTCCGTCATGTTTCAAGGAATCACAGAGGTGATGCAAGGTTTTTTCTGACTTGTGGAATTAAAGGTTGTCCTGTCACTTTCAAAAATTTTTATTCTTTTAAGTGTCATATTTACAGAAAACATAAAAGCGGTCTGTTTAGCAAAGATAAAGGAGATATGTTGTCATCAACAGTTATCAAAGATCAGCATGAGGAAGATAGTTGTTACGGTGGCATATTTCTGCTGCGAGATACGAGATAGCTATTGTGATAATTTTGGAAAACTTTCACGATAATTTGAAGTTTCCTGGAAATTTTATCTAGATAGTGAAAAGTTTTCTGAAAAAAATATCACAATAAACTTTATTTTTTATGTTGATTATTTCTCATTCGTGCTCGAAGCTGACATCGAGGTAAATTTATCACGATAGTTCTACCTGTTTCCCCGATATCTATAAACAGAAAAATCACCATTTGGATAAACTCGGAAGTTTTTGACTGTACAAGATGGCGATAAGTTAATCTTGCGTTCGATTTATTTACAAATACAGCTTAATTGTTAATATCTGGCTACAAATGAAATAAAATGGAGTCTTTGAAACAGAAAGATGACCCGAAATGTCCTTTAAGAATGACTTTCATGAAAGAAAGGGAGAATTCATTTTAATGTGCATCTAGAATGAATGACAGTCAATTCGACACCTGGTCATTTTGACACCCGGCCTAAAAAGTGCACGATTAAAATGTGTGAATTTGTATTTTTTAACATGTTGATTCAAACAATGGGCAAAAGTAAACGGCAACGTGGATTTTGAAAGTGGGGATCGAAATGATCAATGTTCTGCCGTTATATATCAATTAGCTAGACATTGTAACTTTTTTTTGAATGTTCTGTTTTTGGTATTGGTTGGTTGGTTGATTGATTGATTGATTGCGAAAAACAATTATCAAATTAAAACAAATCAAAGAAACAATTCCACTTAACCAACAGTTTGTTTCATAATTAGCATTTATTCAATCAACATGAAAGAAACATAAAAATGCCTAACAAGATTCTATTACTAGTCCAATGACTATCATCAATCCTCGGAAATTGGCTGAACCGCTGATTGATATTGCGGGAAAAGGAGAATTTGCTAGTAACAAGCATTTCCCCTTTTTTTCCTGCAATATTTTTTAACATTTGAAAAATAAATCTCATGTTTTGTTAAGTTTAATTTGGTGCCTGTGAATGCTTTGAATTTGGACAAGGCTAAAATTTTATGGTCTAGTAAAGAGTTAACAAATAATGCAGTGTTTAAAGCATGTAGAAAAAGTATTGAGATCTTCTATAGATTAAGGCTTAGTTTGTAATATGTGTGAAAGCATTGTGGCAAAAGGAGAAATTGCTGTATATGTGCATTATTATTTTTTTTTTTTTTGCCACATTTTTTTCCCAGGTTGACTGCTGCAAGACATAAAATGTCATCTCTATGTGGTAGTGAGGTAATGTTTTCTTGTATATTTAATTTTTTCAGGTTGTAAAAGTGTGGAATCATGACAAGAGCAGAGGCTATTTGTTGAATATTGCAAAATTTGAAGATTTAGCAGCAAAAGGTATCGTGCTTAGTTATCATACAGTGTTTGATTTTGTTACTTACAAATTCATACTTCTTCCCCATGAAAACCTTTGTTTTCAAATACCATCAATTAAATATAATGAAGTTATAGTGGTATCCACTTTTCCATTGACCCCTCTTGACCTAAGTGTAAATTCAGCACATGTCATAGGCATGAAAAAAGTCGGCACTAATTTACATTTACAACAAGGGTTTGAATACCTTCACTATACATCTTTTAGCTCCTAAAAATAGGACTCAGTCTGTATGTGAAACAAGAGGGCCATGATGGCCCTGTATCGCTCCAATGGCTTATAAATATAAACCATAAATACTAAACATTTCAATTCTGAGCAAAATGGTTTCAAAATGAAGACTTACAAAGTTTTCTCTGTAAAAGCACATGTCGAGGGTTCAACGCAAAACTGTCGTAACTCCATTTTTATAAATTTTACAGGAGAGACATAAAACTCTCTCTTTTCTTCATTGTGGATCACATGTAGAGTTACTCCGTGGGTAAATCAATGTTAGAATTTCTTTTTTCAAATGAGATAATAAATGTGTTGATTAAGCTAATGAAAATGGTTATTTTATTGAAAAAGTGACTTACAACAGTTTTGCCTCTGAAAACATACAGATTCTTTATGCTTATTTTCATGCAAAACTGTCGTAAGTGGACTTACGACAGTTTTGCATTCAAAAACACTCCTACAGTAATGTGGGAATGTCATGCAATACTGTCGTAACTTTAATCTGATATTAAGTGATTACCTAACAACAAAATTTTAGACTTGCCAAAATTCAAAGCAGTTGCAGATGACAAATTATGTGTCTCAATAATTGAAATTTTGTTTGTGATAGGCTAGTGAGCATTGTGGAAAAGGCAGAAAACTATGATGACCAGCATTTTATCCTTTTTATGCTCCTGTATTGGAAGATCAGGAGCATATTGTTTTACCTTTCTTTGTATGTCTGTCTTTCTGTCTGTCTGCACATACTTATCATTCCAAATTAACAATCTTGCCTGTCACTCATAAGTATTTAAGCTACAAAGCTCATATTTGGTATGTGGATACCTTTCCACAACAAGCATCTCCTGGTGGCAAAGTTAATGTCATCTGTCAAGGTCAAATATCAAGGTCACATTTCTGGTGAGAGCACCACATGGGTGTTGGGTGCTCAGGTTAGTGAGTTCACATACTAAATAGGAGCATAATTTGGACAAAAATAGTTTTTTAGAGTTATCTGCCCTTATTGCAGGGGTTGGTTTTTTTTGATAGTGAACAACTATTCTAAATTTCAAGCACATGTGTTGATTAGAAGCTGAGATAATACAGAATGTCAAAATGTTTTGCATGTCACCGCAGACAACATAGACGACAGGGCTATCACAATACCTAGAAAACAGCCGAGCTGAAAATTAGCTGTTACAGGGGCATTTGTGTTGCACGAATATATCTTGCTAACAATGTTTTCAAATACCATTTCTATGGAATTGTTAAAAACAGAGATTTTGTCCCGTGTTTATGATTTTATTTACCAGCATAATTATTTTGAGCACCGAGTGTAGTCCTTTGTCTACATGGAAACCATAATTTAAACAATAAGCTCAGATTTGATGAAATATATTAATCTATATATTTCCTTTGTTAATCTTTAGTTTGACAAAAATCATTAAGGAAATGAGTTGATCAGATTTTTGGGGTAAAAAATAAGGACTTTGTTGACTTCTTTAGTAACTTTTACTCTATAAAAAAAAAAAAACAGGTCGCCAATAAATTGAACAGCAAAAAAGATTAGTATATCAAAATTCTTAGGGGTCTGTTGAGCTAATATTATATGCATCAAAGATACAATAACATCATTCTGCTCCTGTTAAAACTAATAACAGGACTAGAAAATGATTTGCAACTATTCAACAGAGAACATTTCAACTAAACAATTTTTAACTTATCTCTTATTTATATGGTGGTTTCATTCACATAATGATTCTTCAAACAAACAATTCCATCAACATTTACCACAATAGAGTTTATGCTTTAAACATCAAGATTATGATTTTAAATGATTTGATTGGTGTTATTAACTTTAGTATCACTCTGAACAGAATTTCAGTAATGGGTCTACACTAGTACTCCAAACAACATCCCTTCGAACTTTTAAAACCATAGTAAGTCTACAAAATCATTATTTGACAACCAGAATGTCTTAACTGCAGCTTGAACAAGATGAAAGTCAAAATTAATGATACATGGTGGTCGATAGTGAAAAATAACCACAAAGCTCTTGTATTAATTGGCAGTCTGTATGATGACAGTGTATCATTACATACATTTTGCAGTCTGGTAATTTTTACTTATGTGCGAAAATGCTACAATCAGTATACTATAATTAGAATTAACTTGCATGACAGTCTAATCACTTTCAAGCGGAAGTAGAAGAAAAAATTGATGATGAACTGGTGGTATGATCTGCTTCCTACACGAGGTAAGCAGATCAGCAAACTTTTCTTTGCAGATATCAAAATGTGACCCATTTAGGATTAAAATTTGTCAGTGATTAGAAAACATTACTGAAAAGGAGAAAATACCATCATTTTCTCCAATGTTTTAAAGGCCTTAGTAAAGATCTTTAAAACTTAGGATTGTATGGTAAAGAGTTCCAGCATCTTTTGAGTCATTGCTTTGGAAAAAAGAAAATACTGCTTCATCAAATGTTTGAATAGAGTACAGGTTATTACCAAATAAGGCAATACATACTTTTTTACATTAAAAAAGGATTTACAACAGTTTTGTCTTTGTGCTAATGTTCAAGCAAAACTGTTGTAATTGAACTTACAGTAGTTTTGCATTCTAAACCTCTCAGAAAGTAATGTGAGGTTTCATGCAATATTGTTGTTGTAATTTATGTCTGATATAACAAGTTGACTACAAAACAAGAAAATAATAGACTTGCCAAAATTTAAAGGAATTGCATAATTATGACAAATTAAATGTGACTCAGCATGAAAATCTAAATGTGGTAGGGTAGGAAGCATTGTGGAAAAGGGAGAAAATACTGATTATCTGTATCTTCTCCATTTTTCACAATGTTTTCAAGTTATCTTCTTGAGGGTCATTTAACTAAGGACTGTGTGGTAATGGGTAAATCATAGTGAGCTGTATACCAGTTTTATTCTTGAAGAAATTCTTTTTAAATCCCTTAAAGATGTTGGACAAATTCTTCCTTTGAGCATTTTATTATTTTTGATTCATCATGCAAAAAGGGACTTTTTCAGAACTTCAAAATGTGTTTACCCTGGTCTGCCTGCGAAGTCTGTTCAATTTGACCAGAGTCAAAACTTTATACTTTTGCAAGATTTGCTGTATGATAAATTGTCTTTCTACCTTATTAAACACTAATTTTAACAAGAGCACCGCATGCGGGTCCCACACTCGGCTGTTGAGTGCTGGATAGTGAGTGAAAATTCTAAGTCATAATCTATATGGCCAACAAACAAGAGGATCATGATGGCTTATAAATATAAACCATAAATACTAAACATTTCAGTTCTGAGCCAAATGGTTTCAAGATGAAGACTTACAAAGTTTTCTCTGTCAAAGCCCTTGTGAAAGTTGAGACCCGCAGGGCAAAGCCATTTTTGATCTCAGAGCTATAATTACTTGAACCCTGGTAGAGGTCCACAAGATAAAGCCACATGCCAAAATAATACAAGTCTTTGCTGTATGGTTATAAATAAGGTGATTTTCAAGTTTTGTCCATATGAAGCCTCTGTAAAACATAAGACCCCTGATGCAAGGCTAACTTTAAAAAAACAATCAAAAGTGATCCAGATTTGGTAGCTCTGGGCTTGCGGTTTGGAGCAAAAAGATTTTTTGAATTTTCACACTATAAGAACATGTTTATGATCCATGAGATAGGACTAATTTTGACATAACTTGAATAACTTTGGAAGAGCTTATTTAGATTACACTCATACAATATTACAGCTGTAACTCAAGGTAAGGAACAAGAAGAAGACCTTTCAAGTTCTCACTATATTAGCCTATGTAAAGCTTGTGACTTATTGGGTGAAGCAGTTTCAGTGACGATAAGCTTGATGGCCTTAGGCCTGTGGAACTAAAAAGCAGTATCTTTTTCATGAGCTACAATGACGTTAGTAAATACAAGCTTTTGGAAAAGATTTTCAAAGGTTTTTCAATACTTTTCAGTTTTGTAGCCATAGCAGCCATAGCTTTTAACAGAACTTAATTCTTTGAATACATTCTGAAGAACATCATGGCAAGATGATATCTGTAAAGTTTAGTCAAAATTGGAAGAGTGTTTTCAATGAAAAAGATGGAACAATCTTGGTAGAAGTCTGCAATATGAATCAGCATGCCAAATTTTTATAGCCCTAGGCCTTACAGTAAGGATAAAAAAAGATATCTTAAGTTTTCACTATGTAAGCCTATCTAAAATTTGTGAACCCTGGAGTGGGACAAATTTTGATCCCAAGGCTCAAAACACGCCAAATTTGTTAGTGCTATGCTTTATGGTTAGAAACAAGAAGATTGCCGAGAAGTCTTCACTATATAAGCCCCTATAAAACTTTGACCCCAGAGCTACAGTCAGACTAAATGGGGAATATGTGTATTAGAAGAATAACATGCCAAATATGGGAGTTCTTGGCTTTGACGGTTTCTGAAGTTTTCACTCCATAACTCATGTAAAACTTGTGACCCCTGGTGCAGAGCCAAACTTGATCCTAGGGCTGTAACTTGGGCCTTCTTTGTAGTTGTCCACTTGATAATGCTATAATTATGCAAAATTTGGTAGCCCTAAGCCTTATGGCTATGTACGCCAAGATTTAACGGTTTTCCCTATATAAGCCCATGTAAATCTTGTGAACCCCCCCCCCCCCCCCCAGCATGAGGCCAAATTGATCCCAGGACTGTAATTTGGGCACTTTTGGTAGACCCCCACTAGATCAAGCTAAATGCAAAATTTGGTAGCTCTAGGCCTTATGGCTAGGTACAGGAAGATTTTTAAAGTTTTCTCTATGTAAGCCCATGTAAAACTTGTGACCCCTTGGGCAGAGCCAATTTTGACCCCAGGGCTATAATTTGAAGAAACATGATAGAGGTCTACTACATAAAGCTACATGCCAAATTTGGTAGCCCTATGCCTTATGGTTTCAGACAAGAAGATTTTTAAAGATTTCCAACATTTTTCAGTTTTGTTGCCATGGCAACCAGAGTTTTTGAAGGAATCAAATTCTTTCAAGATATTTTGAAGAGGACCATGGCAGGATCATTTCTGTGAAGTTTCATGAAAATTGGATGGGTAGTTTCAGAGAAGAAGATGTTTGAAATAAAAGTTAACGCACGGATGCACGACGGACACCGGGCCATGACATAAGCACGCTGGCCTTTGGCCAGTGGAGCTAAAAATCAATAATGCAACCTTCTATGTTCAAATATTGATTCTTTAGGTAATATTGTACATGTAGATCTACATGTATATAATACCTATAATGTACAAACATGAAACAGATGACCTATGCCTTCTGCTTTTTTTTTTTTTTCCATTTGTACCAAAAAAGTAGGAACCAAAGTATGATAATAATTTTCATTTATACCATAAGTACATTAATTATGATACATTATGGTGAAAAACATACTTAGATAAGAAAACATTGGATTTTATGTGACTTACAACAGTTTTGCATGAACAGCATAATAGGTCTGAACCACATTTTCTTCTGTGCAAAACTGTCGTAACTCCAAAATGGACTTACGACAGTTTTGCCAAACAAAAAAGTCTTTAACAGAGTTACGACATTTTTGCATTTTGCTATTTAAGTACATTCTATCTTATATTTTCATTTTCTCTTTTTCCCATATACAATTTATTGATCAAGGATTTCAAAAATGCAAAAAAAATGGATTTGTGAAAAAATTGGAGTTACGACAGTTTTGCGTTGAACCCTCGATGTGAAAGTTGAGACCCGCAAGGCAAAGCCATTTTTGATCCCTGAGCTATAATTACTTGAACCCTGGTAGAGGTCCACAAGATAAAGCCATAAAAATAAGGTGATTTTCAAGTTTTGTCCATATGAAGCCTCTGTAAAACATAAGACCCCTGATGCAAGGCTAATTTAAAACAAGAGGGCCATGATGGCCCTGGGTCGCTCACCTTAGTAGAGTGCCTTAAAGGTTTTTCTTTAATTTGACCATGTGACCTAGTTTTTGACCGCAGGTGACCCAATTTCAAACTCATATTTCATGAAGACAAACATTCAGACCAATTTTCAAGTCAATTCAGCAAAAAATGTGGCCTCAAGTGCCCTATAGATATTTCTTTAATTTGACCTAGTGACCTAGATTATGACCCCAGGTGACCCAAATTTGAACTGGTCTTTTACTATGTCAAAAGAAACATTTTAACCAATTTTCAAATCAAATGAATAATAAATGTGGCCTCTAGAGTGCCCACTAGCTATTTCTTTAATTTGACCAAGTGACCTAGTTTATGACCCCAGTTGACCCAAATTCAGACTCATGTGAGATTTTACAAAGACAAACATTCTGACCAATTTTCAAGGCAATTAAGCAAATAATGTGGCCTCTAGAGTGCCCACAAGGTATTTCTTTATTTTGACCTAGTGACCTAGTTTATGGTTCCAGGTGACCCAATTCCAAACTCATCTGGTATTTCATCAAGACAAACATTCTGGCCAAATTTCAGGTCATTTGAGCCAGGGGCATCATATGAACAAACTTGGTAGAGGTCCACTCTGAGATGCAACATACTAAATATCAAAGCTCCACACCTTTCGGTTTCAGAAAAGAAGAATTTTAAAGTTTTCCTTCTTTGTTCCTATGTTCGAACTTGTGACCCCAGGGGCTGGGCCAGTTTTGACCCAAACAGCATCCTTGGAACAAACTTGGCAGAAGTCCACTAGGAGATGCTACATACCAAATATCAAAGCTCTATACCTTCCCATTTAAGAGAAAAAAAAAAAAATTAAAGCTTTCCTTCTTTGTTCCTATGTTTGTACTTGTGACCCCTGGGGCAGGGCCAATTTTGACCCCAAGGGCATCATATGAACAAACTTAGTAGAGGTCTACTAGGCGATGCTACATACCAAATATCAAAGCTCTACGCCTTCCAGTTTCAGAGAAGATGATTCTTAAAGTTTTCCTTCTCTGTTCCTATGTTCGAACTTGTGACCCCCGGGGCAGGGCCAACTTTTGCCCCAAGGGCATCATATGAACAAACTTGGTAGAGATCCACTAGAAGATGCTACATACCAAATATCAAAGCTCCATGCCTTCCTGTTTCAGAGAAGAAGATTTTTAAAGTTTTCCTTCTTTTTTCCTATGTTGGAAATTGTGACCCCCAGGGCGGGGCCAGTTTTGACCCCAGGGGCATCATATGAACCAACTTTGTAGAGGTCCACTAGGCGATGCTACATACCAAATATCAAAGCTCTACGCCTTCCAGTTTCAGAGAAGATGATTTTTAAAGTTTTCCCTCTTTGTTCCTTTCTTCGAACTTGTGACCCCCCAGGGCAGGGCCAGTTTTGACCCCAAGGGCATCATATGAACAATTTGGTAGAGGTCCGCTAGGAGATGCTTCATGCCAAATATCAAAGCTCTATGCCTTCTAGTTTTAGAGAAGACGATTCTTAAAGTTTTCCTTCTTTGTTCCTATGTTCTGACCCCCGGGGCGGGGCCAGTTTTGACCCCAAGGGCATCATATGAACAAACTTGGTAGAGGTCCACTAGTAGATGCTACATGCCAAATATCAAAAGCTCTACACCTTCAAGTTTCCGAGAAGAAGATTTCCTTCTTTGTTACTATGCTCAAACTTGTGACCCCCGGGGTGGGGCCAGTTTTGACCCCAGGGGCATCATATGAACAAACTTGGTAGAGGTCCACTAGGAGATGCTACACACTAAAATATCAAAGCTCTAAGCCTTCAAGTTTCAGAAAAGAAGATTTTTAAATTTTTCCTTCTTTGTTACTATGCTCAAACTTGTGACCCCCGGGGCGGGGCCAGTTTTGATCCCAGGGGCATCATGTGAACAAACTTGGTAGAGGTCCACTAGGCAATGCTACATACCAAATATCAAAGCTCTACGCCTTCCAGTTTCAGAGAAGATGATTTTTAAAGTTTCCCCTCTTTGTTCCTATGTTCGACCTTGTGACCCCCTGGGCAGGGCCAGTTTTGACCCCAAGGGCATGATATGAACAAACTTGGTAGAGGTCCACTAGGAGATGCTTCATGCCAAATATCAAAGCTCTATGCCTTCTAGTTTTAGAGAAGAAGATTTTTAAAGTTTTCCTTCTTTGTTCCTATGTTGGAAATTGTGACCCCCGGGGCGGGACCAATCTTGACCCCAGGGGCATCATATGAACAAACTTGGTAGAGGTCCACTAGGAGATGCTACATGCCAAATATCAAAGCTCTACGCCTTCAAGTTTTAGAGAAGAAGATTTTTAAAGTTTTCCTTCTTTGTGACTATGCTCAAACTTGTGACCCCTGGGGCGGGGCCAGTTTTGACCCCAGGGGCATCAAATGAACAAACTTGGTAGAGGTCCACAAGGAGATGCTACATACCAAATATCAAAGCTCTGCGCCTTCTAGTTTCAGAGAAGAAGATTTTCAAAGATTTTGCTTTTTTTCCCTTTTTGTTGCCATGGCAACCAGAGTTGTGGGTGGAATTCAATTCTTTGAACAATTTTGGTAGAGCTTAACCCAAGGAACATCCCTGCCAAGTTTCATTAAGATTGGCCCAGTGGTTTAGGAGAAGAAGATGTTTAAAGAAATTGTTGACGGACGACGGACGACAGACGACGGACGATGGACGCCGGACATAGGGCGATCACAATAGCTCACCTTTAGCACGCTGTGCTAAGGTGAGCTAAAAAAAAATCAAAACAGGAAGATTTCTTAAGTTGTCACTATGTAAGCCCATGTAAAACTTGTGACCCTTGCGGCTGGGCCAATTTTGACCCCAGGGCTAAAATTTTGGCCCACTTGGTAGAGGCCCACTAGATATAGCTACATGCAAAATTTGGTAGCTCTAGGCCTTATGGCTAGGTACAGGAAGATTTTTAAAGTTTTCTCTATATAAGCCTATGTAAAACTTGTGACCCCTGCGGAGGGGCCAATTTTGACCCCAGGGCTAAAATTTTGGCCCACTTGGTAGAGGCCCACTAGATATAGCTACATGCAAAATTTGGTAGCTCTAGGCCTTATGGCTAGGTACAGGAAGATTTTTAAAGTTTTCTCTATATAAGCCTATGTAAAACTTGTGACCCCTGGGGCAGGGCCAATTTTGACCCCAGGGCTATAATTTGACGAAACTTGATAGAGGTCTACTACATAAAGCTACATGCCAAATTTGGTAGCCCTATGCCTTATGGTTTCAGACAAGAAGATTTTTAAAGATTTCCAATATTTTTCAGTTTTGTTGCCATGGCAACCAGAGTTTTTGAAGGAATCAAATTCTTTCAAGAAATTCTGAAGAGGACCATGGCAGGATCATTTCTGTGAAGTTTCATGAAAATTGGATTGGTAGTTTCAGAGAAGAAGATGTTTGAAATAAAAGTTAATGCACGGACGGACAGACGCACGGATGCATGCACGGACGGACGCACGACGGACACCGGGCCATGACATAAGCCCGCTGGCCTTTGGCCAGTGGAGCTAAAAATCAACTGGTGCAAATCCAAGGATATTACATAAAAAACAAGAATAACATAACATGGCAGTATATATGAATAACATTTATTGCTAAATCCCTTGTCTGTTAATACACTATTTAGTCCTATATTTTTGTCCTAAAAGGGCCTGGTGGGGTAGCTCAGTGGTTAGCGTACCAGACTCGCAACATTGGGTTTGTGAGCTTCATACTTGGTTGAGGCAAACCTTTTATGTGACGATATTTTGCCTTTCACTTCTGATGCATGTGAGAAAAATAGTCAGTGACTTGGAAAGAAAGCTGTGTCAGAAGTGGTGTGAGAAAGCCAGGAAACACATGCATGGGTGCACTGACAGCTGTGATATGAGCTTAGCTGTTAAAACAGTGTTAAACTCCAATACAGTCAATCAATCAGTGATCCCAAGAGACGTTTATTTCCTTCAAATATATTTGAAAAGCCTTGAAAATTTTAATCTCATGCAAATAATACTCTTTCCTTCTATGTATTCTATTTTGTTTAACACAAATTGAGTAATTTCTTTGCTTGCAATAAAATATTTCCTTTCTGTGCACAAGAAATTGACATAGTTTACCTTGAACAATGTAGCATTAATTTTAGGTATAGAATAAGTTTCTGATTCAGATAGTTACCGTTACACAGTATAATGTAGGCTATTTATTATATGAATAAATCTACTACACACTTAAGACATTGTCAAGGCTTGTTTCATGATAGAAATAAGCCATTATGACAGAATTGAAAATCAATCTTTATTGTCATATCATGCAATTGTTCCGTGCCTAGCAACAAAAAAGCTCAATGTTTTAGGATACAGTGGGTTTCTTCTCATATTTCTCTTTTTTACTTAACCTAAAATTACCTCATTTATACTCATTGCAAGTGATTCATAGCTTTATTTGTGGCAGACTTAAAGGTATGTTACTTCAATAATTATGAGAAAACAGTAATTGACTTGGAAACAGTTTTGTTTGTTCACTGGTGAAGAAATGCCCGGAACAAATGGGTAGGTGTACTAGCCATCATGATAATACTAAAATTCAGTATTAACTGCTCAACATATAATTCCTGATGTTTAAGTGTCTGTATTAGAGGCCTTTTGAAAATACTGGGGGGAAGAGGAGTATTTGCTCATAACAATATCACAGTATTTTCTGAAGCGTCTAAATTTACTTGCTTAAGATGTAATTTATGCCTTCTCGGCAGGTTCTGTCATGGAAGATAAGTAAGAAAAAAAGTCAATTAATAAATCAATCTCAATTTTTCAGCCAAAGAGAAATTTGATGTGGATCCTTTAAGCCACATAAAATTTGTACTGGAAGATGGGATTCAGGTGGATGAGGATGGTTTTGCAGCAATAGCTGATGAAACTGTACTCTATATTTTTTTACCTGGTCAGGATTTGAATCTTCCAAGCACATCAGGTTCTACAGGAAATGAATCTAGAACAGGTATATCTCTTGACATCCGTCTAAGTTCCTGTACCTCGCCTATACTTTTTTATCTGTTTGAAAATCAGTGACCCTGACCATACATAGTTATAGGTAAATCTCAGCTACTGTCATAATCTTTCAACTTTCTGTTGGAAATTTCGCTGTTTCAGGTAGTTTATATTGAGTAGTAGTTGTTTTAAAATTTGGTTAGTGACCCAATTCATATGTTTCTGGAAATTCTTAAACATTCATCAATGTGGTTTGTGATGACCCAGTGGTGAAGGCATGGGACTACTACGTGGAGTTCTAAGTTTGATCCTCCTCAGGTGGCAATGGTTATCATTGCGTTGTGCTTTGTGTTTTGTAGCCCTAGTACCGATACTTACCATGGAAACATTGATAAGTGAACTGGTGCAGTGATGTTACTAAATTACTGTTGAACTGGCTGCAAAGAAATTCTTCATTTACATTGACTTTGAATTTAGTTGCTCAAAAATGCACCATATACCTGAAGTGAGTTGTGAATAAATGTAATAATTCTTACTTCAATTTTCAAGAACTTCACTCAGTACTGTGGTTGAGAAATTTAAATTTAGTTTGTCAAGTATGAACACTTTCATGTGATATTATCAACAGACAACTTACAGGTTTAAGGGAAGACATCTTAAGATGGATGAATAAGCATATGAGAAACTGCTCTTTTTGTCAGTTTTTGTTGATTTCTGCAAAAGAGATAAAAAGCTGTTTGTATTTAAGGGCAGGTTAAAAGCCTTTTGCAGAACAAATCAAGATTAAAGAGTATGTATTTTATATTTGACAGAAATTATTACAGAAGGAGCACAGCGACCTCAAGTTTCAGAAGATTCACAGAGACCTCTTAATTTACTAGATCTGGTAAAAAAAAATTAGACAGAAGCAGACAAGCCTATATCAGGTATCATTGTATATATTCTCTTACTATAACACGCCCCCCTACCCCCTCAGCAACAAAGCTGTCCGTACGTCTTTAGACACTACATGCAGCTTTAAACATAATTTTGTGCACTTCTTCTACGGTTTATACCTATTGTGCTGACTCTTGACAGAAATCTCTTCTACCGTTTGAGGTTGTTCAATTGCAATTTTCATTTTAATTCATCAATTATTACAAGGACTTGTGCCATTTGGAATATTTTTCCCATATAGAATACTAAGGCAACAAACCTTGTTTGTCTAACTCCTACATTATAACAGGGATTAACTCTATAGACTTTAACCCATTAGCACACAATCCCAAATTTTAACAACCCTAGAAATGAAGGCTTTTAAAAAAAATCTGTGAGAAAAGGAATGCTTTCAATTCAGACAAGTCTAGAAATTTGTCGTTTGGTAAAGAGTCAGTAGATAGACAACTTACATATGAAGATATGTATGTGGTTTTGGTAATAGCCTATTACAGGGAATAAATCATGAGTGCCCAACTTAGTCTTAGGCAATGGTGGGGAATTCAGTGTCTGTGGGGGCATTTGTTAGCCTTTGGCTTATCGTTCTACCGTTTGTAGTATTGTTTTTAATAAACTGCTTAGGTCAGGTTTGCTAAAAGGGGAATGATCTTGTCTATAAATAACTGAGTTTAAAGTTTAAATATTTGTTAAATTCCTGTTTCCATGGAATGATCTATTTTTAGCAGTTATACTGCATTTGGAAACAAATTTAAAAATGTAGGAATGTAAACATGGACCATAATTTAAAATTAACACAAAAAAGCTGATTTCTTAAGTTAGAATAGTTTTTTGATGGAGATTTTCCAATACAGTAAAATCTGCAAGAGTTCATGTGTATAAAGCATTTCACTTTTCAATCACCAAATCAGTTTTTTAACCCTTTACCAAACAATTCCCGGTTTTAACCACCCAGAGGAAGAAGTCTTTTGAAAACACTGTAGGAAAAGGAGAAAATGCTGGTAACCAGCATTTTCTCCTTTGCCCACATTTTTTTTCTACTCTTTCAAAGTCAAGTTTTCATCCTTGAGTTACGTTTATTCTGTCGTCTGCAAATGTTTTCAGTTTGGACCAGTCTAAAATTTTGTTGTGTGGTACAGAGTTAAATACTTTATGGCTTGTTGCTGATTCTAAAGTTCTCTCAGACCTATCTCACAGCTTTTCCTTAGTCGCTTATTGACTCTTTACCAAATGACAAAATTGTACGCTTTTGAAATTGAAAGCATCTGCATACGAGAAATTTGAGAGTGGTAAAATGAACTGAAATTTCTTAAAAGGCTGGAAAACATTTTGGGAAAAGAATAAAATGCTGGTTACCAGCATTTTCTCTTTTTCCCACAATGTCTTCAAGAGGCCTTTTACTTAAGGTTGTTAAAGTAAGGTTTGTGTGGTAAACAGTTAAACAATTACAGCTATGGAGGCTTTATACTTCTATCTATAGGTTTTCTTCAAGAAGCTTCTAGGCCTAAAATGAAAATGGCCTTGCTAATTATCCATCTATGTACCCCTCTGCATTTCATATTCCTAATAAGGATTACTGGAGTAATAACAGATGGTACACATATTCCAAGGTATTCCATTTGAAAAAAAATTGAATGTACATGTACACTTTTGATACATCTTTGCCTATTCAGAATCAGAAGACATCAAAAAGAAGAAAGCTTACCTTCAAAATTAATATTGGATGGCTAGTATGGAACAACAGAAAATAAGTACTTATAGGTGAAGTTAAGAACTGGAGGTGGGAGTCGGGAGCTGGAGGTCCCTGGGGACTGTGATTACCAATCACTCCTTCAGATTAGAAAAGACCTGTTTTTCCCACGCTCTTATTTTGCACCACTGTAGTTTTCTTATACATGCAATGATGCTTGGAGAAAAAGCAGAAGTTGGCACGTACAATTTCCTTAAAAACCTTGAAAATTTACAAAAACATAATAACATTCTGACCAGACAAGAAAGATTTGCAGTCTGATCTTGGTATGCAAATGCCAACTTGTTTCTTTTTACATGTATGGGACAAAAGTATAATTGATCACTACATGGGCCTAGTGGTTAAAGCTCCCAGCTTGTGAGCAGGTCTCCAGGGTGTGATCCCTGGATAAAAGACTTAAAGTTTGGTAACCTTTAACTCTTTAAAAGATGACAGAGTTTTGGCCTTGTCAAAATTGAAAAAATTGCAGGCAACAAAATTACTGTAGTTCAAATGATGGGATTTTTCTCTGGAAGGGGAGAAAGCATTTTGGGAAATAGAGAACACCCTTGTTACGAGCATTTTCTTCTTTTCCTAAAATGTTTTCAAAAGCTGTTTACCTCAGGGCCGTAAAAACCAGGACTTATCTGGTAAAGGGTTGGGGATAGCATTACAATAATGTGCTGGTAAAGTATTTGTTACAAAAAGTCCAGGAAACATGGAGCTGTGAACTGTTGCCGTGATATATCTGAAATACTTTTTGTATGGCGTTAAACACCAAACATACATACAAGCAATCAAATAATGAAATGTGAGGGCTTTGATCATGATTGAACTTCTGAGAATATTTTTTATGCTCCAACAAAGGGAGAGCATATATTTGCTACATCATCTGACCTATTGCCTGTCCATTGTAAATTTGTCTGAAACACAGCACAAAAACTGTCACAGGTATCAACCTTAAATTTCATGGGTACCTAGATCTTGATAAAGAGAAGTGAAGTGTAAAACAACCCTAACTACATATCTGTTGCATTATTTATGAGTTAGTAACCTTTATTTTCCATACTGAAAATTTGCCTGTAGCATTACACAAACAGATCCATCAGTTCTACAGATTTCATGTATTCAAGATACCTATCTGAATTCAAGTTACAATAATCTAGAGCTAAATGTTTTAAATTATGTTTCAAAGATATTACAACAGTATGAATTTCCCAGTTTTTGAATTGCAGGTATTTGTGAAAAAAGAGGACCTGTGGCATCATTTAATCACGCTTTGGGTGACTTCAAGCAAAACATAATTTCAGAGGAGGATTTTACAATTGAAGTCTATGCATTAAAGCATAAATTATCAACGAGACCTAGGCTTTATCTTATGTCCAAAAAGAAGGCAGAGGTGAGTACTAATTTTTGTGCCCCTTTTTGAAAAAGAGTGGAATTTGATTTTCAAATGTCTGGTTTGGCATTTTGTCGATAGACTTAACCTTGTCCAATCAATATTTTGAAAATGCTTTATGATGTATTATCATCAAACTTTGTATATGTTTTGCCTTAATGATTATCCTTGCTGGCCAGAGGTCGTCACCTTAAATTTCTTCAGTTTGTCCATCCAAAAACAGGGGTATGCTTTCAGCTATGTTCATAAAAACTTGGTCTTGATGAATATCTCATCCCTGTAGACTATGACGTCAGCATGTCAAAGGTCACCATTATCATAGTCTAAATCTTGTCTAACCAATACCTGGTTGACAGTGGTTGGCCTATGGTGATCAAATTTTGTATATAGGTTTGTGTTCACTGGCAGATGATCCTTATTTTACTTTAAGGCCTCTTTGTCAAAGGTCGAGGTTATACTATAGTAACATTAATATTTGAAAACTTGACCAATGAGAATCTTGAAAATGCTAGCCTGAAATAACCAAACCTGGTGTTGATATTATTAATGGCAATAACTTATTTACTAGTGGTGTACCGATAATCGGCAAGTATCGATTAGCGGCGTGTTGGAAGCTCCCGATGTCGATTATCGATTGAACTTTGTCATAATCGATGATCGGCAGGAAGTCTGCACCGTCGGTCGGGTACCCGACTTTATATACCGGTGTCTGTTAACAGCGTTTTTTTTTCCTTCTATGAACGGGTCCGTAAAACGGACCCGTTCTCTATGCCAAAAAATGACCTTTTTTTTCCCCAAATCCGGTTTAAGAAATTCCCAAAACGAAAAACCCCAAGTCGTCGGCTATTTTTTTGATTTCCCATAGCTATATATATATTCCAATTATCAGCGATGTCATTGGTCAAAAAAAGATGAATTTCCCAAACACATGTACTTCCTTTTTTTTTTTTAGATCAACTGGTCCCGGAGTGTGCTCTCAATTATTAATGTAAGCCGGGGTCCAGTGTATTTAGTTCGGAGAACTCGGTAGTGAACGGCGCTTCGTTTCTGTGGCGCCAAAAACTTGAGATTTTTCACGCTCGGTCTGACATGTGATTTCGCGGAGAGACGAGAACGGTAAATTAACGTGAAAATGAGCCACAACAGCAAATATTACCGAAAAAAGTTAAAACCAACGGGGGTGTAAAAGGTTAACAGACTTTATCTGTAAGAGGCCAAGTCATAATTCTAGCCAAGATGAGGTTGACGAGCCTGAGGAAAGTGAAAGTAAGCGCTCGTCTGCAATCGTAGATCGAGATCAAAACACTTCAAGTACAAGATGTAACCAAGTTATCCCGTTCACAGCAGGCTCGAGTTTTGAGGGTGAGCAAGCTATGTCTGCCATTCAGTGTGAATCTACCTGCCACCCTGATCCCACTGTCAGTAATGAAACTCTGTTTGCCTCTAAAATAGACCATCTACCAGAACCCAGTCCCTCTACCATATTCCCTCTTACTAAAAAAGAAATGACACTTGACTCTAAATTGGTATTTTCAGTAACATGAGAAGCAGGGACATTGCCCTTTGAAAAGACCAATTTATTTACAGTACATGTATTTCATGTCATACTGAACAATAAAAGTAAAACGTCGTGGTAGTATTTTTGAGTTCAGTTTTAGTTTCAATGACTTAAGAGGGAAAATAACCTCTATTTGAGGGTCTAGTGCAAAACTATTGTAAGTGCATATATTTATATAGGCACTTACAATAGTTTTGTGCTAACCCCTTGTATTATGGTAGTAAATGATATGCAAGGACTGTGTCTAAAATCATCAAGAAAATAATTCCCAATTTTATAGAAAACGACGTATTTTTCCCAATTTGCCTGGTTTCGGACCCGTTCCCAAAACTATGAGAAAAAACGCTGTGGGTTTTATCACTCCCACAATAACAACAACAAACAGCCGAAATACTTCTGTGTTACAAAGCCAAATAGCACAAAGCAGAGGTGGTTAAAAACCAAAAGGTGTATAGAAAGCAGGTGCAAAGGTAAAACTACAAAAAGTCTATCTGCAACACAAACAACAGCATAATACATAAATGATACAAGGTTTTACAATGAAACATGCAAATTTATGAGGAACCGATTATAATCGGAAGAATCGCATCGGTAGCAGCAACCGATTCCAACCGATGATCGATTATGATTTCTAACCGATGTCCCATCACTATTATTTACAACTTTTGATTCTTTGATCACAAAAAAGGTCTATGTCGTAGTGATCTTCAAAAGCTAAACATTTTTCACTTAGACTAATCTGGGCAAACACTTTCATTTCTTAGTTGATTTTCAGTTTCACGAAAGTCTACACAGGAAAAAAAAATAATGTAGATGTAAAGCGCAGTCCCCAATTAGCCTGCATGGACTGCGCAGGCTGATTGGGGACAACAGCTTACCCAATTTTCCAATAGCCCTAATTTGCATATTGAAGACAACATTTCTTTTTGTCACTAGTATGTAACCAATGAAAAAAAAAAAAAAACTCATGTGGCAAAAATTCTCATTTGTTGCTATCTCATTACAGATTGATATGGACTTGCCTGATTTAAACTTCAACACAAGTGAAATACCGAGTAGCCCTCCAGAAGTAACACTTATTGAGTCTGGTCTGGTATGTTCAGTGTTTATAGCTCTTCGTGTCTGTGGATGTGTTAGTTTCCTCTAAAATCGTCTGGTTTATCATTAGACCAGTTTCAACCAAACTTCACTTAGATCATGTCATGTGTTGCCTGGCTTTCTCCCACTGTATTACTGACACAACTTTCTAACCAAAGCCACTGAATACTTTTCTCACATGCATCAAAGGTGAGAGGCAAAAAGCCACCAAAAAGAAAGCTTGCCACAACTGGTAATCAAACCCTCAACCTCCACATCATGAGTAAGATATGTTACCAACTGAGCTATCCTGTCAGACATCAGAGCTTTGATATGTGGTGTATAATATAACGTAACCGACCTTTACTAAATGTCTTTTAATTATAGCCCTGGGGCTGAAAATGGCCCTGCTCTTTTTTTCAGTTATTATTACCTTTAGTTTAGACACCTTTTGATGCTTCTGGAGCTGACATCTTTTGAAAACTTTGATGGAAAAGGAGAAATTACTTGTTACAAGCAACCATAATGTTTTCTTCTCTGTCCAGCTGATTTATTCCTGTTTTTGCTATATGCACATCCTTTCAGTTGTTTACTTTCATGCAATACCATTACAAGATTGGCTTATCAAGAAAAGGGTTAAACAGAGATATTTTACAGTGTCTTATGGTTGTACACTGTTACTCCTTAAGCTTTGATATTTGGTATGAAACATAAACCAGTGAGCCTCAGACTAGATTGTTCAAATTATGGCCCTGGTTCTCAAAAATGGTACTAGCAAAGTGGTCACATGTTGTACCATTACTATCTGCAGATGTATATTTGCATCTTACAGCAGGGCAACTTCTGAAAGCATTGTGGCATCAGGAGAAATTGCTCATTATGAGCAATGTCTCCTTTTACCATGATACATGTATTTTGTATGTTTTGACATATAAAACTTTAAAAATCCTGTTTGAAAACATGAGGCTTGCAGCCTAAATACCTCTACAAAATTCCTTCAATTTATTAACCTGGGGATTAAATTGACTCCACTCCTCAGGTCAGGTGTTTCATAAAGAATTAGTAGAGAGTTTCGGTATGAAGCATTACCTGATGGGCTTTCTTCAAATTATACTCTAGAATCAAAATTGTTATACTTAAAATGAGCAATACAAGGCCGCTAAATCCTCTTGTTGGACATGAAGAGTTTCAACTATATTGAATGTGAAGGTGATCTGTACATAGTAATGGAAAACTAGCCATTCAAAGTTTCTGCTTATTTACACAATAAAAATCAAAGTACTGATAGTACTGAAGGCCAGGAAATCTAGTGATCTGTAATCTCTAAAGAACGAAGGATACAAACTCACACGAGACCTTATTTTCTAATTATCACTACCATACAGACAGTCGGGCCAGTTCAATTATGCCAAAAGAATTCATTGGTAAAGGGGTACTATCACGCATAATATGGAATAATACAATAATCAACAGGAAAAATTAAATTAATGCAAAAAAAAGAAGCAGTGCTCAGAAGCCAGATTCTGTAATTAAACCGAAGCAAAGTAGTAGATACCAACGCTCGGCTATAGGGTGCATGATAATGGCTTTAAAAATTGCATGATAGTGGCTTTAAAAATTTCTAAGTCGAAAAGGGGCTTAAATCAAGTAAATTCATATTTGAGTTATTTGGCTTATTGGTTAAGGTTGATCTTTATGATAACGCACATATAGTCCAAGTTTCAAATAAATACCGTCAATGATAAAAAAGCTAAGACACAATTTAAAACTGGACACAACGCAAATACCAATGCTTAATATCGCGAACGCAGGGCAGTGTGATGTCAATACATCGCAGTTTTGTTCTCAAAGAGTCTAAATCTGTTCTTTTGACTATATCATAGGACGACATCCACTAGCCCTTCTCATCCCATTAGAGAGAGAGAGACAGATTCCAACGACGGCTTCTGGCGCTTAAAATGAATTTGCACATTCGGGATGTATTTCAGAATAAATATTCTTAAACTTTCATTTCTCCTTTTCAAACAATGTTTCGGAAACTACCAGTTGTGTGAATGAAACTCTAGGTATGTAAATGTGATGAATAACTGATAAATTAAAGCCTAATTTGTTAAACACACCTTTTATTTTCAAATTATTTTGTTTGAAAGTTAAAAATTGTCCAAGGATCGCACAACACTTTTATGATTTGTAATCAATCAACAGTCGTCACCAAAAAAAAAAAAAAAAAAGAATATAAGCAGATAACATGGTTGATTATCAGAAAATGTAGATAGAACAAAAAATTCTTATTTTTCCATAATGTTTGCCTATTCTTCTGACAAAAAGAGGGATGTTTTAAATCGATTCACACAGAAAAAAGAGAGTATAATTTCTTTTAATTTCTGCATATTTCTTCATTCTATCGATTTTTTTTTTCTAAACATATAGAGAAAATCAAGTTCAGTTCTAAATGATTAAAAGAAACTGACAATAAATGCAGTTAATACACCAATAATCTCATTCAGCTATCGACATTTCCATGGAAAATCGTACATCTCAATCTTTTCACCAGGCAGTCAAAGGAGACGCGGCGCGCGGTTTCCTTTGATCTTTATTTGAAACACAGACAGTAACTAGCAAGTGACAATGGAAACTAAAAATAGAAAACTGGTTCTCGGGTTTTTCCCTCGCGCTAGTACACTACAAAGTGATATCAGGGGCTGTAATCATGTCTATGATACGAGAGGATTTCAGTATCCAATCACAGTGATGGAAAAGTTATTGACCGTCTGTTGTGTATTCAACAGGGACACAACCCTTAAAACACACACTCATTGGTTATTAAAGGGCTGTAATACCCTTGCAATTACGTAGCACTATGCAGATGTCGGAAAGCTTTGAGGAAAGGAAAACATTCACGCTGTGTGATAAGCAATCTCTGTGCTTAGGAAACTAGTTGTTTTGGCGGACTCAGCGATATAGAGTGGACACACCGTACAACATTTTGTCTGAAAGTAGTCCGGAAGTGAGTTTACAATCGCTATAGGCAAGGGAATCCCTTGAGAGGGCTTCCCTGGCCTAATCAGTAGTTTTTATTCTGTTCTATTGAAATCCACAAAGTATGTTTGTACTGTAAAGGCTTCAGCCATATTGTAAGTAAAGGTTATTGGTTAATTAGTTTGGGAAAAGCAGCCACTCAAAGTTCTAACTTGTAATTCTTCTTTATGCAGTAAAATTTGTAACTATTATTTAGTCCTTTTGAAATTGATACTGTATGTATGTATGTACATGTACTATAAGGGATCTAGCTCAACTGCATTTGAAAATGCACTGTAAATTGGTGTGGGAAAAGCAGTCTTTCAAAGTGTAAGTTTGTAATTTATTAATCACAATATAAAATTTTAGGTCTTTGATCCTTTTTGAAATTCTTGATATCTGTTTTCAAAAGTCACCTGCTATTGACAAAAAAGTTACTACCCTATGTTAACCAGTGGGTAAAAGTAGATGCTCACAAATTCCATTGATGATTATTTTTCATATACAATTTTTTTTTTAAATACAGGAAGAACAAGGAAATTCTAGCAGTCAAGAAACACATGTGGTATGTTTCGTCTGAGTTGTTTATTTGGTGTTTAACACCGTATCAACAGTGTTTTATTTATTTCATGGCAGCAGTTAAAAAGATCCTTTTTTCCACAAGTACTTGATCAGTCATATTATTATGACCCTGTTGGGCCTGTCATGATGCTGTCCCCTAAATCCGGAATGCTGAAAGCCTGCAGAGTTTGTCATGGTGTGGTTTCTGTCATCTGTCCATTCATCTGGCCATCCATTAGTCTTTTTCTAGTTTAATTTTTAGCTCTACTGGCTTTCAGCCAGCAGAGCTTATGTCACGGCATGGTTTCCGTCGTCCATCCGTCCGTCCATCAGTCTTTTTCTTGTTTACGAAGTAAAGTCTGCATTTGTGGTCAGATTTTCGTGAAACTTGCAGTTTGTTTATCTCATCAATAGCTTTAACCCTATTGATTTTGAAAAAAATCCAACAAACAGTATGGGAAAAGTAGCCATTTTAAGTTGAAAATGTCCATTTCTTGTTTACGTAATAAAGTCTGCATTTGTGGTCAGATTTCTGTGAAACTTGCACAGTTTGTTTATCTCATCAATAGCTTTTACCCTATTGATTTTGACAAAAATCCAACAGACAGTATGGGAAAAGTAACCATTAGAAGTTGAAAATTTCCATTTCTTGTTTACACGATTAAGTCTGTATTTGTGGTCAGATTTTCATGAAACTTGCAAAGTTTGTTTATCTTATCAATGGCTTCAATCCTATTGATTTTGAAAAAAAAAATCCAACAAACAGTATAGGAAAAGTAGCCATTTGAAGTTGAAAATTTCCTTTTTCTTATTTACGCAATAAAGTCTGCATTTGTGGTCAGATTTTCGTAAAACTTTCACGGTTTGTTTATCTTATCAATAGCTTTAATCCTCTTGATTTTGAAAAAAATCCAACAAACAGTATAGGAAAAGTAGTCATTTGAAGTTGAAAATTTCCATTTCTTGTTTACGCGATTAAGTCTGTATTTGTGGTCAGATTTCTGTGAAACTTGCACAGTTTGTTTTTCTTGTCAATAGCTTCAATCCTATTGATTATGAAAAAAAATCCAACCATCCGTATGGGAAAAGTAGCCATTTCAAGTTGAATGTTTTCATTGCTTGTTTACATGATAAAGTCTGCAACTGTGATAAGATTTTTTTTAATTTTTCACAGTTTGTTTTTCTCATCAATAGCTTTAATCCTATTGATTTTGAAAAAGTTCCAACAAACAGTATTGGAAAAGTAGCCATTTCAAGTTGAAAATTTTGATTTCTTATTTACATGATGAAGTCAGTATTTGTGGTCAGATTTTAATAAAATCTGCATAGTTGCTTAGTCTCACCAACAGCTAGAACCCTATTGATTTTGAAAAAATTCTGACATTCAGTATGGGAAAAGTAGCGATTCAAAGTTGAAAATTTCAATTTCTTGTTTAAGCAATGAAATTCACAGTGTTGATAAAATTCTTTTGAAACTTGCAAAGATTCATCAAGATTCATAAACCCTTTACCACACAATCCTGACTTTAAATGACCCAAGGAGAACAGGCTTTTGAAAACATTTTGGAAAAAGGAGAAAATGCTGGTAACCAGCATTTTTCTCCTTTTCCCAAAATGTTTTATATCCTATTACGGTCACATCTCATCATTTGAGCAATACAGTAAATCCTCAGCAGTTCGCAGCGCAAGGGACCGCAGTATCTTATGCAAACTACACATAGTGCGGGTCAAAAGTGTGGCTGTGTTCAGGTATTTTCAGTGCTATACACATATGGAAATAGACAATCAGATTTGCCCAGCATAAAATGCAATACTCTGAACTGGTTCCGCTTATACATGTATATCTCCCATTCCTTCAACCTGAAGGCTTGATCCAATGTTATTTTTGCAATTGTTACTCCACTCACCTAGCGAAGACACATCTAAAAAAATATCGGAGAAAGCTTTCGAAACAGGGGTAATCTCATGTGACCATCTGATAGAAGAAAGTTTACTTACTTGTTTTCATCCATCTATAAAATTTATACTGTACATGTTTTTCATAATAAACACATGAAACAAATTTATCCATTATTTTTTATTTTGTTGAAATCTGTCAGAGTGATTTTCCCTTCTAGAGATCAAATCACTTACAGGACTTCAGATCAGGTCAACAGCAGAAAGACCGGAAAACACCAAATGGTACTTTCCCGCATATTTAGGTAGATTAGGCAAGTAAAAGGTAATATCCTGCCCGTATATCCCTAATGACCAGATAACTGTACCCAAATGAAACCTTTCCACCGATGTGGTTTGCTCCCCCCCCCTCCATTCCCCCCCTTCTTTTTTCTTTTTTTTTTTTTTTTAAAAACACGATTTTCAGCGAAAAAAATGAAAAAGGATGATGATGTGGTATTAATGTTGTTTTTTTCGACGAGTATAGGTTGATAACTTCTTTCCCCAATACCCCTATTTAACATAATTATAACCCCTACCTTTTCAATCCCCTTCTCCTTTCGATATGTACTTTGCTATATTTTTGGATGTTTTCCCATTTCTTTCGGAGTTTTCCAGTATTTCTAGTAATTGCTTCAGACCGTTATACATTTATGCCTTGTCGGATGTTTTAAGGAATTTCAGAATTATTAATTGTCATTTTGATTGATTAATTGATGTGACAAACCAAATAACATCTTTAATTACATTCGCTCGCAGTTAACGACTGAATGATACCAGTCGACATTGTCAATCAAAAGGTGTGAAAATCAAGTTTGGTCATGGGTTTTCACACCTTCCCAAGTTTGCAAGGGGATTAATCATACACCTATTAAAGGTAGGAATTTGTGTTCAAATACTGCTTTGGGAGCATGAAATACACTACGAAATACGGACCACCACGTTCGAAGTACTCGAAGAAATTTAACAATAATCAAGAAGGATAAATATCAGGGCCGGAGATAGCATATGAACCAACACGTAGCTTCGAATAAGCGACATGCGAACTAATGGAATCCCACTGTATTTAATCTGTTGTCTGTAAATGCTTTTCATTTGGACGAGACTAAAATGTTGTCTTTCGGCAAAGAGTTAACCCTTTACCAAACAGTCCTGAGTTTTAACAACTCTGAGAAACACCGTTTTCAAAAAACATTGTGGGTAAAGAAAACTAGAGGCGCTTGAGCGCCTGTATCGCTCCACAGGCCTGATATTTCTATAACGGCGAAAAGAAGTTTTTAACAATTACCATTCAATCCTGCATTTTAGCTCACTGAAGAAAAAAGGTATGGAAAAAACTTGTGAGAAAAGAACAAAAAAATGGTAACCAGCATTTTCTTAGTTTCCCACAATAATTTCTATCCTTTTTTATATATGTCTTACTAATTTGAAGATATGTTGTCTGCAACAGGTCCTTTCACAAACCATTTTGGGTGGGGAAACATCAAAATATAGAAAATATGTCTTTCTCAGGGTCATTAAAAGTTGTGATTGTGTGGTAAAGGGGTAATCTAAAGGAACAGCTAGGAGGGCAAATGAATGAATGTTATATCAATATAGATCAACTTACATCAATACACCAGATAGAATGAAATATGCTGGCATACAATGAACACCTAATCCCTAATAATCAACTTTTCACAGTCACAGTTAGAATGTCTTCTGTGGCAAACAACACAAAATGGTCTACAAATGCATTTACATAAATCAAATATCCTGCTCCAGGGCACAGATTAATTCTGGTGTACTGAAGTTGCGGGATCAGTTTGACTGGATAACATTAATGCCTTATCACAAATGTAAAGTCCTGTCCCACTTTGTACCAGGTCACCAGGATTTACACCCCTTCTGTCCACTCTGCATTTACTCATTAGTAGGTCAACAAACCTTTACCAGAACTAATAAAAGTGCAGAGGTTCTCTTGTTCTATATCAAAAGGACTATAAAGTACCTACAACATGGGGGTTTTGTTATTAAAATACTTTTTCTTTTTTATCTTGGCATGGTTACTCAGGCTTAGTAATAAGGCAAAATTGAAAAGCTCAAGTTGTGAAAGGTGCTCAAGCTTTTATCTTATTTATGGCCAGTGATATTTTATTACTAGTACTAACTAATAGCATATCATTGGAGTAAATTGTGATCTTAATACCAAGGAAAATGTGTGGGCTTAAATAGGACAGCCCTGACTAGGTCAAGTCAATCCAATTTTCTTCCTTTTTCTTTGTTAGTCAATAAAACTAACACAATAAATAGTTTTGGAGAAGAACATTTTTTTGAAATATAAGCCTTGTCTATAAAAAAATGTGTTTTTAGGTGTATCATTTTTTTAAAAGGAATTTGGTATACAACCACCATAGAAACAATTTGGCAGACAACCACCATAGGAACTTACCTGCAAAACAACAATGAAATCCAATGAATAGTTTTAGAGAAGAAATTTTTCAAAGATTTTACTTTATACCACAAAAAGGAAAATGAGTCTCCCATAAAAGCCATGTTTTTTGACAGATCATTTTTTTTTAAAGGAATTCTGTAAACCTGTATCTAAGGAACATTCCTGCAAAATAATAATGCTATCCAAATAGCGGTTTGGGAGGAGAAGATTTTTAAAGGTATTTTACTTTGGTTGCCATGGCAACCAGAATTCTTCATGGAACACAATTATTTGAAGGAATTTGAAAGAGGACTACCAAAGGAACATTCCTGTAAAATTTGGTAAAAATCCAGTCAATAGTTTCTGAGGAGAAGTTTTTTAAAGAAAAAGTTTACGGACATATGCACGGACGAACGGACGGACGCACGCACGACGGACACAACGCCATGACAATAGTTCGCTGGCCTTCGGCCAGTGGAGCTAAAAACTGCTGGTAAACATCATTTTCTGCTTTTGCTACATTGTTTTCTACCCTATCAAAGACATTTGAGCCACAGTTAAATTGTTGTCTGAAATGCTTTCAATTTGGACAAGACTAAAACTTTGTCATTTGGTAAAGAGTTAAAGGGCAGGGTTCAATCTAGGCTGCATTTTTGCGCCAATGGTGCGATTTTAAAGTCCTTCGCCCATCTTTGAAACTCCAGTGTGCCGGATCAGCGCAAAATCAAATGCATAGGCACTTTTCGGATTCGATTGTGCGCCGCCATTAACTGTTTTTTGTATAGTTTTTAGCGAGTCAGTGTTAGGAGACTCTTTCCGCAGTATTAAAATTGGACTGCAAAGCGTCGCAACAACACGGAGAGCGTTACTGGTAATTGGATATTGATTTATTCACGGTGCATGAACAAATGCGATGAAAACCAGTTGTTGGAAACATGTTGGCAACGCCAATGCAGAAACGATGGTGATTTCTTTTCTGGCGGAAATTCTGCCAAACAAGCCAAAACGCAGCAATCGGGTGAAACCAATGGTGAAAAACAATCAGCTGATGGAAAAGCTGGGAAATCGTATGCAAAAATTTTCAAACAGAGTGGCTTCAAAAGCCTCAATTTCACTGGATTCGTTACCCCCATTCACTAGAGCCATGTTTTTTGACAGATCAAAATTTCACAATTTTTGAAAAGGGTCACCCAAGGAACATCTCTGTGAAATTATTTCAAAATCTGACCAGTGGTTTCTTCAGAGAAGATTTTTAAAGAATTTCTTAGAAAACTCCATTTCGTTGCCGTAGCAACCAGAGTTTTTGATGGAATCAAATTTGTGAACAATTTTTAAAGAGGACCTCCCAAGGAACATTCCTGCCAAGTTTGGTCCAAATTGGCCTAGTGGTTTAGGAGGAGATGATGTTTAAAGAATTGTTGACGACGCACGACGAAAGACGGACACCGGGTGATCCTAAAAGCTCCCCTTGAGCATGTTGTGCTCAGGTGAGCTAAAAAAGTGTCAAATTCAAGGGGAGATAATTCATGAAGCAGGACGAGTTGACACTTGAAAACTGCGCCGTGCAAATCTTCAATATATGATGAATGTATGTGCAAAGTTTCAATACATTGAAAGAAAACTGAAGGAGGAGTTTGCGACACAAAATTAGTAGTATTTTGTACACAGACTGACACACGGACACACAGACAGACGGACAGACAGGCTGATTCCAGTATACCCTCGAAAACATTCATTTTGCGGGGGTATAATTAACAGCCAATAATTCGAACATTTTTCAAATCATAGTGACTGTCTTTAAATAGGTTGAATAAATTGTGGGAAAAGGAGAAAGTGCTGGTTACTAGCATTTTCTCCCCCCCCCCCCCATTTTTTCACAAGCTTTTTTCTCAGGGTTGTTAAAAATCTAGATTGTGTGGAAAAGGGTTAATTTTGCTGTTTCCAAATACCAGGACCAGTGTTTCCATTTGCTTAAGATCTCATGGAGTCCCTAGGACTCAGTATCACCAAAAAAGTTTAGTCCCTTTGAGTTCCTTCTGAGTTCCATGTTTGCATGCAAAAATCGTAAGTTACATGTCTTAAAACAGTGTGACAAAAAAAAAAAAGCTGGTTTAACATTAAACCAAGAACTTTTTGGAAGCCACCTGCAGCTCGACTAACACTAAGAAACAGTATAGATGTGTGATCAATATGGTGAAAATCACTGTTTTATTCTGCAAGTAGCCCTTCGAAAAGTACAACTGCATCGTCTCATTTATGTCATGGTACACATGCAGGCAGAGATGTACTTGTAGACATTTCGTAATTCGGATGGTCAATTGTGTGCAGCAATAGAAACTTTGTATTTTTTCATAGTTCTCATTACAAATGTAGCTAGATTAACTTGATGTTTTGAATCATACTAAGTCTGCTTCCAAGGGGGACAATGAGCTTTGGTATTGTGCGCCATAACAGATTTTCAAGCCTATGTAGATACTTTTACCACATACAATGGAAACCTTGCTCAGACAGTGCTTTTTGAAACCACACTGAAGCCTCTCTTTGTCTGACCAGGCTACGAAAATAGTAGAAATGTTGTTGATATGATAAAGAGTTGTCATATGATAAGTAACACAAATGAAACCTGTCACAATACACAGAAAACCTCTCGTTTTGCCATACTAGTGCTTACATAGCTGACAATACTATTTCCTGTCATGTGACAAGCCACAAAGATGGATGATGACGATAAGCCAAACAATTCAAGGGACAGTGAGGCCTTGGACCCTTTTACTCAGACATGGAAGAAGGAAAAAGAAATAATCAAACAGCTTCTCAAAATCAATTAACATTGATAATCCGGGAATATACTTATCCTAACAGTAATTCATAATGTACTATTATATCAAATGTGTTTTCCACAAAAACAATTTCTGGCAACAAATATAGAAGAAATATTGGGCTGATAAAACTTCTTATGACAGGCAATGAAAATGAAACCTGTCACAATAAGATGAAATCTCACATACTCCCAGACTAGTGGTAGCATAGCTGACAGTATTATTTCCTGTCATGTGACAAGCCAAAAACATGATGGATGATGCAAAATTAAACAAAGAGACAGTGTTGCCTTGAACCCTTTTACTCAGAAGTGGAATAAAGGACAAAGAGAAGCACATGCCTTCACAAAATCAATTAATATAAATAATCCTGGAATATTCTTATCCTAACAGTATTTTATAATGCCATATAGTACCATCAATGTGTGTTTTCAGCAATACAACACCTAACGAAATTAGCTCGTAATACGCAACACCTTTTCTCACAAATTTTTCCACCCATATTTATTTACCAAATCTGTGTTGTTTGACCATTTTTCATATTTGGTAATAAATACATTGTACCATAAATATTTGACAGATACAAGAAAATTCTAATTTATCCAAGTCCTGCAAATCTGGTAAATGTCAACAGATGTAACCAACGGTCAATTCATGTGCTATATTATTAAAACTCAGCCATACAACCATAATGTTTTTCTTTTCCAAAGGCATTAGTCAATGGAAACCAAGTTATGCAGACAAACTAACAGACAGACCAAAAACAATATGCATCCCCATCTTTGATCCCAGGACTATAAAAAGACCATAATTATCATCATTTTATGACTGAATTCAGCTGGAATGTCTAGACATATTGGACAATGTAGATCCAAGATCAGACTGCATGCTGTCTGATCTTGATCTACACTGGCCTAACTGAACAACTATGGTAGGCACTCTAGGGATTAAGATCTGTTTCACTCCACATGTATATACCAAAGCTGTTGGCCTGTCCAGGGTCCATAAATCAGTTGTATATTAGTCTGATCTTTATCTATGCCATCTGTAAAATTTTGATATATTTCCTCGGTAAATTAGAGGTAAAATAAATCTATTAATGCAGCATTTCAAAATGGTCTCTTTTCATTGTGCTGTACTAGCAATTTTTTTTTTTTTCAGTTACTTACTTGGCTTTTGACCAAAATGCTCAGATGTGAAGGGTTTCTGCAAATGAAACATGGCTGTCCCTGAATAGACCGATGAGCTCACTTCGATCCGTCACTGGTGACTGTATCAGCTCCCTATTTGCATAATTAAGTACCTTTATAATGAACCTGCCATTAGTTCTGGAACAGTCTGGCAAAAATAATTAAGTCTCTTATTTGCTCCAATAACCTAACACAATTTTAGACTATTTTGTTTTCAGTCAGTAGCTATGTTTGCTCAGGTTACTGCTGTAGACTCAAATAGACTTTCTTAGAATGTGCATATAACTGGGTGTGGATTTAAGCCTTTTTTCAATAAGGAGCAGTAGTGTTTCGAACTTGAATTTTTATTTCAATTATCTGCCCCTGAATAGATCAACAACCTTTCTGGCTTGCCTTAATCCGTCATTGGGGACAGTTTATCTCAATTTTCACATCTTTTCATAATTAGAAAATCTAACATTTTGGTCAAAAGACATCCATTTTTCCAGGAACCCACCCAATATTTCCACTCAGATGGCTAAAAAAGTTAATTCAGGTTTACTTCACCAAAGTATTTGCCAATGCATATAGTAGTAATTTCATTTTACTCAAACCATTTTAAGGATTTCCATCAAAAGATTTAAATTACCAAACTCTAACTAGCGATTTTCGGAAAAAAAAAAAGACCATTACACAAAACAGGCTTTACTTTACGTTGCAATCCAAGTCTCCAAGTTTTCACTGATACAAATTTGGATTTAGGGTCTAAAACATCCAACACTGCATGAGACGTGATCCCTTAGAGTGCCAAATAAACCCAACAGATATATGAATTTGGACCAGGAATAAGACCTAATTAATTTGATGGTTGCTTTTGTCTATGGTGTTTAAGCTGAGCACCCATAATTATGTAGATCAAAGATCAGACTGCAATAAACAGCTTTCGTTTTGAAAGAAACTTTAAGGGCTAATTATCCCCCCCTTCTGAGATCATACATCAAGGGCATATTGTTTTCATTCCATCTGTGCGTCCGTTTGTTCGTCTGTAAGTTTGTGATCTATGTAACTGGTTTTCATTTGCTAATTCAAATTTTTGTCAGATGCTATCAAAATGGAAAAGTGATCCTCATACCAAAGAGATGACAGTTGAGTTTGATTAAGGTCAAACTCCATTACTGCTTGGGGGAATTATGGTACTTTGATATTCTAAACACTAAAAACTTCCTTGATTCTGTCAAAGAACTTTAATATTTATTAGTATATTTACACAGTTGCGTTATTTTTGTCAGATGCTATCAAAATGGAAAAGTGATCCTCATATCAATGAGATGACAGTTGAGTTTGATTAAGGTCAAACTCCATTACAGCTTGGGGGAGTTATGGTACTTTGATATTCTAAGCACTAAAAACTTCATTGATTCCGTCAAACAACTTTAATATTTATTAGTATATTTACACAGTGTCGTTACAGCTTTATACCAATGTAATGCCAGAGGATTTTGATGCAAGTAAACATCTGATGGCATGAAGTTCAACTTTTTTTCTTCACTAATAAGCAAACTCTGAGCCAAACATTTTGTTTCATAGCATTCTAAAGTGTCAAGTGAGATTGTTTTCTGCATACTGTTTAAAGTTTGAAAATATCGTCTACCAGCAAGTGTAAGATTCTATCATGCTCAAGTTTAAGTAATGATACATCATTGTTTTTGAATAGACACTTTTTGCTATTTCTTTCTCAAATCCACTCTTTCCTAGGCTGAAATAATATACACATGCGTCAAATTGGGTTTCTGTTTACAACATAAAAGTATCAATATGTGGATTGAAATGGCTCAGCCACGAAATATCAAAGCCTCAAATACAAAACTGAGACAAGTCAACATAAACAGTATCAGTATGGAAAACACTGAATGCAGCTGTTAACTCTTACTAAAGAAACCCATCATCAGAATTCCAAAATGTCTAAAATAAGATCTTGGCCTGTTAGTGTGCAAGGATTTAACTTTAGAAGATGTGATTGTACCGGTAGGTCTATTTAAATCAATTTATGTCACCATTTTTGACTGCAGGTTATGCACTACAGAGAAATAAAGACATTCCCAGCAATGATTGCAGGAATTAACTGTTGCCTAGCTTTTCTGAGCTGAAGCTGAAGATAGCTTCCCTAACAGGAAAGGGAAAAACATTCACAGTCATTCCTACACCAATGGTTGAAAGATCCACTTTTAAAGATTGGTTGCTCAAAGAAATTTATTGTATGGATTCCTCTCTTTGCAATGTTTGATTAGCTGTGAAACCAAGCACAGAAAAAAGTGTTTACAACAGGTATAACTTGTTTCCATAGAATTTCTGGAAATGTAAAATATATTTCAAGTGATGTGCAACTGTCCTACCCTGCACATCAAATATGTAAAAGACTCCCTTCAAGCCCATCCAATTAAACTTTAACCATGGTTCAGGGCAAAACATAATGATCACCATTGAAATATTTATATAGATAAAAGAAGGAATTTCTTGTTAAGGGTAGTTTTTTTTTTTTTCTTCTTTTCCAAAGCAGATGTCAAAATTTTTTCCAAAACCCACCCATCATGCATGGCAAGTGAATTAGAAAGTTTACTCATCCTTCTTCTACTATCACACATCCTACTTTTAAGTCAAGATAGCAAATAAATACAGATGTTACCATATCAAATACTTAAGGATCTAGCCTTTAGCAGACAACATATTTGTATAAACGTTTTTGATGCGCCATGGGTCCCTTTGTTGAGATTTTCCTCACAGCATTTCCTCGTCGATGAATAATCTACTAAATTTGTATCTGTTACACATAATGTGAAAGATAAACAATACCAGGAAGGATTCTTATACTGGTAACATTCAACTAATTTGGAATTCGTTAACAATAGTTTTACTCTGTTGGAAAGTTAATTTTTTCTTATTTGCAATATAGGGAGATCAGAATCTTTTCTCTGACTTCATAAATCCAGTGTTGCATACATTATGGACATCATGCATGTACAGTGTAAAAAAGTCAAAATTTCCATTTATGTTTTACCACTGCTGCAGGTAAATAAATGATCAGTACTTTGTTGTTTTGTACAGGTATCGGTCTTCAGATATTACACATATTATGCTGGAATCCCCTTTAATTGTTTTACTTGATCTACCCTTCGAAAAGGTACTCCCCCAGTCAGATGATTGCTTAGGAAATGTTACTCATCCAGACCCTTTGTTTACTCATCAATACAACAAGCACAGAAGTGGGTTTTTTGATATCTGACAAGGTTTTGGGATATTTAACTGATGATTTATTGCTGACAAAAATTAAGAGTCAGAAGAAACTCAGTGGGACTCAACCTTTTCATTGACAGGGTGTCATGTACTTGATAAATCTCAGTTAAATGGAAACACTGGTGTCAACTAGAACTGTCGCAAAGTGGACAAATACTCCCCCCCCAACCAGCACCTTGTCACTGAAGCAGCACAATCGGAGAATGGAAATGGTTTTCAAAACAAAGTTAACCTGTGCCCTTGACCTTTAACCTTTGACCAAAAAATGATAGGGCACCTCCTTGGGTCATGAGCAACACTTGTACAAGGTTTCAGGGTCCTGGGTCAAACGGCTTTTGACTTAGAGCATGGAAACGACTTTCTAACAAAGTTCTCCCATGACCTTGACCTTTGACTCATTAACCCATGAACAAAAGGGCACCTCCTTGGGTCATGAGCAACACTTGTATGAAGTTTCAGTGTCCTAAGTCAAACAGCTTTTGAGTTAGAGCATGGAAACAATTTTCAAACAAAGTTCACCTGTGACCTTGACCTTTGACCAATATGACCCAAAAACAATAGGGCAATTCATTGGGTCGTAGCAATACTTGTTTAAGGGTCAAACCACTTTTAAGTTAGAGCTCGGAATCAAAAAGGTGGACAGATTGACGAATGGATGGATGGATGGACGGATGGACAGACAGATGGAAGGACAGCTGGACAGACATACATGGTGAAACCGGTATACCCACTTTTACTTGGTAGCTAGGGGGTATAATAATCTAATGTGAAAATTCAAGCTCTTTAAGCAGTATCCTTGCCTTTGTAGGAAAAACATTAATGTTGGAAAAAGGGGTTTAATGCATCTCCTTGATGCATTAACTCTTTACTAAGCAACAAAATTTTGGTCTTTTCCCAACTAAAGCATCTGCAGACAACAAATCAAAATATACTTAAACTGGTGACATTAGTTTTGTCTTATAAGGGGTGAAAACATTTTTTTCAAATATGTTCTTTCTTTGTAAAAGGTTAACAAAGCAAGTCATCAGATATTATACATCCATACAATCTATTTTGTCTAAAAACCAATGAATCAAGAGGTAAAATGGTCCTTGGGCATGCAAAAGTTTACAAATAGCAAAAAGTTTTGACCCAGGTCAGCCTGTGCATAGTGTGCAGACTGAAATGGAGCAATACTTTTTGCAGATGCATGAAACCCCCCCCTCCCCCATTTTCACAGTGCATGACTCATAACTAGCACATAGTATTACTGTATTTCACCTAATAAACGCTTCTGTGCGCCATACAATACATTGACAGCCTGTATGTACAGGCCAATGAGCCTTCTCTCTCTCACAGAAGGCTCAAGCTATCCCTTCAATATCTGTTAAAACTGAAAGCAAACCCATCCAACCCTACACACAAAATTGTTTTTAACCCTGGCTGCAAAAATCTATTTGCTAGGAAGCCAAATGCAATTACTCCATTTGGTATCCGCATGGAACCTCATCTAGACAATCTCCATGTTGACATGAATGCCATTTGTGAAAACAAAATTCCTGATACCCCTCCATAGTTGATAAAAGCCCCTGAATTTCGATTTGACCTTCTAGCCCACAAGAAATCAACCACAGATGGAGTTGTTTTCCAAACTCAATATCAGGAAATCAAAGAACTGTACAACTCATTTAAACCCATATATACAGGTGGATCTAAGGATGAGCACGCTGTTTCAGCAGCTGCATTATTTGGTAACAAAAGTAAAAAATGTCGCCTTCCTGACAGCTCTTCAATATTTTCTGCTGAAGTGAAGGCAATTGACCTTGCTTTGAGTCTAGCAGAGGAAAGTAGGTCTAACCGCTTTCTTCTGTTCTCAGACTCCCTTTCTACACTCCAGGCTCTCTTTAACCAGAAAATTGAAAATCCATCTATTTGTGCTGTTCTTGAGAGAATTTCCTCTCTCTCCGATACAAACAAGTTTGTATTTTGCTGGCTTCCTAGTCACTCGAGTATTCGTGGCAATGAAAAGGCCAATGAACTTGCCAAGTCGGCATTGTCTCTACCCATATCTCATTTTAAAATACCTTACACAGATTTTAAAGCATCCATTTTACCTTTCATCCAATCTCTTTGGTAATCCCAGTGGGATGCTGATCACTTCAACAAACTTCATTCTGTTAAACCAACCCTTGGCGAATGGTACCCCTCTTACAGGTCCGTTCGTCGAGAAGAGGAGATAATCACAAGGCTTCGAATTGGACATTCTCGGTTGACACACTCCTGGCTTTTAACCAGAGAAGACACACCAGAATGTATTCAATACAATGAACACCTTACAACTGAACATATTTTATTAGATTGCATTGATTTTCAGCCAATTTGTGAGAAATAATACAATGTTGACAGTATGCACAATCTCTTTGAAACAGTCAACATTGATTCAATTATCACCCTCATCAAAAGAGTTTGGTCTATACAACAAGCTGTGATATTTCCTTAATTACCTTTTAACCTGTTTTGTAAACCCATATTTCTACCACTGAATCCTTTTTATCTCCAGTCTGCATCTCCTGAATGGGAGGATTAGCTCTCTTGAGGGCATCTAATCTCATTGCAGACAGGACCTCTTTAATGGGAGTGTTCTGATCCGATTGGAGGCTCCACACTTTCTCAATTTTAAGCTCTCATTTTCTTTAAGCTACTATTCACATTCTTAACTTTTTCATTTAAAACTTTGAGTAGGCAGGGATTGTCCTGTCACTCAGTATCATATTTTATGCACATTAAAAAATGACACTCTTCTTAATTTAACACTTCTTACTATCAATCCAACTTTTTGTTCAAATCTTTTTATCACATTCCTAACTTTATCATTTAAAATTTTTGAGTAGATAGGGATTGCCCTGTCACTCAATTCTTCCCATTGTGCATATGAAGATCACACATAATACTTCTTAATTCCTCTTTTATCTTTATTAATGTATTTTAACTTTTTTAAGTTTAAACAATTCCACTTTTATTATCTTTTAACACAGATATGCGTGCTAAATGACCAAAGCTGTCGATGCGCCATAAAACAACATTCATTCATTCAGGTATTTCTTTAATTTGACCTAGTGATCCCAGATGATCCAATTTTAAACTCATCCAAGATTTTATCAAGACAAACATTCTGTCCAATTTTCAAGTCAAATGAGCAAAACATGTGGCCTCTAGAGTGCCCACAAGGTATTCCTTTAATTTGACCTAGTGACCTAGTTTATGACCCCAGGAGACCCAAATTCAAACTCATCTGAGATTTTATCAAGACAAACATTCTGACATTTTCAGGTCAATTGATTAAGAAATGTGGTCTCTACAGTGTCCACAAGGCATTTCTTTGAATTGACCCAGTGTATGACCCCAGGTGACCCAAATTCAAACTCATCTTAGATTTCATCAAGACAAACATTCTGACCATTTTTCAGGTCAATTGAGTAAGAAATGTGACCTCTAGAGTGTCCACAAGGTAAATGTTGATGACGGACGATGCACGACGGCCGCTGGACAACCACGAAAGCTCACCCTGAGCATGTTGTGCTGAGGTGAGCTAAAAGAGCAAACGTACAACACAATGGGGCGGGGGTTGTTGTTGCAACTTGGCTTGAACCAACTGAGACAGCAAAAGAAGGCATTGTGACATGAACAAATAGTGAAAAAAAATGAAATAGTTTCTCAAAACCAATTGTTTGGAATCCGGACAAATTTGATAGGGTTTCATTACTCATTGTTTTAAACAATCCCTGCAAGTTTCAAAGAAATGTGGCTAATAATGTGGACTGTGTTGAGTAAACAATACTGAGTCATCAAATAGCTGTTTGTAGGTCACATGGGTCAAAGGTCAAGGTCACAGGTCAACTTTGTTTGGAAATGGTTTTGATGCCAGAGAGACTGCTTTTGAAAAATAATATTTGGGAAGGAGAAAACACTGGTAACCAGCTTTCACTTCTTTAACCTGAACTCATTCTACTCTTTGAAGGACAAACTCATTTTGGTCTTTTTTTTTTTTTTTATAAATCATTTGTTTTGTAGCGACAAGGCGCTGGTGGGGGGGTATTAGTTCTAGTTTTTAGCTCTACTGGTTGAAGGCCAAAATAGCTATTGCGATGGCGTGTTTCCTGTCCGTCTGTACGTCCTTCTACTTCCTTTTTTTTGTTAAGACGATAAATAAATGCTATAGCCCTGTGTCTGCATCGTTTGAAAATGCTTCAACTCTGGATATATAATGAAACTGATGATGGTTGTTTAATATTAAAAGAGGATCTTGTACAACAATAGGAAGTAATGCTCACAAGATATTTGTTTAAATCTGCCCCTTTTTCAGCTAAAAATCTTCAATAAAAATCAAACAAATGCAGCCTAGCATATGCACCAGCAGGCTGTCTTTGTAAGGATGTGCAAACTATTGATTGTGCGGAAAAGGTTAAAGGCTAACTCTTTTTATTTCTCTTTCAGAAAGTAACACGAAAGAGTATATAAATGATAGCGAAGATGAGTTACATGAAAGGGATATCAGCATAGTGCTACCAGCCGTAGGTAGAGATGAGGAAAATGCAACTGAATTCAAGAATTCAAATGGAACAACAAGTGAAGTGTTACCAGTCTTAGATGCATATATCAAATTCAAAAAGGCTACAAAGACCCTTAAAGGAGTTTATTCTAATAAAGAACATTCATGTGTTTTTTGTGAAAAAGTAATGAGCAACATCGCAAGACATATGGAAAGAAAGCATGCTAACGAATCTGAAGTTGCCAGGATTATTGCTTACCCAAAGAAAAGTAAAATGAGACGAAAACTATGGGAGGAGTTAGTAAATGAGGGTCACTTTGCACACAACTTCTCTGTCATTGAAAAGGTACATGCATCATCATTCCAAAATACAGGAAATCCAAAGAAGCAAATAGTGAAGACTATGTTGCTTACCGGTATTGCAAGGTGTTTTACCAAAGACCGACTTATGGAAACACCAATCCTTTTGTGTTGCTAGGACTGATCAAGTAAAAAGTAATAGAGAAAGTAGTGTAAGGATGGGTTGTCTGTTACTTCCTTCTACATGTGAAAATAGGGCTTTTGAACAAAAGGTAATCAATATTAAGAAAGATAATGAAATTAAACATACTATCCTTTCAGACAAATGGATAATTGAATTTGGAATAAGGTTGTTTGAAAAACATGGGCACGAACAGCACAGAATTTTATATATCTCTCAAAAACTTAGAGAAAATGGATGGCTGATCCATTATTGTAAGGAAAATTCAGATGTGAAATCGCTTGATGAAATAATTCTTTCAAAGAACTGGAACCTTCTTATTATTGTTTGTGCAAAATAAGTGGCTACAATTCTGAAAGACATAGATACGAAAGACCTTCACTAGCGCTGAAACTTGGACATACTTTGCAGAAATGTGCTAAACTTCCTCAAATCAGATAGTTAGTTATATTGGGGTTTAACGCCGCTTTAACAGCTAAGGTCATATCATGGCGGTCGGTGACGCACATGTGTTTCCTGGCTGTCTCACACCAGTACTAACACAACTTTCTTTCCAAAGCCACCGACTACTTTTCTCACATGCTTCAGCAGAGGTGAGAGGCGAAAATACGCCGGAAAGAGAGTTCGCCTAAACCGGGTATCGAACTCACAACCACCAGGTCATGAGTCCGACACGCTCACCACTGAGCCACCCAGGCGGGCCTCAAATCAGAAGGATACAAAGAAAACGACAAAGAAAAAATTGAAATAGCAGATGCTTTTAAAGCACTATACCAAAACGATTGGAATGATGAGATATTTAATCAAGCACTGGCATCATTAAATGAAAATAAATATAATAAGCCTCTGCTTCCTCCATTGGTCAAAGATGTTGTTAAATTGAACAAAATGATTAATGAAAAAGCCACTGAACTACGAGAGAACATTGAAAAGAAACCAGAGCTTTATTCTGAACTAGCCCAAATATGCTTAGCACAGGTCATTCTGTTTAATCGCAGGAGTGGGGAAGCAGAAAGAATGACTTTAAACTCTTTTAATGAAGGTATTGCAAATGGATGCACTGAGTTACATGCAAGTGTTATGGATTCTCTCAATGAGCTTGAGAGGAAGTTGTGTAAAACCCACCTATGTGTTCAGATGAAAGGAAAAAGGAAAGTGCCAGTTTTGTTCACTCAAGAAATGAAAAAAATCTATACAAGTGCTAATTCATTACAGGGAAAAAGCAGCTGTGACACAGCCTTACCTCTTCGCTAGACCAGGTCAATTTACATATCCATATAGGGGAACAGACTGCATCAGAAAATTTTCCCAAGAAGCAAAGGTGGAAAACCCAAGTGCAATTACTTCAACAAAATTAAGAAAACAGCTGGCAACCTTGGCACAAGTCCTCAATTTAAGTGAAAGCTCTCAGGACGTTTTTGCCACTTTCCAGGGGCATGACATTAGGGTCCATCGGGAATATTACAGATAACCAGAAAACACACTACAAGTGGCCAAAGTATCAAAACGACTGTACAGTATTAATAATGGAATAATTGCTAAATACAAGGGCAAGGACTTTGATGAGATAGAATTAGATGATGAAGGTAATTAATCTTTACTATTTTACTGTTCCTTATTGAAAGATCTGGGCATATTATAGTTTTTAGCTCACAAGAGCATCAAGTGCTTGGGGTTAGCTGTTGTTATCGGTCACCGTCCATTGTCTGTCTGTCTTTCTATCTGTCCACAATTACAAAATAATTTTCTCCTCCTAAACTAACCATCAGATTTCAAACAAACTTCACAGAAATGATCCTTAGGTCATACACTTTCAAAGTACTTCAAAAAAATTAAATCTGTGAAGAATTCTGGTTGCCATGGCAAATGAGTGAAAAAAATTAAAAAATCTTCTCCTTCCAAACTGTAAGACCTTAATATTTTGCATGGAGCATCGCCTAATGGCACTCTACCAAAATGCTTCAATTATCTCTATACAAAGAAAATTAGCCTATGTTGTGGAATCCCAGATTTTACAAAGCGATAAAGAAGGAAATCTTCAAAAATCTTTTCCCGATTCGTAAGACCTAAAGCCCTCATATTTGGCAAGTAGTATCGCCGTATAGACCTCTATCAAAATCTTCAAATTATCTCTCTACAATGAAAATTAGCCGTATGTTGCAGGATCCCAGATTTTACATAGAGATAACGAAGGAAATCTCTACAAGTCTTTGTCTCCAAAACTGTAAGGCTCAGAGCCTTCGTATTTAGCATTTAGTTTTACCTACAAGACTTCTACCAAAATTTTACAAATTATGATCACTGGATCAAAATTGACCCTATGTTGTGGGGTCTCAGAATATAGAGATAAAGATGGAAATCTTAAAAAAAATTGTCATTTTGTGATTTTTGTTCCATTCCTCATTTATCATCATGTATGTTTAACGTCATTGTCCATGTTTGCGTCTCTGTATTGTCTGTGTGTAAGTTTCTTTACACGTCTTGTGCACTAAATGACGTTAGCTATCGATGCGCCGTAAAACCCCATTCATTCAAAAAAAAAAATTGTCCTGTTCCATATGGTAATGCTAAAACTTTTCACATTTGGCAAACAGTGTGATGAAGTCTGATATATTTGACACATAGTGTGATATAGTCTGATGATAGAATCAAAATTGGACCTATATTGTGGATTCTTGAATTCTACTTGGAGACAAAGAAGGAAATATTATTAACTTTTCTTGTTCCCATTTTATATGCTAGAGCAATCCATACTTTGCCTGTAGGATTACCAAATTTACTTTTATCAAACTACCTCAGATTGTGATCATAGGTCTGAAATTAGCTCTATGTTATAAGTAAGTTCCTTATTTTGTCATGGAGATAAAGAAGGAAGACATTTTGTCTCAAGCCCTTCTGTCTAGAGCATTTATTTGGCATGTCGACTAATCAAGTGAACCTAGACAAAATTCCTTTTAGATTTTAACAATAATGTCAAAATTGGCTCTGTGATGTGAGTTTCTAGATTTTAACTCTTTCTTAGACAACAAAATTTTAGACTGGTCCAAATTAAAGAAGTTACAGACTAAAATCCCTCAGAATAGAAAACATTGGCAGAAACTAGGAAATTGCTTGTGACAAGCAATTTCAACTTTTCACACAATGTTTTTCTTAATAAGATATCTCAGAGTTGTGAAAACCAGTGACTTTACAGGAAAGCGTTGAATTAAATGGGATCTTTGAAAATTATCCTTTTTTCACAACTTAAAGAGCTTTTTCTGCAATAAAGCATTGAGTTACACATTTTGTCTACTGTACTTCAAATCATGACAGAAGGTTAAACTTGTCCTGTGTTGTCCAGTCCTGGGGCTCATATTATCAACGATCGTACGACTGACTTTAATTGTAAGATTGTCATACGACCAATTTAGCATTATAATTTCCCTTCCAAGTCAGTCGTACGATAATCTTACGATTGAAATCGGTCGTACGACCGTTGATAATATGAGCCCCTGGATCTAACATCTTGTTCTGAACTGTGAGATCCAAAGCTTTCATGTTTGAAATACAACATTCTGTAGTAGATATCTAGATATCTACCAAATCGTAACTTGCAATTATGACCAAAAAATCAGAAGTGGTCCTGTTATATGTTCAAGCTTTTATGTTGAGAAATATATGTAGAACAAAAATTAGAATTACCTTTTGGCAATTTTCTTTTTCTTTTTTTTTTTGTTACTCTGGTGAGCTATAAAGAACCTTGTTAGCTTCGCAGTTTTCAGAGAAAACACTGAAGTATTGCTAAAGCCCTGAATTCTGTGACGTTGTTGTCAGTGTCAGGCCTATTTAAAAACTTTGACATTTTGTAATCTCTCTTTTTTACTGAAGGCATTTACTTTAACCCATTACCAGATGAAAAATTTGGATTGGTTTTTATTTTGAGCATGCGCGGATTATTTAAAGAACGCATTTGATTGGCTAACAATTTATCATGGGTGTTAATTTGACCAAACGGCTCCCATATTTGATTGGCTGATTAGTCATTGAAGGCGTTTACTATTTTTAGAATACATTTGACTGGTTGATGGTTTATCGGAGGCCTGTTATAAATAATTCATCCCAAAACATTCATTCAAAAGGCTCATTCCCAATCATTCCATTCCCACGCAAAATCATTCCAAAACCGCTCCAATTCTGCTCACATTGTCAATTTCATGATGTTCTTAACTGAAAGTCTTGGTTGAATATCAAGGTTTAGCTTTTACTATGGCATTCATGGTTCATAAACATTTTGTTAATTTCAGTACCTTCAGTGTGACACACATGGACCAGAGAAGAGAAGGACGCTTTGTTGAGACAATTTAAGAAAAATATAAACTTGGGAAAAACACCAGGAATGCTTCAATACTATGAGAGTCGAACAATCTCTAAGAGGTTTTACTTGGAGAAATGTTCAATTTGCAGTTAAAAATATGATAGCTAGTACAAAGAGGTCATTGAAATCTTAGACTGGTTCAACTTTTCAGAACTTGTAGACAAAAAATTTGATACACTAAACACTGCTTATAATGATATCACATAATATGAACTTGACTGCATGGTTCCTTTCCAGTCTTTATATAAGAATGATAATTGGATATATCCATATTCATACCCACCACCTACGAAGTACAGGGTGGTATACTGGTTTCACCATGTCTGTCTGTCTGTCTGTCCGTCCGTCTGTCCGTGCTTACATTTGGCATCCTATGTGGTAGAACTTGTGTACAGACATCCCCAATGTGGTGCTTTGGAATTATGTGGTATATCACCTGAATGACTTGTGTCATATGTGTTCTGGATACCCTCATGTGGTAGCTAGAATGTTTTGTACAAAACTACCACATAAGTCTGGGGCACGATCTCTGGACGATTTCGTGTTTGTCCTAGAAAAGTACCAATTCAGGGGAAATAACTCCATCGGTCGTTTGAATCAGAAATTTTGCTGGTACCCTGTCTGACTTTCCATCAACCATATATCGGCGATATCGATTTGGTACCAGTCAATGCGAATTGTAAAATCTGGTATCGGTAATATGACGGGAGGGTTTGGCCTAAGACAAAGTTCGCTCCATTTCATCAAGACAGTTCTATTTAGTGTCTTTTGTAAATCCTCACGTAATATATAAGTTTTCCTATCGTGTGGCGTCCTTTTATTCTTGATTGAATATCATTTACGAATTTTAGAGGAGATCCGTTAGCACCCGGTTTTTATGTTTTTTATATCAGTGTACCTGACTTTTAACATGCTTGCCGCCGTTACGAAACCACGTGACCGGAAGTTTGATTTTTGCCGCCATCTTTCCAAAGACATGAAGAACGTCGTTCAAAGTTAAGATTATTAACAATGTATTTTAGCCCCGAACTTTGATGGAAAACCGCATAATTTACGCCACAAAGTCACTGTTACAGTTGCTTGAATGATAAGACCTGAGTATAACTTTTACCCGAGGAAACAAATGACAACTTGAAAGATAAAACCTTTCGATGCGCCTTAAAATCCCTTTCATTCAATCTCTTGATCGGCATCTGGCTGAAAGAGGCAGTTATTATATTATGTTGCTGAATTCTCGCGGGGAATTTAGGTCACAGTGAGAATTTGATTGAACATACTCAGACATTTTATGGAGATTTATTTTGAGTCCGGGTGTCAATTTCAGCTCACGTTGGCATTTATTTTATCAGCAAATTTAAACTGCACTATCATTACTGATATAAAGGATGGCAGAAGTTATTTTGTAGTACATGTAACGTTGCAAACTGATGCAGAAACTTTATACTTATTCTGTATCAGATTACAGTTGGATTTTTGGCCCAAAATTGTTGATGTTGATGAGCATCTAGCATTTTTGAAACTATGGAAGACTTTTTGATTTTAGTGTTGGTGGTGCTTATTCTGAACACATCAGTTGGTGTTTTTGCAGTAGTTTTAATGGCAGTTTATTTCAGACAGTGGGCATCTTTTTTCAGGAGGTGGAATCAGGATTTACGATGAGGTTAGAGCAATAAGAATTTAGCCCATTTCCACACTATTATGAGTTTTATTGCCAATGACAAAGATAGCTTTGGGAACATTGTTGGAAAAGAATAAAATGCTGGTAATAGGCATTTCTCCTTTTTTTCCATAATGGTTTTCTTCCTATTTAGACTCACTTTATGGATTTTTAGATGGATTTTTCAAAAAAATCATTGAGGTATTGCTATAGCCCTGTTGTTGTTATTGTTGTCATTGTCATCATTTTCGATTGTTTTGCAAGTACGACTAATGATATGATAACATAGTCAGGGGTGTGGAATTTTTAATTTTTCCCACTTGGGAAAAAATTTTCCCAAAATGGCTGACCGTCAAATTCTTACCAATTTTGTATATCGAACATTTCCTAAACTGAAATCGGCCTACCCCAACTTGATAATCATGTATACCCTTAACTATCCGATAGACGAAGATCAGATAACAGTCGCACTCAACCAGTTACCGGGTATGCTGGTTCTATGAATAGAATACATTAAACAATCGCATTTTTGGACACTGTGGTTCTGAATGAATTACATGTAAGCGAAGTTTTACTTTCATTTATCAAGTAAATTTGACAGCATCAAACGCGATGTTTTTTTTCCTGAAATACTTGACCTTTTAAGCTTTGTGTGGCCTTATTAGATTTTTTTCTAATGAATTCCTTTTTGTTATAATGAATGCTAGGTCCATATTTCCTTAAATGAGAAAAAGATATTAATTGTGGCCTGATAATTTTCGGAGATCGGCAGCTTCAAGAAAGGCTAAGTGTGAAAGGATATTTCTTAGATCATTTGAAAGATAAAACAGATATTTTGTGATGAATTTAATCAAAATCGTATCTTACATATCTCTTGCAATGCATGAATTAATAACTGTATTATGTACAGTCCATGTAAACCTGACAGGACAGTAGGGCGGAGTTTTCACATTTCACTGGCACATGTGCACTGCGCCTTAAACACTTAATCATTAAGTGGCAAACTCTTAATAATTAATTGTTCAGGCAGCCAGGTTTAACAAATAAGAAGGACATTTTTTCAAAATATGAGGCCATTTGATTGGTCAGCAAATGAGGTTAAACACTAAAGTGTACTACGCTCAGTACAATGTAATTTAACTCTTTACTAAACAAAAGAATTTGAAAAGTGTACCAGACTCAAAAAATAAAATTTTGTTTCATCAGCATTTTCACGATGTTTTTTAAAGATCTTTTTCTTTCAAGTTGTAAATACCACCAATCGTTTGGTAAAGGGTTAAGAAAGCAAAGATACTTTCTGACCATACATGATGAATTATCACAATAGAGAATTAGAGTCTAATGCTTGCTAATTTAAATCTATATTATAAAATCGGCAATCATCTCTGGTAACTTAAAGCTGTGTTAACTCTTTACCAAGCAGATCCAATTCAGGGTTTTCATAATTGTGAAAAAACAGCCTTCTGAAAACATTGAGGGAAAAGGTGCTGGTAACCAAAATCTCCCCATTTCCTACAATGTTTTCTACCTTCCCAGACAATGTTTTGATTTTTGAATCAAGATAATTTTGTCATCTGCAAATCCGTCTTTTCTTTGTTATATAAATCCCTCCACTAGACTGGAGTACCACTTTTCAGTGGTCAGTTTGGACCAGTCCAAATTCTGTCTTTTGGTAAACAGTTAACTGAAAACTGGTGTAATCTGCACTAAATTATTGATGGGTGACCTTGGCAGTTCCAGCTGTAAAAGTTTGACATCTTGCTGTAAATATCCTAAAATACAGGTGTGTACTGTGTTGTAAAATGGGACTACAATCTCAACCCTTTACCTCCATATCTCAATGATCAACTGATAAATGCTACAAAATTTGTGTAAATCTGAATTGCACTGTAGAAACTTTTTACCTCGGTTAGGTTACTTGTCTCATTACATCATTGTAAGTCATCACAATGCCAACAAGAGGGCCATGATGGCCCTGTATCGCTCCACTGGCTTATAAACCATAAATACTAAACATTTCAATTCTGTGCCACATGGTTTCAAAATGAAGACTTACAAATTTTTCTCTGTAAAAGCCCATGTGAAAGTTGAGACCTGCTGGGCAAATCCATTTTTGATCCCAGAGCTATAATTACTTGAACCCTGGTAGAGGTCCACAAGATAAAGCCACATGCCAAAATAATACAAGTCTATGTTGTATGGTTATAAATAAAGTGAGTTTCAATTTTTGTCCATATGAGGCCTCTGTAAAACATGAGACCCCTGATGCAAGGCTAATTTAAAAAAAAAAATCAAAACAGGAAGATTTCTTAAGTTGTCACTATGTAAGCCCATGTAAAACTTGTGACCCCTGCGGCGGGGCCAATTTTGACCCTAGGGCTAAAACTTTGGCCCGCTTGGTAGAGGCCCACTAGATATAGCTACATGCAAAATTTGGTAGCTCTAGGCCTTATGGCTAGGTTCAGGAAGATTTTTAAAGTTTTCTCTATGTAAACCTATGTAAAACTTGTGACCCCTGGGGCAGAGCCAATTTTGACCCCAGGGCTATAATTTGAAGAAACTTGATAAGAGGTCTACTACACAAAGCTACATGCCAAATTTGGTAGCCCTATGCCTTATGGTTTCAGACAAGAAGATTTTTAAAGATTTCCAATATTTTTCAGTTTTGTTGCCATGGCAACCAGAGTTTTTGAAGGAATCAAATTCTTTCAAGATATTCTGATGAGGACCATGGCAGGATCATTTCTGTGAAGTTTCATGAAAATTGGATGGGTAGTTTCAGAGAAGAAGATTTTTGAAATAAAAGTTAACGCACGGACGGACGGACGCACGACGGACACCGGGCCATGACATTAGCCCGCTGGCCTTCGGCCAGTGGAGCTAAAAATTATCAGTTAGAAAGCATTTAATTTAGGAAAAAGTGTTGATTCATCTTTGAATTTTATAGTTGTCGTAAGGGTCAATCAATAGACAATACTTTTTATATGTACAACAGTCAACTCTTGGGCCAAACATAAACTGACTGAAAAAACAGCAAGAGGAATAAGGGCTCGGTCAGGAATAAATTGTAAGCTAAACTATTCTTCCCCAGTGTCATTAAAACATGGAATTGTGTGGTAAAGGGTTAATATTCAAGAGGTAGAATAACAGTTCAGCCTAACAGTGTAACTATACACAATGATGTAAATAATGAATGACAAGGGTTCTCTGTCCAGTGAGGGTTGATATAGCCTGGCATTTGCTACAAGTTAATAATACCTAGGTGTATCCATTAATAGATTCATTTATAATGTTACAGTGGTGTAGGAGTAAGTCATTCTCTGCTTTGCATAGGTCACTTAATTTACATATAAGCAAAGATCATGTACCTTATAAATGACATCTTGTTCACTTAATTACTTTGTAAGACAACATGTTCAACTTAGAGAGGTAGAGATTTAGTTGTTTTTGTCTAAATTATCATATATAACAGAATTAAGATTTCTAACAGAAAGAAGTATTTTCTGTGAGGCAGTATTTGGCAACTGTGGGTTTTTTTGTTTACTTTGAATCTAGGTCAGTCTTGATGCCTACAGACTAGCTTCCCTAGCTAAAAATTGTGACAGCACAACAAAATTGCAAATTTGTACCGAACTAGAATTGTCACGAAGCGGAAAAATACCGCCCCCACACCAGCACCTTGTCACTGAATCAGCACAATCAGAGAACGGAAAATATTATCAAAACAAAGCTCACCCATGACCGTGACCGTGACCTTTAACCCATGTGTCCCCAAAACAAGAGGGCACCTCCTTGGGTCATAAGCAACACTTGTATACAGTTTCAGGGTCCTAGGTAAAATGCCTTTTGAGTAAGAGCACGGAAACAATTTTTAAACAAAGTTCACCCTAGACCTTGACCTTTGACTCATGCAACCCAAATACAATAGGGCGCCTTCTTGGGTCATGGGCAACACTTATATAAAGTTTCAAGGTCCTAGGTCAAACGGCTTTTGAGTTAGAGCACGGAAACGAAAAGATGGACAGACTGATGGACGGATGGACAGACAGACAGACATGATGAAACCAGTATGCCCCCCTCTACTTCGAACTTCATACATATTTATTGATCAGAAGATATCAGGAATGTTTAAAAATGACGTCGACTACTTTGACAAGACCATAATTCACCGATATATTAAGATAGGGCAAACATATTATTTGTTTATTGTCCGAATCTTTAGAAAATTAATTATCATTTGAGAAAGAAAAAGTGTGGTCGTCATAAGTTTTACCTTGTTGTCCGAATGTATGTCCGACAGAAGAGGGGTAAAAGACTATCCGACAAATTAAGATCTATTTCGGCATGTTTTCAATTTTGAAATATAAGTGTTTTAAATATCCTACCTATTTGGGTCACCTATTCCGTCTACCTATTCTGTCAACAAGATTTCATGCTTGTCACGGGTACACAAATGTTTGCAGTAAAATTTTGATGAGAGGTATGATGTAACGTGCATTCGAAGCAAGAGGGTCGTAATGCAAGCGTTTGTTGTACATATTTACATTTGCTCTGCTCCAAGAAATTCATACCCGGTGACTGCCAGTCCACACAAAATGATTACGCAATAAGCCAGTGTCATGCCTTCTTTACATTAGCTGATAGTGCCTTTTTGCGTTTAGTAATGGTTGTTCCTAGAACACCTGGGCAGTCGTGTCAGTATGTTTTATGTAGTCAGCAGAAAACAAGTTGGGCTGTTTTCTAATTAAAAAAAAAATCCTTGCAGCCGAAATAAAAAAAGAATGCATAGTTTTACATATAAATGGATTACCGATAAATAAAGAAATGACGAGGTTTAGTATTTATTTATTATTTAACAGATCTATATTTTATAGAGGGACAACCATTTCCCGCATATTCACAGAAACTTACCACTGTATGAGGTAACGTTACGAAAAAAAGGAGAAACTGCTGGGAAAAAATCAACCCTTCAAGAACCTTTCAAAACTTCAGTTGCTTTGCGACCTGTGTTGATTCCCTATAGTCGACTGAAGTGCACTTATGTAATACAACATAAACCAAAACAACAAACAGCCGATTTTTTCTATGTATATAAAAAGGGGCTTTCCTATATAGATTCGGGGGCGTAAGGGCGGGATGAAAAGTGGGCAGGGCGCGCCTTTTTTTCTTAACGTTACCTCATACAGTGTTAAGTTTCTGTGAATATGCGGGAAATGGTTGTCCCTCTATAAAAGATAGCTCTGTTAAATAATAAATAAATACTAAACCTCGTCATTTCTTTATTTATCGGTAATCCATTTATATGTAAAACTATGCATTCTTTTTTTTATTTCGGCTGCAAGGATTTTTTTTTTAATTAGAAAACAGCCCAACTTGTTTTCTGCTGACTACATAAAACATATTGACACGACTGCCCAGGTGTTCTAGGAACAACCATTACTAAACGCAAAAAAGGCACTATCAGCTAATGTGAAGAAGGCATGACACTGGCTTATTGCGTAATCATTTTGTGTGGACTGGCAGTCACCGGGTATGAATTTCTTGGAGCAGAGCAAATGTAAATATGTACAACAAACGCTTGCATTACGACCCTCTTGCTTCGAATGCACGTTACATCATACCTCTCATCAAAATTTTACTGCAAACATTTGTGTACCCGTGACAAGCATGAAATCTTGTTGACAGAATAGGTAGACGGAATAGGTGACCCAAATAGGTAGGATATTTAAAACACTTATATTTCAAAATTGAAAACATGCCGAAATAGATCTTAATTTGTCGGATAGTCTTTTACCCCTCTTCTGTCGGACATACATTCGGACAACAAGGTAAAACTTATGACGACCACACTTTTTTTTTCTCAAATGATAATTAATTTTCTAAAGATTCGGACACTAAACAAATAATATGTTTGCCCTATCTTAATATATCGGTGAATTATGGTCTTGTCTAAGTAGTCGACGTCATTTTAAAAACATTCCTGATATCTTCTGATCAATAAATATGTATGACGTGTAAACTGGTTTGTGCTATTCCTAAAGTACTATACTTGCTCTACCATATGACGGCTGAATTTCGGAAAATCGACTATGAGATAAGAGCACCCTGTCGTCGTTTTGCACTGCACCCTCGACGCGTTGATTAGTGAAACCCGGTATTTAAGTGAGAATGGGTTAATAAACAAGAAAAAGTACTTTGTTTTAAATTACAAATAATGTATGAAAATAAAAACAAGTTAACATTTTATTGTGTTTATCTGTATGCCCTGCTTACATTTAAGTCTGTACCAGAGCAGGGTTTTTATTTAAAGCCGATTGCCGATCAAAAACATCGGTTGAAATCGGCCTTCAATCGGTTGTTTTTGCTGGATCTTTGAAAACTTGATCGCGTTGTTTATATCGAAAATATTTCACGTGTTGGTAACTGTACTGCGACACCGGTTCAATTTTACCGCGAAACCAGAAACAATTGGTTTATGAATGTTTCGCGGTCATTCATTGGATACTTGCATCCAATTATCCAATCATAGGCGACAATACGTTTCTCCGATCTCCATTTGGTAATCATAGACGCCAAAGCCTAGGCGGCCCCCTTGACCCTCAGCCTGTTGTTTTTGTCAATCAATCGGTTGCTTCATTTCAAAATGAAAACCCTGCCAGAGGAAAAATCTGACTTATCGAGTGAATTTTAAGTTTATCATTATGCTTTTAATACACTTACACAGGTTTAACAGCGCCATTAACACCTATTCGACTCTGGTGCTGAAAGTAAGCAGTACATAACAAAAATATCATCAAATTTTAGGAAGTAATGCTATAGAGAATGACAATGAAGACTGCAATCTATAGCGGGAGCTCTTTCCATACTATTTGACTTCAATCTGTCAGATGAAATTTAGTCTACTGTATTACGCACACTTCAAAAAGTACATTCCAAGCATAGTTCACTGGCAGACGATATGATTTCTGTTCTATAGATACAAAGATTTACAGAAGCCTTTTCGAGTTATGTCTGTGTGTGTGTGTGTTTTTTTTTTGTTTTTTTTGAAAACGTCAATTTTCATCTTTAAAACCTCGCCAGCCCTGCGTCTGTTGAACAATATATTGTATGTGAGACAAATTTTTAGACAGATGCACCAAATAGCTCTTGGTCGGTTCACATGAGGCATCTGCTTATGTGCGTAGATATTCAGACATTTATCTCATGTTTCTTGATAAATGACCCAATTTTATTGACTAATTTTTTGCTAGCTCCTCCCAGACTGACACTGCTATGGCCCTCATTCCTGAGAAGGATGATGCTATGATATGATTGTGTTCCAAATATGGAAAGGTTTTGCTAGTGGTTGCTGAGCTATGAATGTTTAAAAAAATTTGTCGTGAAACTTTAAAGTGAGTATGACCTATATTTTGACCGCTATGCCCCACCTCAGGACCTCACCCAGGGGTATGGTGTTACAGAAGAAAAGGATACGCTATGATGTGATTATAATCCAAATATCAAAAGGTTCTGCATACTGGCTATTGAGATTTGAAACTGCAAACAAACTTTGACGTAAAACTTTAAAGTGTGAAAGTGTAAATGCCAACGCCGACGTCAGAGTGACAACAATAGCTCCCAGTACTTTCATACAGGCGAGCTAAAAAAGGGCTGTTGTCTGTTACCATACCTGCCATTAGGCTTTTGGTGTAATCATTACGCTAAATTGGCCAAAATTACGCATTATGCTCTGAAGTTGAATCATTACACTTTTTTCATTCAGCAGAAAAAATAGATAAATATGATTGATAAAAACCTATTGTTTGTCTTTCAACCCCACTGTGACCCACAAAAAAAGGAATAGTTGCAGGTGTTTCTAAAGGTAATTCGGGTATATCCGACAATAAGATTGCTGAACTCCGACTATTTTGATTGGGAGGTGATTATTGTCCTTATGCTAATAGGATTTTTTTTTTTTTTGTCGCCTTTAACTTGCATCGACATGTTTTGATCCATATTTTCGACTTTCCAGATTTGTATGGGCAAGGATGAAGGGATCGGTAGTAATGTGGCCTGTAGAGGTGAAGCAAAGAAGAGGTGATGTCCTGGACATTTTTGTCAAAGCAGACAATGCCTTGTAAGTATTGCATTATTTCCTTTTTGTGATCTTTTGAAGTCCCCCCTATTGCTGTGTGAGTTCAAGAATGCAAAAAGAAAAACATGTGTTCAAATCTTGACCCTGGCATGACCGTCACCTATTTTACAGCAAGGGCGATCTGGCTTACTTTTGCTGAAATGTGTGACAGTTCCTAAATTGAACATTTTTATTAGCTTTCCACGTATTGTAACTTGAATTAATCATTTTTGGAAAAAGAAAATATGAATTTTCAGGGTCAAAGTCATGTGTTGCAGTGTTCACAAAATTTTGTCTGTCTGATATGTCAACAAAAAACTGCCTTGGCCTTACGAAAATTTTGCAACTTAGGTCCTGTGGTTCTGTGAAAAATTTGGGCCGGAACTATGCTGACATGTTGTTAGTCGGGTAAAAATTTGTTCTGTCAGACAAACTTCCAGAGTCTGTCTGACCAGAGGTCCTGCAAAGGCTTTGCAAGTTTCTTGAACACTGGTGTTGTTACAGTACTTTACTTAAGAACAATGGGTTTAGGAGATGGAGATTGAATGGTAAATTTTGTGGACCCTTTCGAAGCAGTCTGATCTGAGTCCACACTGTTTACTCATACTTGACTGCCCTAAAATTTAGGTTTATTATGGTGTGTTTGGATCAGAGTTAATATGGCACACCTTTAACAAATTTGGTTTACCACAAAGTATCACTTTGATTTGATATGTAGATATGTTCTTTTCTTTAACTGTTTTGCAGTTTTAACAGTCCAGTTCCTATCGGACCTGTGCAAGCCAAGATGTAGATTTTGCGGCCACATGTGTGAAAAAATAAAATGTTAAGTTATAAAATAATTCATAATTGTTTCAAAACTGGAACATCATTCTCACAACTTCATGTCATTAAAAAGATATTTTTTACTGTCAAAACTGAAATATTCAAGCTTAAACACATTTGCTCTGATAAATCTATGCATACGGGACATTATGTTAAATTTTTGGACAGCTGTTCTGTAAAGTTATGTAAGACATCTTTTTATGCCTTAAAATATATATGATCACATATGTAAACATAATAATGCACTTTAAAAATATTGTGGTGCTTATTTTATGAAAAATATATGCTCAAGACATACAGTGTATCAATTTTTTTTTTTTTTTTTTTTGAAAAAAAATGGTCATTTACTACTGTTAACTTTAAAAAAAGCATACAAAAGTGAGTAAAAACTTCATAAGTTGATAGTTTGGCTTGCCCCTAAAAAATAGAAACACTGCCAAGTAGACAGAATTAGTTTCAAATAGTGGGTTTTTGACCTTCAAATTAAGTGTGTCCCGTTCATAAGATTCTAGATAGTTAAGTTTTTAAAACAAAGTTTCAATATTTTCTCATTATCTAAACATGGTTATTTTATACAGTTGTCAAGATGGTGAGACAAAACAGGCAGAAAAACTATCCTATCTGCTTTTGTGGCAAGACAGTGGCCTATATGCGATGTTAAAAGGACACAAATTGTTTAACATAGAACTATAGTATCCCACTACAACTTAATAATCTTATGAAAACCCTTTGCTAATTTGAACTTGAACATGTGACAAATGTCCTTAGATGTTTAGAAGACAGCTTCTGTAGTTGCACCCTAAAATGTATGTATACAAAACAGTTTGTCATTATTTTACGTCTGGGACAAGATATACTTTTGCACTACCGTAATTTGCTTAAATTTTGGGACGGTAAAAAATAATTAATTTTTTTCGTGTCCCAATACTTTGGTCTACAAAAAATAATTACTTTGTCAGGTGTCCCAAAAATTATGGTCAAACGAGACAATCTGTCATACTGAAAGTCACTCGCCGCTAACCCGTCGAATATTGCCGACGTTGAAATATTGGAACGTCACTGATGTCAGGTTTGCAGGGTGATCTATTTTTAGACAGATTGGAATTCCACCGATCAATTTGAGCACTAAGAGTTTAAAACTTCGCTTTTTCTCATTATTTTTGTTGATTATTAATTTGTCACTCATTATTGTCTGCATCTTTGGATCGCGATGAAGATGTTATTTTGCGTTTATAGATAAATTCACAACATATCTTACCTCCTTACATGTACGTGAGGCGAACGACGTTAATTCCACTTTGACAAGTACCTGCTCCGACCGATCTCAAATTTGATTGGTTCGTCGATCTTCGATCGATAAACCTTGGATAAAACTGTGTACCTTGATTTCTATTTATAAACATTGAACTCGATTGACCATGAATTACACGCGTGTCAACTCTGTCAACTTCGGATGTACGGTACACACGTTATTATACACGTTATGAATCTTGGATAGAAGTTTATCACACCCTTTTTACACTTACGTCGGATTTCTTTTTTATTTAGGGTTTAAATTAGACTATCAGGTGATCGTTTTTTTTGTCTTGAATCAGGTAAGTCCCATTGAAATCGTGAGGGTTGGGAAGCATGCAAGCTTACGACGTTAAGTGTGGAGAAATAAAACTACATAGATCTACGCGAATTAGATATTTGCAAACAAAAGTTTTCAAATGGATTGAAAGAATTTTTTTTTTGTCTCTAAATAGATAATCACTGTCCCAATTCTTTGGAACAAAAAATTACCGATCTCGTTTTGCAATTTTTAATATGTCCCAAATCTTTGGGTCGTGAAAAATAATTATTTTCGCGATTTTTGATGGTGTCCCAATTCTTTGGGTGTCCCAAAACATACGCAAATTACGGTAAGTTTACTCTACTGAGCCAAAACCAGGTAATTGTTATCTGAGAAGTATATACTTAGCACGCAATAACAGAAGCAAGTAAAGGTACAAGGTTTTTCTTAAACTTTTCAAAAGATGCTATAGAACCAAACAAACTGTGTATTATACGTACGATACTTAAGCTTGCAAGTCTAAGGGGTACAGTAAATGTCTACAGTACTAAACAAGCATCACAGCAAAATCTGTGTTGCTATAAAGAAAGAATATCTGAGTTAAAGTATGGTAGTAAGCCCTAATTCATCGAATTGCATCTTCGATAAATCTTATGTATGGGACAAAAAAAAAAAAAGATACATCTTTGCTGCAGTAAATTATTAAAGAAATCTTCGCTGTAGTAAATTATACTAAAAGTTTGATAAGGATCATTTTTTCAGCTGAAAGTCAGCTGATCCCCATGTCAGACGTTTTCATTTTTTTTTTTTTTTTTTTTGTACATCTTTGTAGGACTTTAATTAGTATATGGGAATTTAAAATTTGAATGATTTTTCTTTTTTTTTTAATTTTTTCGAAACACATCTGAGCACAGGTACCCATAAAACTTGCTATAACACAAAATTGAGTGGGTGGGCCTAAGGGGTGCACTTTTCTTGTAACAAAGCTTCTGAGAAGCATTTTCACATAAAACTGTTTCTTTCTCTGTAAAGGGTGATATCCAAGGGATAGAATAGAGAATTTGAAAAATTTCAAAAAATTGTGATTTTTGGTGGGGGAAAAAAAAAAAGTTTTCACCCCAAAAGTCGTTTTTTTTTTATGATAAAAATGTTTTCCATGCATTCCTTAGTTGAATAGTGAAAACCAATTTTAAATCTGAACAGTAGTTACAAAGATATAGGGTTTTTTACGAAAAAATGTTATTTTACTTTATTTAGCATGATGTAACATGTTCAAATAAAAATATCTTTTGTATGGGACAAAATTATATTATCTTGAATTTCAGTCAGCAAACGTGGACAGAGATTTATATGGTTGCATTTATTTTTCACTTGGGTCTTGGTAAGTTCAGAAATATCACATAACTTGCTGCTGTCCAAGTATTTTCTGTTTAAAATCAAAAACTCGATAAAAGCCTGATTGTGTCCCTTCCAACACATACCAATCTTGACACAAACTGTAACACTAACTCACAGTTAAGAGTACCTATACAGTATAGCAGTCATATGTCAAATATTTTGTTTCAGGTGTTCATTTATTGCCTACTCATTTTCGGAACAAGAACACACTTGTGAAAATTTTTACGTACGGGACAGAAAAAATCTTGTATACAGGATATTTCAACTACCTTCAACACCTAGGACATAACACATAGTTTCCGCAAACTACCCGATTATTAATCATGTATGGTAGTTTATCTCTAACAAATAGTAATGATTTCTCTGCCAAGTGCCTGACCTGATTGCTGTCTGCCTTACGTACGGGACAGCCGTAGTTTGGAAAATTTGGGTATGTAACCCTAAACTTATAGCAGGAACAGAGTTTCATCTTTAGCCAATTTTATTGTCCAGTAGTCTGAAAACGGGATATGAATGAGTAAAATAAGCACACAATATATCAAAGAATAGCAATACATCATTTAGATCAGAAGTTGTTTGTCAGTGCATTTCGATGTTACTGTAAAAAATTACATGGGGACCATGTTTTTTAAATGGCTAGGTATTCAAGGATATGCTTGCAATAATATTAGTTACACACATCAATGCAACTGTAAGGCATTGTATGACTGTCACCTCTACTGAGGGACTTTGGCCATCCTTAAAGAGAAAAATACATTTGAAAAACAGTAAAAATATGGATGGCATCAAATTACAGCTGTTTTTGGCCATTAATCACTGTTTGAATGCTCATGAAATTCTTAAAAAATCTTCTGGACACCTGAATGTTATCTATGTTTTGAAACCAACTGTGTCCTTTGTAAAAACATATTTCTATGAGTTTTAGAATGGGTTATGTTTGATTATAGGGACCATTATATGCAAATATACACCTTGGCTTGCACAGGTCCGATTGTTTTGTCTTACTGATTGAATGGTTTGAATTTTCTTTGCTGTATTGCAATATCATGAAAATGGTTATGTTTGCAGGTACAGTGAGCCAAACGCTTTTTCGCTGATAGTGAGATGATAGTATAAACAACTGTCTGTTATCTTTCTTTCATACTTAGAATATATCGGAGGCTAGTTGACCAGTCTTGATCAAATTTTTGTTTGCACTACCATAAAGTTTGGAGAAAGGCAGCAGTAGGTTTTTGGGCAGATTGGATTAAAACTGATTGCTATGATTGACTTTCATGCAGTAAAATCTTGTGATCCCCAAAGTCCTATGATCTTAAGAGTTGGCAGTCAGCATTGAGGTTTCTAGGTCTGTAAAATTTATATAAATGATGCCCTGGGTAGACCTTGACCTAATTTTACAGCAAGGTCAAATGTGGTTGCCCATGCTTTTGAATGGGAAAAATTGTTACAAAGTCTTCAGTTGCAAAAACTCAAACAACTGAACACACTGACCGAAGATTTTTGATTTTGAAAAACTTTTGACCCCAGTAGGTTGTCTGTCCCTGTCCTGGGGCCATATATGAATACATATGACCATTATTTCCAAACATCTTCTCTGAAACTGCTTGGCCAATTTTAGCCAAATTTCATGCGCAGCCTTAATGGCAAGGAGGATCAAAAGTTTGTTTAACTGGTCAAGGTCACATGGTCAGAATGGCTATCACACCCATATACGGTAAAAACCTTTAACTCTTTACCACACATGAAAGTTTTAGACTGGTCCAAACTCAACACATCTGCAGACGACAAAATAAAGGTGACTGAGAAATTGAAATTTGGTTTGGAAAGGGTAGAAAACACTGTGGGAAAGGGAGAAAATACTGGTTACCAGCATTTTCTCCTTTTCCCACAGTGTTTTCAAAGGGCTTCTTTCTCAGGGTCGTTAAAAGTCGGGCTTGTGTGGTAAAGGGTTAAAAGCTAGGCGCAGATATCAGGTGAGTGTTTACAGGACACTGATCCTCTGGTTTGTCAATGCCTGCATCTTTTAAGACAGAACTTTTAGATACTTAACCTGATACAACAGACATTTTATGCTGTACCCCTTTGACCCACCTAAGTAATGTTAGCTTAAGCTCATGGACTTGGAAAATTTGTTTTAGAGATTTCTCTGAGTCTTCATACTTACACATTATGAAAACCACTAAACGCAGATGCTTGCTTAGTCATCAGGTGACCTTGTGACATTGACTAGTGGGTCCTGAACTGTAAGTCATCATGATCTATATTTCGCAGTCCAGTGATTTTGTCTCATATCATGATTTTTTTGTTGTTTGATCCTGATACTTGAGTTACGCAAGTTAGTAGGATGTAGTACACAAAACTAGGCCATTGAGGTCCTTTATTATAGGGCTCAGTGATTATAGGGCTCAGTGACAAATATAAATATATACAACATTGTACAAGATACAATACTAATTAGGATGAGAACGGAAGCTAGAAGCTTATTTAGTTTTCTCCTTTGCTTGATATCTACAAGATGATTTGATTGTTGATATTCTGAGCGCATTAAAACAATAGGAAAGACCAGGAAAACCCTTAAACCCTCTATGTATGTAGCCAAAATTACGCAGTAAAGCCAAATTACGCAGTAATTTGAAGATGGGAAATGATTTAGGTGGGAAAATTTAACCACCCTTGAGCAATGATAAACTGTCGCAAAAAGAAAGCTCAACAAAATGAACAAATTTTACCTCAGCAGACATTCTGGTTTATAGAAAAAGATATTTTCTTGCATTTCGCTGAGGTAACTATGACCAATTTGCTGGGAAGCAATAGCAACAAATCATTTTGTCCCTCATTTCTTCTTACTTCCATGTTCGATCATCCACATTGATGAAATGATGTCATATCCGTCAAAAGTATGGTTAATTATCAGCTGACGATATTTTTACCTAGTCAAGACATGAAAAACCGAAAAGATGAATAATATTTCTAAAATAATTTGAAAATTTAAAATTAAGTGCAATTTGTGATGTCACATTTTTTCACAGATGTGAGGTCACTCTGTCATGGTGGGTGACCGAATATGGAAGTAAGAAAAAATGAGAGACAAAATGATTTATTACTGTTGTTTTCCAGCAAATTGGTCACAGTTACAAATTTAATTTAAGAAAATAACACATTCTATAAGCTAGAATATGTGTTCAGGTAAAAATCGTTCATTTGATGATGTTTTTGGCAAAAATTCGTAAGTGCAAATAGGATGGTCAAATTTTTGCACCGAAACCATTTCGTTTCATTCCTTCAAATTACTTTGTAATCTGGCTATATACATAGCGGTTTCTAAGGGTTTTCCTGGCCGTTTCTATTGTTTAAATGTGCTCAGACTCTCAAATGCCTATGGTTGAATATCCTTCTTTTGGATAATGAAATCATGATTTATAATGAAATCTTGATTTGGATAATGAGCCTGTATGAACCAGCCTTTGCGCTAACATATGTACCGGTCATTATGACCTGAATTTCTTGGTTCAGTTATCTTTTATTTGATATGACTCGTGCATTGGTTTGATTGGCAAGGTCTGATCAAACAAGCAAGGGGTGTCCTGTAACAGCTGTTTAATATCTCCTGGCTTTATGTAAAACTGTTTAAGAGAAAGATATGTGCCTGCTAAATAAACCATTTACATGATAGAAATTGCACATCTGTTGCTTATTTCTTGTACCCTGTCTTTCTTAAACACCAGGATGGATTTACAAAAACCATCCATTACCTCATTATAACATGCCTCTTAATAACATGGGATTTGGATATAACAGTCATGCCATGGCTTCCTATGGCTTGTTTTCCTTTTGTTCTATTGTAAAATATATCCTTTACAACACAGATCACTCATAACATGGTCCATTTCCATGGTCCCCAAACATAACATTAGGTTTTTAGTATATAGATCTACAATTAGGTCATGTCCTAGCCATGTGGTATATATTATGGCATTGCTAGGACATGACCTATTTGTGGAAGTGTATTTCCAACCACTTGTGGCTGCATAGCCAGTTAGGCTGCCCCTTTGACCAAGTTAAGGGTTCTTTTATGCACTTGATTATTTGCCTGCTCACCACTGAGTTCAAGCCCAACTCCTGACTTGCCAAGTTCTGCTTGAGGGTGTCATGGTTTTTTCTGTGGGGGTGGGGGACTGATTGAATCATCTCAGATGAGTAAAATAATCTTTAAGGAAACGTAAAACAAAACAAGACAAATTTTTGATGCACAGCATCAAAGAAGCCGGCAATTTTTTTGTTACCATCGACGAGGAAGGTGCTTTAGGAATAACTCGCTTATCAGAAGTTGTGTTACTTTTAAATTAAAAATTCTGGAGAATAAGACTAAGAATGTTCTTAAGAATGGTTGGTGAATACAGACCCAGTAGAAAATTTTACCGACTGCAACAATTTGGGGGCTAATTAAGATTTTCTTTTTTTCTGTGAATCCTATTTTTTGTTTAACTCTTTACCAAACGACAAACTTTTAGACTAGTCCAAATGAAAAGCATTTGCAGACGACAAAATAAATGTGACTCAAAAATTGAAATTTAATAGTTTTGGAAAGGATAGAAAACATTGTGGGAAAAGGAGAAAATGCTGGTTACCAGCATTTTCTCCTTTCCCACAATGTTTTCATAATGCCTCTTTCTCAGGGTCGTTAAAACACGGGATTGTGTGGTAAAGAGTTAAACACTAATATAAACTTCTTTTTTTTTTTCCTGCATGCATTCGGAAAGAGGACAGTTACATTCAGTAAACAGGAATGGTGCAATTTTGCTCTTCAGATAAAAGCATGGTCATTTTGGATTAGGTATTATCTCTATTTTGACAAGATCAAAATACTGTTATCATTCTTACATGAATATGATCCTACATACCGTAGTCAGACCTCCAGGTAAGAGGGAATGATAGTATTCTAAATCCATTATTTCCCTTCCAAACCCTATGTTGTGGGTACTCATTAGAATCGTCTCGATGAGACGATTCTAATGAGTGCCCATAACATGGGGTTTAGTGGAGACTAATTAATATTTTCAATTTTGAAATCAAAATCACTCCCTCTATCTGGAGCTCTGCCGTAGCTGATGCATATTATTGCATGATCAATTGACATTCCGACAAGCCTTCACAAAATTTTAGCCAAAAGCTAAAAACCCTTTACCAAACAATTACATGTTCTAATTAATGACCCTGAAGAAAAAGGCTTCTGAAACCATTGCGAGAAAAGTATAAAATGCTTTTCACAAGCATTTTCTCTTTTTCCACAATGGTTTCTATCATTTCAGAGCCAAATCTCATCATTATAACCAAATCTAAATTGTCGTCTGCAACTGCTTTGAATTTGGACAATACTGTCCAAAATTTTAGCCCTGTCCAAGTTGAAAGCATTTGCAGACGACAATTTCAATGTGGCTAAAATGATTGCAATTGTTCTGAAAGGTTAGAAAACATTGTGGGAAAAGGAGAAAATGCTGGTTACCAGCATTTTCTCCTTTTCCAACAATGTTTTCAAAAGGCTTCTTTCTCAGGATCGTTAAAAGTCGGGATTATGTGGTAAAGATTTAATCCTTCACTAAACAATTATATGTTCTAGTGACCCTGAAGAAAAAAGCTTCTGCAACCATTGCAATAAAAGTATAAAATGCTCATCACAAGCATTTCTTCCTTTTCCTACAATGCTTTCTACCATTTTAGAGACAAATCTCATCATTATAACCAAATTGGATTTGTCGTCTGTAATTGCTTTGAATTTGGACAAGTTCTAAATTCTGTTGTAGGGTACAGAGTTAAGAGGCTAACTAGTCCATTGAAGAAGTATCATCAATTTGTTTTTTATTTGCTTCTTGCTTTATTTCTTGATTCTTAGTCAGCTATTGCCTTACTAAATTGAGCAATTAAATATTTTCAAGTTTGGTTTGACTATGAAAATCTGAACAGCCCCCTTACAATGTAATAGTTGAACATGTAAATGAGTCATGCTCTGGCAAAAGGGGGTTTAATGCATCTCCATGATCCATGATACCAAGCAAGCCATCACATAATTAAGGTTCAACAATACATGTAGCCTCTTTTTTAATACAATCAACTTAATCATCAGGTAGACTGGTCATTAAATATACAGAAAATTTACCAATAGCGAAAAGTTTCCGCCCAGGTCAGCCTGCACAGTCCAAGCGGGCAGACTTGGGTTGATACTTTTCCCAGATTCATTAAGACCCTTTTTCACAGAGCATGGCTCAAGTGCAATGATGTACAACATCAGTCAAAAGCTGTCGAGGGTCATTTATAACTAGGTGCAAAACCCAAGTTTGGCTGGAGCCCTAAAGCCACAAAAATAAGTGCAATACCCTTCAACGCTACATCAAAAGTTCCATTACATTTTCTTTCCAGCCTTACTTTAGACCTTTGAAAGGGTAGAAAACATTGTATGAAAAGGAGAAAATGATGGTAACCAGCATTTTGTCCTCCTGCAACTACGTTTCACTAGTCTTCTTCCTCAGGGTTATTAAAACATATGAGACATGCTCTGGCAAAAGGGGACTTAATGTATCTGTCATCCATAATTCAAGCAAGTCATCACATATTTATGGATCCATAAAATCCATTTTATCTAGCAACCAACTGAAACGTGAGGTACACTGGTTTTTGATATGCAGAAAAATTACCAAAGCAGAAAGTGTCGGTCCAAGTTAGCCTGCGCAGACTGTGCAGGCTAACCTGGGCCAATACTTTCTGCAAATGCATCAAGCCCCCTTTTCACAGAGCATGGCTCATAAATAAATGCCCAAGGATTTAGTGTGTCTCAATTGTGCTCTGAGTATGTAAGGCTTGTCACAACAAAGGTACATTCTTACAAAAAGTTATTACAAAAGGTTTCCAATAGTAAACAGATTAATTACACACCTACAAACTCTCCTCCTAAAATACAATATATTGCACACAGATAAAGATAGACACAGTTGAACAAAAAATCTGAGAAATCTTTAGAAATAAGAGTTCGAATACAAAATCTGTAGTTTTCATGCTCGCAATTTATGTGAACAGCACAAGGGGAAAAAAAGCGTAATATTGCGCTAATCTACTAGTTTTAAACTGGTCCCTTGTTGTATCGTGTATTACACGTGTAGTAGTATCAGGGGATGTAACCAGTCTATTCTAGTGTAAGAAGAGTTACGCTGCCTGTGGGGTCAATCATTAATCAGTTATTAAATAAATATCTATAAATACAAAATCTTTACTTTTCATGCTCGAAATTCATCTCAACAGTACATATGAAACAAGAGGGCCATAATGGCCCTGGGTCGCTCACCTTAGTAGAGTGCCTTTAAGGTTTTTCTTTAATTTGACCATGTGACCTAGGTTTTGACTGCAGGTGACCCATTTTCAAACTCATATTTCATGAAGACAAACATTCTGACCAATTTTCAAGTCAATTGAGCAAAAAATGTGGCCTCGAGTGCCCTAAAGATATTTCTTTAATTTTACCTAGTGACCTAGATTATGACCCCAGGTGACCCAAATTTGAACTGGTCTTTGACTATATCAAAAGAAACATTTTAACCAATTTTCAAATCAAATGAATAATAAATGTGGCCTCTAGAGTGCCCACTAGCTATTTCTTTAATTTGACCAAGTGACCTAGTTTATGAACCCAGTTGACCCAAATTCAGACTCATGTGAGATTTTACAAAAACAAACATTCTGACCAATTTTCAAGGCAATTTAGCAAATAATGTGGCCTCTAGAGAGCCCACAAGGTATTTCTTTATTTTGACCTAGTGACCTAGTTTATGGTTCCAGGTGACCCAAATCCAAACTCATCCGGTATTTCATCAAGACAAACATTCTGGCCAAATTTCAGGTCATTTGAGCAATAAATGTGGCCTTCAGAGTGCAAACAAGGTATTTCTTTAATTTGACCCAGTGAACTAGTTTATGACCCAAGTTGACCCAAATTAATCTTATGTGAGACTTTTTAAGACAAACTTTCTAACTAATTTTCAAGGCAATTGAGCAAATAATGTGGCCTCGAGAGTGCCAACAAGGTATTTCTTTAATTTGTCCTAGTGACCTAGTTTATGACCCAAGATGACCCAATTTTGAACTCAATGAACTTGTTGTGCTTAGATGGGCAAACAAACTTAGAAGAGAATCACTACATACGAAATATCAAATCTCTACGCCTTCCAGTTTTAAAGAAGAATTTTAAAGTTTTCCTTCTTTGTTCCTATGTTCGAACTTGTGACCCCCGGGGCTGGGCCAGTTTTGACCCAGGGGCATCATATGAAGAAACTTGGTAGAGGTCCACTAGGAAATGCTACATACCAAATATCAAAGCTCTACACCTTCCCGTTTGAGAGAAAAAGAAATTTAAAGTTTTCCTTCTTTGTTCCTATCTTCGAACTTGTGACCCCCGGGGCGGGGCCAGTTTTGACCCAGGGGCATCATATGAACAAACTTGGTAGAGGTCCACTCTGAGATGCAACATACCAAATATCAAAGCTCCACACCTTTCGGTTTCAGAAAAGAAGAATTTTAAAGTTTTCCTTCTTTGTTCCTATGTTCGAACTTGTGACCCTGGGCCAGTTTTGACCCAAGCAGCATCCTTGGAACAAACTTGGTAGAAGTCCACTTGGAGATGCTACATACCAAATATCAAAGCTCTATGCCTTCCCATTTAAGAGAAAAAACAAAGTTTTCCTTCTTTGTTCCTATGTTTGAACTTGTGACCCCCAGGGCAGGGCCAATTTTGACCCCAAGGGCATCATATGAACATACTTAGTAGAGGTCTACTAGGCAATGCTACATACCAAATATCAAAGCTCTACGCCTTCCCATTGAAGAGAAGATGATTTTTAAAGTTTTCCTTCTCTGTTCCTATGTTCGAACATGTGACCCCCGGGGCAGGGCCAACTTTTGCCCCAAGGGCATCATATGAACAAACTTGGTAGAGATCCACTAGAAGATGCTACATACCAAATATCAAAGCTCTACGCCTTCCAGTTTCAGAGAAGATGATTTTTAAAGTTTCCCCTCTTTGTTCCTATGTTCGAATTTGTGACCCCCGGGGCGGGGCAAGTTTTGACCCCAAGGGCATCATATGAACAAACTTGGTAGAGGTCCACTAGGAGATGCTTCATGCCAAATATCAAAGCTCTATGCCTTCTAGTTTTACAGAAGAAGATTTTTAAAGTTTTCCTTCTTTGTTCCTATGTTGGAAATTGTGACCCCCCGCGGCGGGGCCAGTTTTAACCCCAGGGGCATCATATGAACAAACTTGGTAAAGGTCCACTAGGAGATGCTACATGCCAAATATCAAAGCTCTATGCCTTCAAGTTTTAGAGAAGAAGATTTTTGAAGTTTTCCTTCTTTGTGACTATGCTCAAACTTGTGACCCCCGGGGCGGGGCCAGTTTTGACCCCAGGGGCATCATATGAACAAACTTGGTAGAGGTCCACTAGGAGATGCTACATACCAAATATCAAAGCTCTGCACCTTCTAGTTTCAGAGAAGAAGATTTTCAAAGATTTTGCTTTTTTTTCCTTTTTGTTGCCATGGCAACCAGAGTTGTGGGTGGAATTCAATTCTTTGAACAATTTTGGTAGAGCTTCACCCAAGGAACATCCCTGCCAAGTTTTATCAAGATTGGCCCAGTGGTTTAGGAGAAGAAGATGTTTAAAGAAATTGTTGACGGACGACGGACGACAGACGACGGACGCCGGACATAGGGCGATCACAATAGCTCACCTTTAGCACGTTGTGCTAAGGTGAGCTAAAAATGCATAATTTTGAGCTTAATAGCAACATACTATTAAAAGTATTTGAGTGAATATGTCGGAAAAGTTGTGCAATGATGTATCCCAAAAATCCCCATGTGCATAAAAAAAAGCATTCCTATTGGAAGCCGGCTTCAAGAGCCGGCTTCCAATAAGATATAGTTATTAAAAAGCTGTTGACACATCCAACAACTAGATACTACGTGTCCAATTATTTTGAGGCTGCAACTGCATTCAACCACAGGTAGCTTCATATCCAGTTATCATGAGGCTGTAAAGTATACCCAACTACTGGTAGCTACATGAACATGCCCAGTTATTGAGAGGTTGTTTTCAACTTGTATTAAACAAAAAGCATACTGCAGTTGAATTTCAGTTCAAATGTGTCCTTTGGAAAACAGAAATGGGCAGTGATTAGTGTGCTCGCCTTACAATCCGAGGGTCACAGATTATTCCCAGCTCCAGTCTTTAGGGTGAGACAATAAAAAGGAATCAATGACCTAAGCACTCGACGGACTCCTTTGGAATAGTAATACATGCTTGCTTAATACAGATGTCTTACTGTGTGTCAAATTAACTAGTGTGAAGTATGTTCAACATGTCCAAATGTTAGAAGGCTATAAACGAGTGTAGATAATGTCCAACCACTAGGGCTACATGTCCAGTTATGAAGAGACTGTAGTATTCAAGTTGTCCAATTATCAAGAGACTCTAGTATATAAAGTATGTCCAACCATTGGTGGCTACATGTCCAAATATCAGGAAACTGTAAACAAGTGTAAAGTGCATCCTACCATTGGTGGCTACACGTCCAAATATAAGGAGTCTATAAACTGGTGTAGATAATGTCCAACCATTGGTGGCTACATGTCCAAATAGCAGGAGACTGTAAACAAGTGTAAAGTATGTCCTACCACTGGTGGCTACATGTCCAAATATAAGGAGGCTATAAACTGGTGTAGATAATGTCCAACCACCAGTGGCTACATGTCCCAATAAACAAGAGTGTAAACTATTGTAAAGAATGTCTAACCATTGGTGGTTACATGTCCAAATATAAGGCTATAAACTACTGTAGGTAGTGTCCAACCACCGGTGGCTACCTGTCCAAATATCAGGAGACTGTAAAGCTATAAACTAGTATAGACAATGTCCAACCACTGGTGGCTATATGTCCAAATATTAGGAGACTGTAGAAGTGTGAAGTATATTCAACCACTGGTAGCTTCATGTGCAACAATTAGGAGGGCTGTAAACTAGTGTAAAGTATTTCCAACTACTGGTGGTTACATGTTCAATTATTTGGATGCTGAAAACTAGTATCTATATCAAACCACTTTTTGCTACATGTCCAGTAAGGCTAGATTTTTACTTCATTTTTTTTTATTATTATTTTTTGGTACTTAGTAAATTTCTGATTACTTCAAGGGTAGGAGCAAATGAAAAATGTCTCCGACTTTCTGTCTCTGAGAAATAAAAGTAATATTGTCTCGAAATATTGAAGTTAAAATTTATTTTTTGCGCAATCAAAATCAGTTGTTTACAGGTATTTTATAAGAATAATTCAATAATAATTAACAGACTACTATTTGATTTCAGTTTGACAGAAAAATATAAAACTAAAGGCACATTTTATCTCTCCTGCCCCCCCCCAACACACTTTTTATTAGCTCACCTGAGCACAACGTGCTCAAGGGGAGCTTTTAGGATCACCCGGTGTCCGTCGTGCGTCGTCAACAATTCTTTAAACATCAACTCCTCCTAAACCGCTGGGCCAATTTGGACCAAACTTGGCTGGAATGTTCCTTGGGAGGTCCTCTTTAAAAACTGTTCACAGAATTTGATTCCATCAAATACTCTGGTTGCCATGGCAACGAAATGGAATTTTTTAGCAAATTCTTTAAAAATCTTCTTCTGAAACCGCTGGCCAGATTTCAAAATAATTTCACAGAGATGTTCCTTGGGTGACCCTTTTCAAAAAATGTTCGCGAAATTTTGATCCGTCAAAAAACATGGCTCTGGTGAATGGGGGCTTCTAGCACTGTACAGAAATGAAGGAATTCTTAAAAATTCTTCTTCTCTGAAACCGCCGGCCAGATTTTAAAATAATTTCACAGAGATGTTCCTTGGGCGACCCTTTTCAAAAATTGTTCCCGAAATTTTGATCCATCAAGAAACATGGCTCTGGTGAATGGGGGCTTCTTGCACTATACAGAAATGAAGAAATTCTTAAAAATTCTTCTACTCTGAAACCGCTGGTCAGATTTTGAAATAATTTCACAGAGATGTTCCTTGTGTGACCCTTTTCAAAAATTGTTCATGAAATTTTGATTCGTCAAGAAACATGGCTCTGGTGAATGGGGGCTACTTGCACTATATGGCAATGAAGAAATTCTTAAAAATTCTTCTTCTCTGAAACGGCTGGTCAGATTTTGGAAAATTTTCACAGAGATATTCCTTGGGTGACCCTTCTCAAAAATTGTTCGTGAAAGTTTGATTCGTCGAGAAACATTGCTCTGGTGAATGGGGGCTACTTGCACTATATGGAAATGAAGAATTTCTTGAAAATTCTTCTCTGAAACGGCTGGTCAGATTTTAGAATTATTTCACGGAAATATTCCTTGAAAGACCTTTATCAAAATTTGTTCGCGAAATTTTGATAGGTCAAGAATCATGGCTCTGGTGAATGGGGGCTACTTGCACAGTACGGAAATTAAGAAACTCTTAAAAATTCTTCTTTTCTGAAACTGCTGGTCAGATTTTGAAAGGACTTTTACTGGTGACCTTTTAAAAATAGGGTAGGTGCTCCCAAGAACTAATAAATTTTAAGAGACTATTTAATTTTATTCAGAAAAAATACTGCTTTTTTATTTTCTTCAGAGAAAAATAAATGATTGGAGGTATATAAAAATATCCACTGTCCTTGTACCCACCCCCATTTTATTTTAGCAAAAAATAGGGTAGGTGCTCCCGAGAACTAAAAGAACTGAAAAAAAATCTGCCTCTTTACAATCCAGGTCCTCATCACCCAGTATAACGGGTCCGGATTTTAAGTGTTTTTACATCCATATTTTATGTGTTTAATAAATATAGACACACAAGTAATTATTCGTGAGTACACTTCTTTTAGACACGGAAAAATGTAAGCCCCATGATATTTATCAGCCACTTTATTCATAGCCACCTACTTATACATTCGTGGGTCCGTGTTTACATGCGTATACATTGGTGGCTACGATTCTGTAATTTTAGATACCTAGGTGACTATATTCTCTTAGGTGACTAGCCACCTAAGAGACTGAAATGGACACCAGATTTTGAATAATGGGTCTTAAACAAGACACTTTAAAATTGAAGACACTTTAAAGTCGGAAAAAAATCGTCCGATTAAACGGATGTCCAACACGCAGTTTTTTGAGTTACTCCCCTTACATGCTTTATATCATTTGAAAAACGCGCTGTAATTTGGGGGTTACACACTTCCGGTTAAGAAAGACACCCCAACCCTCCGTGACCTACTTACGGCGATTGTAATGAAAGAAATTGCTAAGTAGTATTCAAACCACCTATTGGTTAAAAAAAAAAGCAGATAACCCATTTAAAAATGAAATTAAGTGTACAAATGTCTTGGAAAAGAAGTGTTTATATAAATGTTATTCTGCCTAACATCCTGTAGCCAGAATTTGAGCCGGTGCAAAGGCAAAATAATCTCTGCAAATTTGTCATGCGACATTCTTTTTAATTTCTGAAAATTCTGATGAGTGTCATGAACAATTTATCGTACTTATGTAAGAAAGTATTCAAAAGTGAAGCTACATGACTTTGTTTTTTTTTTCCCACATCAGTTTAAGTTTTCCTCGTTTCGTTAGCCATATTACACGATACACCGGTTTGTTACTTCCTTTGCGCCAAAAAATTGAGCGGGTACAGCCACGGGAGTTGCTGAAGGATGGAAAAACGGAAGAGAAAGTAAGTACTTTTATGGAATTAATAAATACAAGGTACTTAAGATGCTTCAACTGAATGTCTTTGACGATTGAGTGCTTGGCTGACATAAAAAAAAAAAGTTATCAGATTTCACGACTCGAAAGGTTGGCGGGATCCTGATCATGCCAAGATTTTTTTCTTTTCGATAATAAATAATATACCGGATTGACAGAATACAAACAAATCGATCATTACAGTGATGGTGATCTGGTATGTTATTATGACTGGGGCGAATTTTTGGTAGAAAAATTGATGCTTGAAGTCCAAGAAGCATCATGGACTCTCTAAATCAGTTACCGGACACGCAGATATTCGGATGTGATACGTCCATAATTCACTGACAAAATCGTTCACCATTGTAATTTTTATAGAAATTTAACTTGGTTTGAGAACAGGAATTCAACTGGAATTGAACTTACGGTTGCAAACCAATTATTGTCTCATTTTTGTTAGGCTGTTGTCTCTAACTGACAGGTTACATAGGGTGACACGATGTTTCGGTAACATGAGTTCGGTAACATACACTTTTTGAGTAAATCGATTGGATGTCTCAGTAACAAAGCAATTATATTGTGTTTTTTGTTCTGTGACGTTCGTTACACCTAATGTATGGCTTTGTATTGTTCAAACCTTTTACTTGTGCACTTTTCACCCATTTATTCCTTAATAGATAGGTTCAAATCCTTTATTTTTTTCACTTTCAATCCTTTTTGCTTGATAGATTGGCAATCCACATGGTCAATACATACAGCATGGAATGAGGTTTATAACAAAAAATTATTTATAAAACATAGTGGAAATTACAAATTAAGATTTTAATAACGGTTTGAATAAAATAAAGTCATGTGTTGGGTGTAAAGAACGCCATAATATCTAGACACTATATAATTGCTTTGTTACTGAAACATCCAATTGAATTACTCTGTAAGTCTACGTTACCGAACTTGTCTGTTACCGAAACATCCATAATTCGTTACATAATAGAACTGAACAGTTTGTATCGGCCATTCATTCTTTACCATTGGTAGGCAAGCTCAGTTTAAAAAAAATGCGAGTCTAATTTCAATATTGCAAGTGGAAATAAAAGCTACTTGCAAAAATTTGCAAGTGAATAAAAAATGAAATATGAACCCTCTATACTGTTAATAATATTTTCATTAGCTGTAGGTCATGAGTGAACTACATCAAAACTATTAGGATTTTTTCCCCTTCTTTTATATGTACGCCAGGTTGGATTAAAATGAATTTGAGGATTATCTGCAGCCAACACCTTTTTATGCATGTCAACATTATCAATGTATCTCCTATTAACACCTTTTGATGACAGACATACGCAGTATACTGTCATTCTAATCCATTTATTGACAGATTGAAAAATCGTTTGGGGGGCAAAAAAGCTTCGACGACTGAGCCTTGACAAAAAAGCCCTGAACACTGAGAAAAAGGTTGGAACAAACAAGCCCAAGGACGAAAACGCCTGTTGCCATTTATAGATCTATAGATTAATAAAGAGATTCAAATTTACATTTAAAAGAAAATGTGTTTTTCGTTTTATTGCGGATTAATTATCATTTGTACTTATAGCACTAGTGCACTTCTATAAGAGCAAATCCGACAAATGCAACATTGTGTTAACCATAGGCCTATAGCCAGTAAAAATCATGCAGGCTACTTATTAGTATTAACCCATTTCCAAACGACAGTATTTTTGGCCTGTCCAAATTGAAAGCATTTGCAGGCGACAAAATAAAAGTGACTGAAAATTTGTAATTTATTTTGTGAGGAGCAGAAAACATTGTGGGTAAAGGAGAAAATGCTGGTTACCAGCATTTTCTACTTTTCCCATAATGTTTTCTAAAGGCTTCTTTCTCAGAGGCATCAAAAGTAGGGATTGTGGGGTAATGGTTAATATCATGATATTACGAAAAGGTATTTAAATACATTCTTTGGGTGAAGGAAACTGAAATTGATTTCCTATGGAAAAAGAAGGAATAGGTCACTATCTGGTATCTAAAGTACCAACAGTTGCTCACAATCAATTCACAAATACAAATCCAATAACAACCCATCACAAGTCCTTTAACCCATTACCACGCACCCCTACTATTGACGCCCATGAGAAAGAAGCCTTTAGAAAACATTGTAGGAAAAGGAGAAAATGCAGGTAACCAGCATTTTTTCCTTTCCCACAATGTTTTCTACCCTTTCCAAATATACTCCCAATTTTTGATTCACATTTATTTTGTCGTCTGCAAATACTTTCCAATCAGACATGTCCAAAATTTTGTAAAATGGTAGAGAGTTAACATCGTCCAGAAGAGATAGATATGAGTAAAATTTCTGAAGAGCAATCAACAGAATTGAACGGCTGGGTCAAACTAAACTTCTTGGAATGTTCCTTGCATTGTCCCCTCATAAAGGTTTTATTTAAGAGGGTAAAAAGAAAATTTTATTTGATGTTGAAAATGCGTAACTTTTCAAATAGTATTAAGATAGTAGTAAATCACAGGTAGTCAATGGTTACTTGTCGTGCCTGTAACATTTTTTCTCCAGGATGTCAAGTTCAGCCAAGGTAAAGAAGCAAAGAACCATGCATTCTAACTCGAGTTATGTTGTTTCTCAAATTGTTGAATATTACAATTAAGCCATATTACACCAAAGACATAAAATTTGTAGTAGTGGCTTCCCTCCCTTTGCATTTAGGATTATGGCTATAGCATAATTACTAGACTACCAGTTTCAGGATAATCTGACTGACAATCGCCGATATTTTGCTCAACATTCGATAGTTTCGATAGTCAATACTATAAATTATTGTTAGCCAGTTCGCTTGATCTAATCTGCTGTTTGGGGGTTCTTTTTGAAAGAATGAAATAGTGAATTAGGCTAAGACCGATTCAACGCTGAGACTTTCATTGTTACTATAAGGCATGCTCGATTTCAGTCTTTAGTATACCCTTTTGGAGATTAAAGATCGATTCCATGTGTTCAAGAAGACTTTAAAGTATTCTCTGATCTTTTTCATGTGTGTTAACCATTATGGTTGTCTTAAATTTGAATTAATTTCATATTTGCATACTCAATAGCTGTAATAATCGACAAATGTCCATGATCAATTTTGCATGACTTTTTTGTACATACATGTACTTACTAATCAAGTGCGACTATGTACATTTTACAATGTCGTCTGTTTTGGCTGCTACTTTTGAGATTGTGAAGTTGGAAAGGCCATGTTTGAACCCATTTCGAATTTGCTAAAGGGGGAGAAACTGCTGATAAAAAGCAAGTAGCATGTATATTATGTTATATGATACTGAAAGACGATGGAAACGCAACAACTTTGCATAGTAAACATCCGACACTTGTTGTCGAGCCTTGCAAACAGCCGGAGTCTGGGTATTAAGGAAGATCTTATATAGCCCGATAGTATGGTGTTGCATCATATGGTATCTTGATAGTGATAGTATCATGATATTAATGCTGCGATAGTAAAAATATGGTCAGCGTTTAGGATATTGAATGACACATTAAGCCACTTATTACCACACAAATCTGTGATTTAAAGACCTTTAGAGTTAGAAAGAGTTGGGAAATTTTCTAGAAAAAGAAAATGATTCATAAAAATAAAATCCAACTTCTTTTTGCAACAATGTTTTCTTCCAAGATTCACAGCAAACTCAAATCTACTCATTGAAACTACATGTACATCCAATTTATTGTTGGCAGGTGCTTTGAATTAGGACTGTTTAAACTTTGTTGACAGGTAATTTAACCCTTTACTCCATAGATACTCATTTCTACGCATTGCTTGTAGGAGCCTTTTAAAAACATTGTGGCAAAAGGTGAAATTGCTTGTGACGAGCAATTTCACCTCTTGTCACAATGTTTTCTATGCTATCAAAAGGTGTCATATACACATAAGAAACGGCTTCATCCTTCCTGTTATTTAAGGTCAGCTAGTGATACCATAGAAATGTCTTATGGGGTAAAGGGTTAACAGTCTTGTCCAAATTGAAAGCATTTTCAGACAAAAATTTAAATGTGGCTCAAATGATTAAATTATAAAAAAATTCTCGTTAATACAATAGAAAACATTCTGGGATTTGGAGAAATACTGTGGATCCATGTAATTTCGTTGGTATGAAATTTCGTGGATTTTTCGAATTCGGCATTTTCGTTGGACCGTAAATTCGTTGATTTTCCATTTCCAAACAAAAAAAAAAATTTTGTATAAAAAAATTTTAACTGTCCATTAATAAAGAGTGTGAAAGAAAAAAAAGATAGCAAAAAGATAGATGGGACTCGATCGATGACAAGTTTACAGGTATCGAGTGTAAAGGGTGTAAAGTTTATGACACTTATCTGATAATCTAATCGCAGGTCTCGAGTCTATCAATTAAGACATGCGTAATTATTTACAATTTACACCGTTATTATATTTAATCCTGTAGTCACAGTTTACAATCAAATTTTAAGCCGTAAAAGATACGACGACGTTTTCAGAATCGTCTGCTTTGAAACTGCTGTCTTCCGAAGCTACCCTTCCCACATGTCTGGGTCACTTAGGAAAACAACACTGCTTGTCGCATATTCGCCGATATATTGTGACAGATGGAAAGAGATCTTTTGTTTAGAGCTCGAGTCGTTACTGAAATGATACCTTTTACCTTGTTGTCCAAAAGTGTGTCCGAAATAGTAAGTGTGAACTCCGACAAATTTGCATCTAGATCTATATTTAGAACAAACGTGAAGGGTCAAAATTGTAGTAGACCTAAGTTTCGGCTTCCATTCAATCTTGTGCGACTTCCAAAAGTTGCTTTTTTATACGAGCTTGTTCAACTGCATGGGATAGATCGACGATCAGACTGCAAGTTCTGTTTAGTCTGACACCATCCAACAACATGTTGAAATCCGCCATCTTGTCATCACCAAATTCAATATTAGAACGACCCAAATATAAAACAAGCCGTCCGTCAACATGATTTATGCCTGTCGCAGGTACACACGCGTTTGCAGTAAAATTTTGATTTGGAGAAGATCTATGACGTAACGTGTAGGTCATTCGAGCAAGAGGGTTGTAAAACAAACGTTTGTTGTACTAATTTACGACTGTTTACCCTATAAAATCTATGGTCACATTGCGTTTAGAAATGGCTGTTTCAAAAACACCTGGGCAGTCGTGTCACATGTTTTGTGTAGTCTGCAGAAATTTGGTTTGGCTGTTTGCAAAAAAAATCCTCGCAGCCGAAATGCAATAGTAAAATATAAACATGGATTACTTGACTCGATGCGTGTAGGTAATTTTTCAACAGTGTTTATGCCGTCGTCGCCGGGATAACAAAAAAATGAATGAATGAATGAATGTTGTTTTATGGCGCATCGACAGCTTTGGTCATTTAGCGCGCATATCTGTGTTAAAAGATAATAAAAGTGAAATTGTTTAAACTGAAAAAAGTTTGAATACATTAATAATGATAAAAGAGTTGGATTCAGAAGTGTTATGTGTGACCTTCATATGTATAATGGAAATAATTGAGTGACAGGGCAATCCCTATCTACTCAAAAAGTTTTAAATCATAAAGTTAGGAATGTGATTAAAGGATTTGAACAGAACGTTGGATTGATAGTAGAAGTGTTAAATTAAGATTTAATGTGCATAAAATATGATATTGAGTGGCAGGATAAACCCTGCCTACTCAAAGTTTTAAATGAAAAAGTTAAGAATGTGAATAGTAGCTTAAAGGTAATGAGAATTTAAAATTGAGAAAGTGTGGAGCCTCCAATGGGATCAAAACACTCCCATTAAAGAGGTCCTGTCTCCAATGAGATAAGATGCCCCCAAGAGGGCTAATCCTCCCATTAAGGAGATGCAAAAATGTTGGATTGATAGTAAGAAGTTTTTAAAATGAAGAAGTATGTGTCATTTATAATGTGCATAAAATATGATATTGAGTGGCTGGGCATTCCCTGCCTACTCAAAAGTTTTAGATTAAAAAAGGTAAGATTGTGAATCAGCTGACAAGGTATTTTATATAAAGATGTGTAAAGAATGTAAAAAGGTGGATAAGAAACTAAAAAGTAAATATCACAGTTTATTGTAAATGCCAATCTCCTTTATGAAAGCGATAATAGATTCAACGCTGACAGAATCAAAAAGATTTTTTAAACTATCGACGTTGAAATATTTTGAACGAATTGGTTGACAGTCAATGCAATCTAGTAGGATATGTTTTATAGAAAAGGATGCATTGCATGGAATACATTCAGGGGCATCATCTCTGGTCAAAAGCCAGGAATGTGTAATGCGTGAATGGCCAATTCGAAGTCGTGCAATTATCACTTCTTCTCGACGAACAGACCTGTAAACGGGGTACCATTCACCAAGGGAAGGTTTAACTGAATGTAGTTTATTGAAAACATCAGCATCCCACTGGGATTGCCAAGAAGATTGGATATGTGTTAAAACAGAGGAATGAATGAATGAATGTTGTTTTATGGCGCATCGACAACTTTGGTCATCCAGCGCGCACATCTGTGTTGAAGGAACGATCAAGGCGGATTTTTTCTAAAAAGATTTGAGACATGCTGACAGTAAAAGAGTCAAATCAAGAAGGACCATGTGTGATCCAAGTATGTATAAAAGATACAATTGAGCAACAGGGCTTCCCTATTAACTCAAAAAGGTTTGGAATAATGATGTTAAGACTGTGATAAAAAGATTTGAACAGTCTTAAATTGATAATAAAGGAGTCTTTAAATGAAGAATGAATGTCTCCAATGAGATAAGATGCCCTCAAAAGAGGTAATCCTCCCATTAAGGGGATGCAAACTTAAGATTGTGATAACAAATTTGAACAGTCTTAAAGTGATAAGAAAAAGTCTTTAAATTATGAAAGGTTATGTATAACTGATAATGTGCATAAAATATAATATTGAGTGGCTGGGCAATCCCTGCCTACTCAAAGTAAAGAATGTAAAAAGGTGGATAAGAAACTAAAGAGTAAATATCACAGTTTATTGTAAATGCCAATCTCCTTTATGAAAGCGATAATAGATTCAACGCTGACAGAATCAAAAAGATCCTTTAAACTATCGACGTTGAAATATTTTGAACGAATTGGTTGAAAGTCAATGCAATCTAGTAGAATATGTTTTATAGAGAAGGGTGCATTGCATGGAATACATTCAGGGGCATCATCTCTGGTCAAGAGCCAGGAATGTGTAATGCGTGAATGGCCAATTCGAAGTCGTGCAATTATCACTTCTTCTCGACGAACAGACCTGTAAACGGGGTACCATTCACCAAGGGAAGGTTTAACTGAATGCAGTTTATTGAAAACATCAGCATCCCATTGGGATTGCCAAGAAGACTGGATATGTGTTAAAACTGAGGATTTAAAATCAGTGTGTGGAACTTTAAAATCTGAAATGGGAAGGTTAAGTGCAGATTTGGCAGACCTATCGGCATTTTCATTGCCTTTGATGCCTACATGACTTGGAAGCCAGCAGAACACCAATCTATTCATAGAAGAAATTTGTGAGATCCTTTCAAGTAAAGTACAGATCAAGGGATTCTCAAGTCGTTGATTTGAAAGGGCCTGTAATGTTGACAAAGAGTCCGAAAAGATAATGAAACGGTTCGAATTAGAATGTTCAGCTAGAGTAAGGGCAAGATCAATAGCTTTAATTTCTGCTGAGAAGATAGAGGAATTGTTTGGAAGGCGGCACTTTAAGCTCCTTTCTCCATAAATAGCGGCAGCTGCTACAGAATTTCCCTCTTTTGATCCATCTGTATATATTGGTTTGAAGGAAAAATAATGCTCCTTTATCTCATTGTATCTAGCATGAAACACAGTTCTATCCGTGACTGACTTTTTGTCGGATGCAAGGTCAAATCTGAATTCTGCACTGTTTAGTGTCCATGGAGGGATTTCAGAGATTTTATAATCGGCAATAGACTCAGTGTCTATGCCAAGGTTATCTACAATGGGCTCCATGCGGATACCAAATGGAGGAATAACATTTGGTTTCCTTTCAAAAAGACGTTTATATTGAGGTTTAAAAACAACTTTATGAGTTGGATTAAAACGATTTGACTTCAATTTTAAAAGATATTGAAGTGAGAGTTTTTCCCTCCTGTAAGAAAGAGAAGGTTCATTAGCCTCAACATAGAGACTATTGACGGGAGAAGTTCTGAAAGCGCCGAGTACAAGACGCAGGCCTTCGTGGTGTATAGGATCAAGAATTTTAAGGCAAGATTTACGGGCTGATCCGTATACGATAGATCCATAGTCTAATTTGGAGCGAACTAAAGACCGATAAAGCCGCAAGAGGACTTTACGGTCTGCTCCCCATTCAGAATGGGCCACAACCTTTAGAAGATTAAGAGCCTTCTTGCATTTCTTTTTAAGTGCAGTGATGTGAGGAAGGAAGGAAAGCTTTCTGTCAAAGATGACTCCGAGAAATTTAAATTCAGAAACGACTTCAATTTTGGTTTTGTCCAAATACAGTTCAGGGTCTGGATGAACACCACGTAGATTACATAGGTGCATGCACTTAGTTTTGGACTTTGAAAATTTGAAGCCATTTTCTTCAGACCACGTTTGGAGTTTGTTGAGACACTGTTGAAGTTGTCTCTCAATAATATTCATATTTCGAGATCTGAAGCATATAACAAAGTCATCAACATAAAGAGAACAGTCTACACCAGGACAGATAGCTTTAACTATACTGTTTATTTTTACACTAAAAAGTGTAACAGAGAGAATACATCCTTGGGGCACACCCATCTCCTGTTCACGGGCTCCCGAGACAGTATTGCCAACTCGGACGCGGAAAAGACGTTCATCCAAGAAGGCTGAGATAAAAAGAGGAAGACGGCCTCGAAGACCAAAGTCATGTAAGTCTTTAAGAATTCCGTATTTCCAAGTCGTATCATAAGCGCTTTCAAGGTCGAAAAAGACAGATACTACATGTTGTCTATTAATAAAGGCTTCTCTGACAAAGGTTTCAAAGCGGACAAGATGATCGATGGTACCACGCTGGCGGCGAAATCCACTCTGTACATCAACGATAAGGTTGTTTTTCTCTAAAAACCAGACAAGCCTGTCATTGACCATACGTTCTAGGGTCTTGCAGAGACAACTAGTAAGAGCTATGGGACGATAGTTGGCGGGGTCACTAGCATCCTTGCCAGGTTTTGGGATAGGAATGACTAGTGCCTCTCGCCAGGACGAAGGAAAATCACCGGACTGCCAGATATCATTAAAAATATCAAGTAAAACAGAGAGAGAAGTAAAAGGTAAGTGTTTTAAAAACTGGTAATGAACTTTATCTTGGCCAGGAGAAGAATCGTGAGCTTTATTCAGAGCAGATTTTAATTCTTTAAAGGTGAATAGTTTATTATAGTGCTCTGAATTAGAAGAATTGAAATTAAGTTTTTTCTTTTCTTCTCTGGCTTTATTCCTCTGAAACTTTTCAGAATAGTTTGCAGAGGAAGACTTTTTGCAAAAGGTGTCGGCAAGAGCATCAGCTATATCCTGGGGTGATTCCAACGAAGTATTGTTAACATTCAGGTGACTGAGAGGGGGTTGGCCTTTGCCATTGATCTTTCTAATCATGTCCCAGGTTTTTTTAGTAGTAGTTCTACTATTTAATTTAGAAACATATTGTCTCCAAGCCTTGCGCTTACTTTCTCTAATGGTACGACGGGCCTTTGCCCTGGAAATACGGAATAGGTTATGATTTTCTTTGGTAGGTCTGAGGTTAAACTTTCTAAGGGCTTGTTTTCTGTCTCTGACAGCCTGTTTACAATCATCATTGTACCAAGGTTTGTCAGGACGTTTTGGATTTGTCGAGGTCTGGGGGACGGACTGTTTAGCTGCATCAATTAATAGGGAAGTGAAAAGTTTCGCGGGATCATCGCAATCTCCAAATTTGTCATGTGTAATGGTCTGTTCACAGACGGTTTCAAATCTGTTCCAATTGGCTTTGGAGAGCTTCCATTTCTGTGGTTTTATGCTGCTGGATGGTTGTGTAGATGAAAAGATAATAGGGAAGTGATCACTTCCACACAAATCCTCAGTCACTTTCCAGGTGAAATCGGGAAGTAAGACTGGGCTGCATAAGGTTAAATCAATAGAAGAGTAAGATCCAGTTGCTGGATGCAAGTAGGTTTTGGATTTGTTATCATTCATGAAAGATAAAGAGTTATTCGAAATGAAGTTCTCCAACTGTAAACCTCTCTGGTTAGTGTCATTGCAACCCCACATAACATTGTGACCATTAAAGTCCCCAGCAAGAATATAGGGGGATGGCAATTGGGAAATGAGATCATTCAGATTGTTCTCATTGATAGGTGTGCTTGGGGGGAGATATAAAGAACACAGTGTAACAGCACTGTGTAAAGATAACCTGATGGCAACAGCTTGCAAGTTTGTATTAAGAGACACAACTTTATGAGGAATGTTGTTATTGACTATAATAGAAACACCACCTCTAGCTTTCTCGCCTTCGGTAAAGACTTTATTGTAAATGGAATGATATTTGATAGAAATATCATCCTCCCGCTTAAGGAAGGTTTCTTGCAGACAAACAGCAACTGGTTTGTGATCATTGATTAAAAGGGAAAGTTCGTCAAAGTTTGACTTTAGACCTCGACAATTCCACTGGATTATGGTATCCATAGTGCATGAAGAGAGTATAAAAGCTAAAGTAAAAAAAGAGGCCGTAAACCAATACATTTTAAAATAGATTAAGATTTAATTACAGTTGTCTCGGGTTTGGACGATTGCCAAGTGTCAGTGTCCTTGTTCCAAGTATCTTTAGAAATGGACCAGATAGAGGCTTCTGAATCTGAAGCCTCACCTTCCAGATTTTCAGTATCTGCATCCATGTCCTCTAACTCCGAAAATCTGTTGGAGGTAGGGACCGGATCATCTACTGTGACTGCAATTTCACAGGATCCATGGTTATCTCTGGACTGTGGTTTAGATTTCGAGGAAGATCTTTTTGGTGATCGGGGTACATGAGAAGATTTATCTTTAGGTGGAACGTTTGATTTATTTGTAGACTGTGAAGATGGAGGTTGGGGTTTCTTAGGAGGCTGTTTTGAAGGGGCAGATGGCTTTGAAGCTTTTTTTGATGTAATATTTTGTGAAGAGGAAGAGGGCTTTGGGGTTTTTTGTGTAGGAATACTTTGAGAGTTTGTGGGTTTTGGGGGTGCAGAAGAGGGTTTGTTTGTTTCAGATGCAGGCCGAGTCTGAGTGGAAGGTGTTGTAACCTCGACATTGGGAACTAAGCTCTTCAACTCATTGGCCATTTCTGGAAACTTTTCAAGAAGTTTCTTTGCCAAGAGTTCACAGTTTGAGCAATGTCCTTGTGAAGATATGGGAGATGTGACTTTGGCATAAGAAGTTGCACTAGTCAGCAATGTATCATCATTTTTTCGTTTTTCAACCACTTTCCTTGCTTCCAAAAAGCTAATGTTTTCCTTGTATTTGATTGATAGAATTTCCTTCTCATCCTTCCATACCGAGCAGTTTTTGGAGAAGGTTGGATGAGAAGACTTGCAATTAAAACAGAGCATTGGATTATTGCAAGTTTTCGGATCATGGTCGGGGCCCTCGAAAGCACATTTTGGGCAAACAGGGGTGTTTGTGCAGGTGCTTTCATGATGGCCATACCGCTGACATTTATAGCAACGCAGCGGGTTTGGCACATACACATCGACATTAACCGATTGAAATCCTATCTTAATGGAAGTAGGTAAAAAGGGTGTGGAGAATGTTAAAATGTAAGTGTGAGTCTCCCTACGTACTCCATCTCTAAAAACAGATATTCTCCTGACGTCAGACACAGCTTGAGATTGTAAATTAGTCTTAATCTCTTCTATGGAGTCGCAGTATGATAGTTCTTTGCATCGAATGACTCCTTTGCTTGTATTCAAGGATTTATGAGGATAGATTTTAGCATCTACGTTATAGAACTTTTTATGGCCAAGAAGATTTTTTGCCTGCTGTTGGGTAAAACATTCAACAAGCAGGGTTTCATTTTTCAGTTTCTTTACTGATTTTGGTGTACCTAAGATAGAAGAGATTGTTTTTTCTATAATAAAAGGTGACAGTTTTGTAATTGGTTTTTTTGTGTCAGCTGACTCTATGACAATGAACCTCGCAAAAGTAGAGTTGGAAGTAGAAGAAATGTCTGATTCAGAATCTGAATCGGAAAGTACACGCTTGGCCTTTTTTGGGGTTGCCATGATAGTTTTTATTAATTCATTGCCGATGCTCCCCACCCGCCTCGGAGCCCAACAAGGGGACATGATCTGGGGAAACCAAACGCAGATCATGACAAGGATACATCGGCAATATACTCAAAGTGAAAGGGCTAGACCGGACAAATGTAGGCCCTCAGAATGTCATACCAAGCATAGGCTATCTTTGGGCGGTTACAAGTGTCAATCAAACACCAACTTTCACCCGATTAGCCCATGAGCCACCGCCTTCTAGGGCACTGATTTCTATTTTTGACAGAAAGGAAAAGAGATATGATATTCTTCTGTGAATTTTTGTGTACGATAAAACGATACACAGTTAAGAGAAATGCCCTAGGGCTAGGCATGACCAGCCGATTGATCAGGACGGGCCCTCCTGACCTCTCGTTTAGTCCAATTCAAGGCCAAAGTGGTGTGTTGCGAAAACAGAGCCATCAAAGGGCCGAGCTCTGAATCCACTCAACCACCAGGATCCCGTCATCGAACGACACGAGTTGCAGCCCACGGCAAACAGGCAGGCACAGTGGGGGGGTCTTACCCCTGCTGTAGTGCGACAGCTGAGCTATTTCTATCCCCCCGCCCAGCTGGGGGCTTAAAACAGAGGATTTAAAATCAGTGTGTGGAACTTTAAAATCTGAAATGGGAAGGTTAAGTGCAGATTTGGCAGACTTATCAGCATTTTCATTGCCTTTGATGCCTACATGACTTGGAAGCCAGCAGAACACCAATCTATTCATAGAAGAAATTTGTGAGATCCTTTCAAGTAAAGTACAGATCAAAGGATTCTCAAGTCGTTGATTTGAAAGGGCCTGTAATGTAGACAAAGAGTCCGAAAAGATAATGAAACGGTTGGAATTAGAATGTTCAGCTAGATTAAGGGCAAGATCAATAGCTTTAATTTCTGCAGAGAAGATAGAGGAATTGTTTGGAAGGCGGCACTTTAAGCTCCTTTCTCCATAAATAGCGGCAGCTGCTACAGAATTTCCCTCTTTAGATCCATCTGTATAGATTGGTTTGAAGGAAAAATAATGCTCCTTTATCTCGTTGTATCTAGCATGAAACACAGTTCTATCCGTGACTGACTTTTTGTCGGATGCAAGGTCAAATCTGAATTCTGCACTGTTTAGTGTCCAAGGAGGGATTTCAGAGATTTTATAGTCGGCAATAGACTCAATGTCTATGCCAAGGTTATCTACAATGGGCTCCATGCGGATACCAAATGGAGGAATAACATTTGGTTTCCTTTCAAAAAGACGTTTATACTGAGGTTTAAAAACAACTTTATGAGTTGGATTAAAACGATTTGATTTCAGTTTTAAAAGATATTGAAGTGAGAGTTTTTCCCTCCTGTAAGAAAGAGAAGGTTCATTAGCCTCAACATAGAGACTATTGACAGGAGAAGTTCTGAAAGCTCCAAGAACAAGACGCAGGCCTTCGTTGTGTATAGGATCGAGAATTTTAAGACAAGATTTACGGGCTGATCCGTATACGATAGATCCATAGTCTAATTTGGAGCGAACTAAAGACCGATAAAGCCGCAAGAGGACTTTACGGTCTGCTCCCCATTCAGAATGGGCCACAACCTTTAGAAGATTAAGAGCTTTCTTGCATTTCTTTTTAAGTGCAGTGATGTGAGGAAGGAAGGAAAGCTTTCTGTCAAAGATGACTCCGAGAAATTTGAATTCAGAAACGACTTCAATTTTGGTTTTGTCCAAATACAGTTCAGGGTCTGGATGAACACCACGTAGATTACAAAGGTGCATGCATTTTGTTTTGGACTTTGAAAATTTGAAACAAAAAAAGAAATGAAGTTGAGGCAATGGAGAAATCACTATTTTTACTTGGTTATTGTTAAGTCTCAACAAAATCTTTATAGGAACAAATAATCTCAGGCGTAAATAACGTTCTGTTCTATAGGGAGTGGGTACATTTTAACGTTAGCGTCGTCATGTTCGTTATTAATGAAGCCGAACCAAACTAAGTTGAAGATGGCCAAGAACCTATCTTTCGTCGGGAACTTGAATTTGTGGACTTACCTACCCACGAAATCGACGAAAATTAGTAGTCAACGAATATTAATGGTTTCACAGTAGTTGGTTATCAGCATTTTCTCATTTTCCCAAAATGTTTTAATGGGCTTCTTTAGGGTACTTAAAGGTCAGGGTTGTGTGTAAAAAGTTACATAATTTAGAATATATGAATTTTTGTTTAAATGTCAAGAAAGGTTGTTTGTTGGCATGGTATTCTCAAATTTCAGAGAATGTTGCAGACACTGTTCAGTAATGGATGTTCTGATATTATAGAGTTCTTTTCTGATCAGATTTTGAAATAATCTCACGGAAATGTTCCTTTGGTAACCCTTTTCAAAAAGTGTTCGCAAAATGCTGATTTGTCTAGAAACATGGCGAATGGGGGGCTTCTTGCAATATATGGAAATGAAGAAATTCTTGAAAATTCTTCTTCTCTGAAACCGCAGGTCAGATTTTGAAATAATTTTTCAAGGATGTTCTTTGGGTGACCCTTTTCAAAAAGTGTTCGCGAAATTTTGATCCGTCAAGAAACATGGCTCTGGTGAATGGGGGCTACTTGCACTTTACAGAGATGAAGAAATTCTTTAAAATTCTTCTTAGTCAGATTTTGAAATAATCACACAGAGATGTTCTTTGGGTGACCCTTTTCAAAATCCAACAAGAAACATGGTTCTGGTGAATGGGGGCTACTTGCACTTTATGTAAGTGAAGAAATTTTTGAAAATTCTGCTTCTCTGAAGCGACTTGTCATATTTTGAAATAATTTCACAGCAATGCTCCTTTGGTGATTCTTTTAAAAAGATGTTCGCAAAAATTTGATCCCTCAAGAAACATGGCTTTGGTGAATGGGTTCAACTTGCACTATACAGACATGAAGAAATTCTTGAAAATGCTTCTTCTCTGAAATGGCTGATCAGATTTTTTAAAAAAATCACAGAAATGTTCCTTGAATGACCCTTTTCAAAGGTTGTTTGCGAAATTTTGATAGGTCAAGAAACATGGCTCTGGTAAATGAGGGCTTCTTGCACTGTATGGAAATAAAGAAATTCTGAAAAATTCTTCTTTTCTGAAACTGATGGTCAGATTTTGAAATTACTTTTACATATGACCTTTTGAAAATTGCTTAGCAAAATAATGCTTTTGTTTCCAATGTTTCAATACCTCAAAAAAATAGACTATGGTCCTCTCAAAAATTCAGGTGAGCAATCCATGGCCATATTGGCCCTCTTGTTCTCTAATTGCTGCACAGGTTATGATTAAATTTGGCTTGAAGTACCAAGCCAAGATACGCAAGTTTTACTTTTATTATTGATGAATAATTTCCCTCAGAGTTACTGCCCTTTGACATTCTTGTAGCTTTAGTTTTGTTGCCCAACCTTTTTCAATGGGATGTACCTGACGGATTTCATTTAAATTCACACAAAGTTTCAAAGATTTGCATATTATGCTTTTGCTACGGTTGAATGTTTTTCACCGAATGTTGGGTCTTGCGACAAGGCACTTTTTAAGTAAGGGCTTGCAACTTTGGAAATTATCTCGCCTTAAAAGGCAAAAAATGCTTGTCCAACCTAGATTTATGCTACCGTAGGTAATAAATTTTCATTTCACATATTTGTGAATTCATATCAATAAGATGAATGAAGTGAGTTGTTGCAGTGGTAATAAATTTTCATTTAACATATTTGTGAATTCATATCAATAAGATGAATGAAGTGAGTTGTCGCAGTGACATGACTAAATACTAGTGAATGCAGCATACAACCCAATCATATCGGTAAGGAATGATGTAACTAAGTATTGATTTCTAAATTTTGGAATTTATCTCCCTTTCAAATATATGAAATACTTGTCTGATCCATAACTAACATTCAGCCTGTTAGCCCTTTTCCAGATAAGTCCTGGTTTTTACGACCCACAAGTTAAAGGCTTTTGAAAACATGCAAAAAGAAAATCCTTGTAGCAAGCATATTTAGCTCACCTGAGCACAACGTGCTCAAGGGGAGCTTTTAGGGTCGCCCGGTGTCCATTGTCAACAATTTTTTAAACATCAAATCCTCCTAAACCGCTGGGCTAATTTGGACCAAATTTAGCTGGAATGTTCCTTGGGAAGTCCTCTTTAAAAAATTTTGTCGTTCGGTAATGAGTTAAACACCAAACAAATTAAAAAACAAAGGCTGTGATGCTACAGACTGAGCGAGTAGGGTCCTTTGGAAAAAGACAACAATGCCTTGACAAATGTGTCGAGCAATATCATTGTGTTACTTTTTTGTGATGGCACCTGTGAATAAGGACTGGGTATTAACCCTTATCCTCGTCTACAGCTGGCATGATTCATAAAGTCTAAAACTAACAAATGATAGTTCAGAGGGTGGAATACATGAAATTATGAGAAATTTCTTCATATTTTTTTATCACAAATTTTCAATCGTGCTCTGGCACAGAGTTTATGCTATGAAATTTGTGTTAGCGAAAGGGTTAGGAAGATTGTATTTAAAGTGTCTTATTTTATTGTAGCCACATTGGTAATGGAATTAACCACTTAACACATGGATTGTAAGACACCTTAGTGTCATTTGTAAGAACTCTTTGAGATGCCACATAAAAATTACAGACACATAGCTCATTTAAGCCACATAATGTTTAGCCACTCAAGTATCAAATGTTAGTCCGTCCGTGTTTACGAGGGGCCCTATCATGGGTACTATATATGTACAAATTGGGCTTAATGGGTACTTTTTCATTGTTGGGTATACCCAACAATTTGAGTTATTAATCTGTGTCCATATTGGTATTCCTGGGTATCTGCCAAAAAGTACCTATGAAAATGACGGATTTCATTTTGTCCATAATTTTGTCCGTATCTCGGACACTACCATGAATTCATTTTTTAACTTTCGCGCCAAATTCCGTCAAACGCGCATTCGGAGTCCTCGGCCTTTTTCAGCTACGCATGTGCGATGTGTCGAGGCGCGCACATTCGATATCAGCCATTTTGTGAACCGGAATAACACGATCAAGGCAGCAAGATAGGTAAGATGAAAATCTATGGGTATTTTACCCGTATAATTAATAATTCTGAGCGGGATACTTTTTTTCGGTAGTTTGTTCAACCATTCATCCGCAATAACATGTTGAGATAGCTGTATTGGCTTCGATTCGAGTGCATTTATTGAGAAAAAGTGATGTATTGTGTCTGGTTTGGTCTGACTAATTACCCCGGGATACCCCGGGACTATTTATATGACTTTTCTTAGACATAATATTTAAAATGCAACACAATATCGATGAAAAATTGCCATTTTTCATATTGTTATACTGATACATACATATCTATTGTCATTCTGTAATTACAATATATAAATCAGTTTAATGCACCAAGAGCCAAGTCACAATGTACTGGTTACAGATCTGTTATATCTATAGATGATTTTGGGACATGGCATGAAATCGAGGCTTATTAGCATTGCTTTAGCAACTGGTGATGCTAAAGCAATGCTAACAAACCACAGATTTCATGCCAAAAAGGAGTTTATAGGCAGAAATTATCTGCAACATGTTCATTGTGACTTGGCTCTTGGTGCATTAAACTGATTTATATCTTAATATATGGGAAATCCGATGATGTCAAATTTCCATTTTTGTTGAGTATATAAGAGCACTATTTTATGTGCTATACCTTCGGGCGTTTCAGACCAGCATAGACCCAGATCAGTAAAAGTTGTTTTCGGAAGAGTTTTGAGTTGATAAAAGAAAATTGATAAAGGAAAATATATTAAAGCCGAGTCACACAAAAACGTACCTTCAGGCTTTTGCGACCAGCATAGACTCAGATTAGCCTGTGCGTCCGCCCAGTCTGGTCAAGGTCTACTTGTTTGCTAATAAGTAGGGAAAACAATCTGGGTGCTTTAAAGAAACATTTCAGATGTTTCCAGCAAACAGCGTAGACCCTGGTTAGACTGCATGGATGCACAGGCTGGTCTGGGTCTATGCTGGTCGCAAAAGCCTGAAGGTACCTTTTTGTGTGAATTGGCTTATATTTTCTTTTATCACCTTAAAACTCTTCCGAACACAACTTTTACTAACCCCCGGACAATCCAGTATTTCTAAAAATAGATGTTACTTTCTGTTTCTAATGCGGCTGTGTAAATGGGAATCTCATGATAAAGTTATGAATAGGAACACACACACAAAAAAAAAAAAAACATGATTGAAAAGAAAATTTATTTACCTATCTATTCATTTCATTGAAATTGAATAAAAATTAAAACTGTTACAGTTGTTTAAAGACATGGTATATTATGTATTTCAGATCATGGACTTAGTGTACTGGTCCTGTCTGCCAGGCCTGTCAAAGAATGTGAAATGGCCTGTGCGAGTTGAAGATTGGGCTTCGGATGATACAAAAGTACTGGTCTACTGCATATAAGACGATGCCTAGTAAGTGTATATGCTGCATATTCCATCTTTGTTTAAATACTGATGTAAGTGTGCAGGGCAGTTTCTTTTAGTTCTAGTTCTTTTATACTTGCCGGAATATTTACAGCAAGCTTTGAAATAAGTATTAATAAATCATTACTAACAACTTGTAATTAATAGCTATATTTCCTCTAGTTCACAATGGAGCTGTGCTTGTGCAGTTACTTATTATGCAAATGGAACACAATTTCAGTTTTAAAGTAAAGCGAGACCAGCTTGTGCCATTTGTGCCGGATCGGACAGATTTCGAAGCATTTAAAACCAAGTCCAGTGGTAACAGCTTTATGTAGTTAACGTTGATTCTTTTGTTAGGTTTCGATCTTAGTTTACCTGCAGTGTTTTTTTTTTTTTTTTTTTAGCTCACCTGAGCACAACATGCTCAAGGTGAGCTTTTGTGATCAGGCTGTGTCCATCGTGCGTCATGTGTTGTGCGTCATGTGTCCACATTTTGCTTGTGTGCACTCTAGAGGCCACATTTTTTGCTCAAACATCTTGAAACTTAATCAGAATGTTTGTCTCCATCATATCTCGGACAAGTTCGATATTGGGTCACTTGGGGTAAAAAAATGAGGTCACTAGGTCAAATCTTTAAAAAACCTTGTGTGCGCTCTAGGGGCCACTTTTTTTGCTCAAATGTCATCAGACTTGGTCAGAATTTTTCTCTCTATCATCTCAGAGAGAACCAGACTTTCAAGAAAAACATGCAAGTACGTTTTGGACTGAGTATCCAATAAATGAACGGACCAAGTACCCAACACTTCTCAAAACACCAAACAATATTTTGGACAGTACAACTTGTAAAGGTGGGCCAGACATTCAAGAAAACCCATGTATGTTTGGACTGTGTACCCAATAAATAAACGGACTCTTAAAACACCCAACAATATTTTGGACAATACATCTTATTAGGGTGGAATAGACAATCAAGAAAACCACCAATGTATGTTTGGACTATTTATCCAATAAATGGACCAACACTTCTTAACAATATTTTGGACAATACATCTCGGAGAGAACCAGACTTTCAAGAAAAACATGCATATATGTTTTGGACTGTGTACCCAATAAATGAACGGACCAAGTACCCAACACTTCTCAAAACACCCAACAATATTTTGGACAGTACATCTTATAAAGGTGGACCAGACATTCAAGAAAACCCATGAATGTTTGGACAGTGTACCCAATAAATAAATGGACCAACACTTCTTTAAACACCCAACAATGTTTTGGACAATACATCTTATTAAGGTGGAATAGACAATCAAGAAAACCACCAATGTATGTTTGGATGGTGTACCGAAAAAATAAATGGACCAACACTTCTTAAAATACCCAACAATATTTTGGACAATACATCTCAGAGAGAACCAGACTTTCAAGAAAATCATGCATGTATGTTTTGGACTGTGTACCCAATAAATGAACGGACCAAGTACCCAACACTTCTCAAAACACCCAACAATATCTTGGACAGTACAATTTATAAAGGTGGACCAAACATTCAAGAAAACCAGCTGTGTATGTTTGGACTGTGTACCCAGTAAATAGACTAACACTTATTAAAACACCCAACAATATTTTGGACAGTACATCTTGGGTGGAGAGAGGGCGATCCCAATAGCTCACCCTGAGCATATGCTCAGGTGAGCTAACAACAGGGCCATGACGGCCCTGTGTCGCTCCACTGGCTAATTGTAGCATCTATTATTAATGTTAATATTACCATACTTTAGAGTGACCATGTATAGACAGCATTTTCAGTACACTATAACATATTATGTCAAATAGTAAAAATAAGCCCCCCACACACCAGCCAAGTTTTTTATTAATCAATCACACCATAGAGTGTGGGTCAATAGCTATAGCGTCTTTCGGTTTTCAATATCTTTGCTTTGTAGTGATAATTCTCTGATGTCATTAGATATGTACATGTGTAAAATACTCAATAGAAACTGAATGTATCGTTTCACACCAGGTTCATTTGTTCTTTTCTGTTGCAGCTGCCGCAACCAGAGTGATGTGGACAGAAGAGGAAGTAGAGGAAATCCAGATGTATTTCAAAGAAAACCTGTCAACAACGACTACCCCGGGGATGAAAGACTGCCAGAAAGCCATTCAGCTAAGTAAAATGGACAGTGGAACTTTACACAAAAGATCATGGGAAACCATCATGAAAAAGGTGTGGAACATGATTAAAAAACTGTAGTTCTTGTTGTTGTGTTCAACATGTAACACGCCAGTCAGGAATCTTGACTAAAACTGAAGTTCCTATTGTAATGTTCAACATATAACACGCCAGTCAGGCATCTTGGCTAAAACTGTAGTTCTTATTATAGTGTTCAACATTTAACACGCTAGTCAGGAGTCTTGGCTAAAACTGTAGTTCTTATTATAGTGTTCAACATATAACACGCTAGTCAGGAGTCTTGGCTAAAACTGTAGTTCTTATTGTAGTGTTCAACATATAACACGCCAGTCAGGCGTCTTGGCTAAAACTGTAGTTCTTATTGTAGTGTTCAACATTTAACACGCCAGTCAGGCGTCTTGGTTTAACCATAAACTGAATATACATTCCCAGTGGCATTGACGGTTATTTTTTCCAATCCCAGGAATTATTCTAGTAAAAGATTGTCCGAAAGCCATTCAACTCAGTAAAATGAACATTGAAACTGTGTGAAACCATATACGAGAAGGGGGTCAGAAAGTTCGTAGAACAGCGTTTTAAGCCAAGCGTAACACAACATTTCTTACCGTCTTTTGACAACACAACATGTCACCACTTTGAACATCAAGTTCATTTATCACAACATATTTGTGTGATTCTCCGAGGGCAGTAATAATGTTCTTTACAAACGAGGGATACGTATACCGTAAAGGCGTATACTTCAGACATTCACCGGTGAATTTCTTTGGCATTTGTTCCCTCTTTTGTAAGGAACTTTATTACTGCCCTAAACTCAACATTTTGATTTTCCATCATTGCTTGATGGTCAGCAACTTGCAATACCCCCGAGAATCACACAAATATGTTGTGACAAATGAACTTGATATGTTCAAAGTGGTGATATGCTGTCAAAATTCGGAAAGAAATGTTTGGCCCAATACGGTGTACTACGACCTTTCGGACCTCCCCTCGTAAGACAGAAATGTCGAACATGTTTAAAAAACTGTTGTGTTCAACATGTGGACAACTTAGAGCAAGAACTCAAGTACTCACATTATGTATTTATTGAGTTGTTGCACTAGGGTGAGATATTAAACACTAGTCCAGTGTCTTGGCTTAACCAGACTGAATATACATTTCCAGTGGCATTGGCCCTAATTTTTCCAATCCCAGGAATTATTCACAGAAAATAGCTTAAATAGTGATTTGTTTTCAAAAAAGATGTTTATTAAAGGCGTATATCACAGTTGTTTGTGCGCAGCTTTCTTGCACAAATGTATTTTTTACGGATACACACATTAACGGACACTGCTATTTATTTACATCAACACCACTTAATTGGCACATTATTCGGACAGTGCTAAAAAGTAAATTAATAAGCAAGTGAATCTAATATCGAAATTCTAAATTGAAATGGTATTTTTAGCTCCACTTTTCGAACAAAAAAAGTGGAGCTATTGTCATGACCTTCTCATCCACATTGGTTAAGGATTTCGTTCAGGTCCATTTCTCAAAAACTGTCAAAGATGTTCACTTGGTATACTTGTTCACTAACAAAAGAGGAACCTATTTCAAATAGGCAAGTAACTCCTTTTCGACTTTGGAAGTTTATGTGTAGTGTAAGTTTTTTGTTACGGTCCATTTCTCAAAAACTACCAAACATATTTACTTCAGACTTGGAATACATGTTCACTCTCAGATTGGAAAAGGATTTCAATAGGGCATGTGACTCTTAAATCCATTTTGGCACAGTTCTGCCCCTTTTCAACTTGGATTTTTTTTATTTTTTTTATCTTTTTTTAAATTTTATTTATTTTTTTTTTTTTTCTCTTGCTGTCCATTAAAAAAAAAAAAAACATGTCAGATTAATTTGAAACTTGGAAAATTTTAGGTTCATGTTTTCCATGCAAGTTCTTATCTCAGTAAGTACTAAAGCAAGGGGATTCAATACCTTATGTCACATGCTTTTTATGTTTACACTACAATAACAAGTTAACAACTTGCATACATTATACTATTCACTATTGAGAAAAGTGGAGCGCGTTGTCTACTGACAGCTCTTGTTACTTTTTGTTGTGTTTTTACTATAAATGCTGAAATATAACCAACAGTTCAGTCCCAAATGAGAGGGCTTCCTTCTTGAACCCCCTTATCTTGGTCTACACTGTTTTAACCCATTACTTCACAGAACATTTCAGATGTTGTCTGCTAAACAATCACCATTTGGACAACCGTCTAGAAAGCTTAACGTTTTAAGGTGACAAAAAATTGACAATATTGAAATAAAATGGGACATTGCTGGTTTTCAACAGTTTCAACTTTTACTGCAATGTATTCAAGTCACCTGCAGCAGCAGGCACTCTACGGTGTTTATGTGAAGTAATGGGTTAAGTTGCTTGGATTTGTGAATATGACACAAAAACTATTCAATTTCATACATGTATCATACTTTGAAGACTTTGAAAATTCTGTATACTGAAAATGTAGCTGTAAATTATCTCCTTTTTCACATCAGTTGCTCATTAAAAAGCTGGGTCAAACTGTAAAGATGAAACCCTGTATTTAATGGAAATAGGTTCCGATAAGTTTTAAATTAAAAAAAAAAGTCAGTGTGGAGGGACAAGTATATTTAAGGTGAAACACTGTATTTGGTCAAAATTATAGCACAGCGGCTATGTTTAGAATAGCAAAGCTTGAAAAGAAAAGCATGGTGATCCTGTGCTATTCAGGTCTTGTTTGCATAATACAGAATGTATTGTATATGTATATGAATGAATGTGTATATGACTTTTGGTTCATGGAAATGCATTTGTCTCTGCACATTGGACATATTTCTTCATTTATAACTTACCTGAATGTATTCCCATTGAAATTATGTATATTTAGTAACTATTGCTCTATAAGAGTCCTCTGATCTGAATCTGCATTGTTTGCAAATGTCACCGGTGCACTAGAAACCGGTCTATAGTGTTGAAAGAGTTAAACACTTGTAGAGAGACTAGATACATGTTTCTTTATGAGCTGCTTGCAAAGTTGTGAATTTTTTAAATAAGATTACAAAAATGTACATGACTTGTATCTTTTCAATAAACCTTTGTCTTTGTATTGACATTACCACAATGATTTGTGGAATTAAAGAGACTGAAGCAAAACATTATTTCCCTTTTAAGGACTGAGGAAATAGCAGACCAGCATTGGCATCCACGTGTGGTGCTCTTGTATCGGGTGCAGATGCAACTGTTTTGCAAAAAACTCCTTTTTACCGACACTATTTGAAGATTAGGGGAGCTACCCTACTCACCCCGGTGTCGGCATCAACGTTAGTGTCGGCGTCCACACTTTGGTTAAAATTTGCTTGCACTTTTTGTATAACTTCATGATGCCTATTTACATCCTTTCCAAACTTCATACAATTCTTATATATTAAAGACAAAGTTCTCACAGTCAAGTTCCATAACTCTTGTATGTATTTTGACTGAATTATTGCTCTTGTTACACTTGGAAATTTATGATAAAGTGCATATTCTTATACAACTTGATGATTCCATAATGGATTAGTCTAGAACTTCACACAATTGTTATTACTCAAATATCTTGTTGTCCCAGATATGTTCCATAACTCTTGCTTGTATTTTGACAGAATTATCCCCCTTTTATACTTAAAATTTAATAGGACACTTTGTATTACCTTATAACTTTGTAACTTCATGATTAATAAATGCAGAACTTAGGCAGTTTTCCACAATTTCACAGGTGTCTTAAGTATATTTCATGAGCTTGTATTTGGTACAAATTTATTCTCTTTGTGGCACTAAGAGGTATGAGTTAGAATTCATACTATTCAAATAGTCTCGCATGCTGTTCTTCTGACAGCTCTTATTTTGAGTGTATGCAAATAAATCTGAATATTTTGTTGGAATTGGCCATCAACCTCAAGTATTTCAAAAGTACCCATTAAGTATCCAGTGATGAACAAACTACCCATACAGTGGTCATTCGTAAGTACACTATCGGTTAGGTTAAAATACCCAACAAAAAGTACGTAGTAATGATGGACAATAACTACCCATAATGTGGTCATTCGTTGGTACGTCCGTCCGTGCGTTAACTTTTATTTCAAACATCTTCTTCTCTGAAAGTACCCATCCAATTTTCATGAAACTTCACAGAAATGATCCTGCCATGGTCCTCTTCAGAATTTCTTGAAAGAATTTGATTCCTTCAAAAACTCTGGTTGCCATGGCAACAAAACTGAAAAATATTGGAAATCTTTAAAAATCTTCTTGTCGGAAACCATAAGGCATAGGGCTACCAAATTTGACATGTAGCTTTATGTGGTAGACCTCTATCAAGTTTCTTCAAATTATAGCCCTGGGGTCAAAATTGGCTCTGCCCCAGGGGTCACAAGTTTTACACAGGCTTATATAGAGAAAACTTTAAAAATCTTCCTGTACCTAGCCATATGGCCTAGAGTTACCAAATTTTGCATGTAGCTATATGTAGTGGGCCTCTACCAAGTGGGCCAAAACTTTAGCCCTGGGGTCAAAATTGGCACCGCCGCAGGGGTCACAAGTTTTACATGGGCTTACATAGTTACAACTTAAGAAATCTTCCTGTTTTGATGTTTTTTTTTAAATTAGCCTTGCATCAGGGGTCTTATGTTTTACAGAGGCTTCATATGGACAAAACTTGAAAATCACTTTATTTACAGCATAGACTTGTATTATTTTGGCATGTGGCTTTATCTTGTGGACCTCTACCAAGGTTCAACTAATTATAGCTCAGAGATCAAAGATGGCTTTGCTCAGCGGGTCTCAACTTTTACATGGGCTTTTACAGAGAAAACTTAAGTCTTTATTTTGAAATCATTTGGCTCAGAATTGAAATGTTTACTATTTATGGTTTGTATTTATAAGCCAGTGGAGCGATACAGGGCCATCATGGCCCTCTTGTTCTTTGTAACCCCCAATTCAAAACCCAGGGGGTACAGTGTACCCCCAATTTTTTCTTTGTACCCCCAATTCAAAACCTGGAGGGTGCATGTACTCCCAAATTGAAAACCCTGTGGGCATGCTGCATCTCCATAACATGGCAGTTATAGAGGAAGGAGCTGGTGAAATGATTATTGGACAGAGGCACCATGATAGTCTTGATTACTGAGATATAGTCTTGATATATCATTGTATGGACCATGTCCAGGATGCAAAGTATGGATAAACCTTGACAAAACTTTGTACAGACATCAGCATATCTGCCCAACATTAATAACAGGGGAGGCTGACAACAGGGATTTTACTCTAAAGGAGCTTTGAATTAAGGCCATGCAAGTCTCTGGACAAATATCGTCATCAGCAAGTTTACTGTTACAGAACCCGATTACGACCAATGACGAAATCACAAAAATAGCCAAAAGCGACCCATTGATTGTCAGCCTTGGAAATATTTTGCTTCTAAAAAATCCTGGGAACAGGTTGAAAAGAAAGTACTATACATCGTCACAACTGTGTGGAGCTGCTTGGCTCCTGATGAATGTTCGAAACCTCACAGACAAGCAAGAAGGATTTCGGGAGTTTCTGAAACCAGAAAATTTTGATAACATTATCAAGGCAACACTACTAACAGCCTCGCCAGATATGGACGATGAAGAGGACCTAAAAGCACCTTCCACAGCATTTAAACTTGGTTATGACATTAAAAGACTTGTGGTCGCCAAATGGGCATTTGCCCTCATAAACAATGAAAGTGCTGATGCTGTAGATTGTAAAGACTTTCTCAAGTTAATGAAATTTGAATGGTCAGTGAAAGTCAGCAAAGTTGCCTTGGTCACATTGCAAGTCCGGAGATTTAATGCAGAGAAAGCATTGCCAGTCCCGGAAGACCTGTTGAAACTCCAAAATCATGTGAAACAGGAGCTGAAAAAGTTCAGCTTGTCCAACTACAGTTTTTCTACCTATCGGAGGGCTGAAGTGTTGGCTCAGACGAGACTGTTGATTTTTAATAAGCGAAGGTCAGGCAAGGTTGAAGAAATCGCGTAAGGATTCATTTACAGTTAGTTCAGTTAAAACCTATTTTATTTATATTCGCTTGATTATGACCATATCATCTATTTGTTTCTGGGGGTAGAATGAATGAATGAATGTTGTTTTATGGCGCATCGACAGCTTTGGTCATTTAGTGCGCATATGTGTGTTTAAGGAACGATTAAGGCAGATTTTTTTAGCTAAAAAGATTTGAGATATGCTGACAGTAAAAGGGTTGAATTAAGAAGGATTATGTGTGATCTTAGTATGCATTAAAGATATAATTGAGCAACAAGGCAATCCCTATCAACTCAAAAAAATTTTGAATGATGATGATAAGATTGTGATAAAAAGATTTGAACAGTCTTAAATTGATAATAATGAAGTCTTTAAATGAAGAAAGGTTACGTGTAACTTATAATGTGCATAAAATATAATATCATAATATTGAGTGGCTGGGCGTTCCCTGCCTACTCAAAGTTTTAAATGAAAAAGTCAAGAATGTGAATAGTAGCTGAGAGGAAATGAGAGCTTAAAATTGAGAAAATATGGAGCCTCCAATGCGATTAACCCTTTCCCAAACGACAAATTTTGGACTGGTCCAAATTGAAAGAGTTTGCAGACGACAATTTTAAATTTGATGAAAATGGCAGACAGTTATCAAAAAAGGTAGAAAACACTGTGGGAAAAGGAGAAATTGCTCGTTACTGTGTTCATTTGCATACATAAAACCTTCTTCCAAATGGAATTTCTACCTAGATAATTCTTTCTAAAGACATTGAGTGATAGTTTGATGGCAAAATGCATTAAAACATAAGATACAACCCTTAATCACGGAATAGGAACATATTACAAGTGAGTTATTTGAGTTATTGTAACTTGAGGTTAACATGAAGCACAATCCCAAACGACTGTATGTTTTCATTCCAAAGTTTTTGTCAGAAAATGAATTGAAAGAAAACTTAGCTATATTATTGAGGCAGGTTGAGCCCTGATTCTATTAAAGAGACACATCTCTGGACACTTAAAGGGCCAAAAAGTCCTAGCTGACAAGACCTGCGTGTGGCTGGATCATGTTTAAGGGCCATATTTATATATGGACCGATAAGGGACCAGGTAAAAGTCTTATTTAATGAAAGAAATGTTTCTTCTGCAGACAAAGACAATGGTAACAATCAAACTCCAGACAAACTGGATGATGAAAGTTCTGTAAAAGAAAATCACATGGTTCAGAATGAAAATGATGGCATAATTGGTGAGTTTATTTGTTAGGTATGACAGCTTTTGAAAACATTGTGGAAACAGGAGAAATTATTCATAATGTGCAATTTCTCCTTTTCCCAATGTTTCATTTTGCTTTGAATAAGATACAGCTAAAATACCAAAAAAACAGTGGAGAAATTACTCATTAGCTATTTTTCTTTGTATTCAAGAACAGTTAACTTTTGTTTCTATGTTCTTTGCCAGATGCTTTTATATGAAAACACCTACACTGTGTATCAGAGAAAGGGTTAATAGGGTCTGTCTGTGTTAAGAATGAGTAGGATTCAGGTAGTTGTATTTGATAAAAAAATGTCCACTCAAAATAATTTTGACACAGAAATGCCATAGAAACTGGATGATGATTCAAATCATTTAGCAACAGAAAATCAGGTAATTGATATGAAAGCTGATGTCATAATTGATGAATTGATGATTTACAGACTTTGTAAGACAGTAACGAGTGCTGTGATTTTGTAAGCCAACGTGAGAGTTTTTAGAAGAATATTTAAGAAGAAACTGTTTTTTATAATTATCGTTTTAAACAAAAAGATACTTAATGTAAAGACTAGAGCTATGAAATATGTAATATTGAAGTAGGAGTAATAAAATTGTGGATGCACAATGCATTATATCTCTGTAGTGTAGATGTTTTGTCAGAAAAAGAGAAAAAGCACCATTGCAACTTTCAGTTTGAACTCTGATTCTGTTAAAGGGACATGTGTCTCCTGACACTTAAGGGGCCAGATAAAAGTTCATGCCTGAAAGCAGACTTAAAGGCCCTGAGCCTGTTAAAGGGTGATTTATGTTTGGACAGGAAAGGGGCCAACTACTTGCAAGTTGATAAAAATGAGTTTTTTTGTGAGATAATATGTGGAAACAAAAGATATTTACTTCATATACAGACTTAGTCATCAAATATGCCATTTGTAGAGCAATAAAGTGAATGGTGGGTTCACAACCCATTGTCTCTTTGGGACAAATATTTTTTGGAAATATTAATAAAGGAAAACATGCCATTATTGTGGCAACTCTGTTCTGTTAAAGAGCCCTAGGTATCTTCAGACTCATCAAGAGCTAGAAATTTCTATCTTACAGAGAAACAGGTCCAGATTCTGTATAAGGGCTTAAGTAATATTGAGACAGATGAGAGGGGCCAGATAGTTTTATTTGACAAAGAAAAATAATTTCCACTTTAGACAAAGACTAAAATGATGCAGATCCTCTTAAGGGCCTTATTTTTATTGGGACAGTAAAGGGGGCCAGATGCATTTTTTTCTAACAAAAAAATCCCCCAAAATGCTGGGTTCACAACCCATATTTTCTTGACTGCCAATGTTTTGTCAGAACTTCATGTGCTGCTAAATTAGGTAAGAGGGCCCTTCGAACTTAGTGTTCCATTTCTAGCCAAGGGGCCATGGCCCCTTATTTTGTTGCTCAAATGGAATTAGGGAGACACGGGGGAGTGAACCAAGTAGTTTCAGAAAATGGCCCTATAACACAAGTGTCTGTGACTAGAGTATGGATCCCTTAAGGGGCCAATCTGGTTGACCATGTTAAGGTTAGGAGCCATAAGTGGCCCATTAAAGATTGACATGGATGGCCCCTAAACCAAATGTCCCTTTCCCATGGAATACAGATACATGCCATTATCATTTCAACTTCTAGGTTAAACTGTGATCTGTTAACCTATTCCCACACAATCCCTACTTTTGACGCCCCTGAGAATGAAGCTTTTAGAAAACATTGTGAGAAAAGGAGAAAATGCTTGTAACCAGCATTTTCTCCTTTTCCCACGATGTTTTCTACCCTTCACATAACAAATTTCAAATTTTCAGTCACTTTTATTTTGTCGTCTGCAAATGCTTTTGATTTGGACAAACCTAAAATTTTGTCTTTTGGTAATGAGTTAAAGAGGCATCTGAATCTTTGGACATATAAAGGGCCAGAAAATTCTATCTTACAGAAAACGAAAACAGACCCATACTGGTCCTGATTCTGTTTTAAGGGCCATAATTATATTAAGGCAGATGGATGGCCAGATACAGTTTTATTTGACAAAAAACTAATTTCTACTTTAGTTTAGGCAAAGACAATTATGATGCAGAAACTCCAGCGAAACTGGACAATGATTCAAATGGTTTTGTGATTGAGAATGAAAATGATGTTGTAAATGGTGATTTACTGCTTTTGTACATGTGCAATAAAAAATCTGAAAGACAAATTAATGCTGTATTGTATGACCTTACAGATATTTTAGAAACTAGCAGAATTTGTTACAAAAAACAGTATTAATTCACGATAATTTACATCCATGCAATACGCAATTTATGGCACCTGTAAGAAATTGGTTGGTTCACAATGCATTTAGTTTATTGAGTGGAAATGTTTTGTGAGATTATGGAGAAAAAATTAACTTTTCCCGTAGTCTTACCCCGGTATGCAATCGTTAGGGCAATATTTGAAAGCCCCTAGCTTAATTTTCATTAGTGTACCTTGTATTGTAATGGATTTTTGACCGTGTGATGTATCTTGTTTTTAACTATCAAGCACTGATAATTGTCGAACGTGCTGTCCTCTGACAACTAAAAAAATGAATACCACAAGAAAATGGTGGGTTCCCAACCCATTGTCTCTTGACTGCAAATGTTTGTCAAAACATGAAGAAAAAGAAATTATCATTTCAACTTCTAGGTTAAGCTGTGATCTGTTAAAGGGCCATCTGAATCTTTGGACACATAAAGGGCCAGAAAATTCTATGTGGCAGAAAAACGGGCCAGTATAGGTCCTAATTCCATTTAAAGGCCATAATTATGTTACAACATAAGGGGCCAGATACAGTTTTATATGACAAAAAAATAATCTTCACTTCAGACCAAGAGAATTATGACACTGAACCTCTAGCAAAACAGGATGACAATTCAAAACAGATGATTGAGAATGAAGATGATGACCCAAATGGTGAGTTGATGATTTTTAGCTCAGCTGTTTTCAGAGAAAACCCGAGGTATTGCTATAGCCTTGGCATCGTTGTCGTCATTGTAGTCGTTGTCATCGTCATGCAAAAACTTTGACATTTTGCGATATCTCTGGTATTACTGAAGGCATTCACTTAAAACTTGGAATTTATGTTCACTATCAATCTATACTATCAAGGGAGGTAACTCTAAAAGCATTTTTGTAAGAATTATTCCCCATTTTTCAACTTAAGATTTTTTATCCACTATCCTGCACCCAACAGCTGAGCATCAGGCACCCGCCTTGTTTATTCGAACCATAGAGTATCTAAGATTTTCACAGTTCTTTGGTGTTGTAAATAAAGTTAAGATTTTTGAAAAAGAAGCAGATAACAACTTTTAGGAGTTATTTAATATTACGGCTTTGGCAGGTAGCATAGCCATAGATCAGCCTGCACAGACATGCAGTCTGATCTTTGCCTACACTACCTGCTTCCCAAGTTAACATTCAAGAAGCCTTTTCACAAGAAAATAATATATAATGATTTATGGTAATTTTTCAAAGATAAATGGTTGTTATCAAATTTAATTCAGCAGGACAAGGGTTAAGTGCAAATATTTGGGCAGAAAGGAAGAAAAAGAAAAATTGCTATTATTGTTGTGGCTGTCAGGTTGAGCACAGATTCTACCAAAGAGCCATATGTATCTTCAGACATATAAAGGGCCGGAACATTCATTTGTTATCTGATCCTGTTTTAAATGCAATATCTGTATACTTGAAATATTAGGTCGGAATGTTTTGACAAAAAAGTTTCCTCTGCAGACAATGACCGCATTGAAAGAGAAACTGGAGAAAAACTGGAGAAAGAATGTTTTGTGGTAAAAAATCCGATGTTCAAGAATGAAGATGATGATATTGGTGAGTTGTTGATTTATCTGATGCACAATTTTTAGGGTCTTCCTATTGAAAGCATCTGATGAAAAATATACAAACCAGGGAACAACTAATGCTTTCGTTTTCTGACAGAGTAGAAAACATTGTGGGAAAAGGATACATTGCTAGTTATGAGCATTGTCTCCTTCTCATACAAAAGTCTTAAATTTCAGACTTGTCAAAATCAGCTTCCATAAGATGAAGGATTAAAGATAAAGAATTTTCAATACAGTCCAACATCCTCTTGTGTTGTGATAAAAAACTGAATTTTGAAAAGCAAGGACATTACAACATTTAATTGTCAGTTAATTTGTTTTAAAATAGTTTTTGCCTTGTCCGTTTGTCTGTCCATTTGTCTGCAAATAAAATTAACCATAACTTTTAAACGGTAAGTGGTATGTTTCTCATTTTTCACATGTGTAGTCCTTGGGACAAGACCTTTCTGTGGATACCAAAGTTGAGGGTATCTGTCAAGGTCAAGGTCATCTATCAAGGTCAAGTTTGGTAAAAACTTTAACCAAAACTTTAACATAGCTCATAACTTTTTGATGTTTGTCACAGGGCTTTCATATTTCACATGTGTATTTCATGTGACAAGACTTTTCTGTTTGTATCAAAGTCAAGGTCATGTATAAAGGTCAAGGTCATCTATCAAGGTCACATTTCCGAAAATTGGCAGTTTGCGGGGCATTTGTGTGTTTAACAAACACATCTTGTTTTGTTTAGTTCCTGACACTTCTGGAGATGATGATGAAACCCACCAATATCCTGTTCTTAACTTACTTGGTGAGTGTCAGTAAATTTTCTAGTGTTTAATTAACTATTAATGCTGTGTAGGCAGTCTGAATTGTCCCTAATTGTTGTTCACTGGCAAAGAAATATAACTTGGTCATGTATTTAAGTGATTTTTTTCCCTGCTTAAGTTTTTTTCTGCAACTTTTATCTTCACATCCACTGATAGACTTTAATTTTTTTTTCTTTTGCTTGAATTGGAAAATTCTTGGTTAGCCCTTTCCTTGATATATAATATAGTCATTTAAAATGTTTGAAGAAGATGGCTTAACCTCGTTCACACATTTTAAGTTCACCAGAGCAAAAAGTACTTTTGGGGAGCTATTAGGAGTGATGGCCGTCTGTGGTTTGTTGTCATCTGTCAACAATTGCTTTAACAGTCATCTCCTTCTTAACCCTCTGCTGGATTTGAAAATAATTTTACAGAAATGTTCCCCCATTGACCTATTTTTCAAGATCTTCTTGATTGTGTTTGTGTGCATTAAAACATTATTTTGTTAGTAATTTTTTGTTCATCATTTGGTGTAGAGCCATTAGTTAATTCTTGAATATCATACCAATCAAAACTCTTATGCCTAAATGATGCTAGGGTCAAAGGTCTTCAGGGGATTCAGTTCACAGGTTTGTTTTAGATGGTTGTTTCTTCAAAGTTTCTTAACCCTTTATAAACACAATATTGTGTTTTTATGACCCTCAGGTAGAAAACTACGTTGGGAAAGAAGAAATTGCTAATAACAGCAATTTCTCTTTTCCCATAACGTTTTTACCTTACCAGAGTACTAAGACTTTTTTGCACTAAATCTGAAAACTATTGTCTGCAGATGCTTTCAATTTTGGACAGCCTAAAATTGTTCCCTTTGGAAAGTGTTAAAAAGAAAATTTAACCCAACATGAGAATGTTCTTGTATTACAGGCACTTGGTATGCAATGGGTTGGACATTTTGTTTTAAACATCATAAATTTGACAACCCAAATCACAGCAGATCACAAATGCTAGGAAACTGGATGGAATCCAGAAAGAAAAACTTTCCAGGCTTGCCTGGGATGTTGTTGCAGCTTGTGTATTTTATCTTAAGTGGTAGAAAATATTGTTAGAAAAGTAAAGATTACTCATTAAGACTAATTTCTCCTTTTCTCACAATGTTTTCAAAAAAGGTATTTATGTTGGTTGCAAGAGGATTCTTAAAACAAGTTGAAAAGGAGTAATTGCTTAGAAGCAATTTCTGTAAGCAATTTCTCCTTTTCCCACAATTTTTTCTACTCTTGTTTATTCACAAAGTGGCTTCTCACAGAAAGGGTGTCAGCCTGATTAGCTCAGTTGGTAGAGCACTCGACTTCAAACATCGAGATCGCGGGTTCGATCCACGGGCTGACCAACTAACAAACTAATTGTCTTTCGGATGAGACGTTAAACCGAGGCCCCATGTGACGGTGCTTTACACCGAGCACGTTAAAGAACCAGGCAGAGCTCATCAGTAGTTTCGTCCTGTATCCTTGCACTATCCCCCGTAACAACTAACCGTCTTCTGGGGGCGTCGCTCATATGGGCATATGCTATGGTAGCGACGATAAATAAACGGAAATACAAGCAAACAAAATACAGAAAGGGTTGTCTCCCTTCTGTCGAGCCCGCTTGCGGTGATCGAGACATAGTCATCACAATGACACTTTGGAGTATGTGCGTGCATGCGTTCTAGGGGTGAAACAATACGGTAAAAAGCGTATTGCAATATATTGCAATACGGCTGACCCGTATTGCAATACGTATTGCAATATGCTGTATATGCTGACATTTAGCATATCTGACCACTTGTAGTCACTGTTAGGGTAGCATATGCTCAAAAGGTGATAAAGAAAACTAGTACATGTGCTTGGAACTCTTCCATTCTTTCAAGATAATGAACTAAAAAGCAATTCTTTTGCATGAACAAATAAAAACAAACTGAAATTGACTAGTCTTTAACACTCGCTATCTTGACGATTTTCGTCTGCCATTTTTTTTCTTCAAGAGCGTACTTGTTTATATAAAAACCACCGCTACTATACCGAACTTCGGGAGCTCAACAGAGTAGACAGTGCAATGCACTAACTTACTCAGTTGCTTACTGCACTAACACTAATACTTTGCCGCTTAACTACCGGAAAACGCAAAAATAAGTGTGAACAAAGTTATAAGAAATGAATAACATACAAACTCCGTTGATCCAAAAGCATTAAAGCTCGACAGTTATTTGGAGTTCGTGTCGTGAATTTTATGTGGTCACAGTTTTACCTAAACACCGGTGACACCGTCTGTGGAAAAAATAAACAACTTTCGCTTTCGGAAATCTTTAGAACTGTAAGTTGAAAAACGATCGATTTCTGACAGAATTTTTGGGAAAACCAGACTTTCTGATGCAATTAAGAGAAGTTGACATATTACAGAAATACCGATACGGTAAAATTCGAACCGGTTTTGTTTTTTTTCTTTGAATAGACCGCGGTTAATCGGTAAACCGTTTCACCACTAATGCGTTCGTTAGTTAGTGCATCCATCCAAATTTGTCCAGAGCATAATTCCTACATTTATGTTTTGATTTCAAAATTACTTGGCACAATTGTTCTCCATCATGAGAAGATGTGCCATTTGAAAGAAGTTTTTGGATAGCTTCAAGGTCAAGGTCACACATCAAGGTCAAAATTTTATCCGAAGCATATCTCCTACATTTATGGATGGATTTTAAAATAATTTGGCACACTTAATCTACATCATGTGTAGATGTGCCATTTGAAAGAAATATTTTGATAGCTTCAAGGTCAAGGTCACACACCAAGGTCAAATGTTAATTTTGAGCTTGTCTGGAGCATAAGTCCTACCTTTATGGATTGCTTTCAGAATCTTTTGGCAGTTATTCTCCATCATGAGTAGATGTGCCATTTAAAACATTTATTCAGATAGGTCCAAGGTCAAGGTCACAGTACAAGGTCAAAGTTTGCGGGCTTGACACAAGTTGTCCTTGGACAACCATTCTAATTAAAGATAGCACAGGGGTATAAATTAAGGGGGTTTTGACGAGTCTTGAATTTAGTACTTCTGAAAACATAGTTAGGAAAATGAGATATTGCTCAAAACAAGCAATTTCTCCTTTTCCCCCAGTTTTCCAGTCAGAAACTTGAAGCCTTCTTTGTCCTTGTTTCATACATATTTGCAATTGCATAAATCTCATTTGTCATGTCATATAAACAGATTCTGGTAACAACTAATGAACACAAGCCTTTCATATTTGACAAGTGCATTATGTGGGGCAGAAGTTTTCTACATACTATTAGTTTTAACCTCAAAGTGTTACCTGTTATTGCAGAACTTTTACCTTTGTCATGACCTTTGCATTCACAAGAAGATGACAATATCCTAAGGATTTCCTTGTTGATCAATTCTATCTAACTAAATGAAATGAGTAGTTGTTGAATGCTGTTTTACTAACCAACTGAGAATAGTCAAGCGTGCTGTCTTACAGACAGCTCTTGTTTCTTTAATTTGAATTTGCTGGTGAAACTTATTTACCATTTCTTATGCTGAGCATAAAAACAGTACAGATATGGTACACATATTTTATATTGATTTTGCTTTAATACTGGTACATTTTTATGCAATTATGGGATGTTTGTGACCTTGCACAAGTTCTTCCTTTAATACTATTTTTTCTCTTTTCAGACATAATTGAAACCTTTGATGAAGGAACAAAACAAGGACCTGAACCAGTAGAGGACCAATATATCTTTAATGGTGAGTTTTTTCAAAGTCCATTTGCATTACCACATGTATTTTGCTTGGTTTCTGGTAAACCGGTTTTTCCATCATCGTAGTAACCAAGTGATATGGAAGGTCGTAGGTTTGATCCTTTATGGCTCTAAGGTTAGTGCCAGGATCCAGGATAATATGAGTAGCAGTTATACCTTGAACCCAGGGACTTGGAGTTGTCTAGCCTGCAACTTTAGCGGAAGGCTGACTAAGATATCACTTTTACGGCGACGGCCGTTTCATGTTAAGTCTTTTTCTTGGAAACTACTTGTACAATCCAACTGAAACTTCACACATGTCCTCAGAGGGTGATAAACGCTTCTCCATGCCAAGTTCCATAATTCTGAAATGCATTTTGAAGACATAATACCCCTTTCAATCTTAGTAATTTCAATGTTAAGTTTTCATGATCAGTTTTCTTATTAGAAACTACGGGGTCCATCCAACTGAAACTTCACGTATCTTCGGGTGTGTTTGTATGTTCGGTGTTAAACACTGTATCAACAGAATTTCAGTTATTTAATGGCGACAGTTCACAGATCTATGTTTCCTGGACATTTTATTTTACCAGTACTTGACCAGTCACATTATCCTGACACTGGAGGGCCAGTGGCACTGCTATCCCCATAATCCTGAATGCCAATGGGGGAAGCCACTACTACCAATTTTTAAGTCTTTGGTCTGAGACATATAAATCTGTGGATTTCTTGTTGTAATAAAATAATCAAATGATGCTTCTTTGAAAAATTTTTTTCAAGTTAATGGTCAAGACATTTCTTGTATATACATTTCATTTTACTGTTTAGAAATTCAGATTACTTATGACAATTTTTTTTCAGAGGAGCATGTTGATGGTGAAGAAAATACGAAAAAGAATAAAGAATCTGTTAGACAGAAGTGGACAGCAGATGAAGTGGATGAACTCCAGAGACTTTACCCCGTTAATATTGAGAAATTGAAGTGCCCAAATACCAAGGATATTGTAAAAGCTAAAAAAATCAGTGAAAATGAAAATGGATTTCTTCACCTTAGAAAACTTGAAAACAAAGAAACAAGAGGGCCATGATGGCCCTGGGTCGCTCACCTTAGTAGAGTGCCTTTAAGGTTTTTCTTTAATTTGACCATGTGACCATGTGACCTAGTTTTTGACCGCAGGTGACCCATTTTCAAACTCATATTTCATGAAGACAAACATTCTGACCAATTTTCAAGTCAACTGAGCAAATAATGTGGCCTCGAGTGCCCTAAAGATATTTCTTTAATTTGAGGTAGTGATCTAGATTATGACCCCAGATGACCCAAATTTGAACTGGTCTTTGACTATATCAAAAGAAACATTTTAACCAATTTTCAAATCAAATGAATAATAAATGTGGCCTCTAGAGTGCCTACTAACTATTTCTTTAATTTGACCAAGTGACCTAGTTTATGACCCCAGTTGACCCAAATTCAGACTCATGTGAGATTTTACAAACACAAACATTCTGACCAATTTTCAAGGCAATTAAGCAAATAATGTGGCCTCTAGAGTGCCCACAAGGTATTTCTTTATTTTGACCTAGTGACCTAGTTTATGGTTCCAGGTGACCCAAATCCAAACTCATCTGGTATTTCATCAAGACAAACATTCTGGCCAAATTTCAGGTCATTTAAGCAATAAATGTGGCCTCAAGAGTGCAAACAAGGTATTTCTTTAATTTGACCCAGTGAACTAGTTTATGACCCAAGTTGACGCAAATTAATCTTATGTGAGACTTTATAAAGACAAACTTTCTAACTAATATTCAAGGCAATTGAGCAAATTATGTGGCCTCGAGAGTGCCAACAAGGTATTTCTTTAATTTGACCTAGTGACCTAGTTTATGACCCAAGATGACCCAATTTTGAACTCAATGAACTTGTTGCGCTTAGATGGGCAAACAAACTTAGAAGAGAATCACTACATACCAAATATCAAAGCTCTACGCCTTCCAGTTTTAAAGAAGAATTTTAAAGTTTTCCTTCTTTGTTCCTATGTTCGAACTTGTGACCCCCGGGGCAGGGCCATTTTTGACCCAGGGGGCATTATATGAACAAACTTGGTAGAGGTCCACTAGGAAATGCTACATACCAAATATCAAAGCTCTACACCTTCCCATTTAAGAGAAAAAGAAATTTAAATTTTTCCTTCTTTGTTCCTATCTTCGAACTTGTGACCCCCGGGGCGGGGCCAGTTTTGACCCAGGGGCATCATATGCACAAACTTGGTAGAGGTCCACTCTGAGATGCAACATACCAAATATCAAAGCTCCACACCTTTCAGTTTCAGAAAAGAAGAATTTTAAAGTTTTCCTTCTTTGTTTCTATGTTCGAACTTGTGACCCCAGGGGCTGGGCCAGTTTTGACCAAAGCAGCATCCTTGGAACAAACTTGGTAGAAGTCCACTAGGAGATGCTTCATACCAAATATCAAAGCTCTACGCCTTCCCATTTAAGAGAAAAAAAAAATTAAGTTTTCCTTCTTTGTTCCTATGTTTGAACTTGTGACCCCCGGGGCAGGGCCAATTTTGACCCCAAGGGTATCATATGAACAAAATTAGTAGAGGTCTACTAGGCAATGCTACATACCAAATATCAAAGCTCTATGCCTTCTAGTTTTACAGAAGAAGATTTTTAAAGTTTTCCTTCTTTGTTCCTATGTTGGAAATTGTGACCCCCGGGGCGGGGCCAGTTTTGACCCCAGGGGCATCATATGAACAAACTTGATAGAGGTCCACTAGGAGATGCTACATACCAAATATCAAAGCTCTACACCTTCAAGTTTCAGAGAAGAAGATTTTTAACGTTTTCCTTCTTTGTTACTATGCTCAAACTTGTGACCCCCGGGGCAGGGCCAGTTTTGACCCCAGGGGCATCATATGAACAAACTTGGTAGAGGTCCACTAGGCAATGCTACATACCAAATATCAAAGCTCTACGCCTTCCAGTTTCAGAGAAGATGATTTTTAAAGTTTCCCCTCTTTGTTCCTATGTTCGAACTTGTGACCCCCGGGGCAGGGCCAGTTTTGACCCCAAGGGCATCATATGAACAAACTTTGTAGAGGTCCACTAGGAGATGCTTCATGCCAAATCTCAAAGCTCTATGCCTTCTAGTTTTACAGAAGATTTTTAAAGTTTCCCTTCTTTGTTCCTATGTTGGAAATTGTGACCCCCGGGGCGGGGCAGTTTTGACCCCAGGGGCATCATATGAACAAACTTGGTAGAGGTCCACTAGGAGATGCTACATGCCAAATATCAAAGCTCTATGCCTTCAAGTTTCAGAGAAGAAGATTTTTAAAGTTTTTCTTCTTTGTTACTATGCTAAAACTTGTGACCCCCGGGGTGGGGCCAGTTTTGACCCCAGGGGCATCATATGAACAAACTTGGTAGAGGTCCACTAGGCAATGCTACATACCAAATATCTAAGCTCTACGCCTTCCAGTTTCAGAGAAGATGATTTTTAAAGTTTCCCCTCTTTGTTCCTTTGTTTGAACTTGTGACCCCCGGGGCAGGGCCAGTTTTCACCCCAAGGGCATCATATGAACAAACTTGGTAGAGGTCTACTAGGAGATGCTTCATGCCAAATATCGAAGCTCTATGCCTTCTAGTTTTACAGAAGATTTTTAAAATTTTCCTTCTTTGTTCCTATGTTGGAAATTGTGACACCCGGGGCGGGGCCAGTTTTGACCCCAGGGGCATCATATGAACAAACTTGGTAGAGGTCCACTAGGAGATGCTACATGCCAAATATCAAAGCTCTACACCTTCAAGTTTCCCAGAAGAAGATTTTTAAAATTTTCCTTCTTTGTTACTATGCTCAAACTTGTGACCCCCGGGGCAGGGCCAGTTTTGACCCCAGGGGCATCAAATGAACAGGAGATGCTACATACCAAATATCAACGCTCTGCACCTTCTAGTTTCGGAGAAGAAGATTTTCAAAGATTTTGCTTTTTTTTCCTTTTTGTTGCCATGGCAACCAGAGTTGTGGGTGGAATTCAATTCTTTGAACAATTTTGGTAGAAGAAGATGTTTAAAGAAATTGTTGACGGACAACGGACGATGGACACCGGACATGGGGCGATCACAATAGCTCACCTTTAGCACGTTGTGCTAAGGTGAGCTAAACAAGAGGGCCATGATGGCCCTGTATCGCTCCACTGGCTTATAACTATAAACCATGAAGAGAAGTCTTCACTATATAAGCCCTTATAAAACTTTGACCCCAGGGCTACAGTCAGACTAAATGGGGAATATGTGTATTAGAAGAATAACATGCCAAATTTGGGAGTTCTTGGCCTTATGGCTAGTAACAAGACGGTTTCTGAACTTTTCACTCCATAAACCCATGTAAAACTTGTGACCCCTGGTGCAGGGCCAAACTTGATCCTAGGGCTGTAACTTGGGCCCTCTTTGTAGTTGTCCACTAGATAATGCTATAATTATGCAAAATTTGGTAGCCTAAGCCTTATGGCTATGTACAGCAAGATTTAAAAGTTTTCCCTATGTAAGCCTATGTAAATCTTGTGAAACACACCCCCTCCCCCAGCATGAGGCCAAATTGACCCCAGGACTATAATTTGGGCACTTTTGGTAGACCCCAACTAGATCAAGCTAAATGCAAAATTTGGTAGCTCTAGGCCTTATGGCTAGGTACAGAAAGATTTTTAAAGTTTTCTCTATATAAGCCTATGTAAAACTTGTGACCCCTGGGGAAGAGCCAATTTTGACCCCAGGGCTATAATTTCAAGAAACATGATAGAGGTCTACTACATAAAGCTACATGCCAAATTTGGTAGCCCTATGCCTTATGGTTTCAGACAAGAAGATTTTTAAAGTTTTCTCTATATAAGCCTATGTAAAACTTGTGACCCCTGGGGCAGAGCCAATTTTGACCCCAGGGCTATAATTTCAAGAAACATGATAGAGGTCTACTACATAAAGCTACATGCCAAATTTGGTAACCCTACGCCTTATGGTTTCAGACAAGAAGATTTTTAAAGTTTTCTCTATATAAGCCTATGTAAAACTTGTGACCCCTGGGGCAGAGCCAATTTTGACCCCAGGGCCATAATTTCATGAAACATGATAGAGGTCTACTACATAAAGCTACATGCCAAATTTGGTAGCCCTATGCCTTATGGTTTCAGACAAGAAGATTTTTAAAGATTTCCAATGTTTTTCAGTTTTGTTGCCATGGCAACCAGAGTTTTTGAAGGAATCAAATTCTTTCAAGAAATTCTGAAGAGGACGATGGCAGGATCATTTCTGTGAAGTTTCATGAAAATTGGATGGGTAGTTTCAGAGAAGAAGATGTTTGAAATAAAAGTTAACGCACGGACTGACGGACGGACGCACGGACGACCGGACGGACGCACGCACGCACGCACGCACGACGGACACCGGGCCATGACATAAGCCCGCTGGCCTTCGGCCAGTGGAGCTAAAAATGAGCAACATGATCATAAAAATCAAACATAACAAGTAGCAAGCAGTGCATGAACCCTTTTCCTCATAGAAGCAGTTTTTGAGGTTTCTGAAATTTACAACTCTTGAAAACATAATGAGAAAAACAGACATTGCTAGTCTCTTTTCCCCCACATTATTTTCTGATCTGTTAGGAACTCAAAGCACCATTAGTCCTTGCTTTGTATACTTTTAGCCAGATATTTTCAAAATGGTAAGCCCTCAAAACTGTATCAGGGAAAGGGTTAAGTTTAAATATGGTACACCTTGGGTCAGAGAGTAGGTCACTATGTTTAATCTTAATTTCTGTTCAATGCTCTTGAAGCTTGGTCATAATGATCGTCTTGATGATATGTCGGACAAGTTCGAATACAGATTATAACAGGTCAGAAAGTCAACTCTGAAATAACACTTTGTTTGCACTGGAGCCACATTTTCTGCCTGATGTTTTCTGTAACTTGGTCAGAAGAATGGTCTTGATAATGCCTTTGATGAGTTATACATGTGGGTCATAGGAGGTTAGAAGGTAGGTTACCGAGTAAAATCTTACAAAAAAACCCAGTGTGCGCTCTTCAGGCCTTTCAATAAATTGAAAACAGTTTTTAGCCCTATTATTCAAAGAATATGAGAGCTATTCTACTTACCCGTTTGTGTCAGTGTTGGTTTTTGTCAAACCTGTGTGTGGTGAGCAAGACAAAACTTTGACCTTCTACTGTGACCTTGACCATGAACCTACCGCACAAAAAAATTGTTTCAAATGGCACAACTACTCATTAATGATACATTAATGGAAAGAGAACAAAATCTGGCCGCACCTGTGGTTAACAGCAATACCAACGACATGGCCTTTTCTGATACAGATTTTCCAAAAGATTGCAATAATGGATGCGAGTCAACTTCCATTTCATGTTATTTGCTACAAGGTTTATGGACAAAGGTGTTAAATGGTAGCAGTAAACAAGCCACATAATGATAGACAATATTGAATTTCATGATGCAACACCTGCATCTTTATTTTTTTTTTCAGTATTTATGAGTCTTGCATGGACTTGAAAATTAGTCACATTAAATTGGACATGTGGGAACAGAAAAGGATTGAATATCAAAAAACAGACCATTTGTAAAACAAATTTACATACAATGTCTGATAAGAAACATACAAATTATTAATCTTTTCCCTCATAAGCCATTTTGGGAATCTTCCAATTAGAAAACAAATGTAGGAATGTAATAAAGGGATACTTTTTTCAGACAGTACAAAAAACAATAAACTAAGCTTTATTAAAAATCTTGTAACCAGTGTTTTCCTTGCTTTTCAGCTAACTTACATACTGGGGAGGAACAAGCTGATACATCAAAGGAAAGAGAACAATATCTGGCGACACCTGTGGTTAACAGTAATACCGACGACGAGACCTTTTCTGATACAGACATTCCAAAAGACGGCAATTATGGATGTGAGTAAAACTATTTAAATAATCTTCCAAAATTCACAGGATATTTTGTTTAACTTATATTTTACTCTTAAACAAGGGTCTTCTATGATTTAATTTAGTTAACACGACAAGATGTTAAGCATTTATCTTCAATATTTATGTGTCTTTGATGTGCTCGAAAAATAAATCACATAAAGTTTGACATGATTAGAAAAGGAAAAAGCCAATAAACTTACCTGTATCAAAAATGTTGTAAAGCGCTTATTTCATGTTTTTCAGCCAACTTACATACTAAGGAGGAACAAGCAGATACATTTAACAGAAAGAGAACAATATCTGGCGACACCTGTGGTTATCAGTGAAACTGAAGACGAGGCCATCTCTGATACAGATCTTCCAAAAGACGGCAATTACGGATGTGAGTAAACTAAATATTCTTGGGATGAAAAATGGCCCTGCCCCTTAGGTCAGTTCTTTTGAACTTCTAAATGTTCCTTTTCTTGCGTGCTCTGTAGCTCAAGTGAGCAAGTCAGTGCCAGATAGCCCCCTTGTAAAGAGATGACTTGGACAACAATTTTGGAAATTTGACAAAATGATGGAGGAATAGTAGATTGAATTAATCCACCCTGAAACAGAAAATAGCTTATACTGTGCAAAGGTGAAAAATGTTTTACTGCTTAAACCCTAAACCCTGAAACATCCAAACTCTTTCAGGCGGTTTTATGTGGGTCCCTTTCTGTGTTTTGTGTTCTAGTTGAATTTGTAAACATATTCTGTGTTAACAAGCAGCAGATTAAATACAAGAGAGCAGGGCTAAATGAATGTTTTTTCTTTCCTTTCAGTTTCTTCTGACTACGATAATGATGACAGTTTAGATGAAGATTATGTATACCCATCAGGCAGTGATTCAGATGAAGAGTTAATTCCACTTGTTCCACCTGCAGATATATCTAAACATTTGAAAAATAAGGATCATTGTGAAGTCAGAGTTTTGTGATCAGTAGATAGCTTAGAAACTAATTGTTTACTGGAAGAAAACAGGTGTAGTGATACTAATGCTTCTTTTTGCAGTCAAAATGTTAGTGAACTTGATCTGAAAAAACTTAAGGAAGATCATATTGTTAGAGACATTAACTTCAGTAAAATTTACATACGACGGCATAGAAAACAATTGGGGAAGTCTAGTCAACAGATGCGAAAACAGACAACAGACAGAATATACGATAACTATCACTGCTGTTTGTATTGTAGCAGATTTGTTCTGCACATTGCGACACATGAAAACACACAGGAATTTGGAAGCTGTGGATAATATTCTGAAAATGGAAAAGCCTGATTTTAGTGCCATTAGAAAGTTAGGTGATGATGCAAACAATCAGAAAGTAACTGAAAGGAAGGAAGGCGAATTCTTAATCGCTCGTCGGTCATCCACCAATTACCTTGATGTACAACAGTATGGACCATGCCCGAACTGTAGAGAATGGCTGCTACTAAATGGCTTAAGGCAACATCTAAATCAATGTTTGAGAGGCAGCCCAGAAGAAGAATTAAAAGAGAGTCTTGGAAATTGTGTTTTGAAATCCCAGGTCATGGCTGGTTTTATATCTTCCCAAACAAGCAAGACTATGAGAGAGGAGGTGGTGCCAACAATGATAAGAGATGCAGTACGACATGTAGCCATCAATGACAAACTCATTGTCATGTTGGGCGAAAGTTGGCTGAGAAGAAATCTAGACAACATGGAAAAAAGAAAATACTATGCCAGTCAACACATGCGATTAGCTGCAAAACTATTAATACAGCTGAGAAAAGTGAAAAATAATGGATCAGAGAATTCAGAAATTGCACTGTGGGAATTCCTTAAACCATGTTCCTTTGACACGATAGTTGGTGCGTCTCTTCAAATTTGCCTGCCGGAAATGGATGACATAAATGACCTCAAATCACCAAGCAATGCAATTAAACTTAAATATGACCTTAAACGTTTAGTCAATATGACGTATGCAATTTTGTTAAAAACAAATCAAGGAGGCACAGAGGTGATTGACTGTAAAAGCTTTCTAGAACTTATGACTCTAGAATGGAGTGAACGAGTGACGAAACTTGCAAGGACAATCTTGCAGCAAAGAAAATACATTGAAAGCAAAGACTTGCCATCTCCAGATGACATAGAAAAATTAACAAAATACCTAATTCAGTCATTAAAGTCAACTGAACTGACACCAGAAAATTTTTTGAAGATTTCTGCTCTTTGCCAGACTCGATTGATGGTTTACAACAAAAGACGCTCAGGAGAGCTGGAAGTAATTACGTAAGTAGTTCATTTTAAGACCTCAGCTGCTGCCATTAGGTTTTCGCTGGAGCATCTTCCAGAGGCACAGCCTAGTACTGGTAAAAGTCATTTTAAAACCACAAAAATGTGATCTGTCAGGGGTATGGAAAAACGTTTTTCTTCACTTGTCCACAGACAAGTTCAAAATAATTTAATGTATATGTTTCCCTTGCTGAATGACCGCTTCTTTGTGTCTGTGTCATGCTTTCACTTACTTGTCTCTACATCTTTTTTTTTCAAAGATACAAAGGCCATCTTGGTCCTCTTGTTTACAAAATAGACATTTTGCAACTTTTCGGACACTGGCCTATAGAGTAAATGAACAGACACACTTTTAAGCTTAACTATTCGAAGAATAGTAGAGCTTACCCACTCACCCTGGCGGCGGCATAACACCCCTTTTTTTCCTCTTATTTGCAGTCTCCAGAGTTATGCAGCCAGAAAAAAGGATCTGTCGGATGTAGATGAATCGATAACAGAAGACCTAACAGAAGTGGAAAAATACTTACTGAAATCTCAGGAGTTAATCACTGTTCGAGGAAAGGTATTTTCTTTTTCCTATCCGCCCAGTATTTTGAACTTATTTTACTCATCATCTTATTGCTATTGACCTTATTTCATTCACTAAGAAGTCTTCATTACCCATGTAATACAGATGCAATGTTGGTTCTACATTATGCAAACATGGAATATTTGATAAATATTGATGTTTTTGGGAGAACCTTTAATCAGCTGCACTGTAGGCATACAAGTCTGTCCTCCGATAAACTCATACTGTTGTCTGCAAAAGGTCCCACAAACAGATGGACTGTAGACATGTAATATATCCAAAAGTAGCCACTTACTAATGTCCATTAAAAGTCCCGTAAAACCAAGATACTGCAGACACATAAATCTGTCCTTCTCCAAAGACGCATACTGGTGTCCATAGCAAGTCCCTCAAACTGATGAACTGTAGACACATACTATGTCCAAAAAGAGCCACTTACTAATGTCCATTAAAAGTCCCGTAAAACCAAGACACTGTAGACACATAAATCTGTCCTTCTCTAAAGACACATACTGGTGTCCATATCAAGTCCCTCAAACCGATGGACTGTAGACACGTAATATGTCCAAAAGTAGCCACTTACTCATGTCCATTAAAAGTCCCGTAAAACCAAGACACTATAGACACATAAATCTGTCCTTCTCCAAAGACACATACTGGTGTCTATATCAAGTCCCTCAAACCGATGGACTGTAGACACGTAGAGTGTCCAAAAGTAGCCACTTACTCATGTCCATTAAAAGTCCCGTAAAACACAGACACTGTAGACCCTAAATTCTGTCCTCCAAAGACACTTAGTTGTGTCCATAGTAAGTCCCTCAAAACGATGGACTGTAGACACGTAGAATGTCCAAAAGTAGCCACTTACTCATGTCCATTAAAAATCCCGTAAAACCAAGACTCTGTAGACACATAAATCTGTCCTTCTCCGAAGACACATACTGGTGACCATAGCAAGTCCCTCAAACCGATAGACTGTAAACACGTAATATGTCCAAAAGTAGCCACTTACTCATGTCTATTAAAAGTCCCGTAAACCATTACACTTTAGACACATGAATCTGTCTTTCTCCAAAGACAAATACTGGTGTCCAAAAGTATCCCATAGCAAGTCCCTCAAACTATTAGAATGTGGACAATTTTGGCTAAAAGTAATCACATACATTGGAAGTCCTTAAACCCATCGATACACAATCCAGAGTTTTAAATAACAATCTCAGAATGGACAATTTTGGAAGTAGAGAAATTGCTCATAATGAGCATTGTTAGCTCGACTGTTTCTGGAGAAAACCCGAGGTATTGTAAAAGCCTTGGCTTTGTCCTGCAAAAACTTAGACATTTTGTAATGTCTCTGCTATTACTGAAGACATTTACTTTAAACTCAGAATATATGTTCACTATCAAGGGGCAGCTACAGCCGAGCATTGGCACCTGCATGCGGTGCTCTTGTTGTCATTTCCTGCAATGCTTTCTACCTCGTCAGTGGATTAAAACTAATTTGTGCCAATTTTGAATCTGTAGATGTTTCAATTTTGCGAAATCTAAAATGTTGAGTTGGAATGGGTTAATAAAGAAATAGACTGTATTATTTGAAAAAAAAAATCCCTTTATTGTATTTAAGAAACAAGAGGGCCAAAATGGCCCTGAAGCGCTCACCTGAATAAGTTTTACTTTTTCCTTCTGATCACCAGAGCCATGTTTCTTGACGGATCAAAATATCACGAACAATTTTTGAAAAGGGTCAACCAAAGAACATCCCTGTGAAATCATTTCAAAATCTGACCAGCGGTTTCAGAGAAGAAGAATTTTTAAGAATTTCTTCATTTCTGTATAGTGCAAGTAGCCCCCATTCACTAGAGCCATGTTTCTTGACGGATCAAAATTTCGCGAGCAATTTTTGAAAAGGGTCACCCAAGGAACATCTCTGTGAAATTATTCTAAAATCTGGCCAGCGGTTTCATAGAAGAAGAATTTTTAAGAATTTCTTCATTTCTGTATAGTGCAAGAAGCCCCCATTCACCAGAGCCATGTTTCTTGATGGATCAAAATTTCGCGAACAGTTTTTAAAAAGGGTCACCCAAGGAACATCTCTGTGAAATTATTTTAAAATCTGGCCTGCGGTTTCAGAGAAGAAGAATTTTTAAGAATTCCTTCATTTCTGTAGTGCAAGAAGCCCCCATTCACCAGAGCCATGTTTCTTGACAGATCAAAATTTCGCGAACAATTTTTGAAAAGGGTCACCCAAGGAACATCTCTGTGAAATTATTTTAAAATCTGGCCAGCGGTTTCGGAGAAGAAGATTTTTAAAGAATTTCCTAAAAAATTCCATTTTGTTGCCATGGCAACCAGAGTTTTTGACGGAATCAAATTCTGCGAACAATTTTTAAAGAGGACCTCCCAAGAAACATTCCAGCCAAGTTTGGTCCAAATTGGCCCAGCGGTTTAGGAGGAGTTGATGTTTAAAGAATTGTTGACGACGCACGACGACCGACGGACACTGGGTGACCCTAAAAGCTCCCCTTGAGCACGTTGTGCTCAGGTGAGCTAAAAAGTCGCTGCCTGGTTAACCTAGTTGGTTGCATTTGTCTTGTTTTGACTGCCAAATGTGGAAACAAGATCAGTGATAAATTAAACCAGCAACACGAGGTTTCATTTTTCATGTACTTCCCATATTATGCCATCTATATACTTCACATTTTCTGTCTATCCAGGGAGGACGACCTGTTCCAGTAATAATACCACCAGACGTTAAAACAGCTCTTGAATATGTGGCATCCAAGTCCACTAGGGAAGCAGCTAATATAACATTTGCAGCTGACTGGAGCAAAAAACAGTATGGTCAAAATATTTTAGGATTTGCCCTTTAAACAGTGAACATCTTTTTCTTCCCACACTGTTTTTCAAACACTCTTTCTTTGGGTATTGGAAACTGGATCTAGGGTTTGTATGGTAAAGGGTGAAGTCAGTATCTGGCTACCCCTAGTCATGGTCATAAATGTTAATCCATCACCGGCCAGTTGAAACAATACAGGAAATGGTTACATAACATTTGCATATCTCACCCCTTTACACTGTAATGTTTGTTTGTGACAGTAAACCCATGTTACAGCTTTTATCCCATACACTTCTTCTCTTCGACATTTCACTCTTAAAAATGATTTGACAACTTACAATCATTTTGAACAAATTTTGAATTGTATCTTTACACTTCTGATTTGTGGATATTTCCCTGTTCCTCTCCATATTATGTCTTCTAGACAGGCTACTGAGAGAAATGTTTTGTTTTTACGACCCTTGTGAAGATAGAAAAAACTTTCGAAAACATTGTAGGTAAAAGAGAAATGCTGCTGACCAGCATTTTCTCCTTTTTCTACAATGTTTTTTACCCCATCAAAAACAAGTCCAAACATGCAAGTTAAATTTGATTTGTTGACTCTAATTACTTTCAATTTGGTTGAGTCAATAAATTTGATGTTTGGTAACAATTTAACCCTTTCCCAGACGGCAAATTTTGGACCAGACCAAATTCAAAGCATTTTGCCGATGACAAATTAACAGTTGCTTAAAAGATGATTTTTCTATATGATAGGGTAGAAAACATTGTGGGAAAAGGAGAAAATGCTGGTTACCAGCATTTTCTCCTTTTCCCACAGTGTTTCCAAAAGGCTTCTATTCCTTTCCCGTAAAAATCAGGGATTGTTTGGGAAAGGGTTAAACATGTATTTTACATCTCTTGAGAAACAAGTCCATACAACTCATACTAATCTCTTCGGATACTGCTCCCTGTGAACTTAACCAGAACTTGTGCCTAATGTGTGGGATTTATATTTAACCCTTTACCAATCAATCCCTAATTTTTACGACCCCGAAGACAGAAGACTTTTAAAAACATTGTAAGAAAGTAACCAGCTACCTAGTAGAAAGTAACCTAGTAACCAGCATATTCTCCTTTTAACACAGTGTTTTACTCTGCTGGAAAAAAATTTCAATTTTTGAAATATATAACTTTATTTTGTCGTCTGCAAGTGATTTCAGTTTGGAACTGTTTAATACTTTGTCGTATGGTAAAGAGTTAAAAATAGAAAATATTGTGGATAAAGGATCAATTGATAGTTACCCAGAATATAAAATAATTTTGAGAATTGTCTTAATGATCTCGGAACATATTCTTTTATCAAATTTCACGCTTGTTAACAGCATTTCAAACTATTCTTATTCTCATGAAAATCGCAATTTATTGTGTAACCCTTCTACCATGAGAGAACAAATTTTGTACCTGTCAATGTTTACAGAATTCTTTACAAGGTACAAATGTAGGATCCATCAACAAACAGTTAGAACTAACATCTCACGATTATCAATCGTAAAAGTCAAGAAAAAGGTTATTTAACATGAAACTAAAGTGTCGGAGAAATGTCTTTAAAAGTGTCGGGGAACTGTCTAGTCGTGGAACTGTCTTGAAACCGTCCTTTTTATTATTATTATTAATTCCGCTCATTAATATACTGAAAATGCTTCACGTGAAACAAAGCTTATGCCGTACACTTAATTTCATTATGTATAGAATATTTCCGTAAGCGACATTCGCCACGTAGCCTAATACATGTAGGCGTGATACTCAACACGCTGTTTAGAAGTCCGGCATAACATCGTTATTTTCGCCATTAGTGGGCAAAATTTTACTTTTATCCTCATCATCAGAAACTATTAACCCTTTCCCAAACGACAAATTTTGGACTGGTCCAAATTGAAAGAGTTTGCAGACGACAATTTTAGATTTGATGAAAATGGCAGAAAGGTCTCAAAAAGGGTAGAAAACACTGTGGAAAAGGAGGAATTGCTCGTTACGAGCAATTTCTCCTTTTCCCACAGTGCTTTCAAAAGACTTGTACTGCAGACACGTGAAAACCAGGGCTTGTTTGGGAAAGGGTTAAGTTTCATTAAAAATTTGGTGGTACATGTACGGCCTTACTGGCCTAGAATCGTGTATTTCTTCGTCTTAAATATCGCTCATTTCACTATCTTAAACAAGGTCCATATTGAAACAAACGCTCCTATGACGTCACAGATCAAGGTGCGCTACAATAAGTAAGGGAGGTAAGCGATGCAAGAAAAACTAATAAGCAAAAATATGAATTGAAAAAAAGTACTTTTACTAATTTTTTTTCAAATTACAACATTACCAGGTTGCCATTTGATAGATGTAGATTTGAAAATTAATCATATCAGAAACTTGTTGATTTGCCCTTTAAGCACATAATCTTTCCAACAGTAACCACATACTGGTGCCCATAGCAAGTTCCTCAAAGTAATGGACTGTAGACACATAACATGTCCAAAATTAGCCACATACTGATCATGATGTCCATTTAGCCCGTCAGGCTAGCTCAGTCGTTAGCACATGGGCTCCATGATCTGATGAATCCCGGTAGTGGTGACTTCTTTCCGGTAAAACTTAATTTCACCTCTCACCTCTGTTTCAAGTGAGAAAGTAGTCAGTGACTTGGGAAGAAAGTTGTGTGAGGACTGGTGAGAATAAGTTGAGAAAACATGGGTAGGTGCACTGACCGATATAACCTAAGATGTTGAAAGCAGCGTAAAACCCCAAAACAATCAACCAACCAACTAATGCCCATTTAAAGTCCATTTAGATGCTAAAGACACAGAAATCTGCTATAGACTCGTACTGTTGTCTGTAACAAGTCCTTCAAACAAATAGACTGTAGACAAAATCTGTCCAAAGGTAACCACATACTGGTGTCCATAGCAATTCCCTTAAAACAATGAACAGGAGACACACGTCCAAAAGTAGTCACATACTGATGTCCATTTTAAAGTCTCTTTAGAATCTGTCCTTCTAGAGACACATACTATTGTCTTTAACAAGTCACATAAACAGATGGACTGTAGACACTTTAATCTTTCCAACAGTAGCCACATACTGATCTTCATTAAAGACATTATAGACACACAAATCTGTCCTCAATAGACCCATACTGTTGTCTACAACAGGTCCTTCAAAGAGATGGACTGTAGACACATAATCTGTCCAGAATTAAATACATACTACCGCTGCAATGGCCCAGTGTTAGAGCGCCCGCCTTGTGAGCCTTGATCCTGGCCAGGTCATACCAAAGATTTTAAAATGTATTAATGGCTTCCCTCATTGGCATTCAGAAATAAGGGGTTAGCATTACAGCTGGCCCGCCAGTGCCGGGATAATGTGACTGGTTAAAATGTCCAGGAAAACATCTATCTGTGAACAGTCACCGTGAAATAACTGAAATACTGTTGATGTGGCAATATGCAAAAAACTCCAAGCGCATACTGATGTCCATTGCAAGTCTGTTAAACGAAGACACTGTAGAATCTGTGCTCCAAAGACACATACTGGTGTCCATAGCAAGTCCATCAAACTGATGGACTGTAGACACATAATGTGTCCAAAAGTAGCCACTTACTAATGTCCATTAAAAGTCCAGTAAAACCAAGACGACCCTGTAGACACATAAATCTGTCCTCCAAAGACACATACTGGTGTCCATAGCAAGTCCCTGAAACTGATGGACTGTAGACACATAATATGTCCTAAAGTAGCCACTTACTAATGTCCATTAAAAGTCCCCTAAAACCAAGACACTGTAGACACATAATTCTGTCCTTCTTAAGACACATATTTGGTATTCATAACAAGTCTGTTGAACAGATGAACTTTATAGATTCTTGTGTAATCCTAATTTGTAGAAATTACAATATCCACTACTACATCAAGGAATTCAGAGTTTGAATCCTGATTATGTCATTGTCCAAGATTTATGTATAAGTAGTAAATTTTGCGACACGGAAATATTTGCAAATTTCACAAATTCATGAAAAAACAAATACATGTAGTGAGTCAACTCTGATTTTTTATGGCTTTTTATAGGCATAATATGTCTACTTCAGAATACTGTCTTAGTTTTAAGGGCTTCTTATTAATTGTCTTTGTGCTACTAGTTATAAGAAACCAAATTGAACATAAGTATAAGATCAAATATTGAGCAAATTTAATTTTTCGAATGTAAATTGATACAAAAAAAATTTGTCTTAGTGAACATATCTAGGTTTACAGTATCACTGAGTGCTACTAATTGAAGACAGAAAAAAAATCATCTCCATGTTCAGTTCTGTGTGTCTATTATTAGGTTCTATTTGCATGTCCATCATTAAGCCCTAAATTCTGTCTATCATTAAGTGCTACTGATTTAAGATAGAAAATTGTATCTCCATGTTCATTGTCTGCATGTGTTTTATCATTAGGTTCTATTTGTATACCCATCATTAAGCTCTGATTTCTGTCTATCATTAAGTGCTACTGATTGAAGATAGAAAAAAAAAAACATCTCCATGTTCAGTTCTGTGTGTCTATTGTTAGGTTCTATTTACATGTCCATCATTAAGCTCTAAATTATGTCTATCATTAAGTGCTAACTGATTTAAGGTAGACAAATAAAAGTTTTGCATCTCCATGTTCATTGTCTGCATGTGTTTTGTCATTATGTTCTATTTGTGTACCCATCATTAAGCTCTAACTTCTGTCTATCATTTAGTGCTACTGAGTTTATATAGAAAAAAAAGTTCTGCATTCGAGTTTCATAAGGTTCTATTTGATTTGCATGTCCATCATTAAGGTCTGAATTCTGTCTATCATAAAGTGCTTCTAATTTATGATGGAAAAATATTCAGTTCTTTGTATCTGTCATTAGGTTTTATTTGTAAATCCATCATTAAGCTCTGCTTTCTGTCTATCATTAAGTGGTACTGATTTAAAATAGAAAATCAAAGCACTGAAGGTCTGCTCATCTCTAGGCCTGTTAAAGTTTAAAGTCATTCACTTAGTTTAGCTTACAACTAGAATTTCTTGTCGCCCACTTGTAAATCTGAAGTATACATACTAAAATTCGTAGGTTAGCTGAGCAGGTAGGCATACCTCTTAGCATTGCTCAAGAATCACCTTGGTGGCTTAGAGGTAGAGTGTCTGTGTCAAGTTCATGAGATCGTTTGGGATAGAATTACGACTGGATTACCTCTTCCAGGATACAAAAGGAGAGTACTTTTTAGAATACTACATGGATCATGACTTTGTGAACAGTGGTCAAACTCAGATCAGGCAGTCCTTGCAACTTTTTTTGGAACTTAATATTCATGAGGGAAGGAGTTGGCTTTGCAGGAAGTGTAACTTCAATTGGTAATATTTCAAATGTTGCATCTTCAACACGTGCTTTTTAAAAAGTTACAGAATCTGTTGATGACGCGATATATTTTTTAAATTTATATTGTTCACATTTCTTATTATCAAATAATTCCCCCAAAAGCAGGTAAAATATTTATTCAGTACAAATATAAAGTAAAGTTACTTTAACATTATTTTAAAAAGTCATATTGTCTGCAGTAGCTTTATAGGTGCCGGACTCTCAACCGGGAGACCAGGGTTCGCCTCCCGCCCGCACCGGTCATGGTGGAGTGTCCTTGGCAAGGCACTTTATCCTAGCCTAGTACTGCTTTGCATCCCAGGGATCATGAATAAGTGGACTGTTGCCGCAAAAAAATTGTTGAAAACGGTGTAAAGCACCATACAAACAAACAAATCAGTAGCTTTATTTGATGTAAAAAGTGTTTAGGTGACCATTAACTAAGTCAGGTTTGTCAAATCATGATGTTATGTCAAAAACCACAATCATGGAGGAGGTGTATGTGTTAATGGCAGTAATTTTTTGTCAGATTCAATGTCAAAAGTGATCTTCGCCATTTTTATTAAAAACCTTTTGGCTAGACCTGTGGTGAATCTTGCTCATATTGTATTAAATGGTACAGAAATTACATCTAGATCAAGTGTATTTCAATATTGTCTGAATTTTATTTTACACAGGGTAACCAGCGGGTTCCAATTCTACTTCCACAAGAAGTGAGGAAACCTCTCCAATTCTTAACTAGTGACAAAGTAAGAATGAAGTGTGGGGTGAAACCAAGCAACAAGTTTGTATTTGCAAATGCAGGTAAGTCTGTGTAGAAAATTGTATTCCATTAAAACTACATTATAGTCTCTAAATTCTTAAAATGTTCGTTTAGCTTCCACCATAGATTGATTAAAAGCAGTAAGATGCTATTTGAGAAAGCAATAAGGACTACAGATATGAACTAATTATTCAGCAAGTTTCATCGGATTGACAGTATTTCAATGTCTATTTTCGATGTAGTTCTGTACATTCATAAACGGAGACTTGTCCGTGCTGGACCACATAGCTTTACAACAAAACTTCCTTTTCACGCAAGTTTGGACTTGAGCTGATAACTAATATTAATTTGTTACTGGATTTGCTACCGACCTTTTTGAAAATAAGCGGCATCATCATTAGGAAGATCTGTATGGGGCAAGGCAATATTTGAGACTCTTTATAGATATTAACTGACCATGCATCTTTTTGTAGAGGGTCAGTAGCAAATCCCAATAATTGTTTTATTTTGCTGACCGTACATCTAAGACAGGCTAGCAAACATGTATCATCATAAAAAAATGCCAAGAAACTTTAAATCATCGAAACTGCTGCAATGGATGAAATATTGAGTATAGGAGTTTCATTTTTATTGTGTTGCCTGACAAGGCGACATAGAGGGATTACTTTCGTCGGTGGCAGCGGTGTCCGGATCATAACTTTGTGACTGTAGGTCCCAATGACTCCAAACTTGGTATGCATGTTTCTGGCAATGACTCAAAGTGCAGTGCACAAGAACTGTAACTCTACCTTGTTTGTTTTTTTAATTATTCCCCTTTGATTTTGATAGAGCATTTCTTGTCCGGAGCGTAACTTTGTCGCCAAAGGTTCAAATAATTCCAAATTTGGTATGCATGTTTCTGGCAATGACTCGAAGTGCAGTGCACAAGAACTGTAACTCTACCTTGTTTGGTTTTTTAAGTGTTCCCCTTTGATTTTGATAGAGCATTTCTTGTCAGGAGTGTAACTTTGTCGCCAAAGGTTCAAATGACTCCAAACATGGTATGCATGTTTCTAACAATGACTTGAAGTGCAGTGCACAAGAAGTGTAACTCTACCTTGTGCAGTTTTTTAATTATTCCCCTCTGAATTATTTTTATAGAGCTTTTTTTTTTACAGAGCGTTACTTTGTTGCCATAGTTTCAAATGATTCTAAACTTGGTATGCATGTTTCTGTATTGGATTATAATTTAACCCAACCTTCTCACAGGTACTAACTATCAAGGCACATAACTTTGCATTGCATTTTGCTTGAATTATGGCCCCTTTTGGACTTAGCTTTCCAGGTTAAGTTTTTTGGATCAACCTAGAATAAGGCTTATATCTCTGCAGCTTAGGCTTTTATTGGATTAAGTAGTGATTTCATCCTTAAACTAACAAGCGCAAGAATAGTTGAGCGTGCCGTCTTATGGACAGCTCTTGTTTTTGCATGAAAACAATGTTAAGTATTTTCTGGACATTATTGCTCATATTTTGTCTCATTAATGCCGTTGAATTATTCCACCTATCACTGACTTTATGGAGCATTTCTTGTTTTGTTCTATTGTGGAGTTTTTTTTTTGTGGAGCATTTTTGTTTTGTTCTATTGTGGAGGTATTTTTACATTGGGTTGGCAGTTCACTAATTGCTTGTCATTTCATTCCAAAATATGTCGTCAGGCGACACATCCGACTCGCGGAGTTCTAGTTATCATATATATAGCAATAGTAAGCTCACCTCAGGTTGTTAACTTGCCTGAAATTCATCTTGTATCAGTATAATTATTGAAAATTGTGCTTTACAGGAGATATTGCTGTGCGTCCAGGTGAGGCCCTTAACATAGTAAAATATGAAATAAAGCTGAAACAACCAGACAGAATATCAGCCACTAACCTGAGGAAACACACTGCTACCATATCTCAGGTAACAAAGTTTCAGGCTCTGCTCTTTATTTTTGTTATGCTCATGATAGCAAGCATACTGTGGCATATTGTTTTCATCTTGTCTGTTTGTCTACAACTCAATTTTATGGTTATTCTGTAACTTTTTATTGGTTCTTACAAGTCTGAGAATATTTGTATGAATTTCATATCAAAAGATGTTACTGCGATGTAAGAAAGGAATTGTTTGGTGTTTGTGTATATTAGGTGATGATTTAATAGGCTTTGACATAACTTCAAAACCAAGGTGGTCAGCAGGACCAGTGACTTGAAACTGGTCCTACACAACTTCAACTGGTCCTACAGAATCTATGATAAAAATTTGGTGAAAACCATAGTTTTTTCTTTCTACAGCATGTGAATACATTACTCCTTGCCAATGATATATAACAAGAGGGCCATGATGGCCCTGTATCGCTCCACTGGCTTATAAATATAAACCATGAAGAGAAGTCTTCACTATATAAGCCCTTATAAAACTTTGACCCCAGGGCTACAGTCGGACTAAATGGGGAATATGTGTATTAGAAGAATAACGTGCCAAATTTGGGAGTTCTTGGCCTTATGGCTAGTAACAAGACAGTTTCTGAACTTTTCACTCCATAAACCCATGTAAAACTTGTGACGCCTGGTGCAGGGCCAAACTTGATCCTACGGCTGTAACTTGGGCCCTCTTTGTAGTTGTCCGCTAGATAATGCTATAATTATGCAAAATTTGGTAGCCTAAGCCTTATGGCTATGTACACCAAGATTTAAAAGTTTTCCCTATGTAAGCCTATGTAAATCTTGTGAACCCCCCCCCTCCCCCAGCATGAGGCCAAATTGACCCCAGGACTATAATTTGGGCACTTTTGGTAGACCCCAACTAGATCAAGCTAAATGCAAAATTTGGTAGCTCTAGGCCTTATGGCTGGGTACAGAAAGATTTTTAAAGTTTTCTCTATATAAGCCTATGTAAAACTTGTGACCCCTGGGGCAGAGCCAATTTTGACCCCAGGGCTATAATTTCAAGAAACATGATAGAGGTCTACTACATAAAGCTACATGCCAAATTTGGTAGCCCTATGCCTTATGGTTTTAGACAAGAAGATTTTTAAAGTTTTCTCTATATAAGCCTATGTAAAACTTGTGACCCCTGGGGCAGAGCCAATTTTGACCCCAGGGCTATAATTTCAAGAAACATGATAGAGGTCTACTACATAAAGCTACATGCCAAATTTGGTAGCCCTATGCCTTATGGTTTCAGACAAGAAGATTTTTAAAGATTTCCAATATTTTTCAGTTTTGTTGCCATGGCAACCAGAGTTTTTGAAGGAATCAAATTCTTTCAAGAAATTCTGAAGAGGACCATGGCAGGATCATTTCTGTGAAGTTTCATGAAAATTGGATGGGTAGTTTCAGAGAAGAAGATGTTTGAAATAAAAGTTAACGCACGGACGGACGGACGGACGCACGACGGACACCAGGCCATGACATAAGCCCGCTGGCCTTTGGCCAGTGGAGCTAAAAACTAAGAAATTTTAAGAAATGCTTTCAGTCAGCGTAAAAGTGAAATTAAGTGATTGATGGCAGATCCTTCATCAAGAACCATTTATCATTAGACAAGTACATTTTGAGGAAAAATGTAGAGGTATTGTCATGACTCACTTGTTGGAGTATGCATCTGTGTTGCCATTGGTTAATGTTTTTGCCAAGGTCTGTTAGACTGTTGGCAGTGAGGTTTTGTTAAGATCCATTTTATGCACAGTTGACCTTGTGACTTTGATCTGGATTGAAAAGTCCATCCATAAGGAGATATTAAGCTCTCCTATATGATGGAATTGGCTTACAGAATTGACTAGGCATCAGCTTCGCGAGCTAGGTTAGAGTTTTGGTAAAAGTTTGAAATGTCGTAGTACAGCATGAAAGAAATGTAGTGAGTAGCTTAGACTTGGTATGTGGCTAGTTGAACTAATGGAGAGGGACGTAGCGGAGTCAGGCAGGAAATGTTTTTGTGTAAAAATGCAATTCTACCATATTTTGGTCTGAGATTTTTTAATGCTGTAAGCAAGTGTTGTCTGCAACAACCCCAGTAATTGTTGACTTCTATAACAAATACAAATCATTTTCAGTTTATAACATATTAACATGGGTTTCAAAGTCAAGCCAGGTGTTTCTTTGTAAACTGTTATGTGATGGTTTAGCTCCACTTTTTGAAGAAACAGTGGAGGTATAGTCATGACCCCCTTGTTGGTGTTGGCGTCTGCGTAGGTCAAGTTTTTTGTTTAGGTCAATATCTTTGAAACTGAGAGAGATATTGACTTGAAACTTGGTATGCTTGTTTATTTACAATCAAAAGGGTAGGTAATCCTAAAGTTCTGTTTGTCACACCAGTGCCCTTAAAACTTTTCTTTACTATCTTGCACTGAGAAAAGTGAATCGCCCTGTCCTTGTTTTGAGAACACATAAACATTTATTGTGTGTAACAGTTCATAAAGGTTATTACAGCTGCCTTAATGAGAGCTGTTAAGTGTGAGTGCTAACAAAGCAAAAAAAAAAAACTTTTTACTCAGGTTATGGGCCTTGAAGACCAACAGTTACGATGGCTAGTCCGACACATGGGCCACACAGAGAAAGTACATCTCCAGAACTACAGAGCCACATCAGGCTTAATAGAAAGGCTGGATATAGCAAAGATAATGTTGCTTCAGGAGAAGAATTTATATGGGAGATTTGCTGGGACTCGGCTTGGTGACATTCATTTTGAAGGTACAAAAAAGATTTTTATAAGTAAACCAATGTGATGTAATTCTCACATAGTGTTGGGTAACATATTAGAAATACCCATATTGAATATAAAGGACTGAATATTGTGATGGTTGGAAGTCAAGACTTAATAAATCCTTCGGAAATTAGAACATTGTACATTTAAACTTGTACATTCAGACTTGAATATGAAGGAGTTACAACATATTGACTTCCAACCGTTGATTTTCATGGCTGTTGATTTTTGGCTCTAGTCAAACCATAAATCCTTTGTGCTTTATGCATTTACTGGTTTATGTTGGGTTAACAATGAGTTTCTGGATGCTTGTTCGTGTTCTGTGTAAAAATTAGTTCATCTACAGTCTACCCCCAACAACGGAAGTATAATCATGAAAATAATTATTATGTACAGTCAAATCTGATGTAAATGTGGAGGTAACAGAATTCAAAAAGATTTACATAAATGCATATTAGCTGAAGTTCGCTATGACTGGGTTGGAGTGTATATATATATATATATATATATAGAGCCTGTTTTTTTTTACACTAACCTGAGTCTTAACAAATTCAAAACAGTTTGTGGTAACTAAGCAATGCCATACAAGTTCAGTTCATTGTATTCACATTCCTTCTAATAGCCTATGATGATGAATAGTGAAAAACATTCAACTTCCTATTCTATGAACTTTTCATGTTTCTGCTGGATCCAACCAGTTCTAACGTGTCCAACGTGATCTCATCAGAGCAGATGTACTGTCAGTTTATTAGCTTATACTTGTTTGCCATGATGTCATTGTAATGACATTTGAATTTGAAGATGTTCTCACTCTATCGATAAAACTTCATCCTCCTGTAACTAATTTTCAGTTAGAACACTATCAGCTTAATTCTGATAGGCACTAAAATCACACAGCAAGCACATGTCATAAATGAAATTAGAAATGAATGTTGTCTTTTCTTGTGTCTATTGAGTGGTGAACTGGAACAAGGGCATATAAAATTTAACATGAATACTTGTTGTTCCAGTTCATCACTCGGTAGATAGAAGACGACATTCATTTCTATAGGAAGTATGATAATGTATGTTTTTCTTCATTTTTTTACAGACATTATTGATAATGAAGATGGGCAACGGGAATCTGCAGAGGAGCTGGCTTCAACTGAAGTAGCTGCAGAGGGTACAAACATTGAAGTTGCAAGTTCATCTGTAACAGGGATATCTGGTAAGTGCATCTCGGGCCTTGCTTTCTTCTTTAGTCTGAGCTCGAAATTGATATCAAGCATTTGACTGGTCAATTTTGACCTTAAAACCTCTGATTGGTACAGGAATGATTGGAACAGAAATAAAACGTGCATTTTAAATTTGACCATTGCTTGACATAAAAAATTGTCCAATTAAATAAATGCTTGAGATCATTATAATTCTCAAATCAAGACATCTGACATTGGTCAGATTTAGACAAGATTTTTTTTATTTTCTGTTAAAATCCTACCTATCATATGCTTTAAGTTTACTGGACACAGGAAGTTTTATAAGCAAGGCCCCTGGTGCAATTGGCTTATAAACATTTACTAGATGTAATATTATTTGTTTGAAAATTTGGTCAGTAAACAAAAGAAAACAGAATTCTGAGATAAAATAACTACTTTTATGTTCAATAACATGATAAAAATCTTTTACACGCAATAACAACAGATATACCCTCAATTTTCAGATTCTCAAGACTGTAAGATTTCAGGGTAATAATTTATAATTGCTCTCAGCGTAGGCTTATTCTTAGAAATGAAGACATTTTATATTGCCTTCTGAAATGTCTTAAGTTTAAGGTGATGTTATAAATGTATAAAGATATTGTACAAACAAGGGCTGTGATAGTGGTTATATACCATAATATGAATATGGTCAGAAGTTAACAATTTTTCATATATAAGGTAGCTTTATATTTCTGGTGGGAATCTTATTAATGCAAGGCCTACTAAGGAGCTAATGCTTTTCATTTTGGTAGAATAGAGAGTAATAAATGTTAAAGTGGAGACTAGCTACATGTATTTGACCTTTCTTTAAAACAGTACCATGCTTTTGGACACATGTTTTCGAGTACTGGGTGAGCCTGGTTGTTCTCTGACATCTCTTCATCTTTCATTTTTAAAAGTTCTGTATTTTTGTTACTTCTTCATGCCCCAAGATCTACTGATCAGGGGCATATTGTTTTTGCCCAGTCTGTTGTTCACAACTTTAACATTGGTCATTACTTTTAAATCTAAACACATGCAAACTTATATTTTGCATGCATGTGTATCTCAAAGGTCAAGGTCATTTGTCATGGTCAAGGGTCATAACTTTGAACAAAATACACATACAAATTACATATACTGAATGCATAATGATTAGTGATACTTTTTAAAAGCCTTCGAAATCTTAAGGGACAATTATTGTCAGTGCTTCATTAGTCAAACACAAAAATGCATGTTTAACAACATTCTACAAAACATAACAAGTCTTTGTCATCTAAAGGTTAATGTAACCAATTTGTATCTGTAAATGTCGAAAAGTGGTGCAGCATAAGTAAAATGCTTAAAAAGTGTGTCATTTAATTCACTGAACTAAATAGCAGCATCTCCAAATTCAGATTGTAGAAATTATCTCCCTTCGAATTGAAGTAAGAATGATTTTAATAGCCAATTATTCCAAATTCTGTCAGTAAATGCATTTGTTTTTTAGCATATAAACGGATGCAGAAATTCTCTTCATTAAAAAATTAATCGAAGTGGAGTTAATACATTTTCCTTTGGGTCTCAACTATGTAAACACTGCCTATGGGAAAATGTGGCTTAACCCATTACCACTCAGGCAATTTTTAGCTTTTCCAAATTGAAAGGATTTGCGGATGCCAAACTTAAAAAAATGCATCTGGTTTTCTGAGAGAGGTTAGAAAACATTGTTGGAAAAGGAGAAATTGCAATTGTGTGCAATTTCTCCTTTTGCCACGATGTTTTCCTAAACCTTTTACTGTAAAGTTGTTAAAACATGGATTTGAGTGGTAATGGGTTAAATCACTGTCTAAACTTTGTGCTTTAAGCATATTTTGAATGCATGTGTATCTTAATCCTTTAACACTCTGGCAATTCTTAACTGTTCCAAATTGAAAGGATTTGCAGACAACAAATTTAAAAACTCTAAAACACTGCTTCTGGTTTTCTGATGAAATAGAAAATATTGTGGGAAAAGGAGCAATTGCACATTCTGTGCAATTTCTCCTTTTGCCAAAATGTTTTCCTGATTAATACAGTCATTAAAACATGAGATTGAGTGGAAAAGGGTTAAAGGGACGCACATCGTATGTCAAGGTCAATTTTTTGTCATAGGACCTACTGGGGGGCATAACTTTTGACCCAATACACATACAAACTTAACATTTTGCATGCATGTGTATCTTAAGGGACACACATTTTTGCTCATTTTCGGTACATGTCAAGGTTAAAGGTCAATTTTTTGTGTCATGAGACCTACGTTTCACAAACGCATCTTATTTTTCTTCAGTGTCCAGCTCCAGTGAATGTGATGAAGGGTGTGAAACAAAAAAAGTGAAAGAGAAAAGACGAGGTAAATACAAAATAGTAAATAAATTAGTCATCAGCGGTCACTGAAAAAATTTTTTGTCGAAGGTGAGAAATACATTGGTGAGCCTTTGGGAGTCCCTCATAATGTTTTGAATGGAATCTGATTAACTTTTCCTTTTCCTACCAATTAACTGTTCATCCTGTTGCTAATGCTTCATACATCATTTAATTTTTATATAAATCACTGCTGAAGTGTAGAAATAGAGACATAAGGTATTTGTTATTCATTTATTACCAACATCCAAAATTGACCTGAATATGACCTCATTGTGTATAAAATAGAACATGCCCTTATCAAGTTTTCAGAAATGCCAATATGGATACTTGTTCTTGTAATTTAGAAGAACAAAAAACTGCATAAAGGTCATATTATTCAGCTTAATTAATGAAGCTGCATATTGTGATTGGTACAAGGTCAAGGTCACACATCAAGGTCAAAGATAATTTTTATAGGGCAATTCATCCATTGGGAACATGGTATTTCTGATGTATGATCCAGATGAAAATTTCAAAAAATGCAGTTTTATATCTCAAAATGCAGCAATGGGTTAACACTGAAAATATATGTTTTTTGCTTTTTTATCTTTTGCAGTTAAAAGGGTACCATGGTCAAAGTCGGAAGAAGCTGAAATCAACGAATATTTTAAGGAGTATGTTGAGCTTACCTCCAAACGAAGGTGCCCTGGTATGCAAGAATGTATGCAAGCTATCCACAAGAGTAAGGCAGCTGGAGGACAGGTGTGGAAAAGATCTTGGGAAACCATTAAAGAGAAAGTTTCCAACATGATGAAAATGAATGGAAGAAGGATGAAGTCTGTAAAAACTTAGCTTTGCTGAGATGAACATTCCCAAGAGTCCAGTGTGCTGATCTACATTCAGCCTGTTTGATGCTTAGATTACATTCCAACCAGCTTCACTTTTCTGCTTTGCCGAACATTCAGCGTTCTCAGCTTCCTATAACATTTAATTTTAGCTCAATTGAGCAGGAAATGATTTGTTGTAAGCGTCTAGGGGCTATATTCCTGTAGCATTGTAAGTTTTCCTATTTGAAAGTAATATTTTCAGCTCATCTGGCACAGGTGAGCATTGTGATCCATTGAATGTCATCATGTGTCGTCAACAGTTTTAATGTTGCCATTCTTGAGGCCACAATTTTGACTGAATCAGACTTGCTGAGGATGTTTATCTTGATCTCAGACGGGTTTGAACATGAGTGGTGTAGCTAAAAAAAGTTGGTCACTAGGTCAGATCTTAGAAAAATCTCATTACTCTACAGGCAACAATTTTGACCCAATCTTCATCGAACTTAACTTAGGATGTTTGGCTTGTTAATATCTGGGACAAGTTCGATCATGGATAGAGTCGGATCAAAAAGTAGGTCACTAGGTCGTCAACTCTTAAAAAAAAATCTTGTTACCACTCTAGAGGCCTAAATATTGACTAATCTTCATCAAACTTGCACAGGATGTTTATCTTGATACATCTTGGTCAAGATCTGACATGGGTGGGGTGGTTTAATAAAGTATGTCACTAAGTCAAAAATCTTTACACTGTAGCAACCTAATTCTTTTTAGGTTCCTCTGTTGGGACTTTTAAATTTGAATGTTTTGTGTCATATCGACTCGATCGACCAAGAGATTTTCATTCTTTCTGAACATTTTGTGCTCATTTTTGATACATGTTGTGGTTAAAAATGTTTGCAGTTAAGAAGATAAGTGTGTATTTGTTATTTTGATACTTTGCATGAATTGGTTGAAAATTGAGGTACAGTGTTTGTTCGAAGCCTGGTGTACTTTTGGTTTGACGAAGTTGTACACCACATAAAACGGAAACCCCTAGAATGGTCAAAAATGGTGTTAATTTTATGTGCCCGGTACCTGTGTCCTAATGCAGGCTCTGTTTCTTACAACAGTTCCCACAATCATGGTGACAATGTTTATCAGGTGAGTCATGATTGCCTTCTTGCCCTTTAAAGCTAAGTATTTTTTTCCCTTAAAATTACATTTAAAAAAAATCTTGGATTTTACTGGACCCAACCATATGGCTTGGTTTCCAGCTTCTGCTTTTCAGGCATACTTGAGATTTTCTAATCTGGAATTGCCTATAACTTTAGACCTAATCTGCCTACACCTTTTATATTTCAAATGATAATTACTCTTGGCAAGACCTTTCAGCTGAGACTATATTGAGGCCTCTGTGACCTTGACCTTGGAGCCCACGCCCATTTTTGACAACCTTGAAGACATTTGACTTGATATTATATTTAGACCTCTGTTACCTTGACTTTGGAAGTCACACTGACATCAAATTTGCAATAAAACATTAATCTTGCATATATTTTTTGCATTATTTGCGATAAGGACTTCATATAGCCCATGTGTGTTCCTTATTGCAAGACCATGTTCGTACTGCTGTCTTGACCTTTTAGGCTACAGCAGTTAAGATTCCTGTGTTTCATCTGTAAGATTTTGTGTACAAGATGGCATCTGGGGGCACCCGTGTTTAGTTTAACCATATTCAGTTCAGTAATTTTGACAATATATAAACAATATATTACTGATAGGATCCTGTTTAACAAACAAATCTTGTTTCAAAGTGCTTCTGTTTAAATTTTGTAAAAATATTGTATATGTATCAAACAGCTTGAATCCAGGTGAGACACAGCTTTACACACCATCTCACCCAGATCCAAGCTGTTTGAAAATCTTACTATTGACCTGATTAGCAAGCTAAGAGTTAAAGGTTGAGACAATTCTGTACTGACCAATTACCATTATATGGAAATTCACTTTTTTTCACAAGAATTTGTTGTACAAAAGCTGAATGCATCCCTTTGAATGCCTTTGCAAACCAAAGGTATGTTCATAGTTCATTGTTCAACTACATGTATTCATAGTAGGTTGCTATTTAGTCAACATTTTGAATGCTTAGAGAGTATTTTGGAAAATATGTTTCATAAGATACCCCATGCACTTAAGTGCACAGTGATTAGGTATTATGGTCCTGTGGTTATAAAACTCTTTGAATTTGTTCAGAAACAAACTCTGTGCTCAAGCTGAAAATTTGTGTTTATTTTCAGTGCCTGAGCCATATAAACTGTGCTGAGTTCATGCTCAGAGGAGAATGTTTTTGTGTGTGATTTATTTGGCAGTACAGGAGGCACAAACGCTGGAAATAAAAGCACGGAGTTCTTTTCTGAGCAAACACAATAACCTTGGGGCCTAATCAGTGTTATGTGTGTTGCCATTATCATCATCAGTCGTTACATTGTGATTGTTCTAGAGCCCAATATTTTATCCAACCATAAACATTTGGCTTCATGTTTCACATTTCTACAGCAACATTGTGAAGAACTCTGGTTGCCATTTGGTAATATAAAGGATTTTTTAACCCTTTCCCACTCAGTCCCGTGTTTTAACAACTCTACAGTGAAAGGATTAGGAAAACATTGTGGCAGAAGTAGAAATTGCACAGAATGTGCAATTTCTCCTTTTCCCACAATGTTTTCTATCCCATCTGAAAACCAGAAGCAATGTTTTAAAGTTTTAAATATCCTTTCTATTTTGGAAAGTTCAAAACTACCAGAGTGGTAATGGGTTAAGTAAATCTTCAAAAATCTTTTTTTTTTTTGTAACCAGGAGCCTGCAGCTTTGATATTTGGTATGCAACTTCAGTTAGTGGACCTGTACCATGTTTGTGAAAATTATGCCCCTAAAGTGAAAATTGCCTCTGCCCTGGGGTCAAAGTTTTACATAGGCTTATATTATGCCAACTTTAAAAATCATCTTCTCCCAAACCGAAAGCTTTAGAGCTTGTAGAGGACTTCTACCAAGTTTGTTAAAATTTTCATCCTAGGGTTAAAAATGGCCCCACCTTTGGGGGTCAAAGTTGAACATAGTCTCAATTTTTGCAAACTTTAAAAATCTTTTTCTCCAAAAGGGAAAGGCCTTGAGATTTGAAACTTGGTATGTAGCGTCACCTAGTGGACCTCTACCAAGTTTGTTAAAAGAATGCCCCCAGGATCAAAAATGGTCCAGCCCTCCAAATAGTCTAGCTGATCTGAATTCAGACGGTTTGACACCCTTTCATTTTTGTTTAGAGACAACTTTTGACATCAACCAGTAGTTCTGAAATCTAGTCTGTAAGATCTTTTCAAGCTAAATATCCACATGAGAGGGCTTCCTGTAGATCCTGTCATGAGTATCTTCTCTGTCATTCAGTCATTTTCTAAAATCTCCCTGAAAACACATTGTGGAGCTGCCTGTTATACAAAACTGAAAATTCTGAAAGGTGGTATTTTCATTTCTTACCATTTAACTGATAGATATATTTTTCAAAAGATTCACAAACATGTCCACACAGATCGATATAGTATATTTCTTACAAATGTTCATTAGTTGAAGGGTTAAAATAGTTAAGAGAATTGTGTCTTGTTCATTTTGCAGGTGCATGATCAATACATGATCAAATCTGAATAATCAAAAACATTTTACACCAATGAGAGAGCAGATTTACAGTGGTGTTCTATGGTTGCTTAGCAACTAGTTAAGAGTATGTGGTCACCTTGGTGCAATACCTCAATATTTTCTGTACACGGAATTACAGATATTGAGCTATTGCACTGAGTGTACATAAATTTATTGTGTAAAGTTGGAAACAAAATCTAAATATGTTTGTGTTAACTTGAAAATTTAGTTATATGGCACACTTTCAGAAAGTAGATAGTGCTAGGCATCTATAGCTGACAGAATGATGTAGAAAAGCATACCTCTGTTACTAAAGTTATACTGTAGTACATGTACATGCTTTTTTTTATTTTTATGTCCAGTAAAGTCTGTATATCTGTTCGAGAAGAAGATGCTTACACTAGCTTTTGTAAAAATGGCTGAACACAAAAAACAAGGTCCAATTGTACTACTGTTAATGTTAGTTTTGGGAATATGATTACAAAACTTTGCAAATACTGTATATCCAAAATGAGGACTTCTGTAGGAGGTTTGTGATCTTGGTCTTTACAGAGAGGAAAAATTGACCTTCACCCTCAGCTTAATTATTCGGATTTGGAATAAAAGAAAATGTGGTAGGATAAAAAGAAAGTCTTCATGCTTTTTATGTCTGATACCTGATCTTGGTCCGCACTTTTTGCACAGGCCTGCATACTTGGTTCCCTCAATTCTCCTTATATCCCCCCTTACCAAAACTCTGTTTGGAGGGTATATAGGGGTCAGCTTGTCGGAAAGTCTGTATCTTTTTTGTCTGCTCTATTTCTCATTAACTACTAAACGGATTTCATTCAAACTTTACAGGTAAACTCGGTATCAAACAGAGATGTACATATCCAACGTTGGTTATGGTTTATTGATTTTTCATGGAGTTATGGCCCTTTGATGAAATTTTTGTCGGCTTCATTTACAACAAGACAGATTTCATTCGAACTTCACAGGTAGAATCAGTATCAAGCAGAGAGAGAGGACAAATATTTCATCAAAGGGCCATAAGTCTGTGAAAAATTGGTTCACTGATTTTTCACAGACTTATGGCCCTTTGATGAAATATTTGTCTGCTCTATTTCTCATTAATGACAGGATGGACTTGATTCAAACTTCACAGGTAGACCCATTAGCAAGTAGAGATGTTTAATGTTGGTTACAGTTCATTGATTTGTCACGGAGTTATGGCCCTTTGATGAATATTTTTGTCCGCTGAATTTTTTGTCGACCACTGGACAGATTTGATTCAAACTTCATAGGTAGACTCTGTATTAAGCAGAGATGTGCATATCCAACTTTGGTTATAGTTCACTGGTTTTTCACAGAGTTACGGCTCCATGGTGAAAGTTTTTGTCAGCTATTTTTCTCATTAACTAATGGACAGATTTGGTTTGAACTTCACAGGTGGAACAATTATCAAGTAGAGATGTGCGTATCCCATTTTGGCTACATTTTTTTGCGTTTTCATGCACTTATTGCTGTTTGATGATATTTCTTGTCCACTCTTTTCCTCATCAACTTCAGGACAGATTTGGTTCAAACTATACATACGGACTCGGTATCAAGCAGAGATGTGCATACCCTATTTTGGTTATGGTTTTTTCAGGTTATGGTGTTTTGTTGAATTTTGCATTCCTGTCGCATTAATCTGTTCTGTGACAAGGAGCTGTTTGGGGGTATGATCATGTTTAGTTCTAGTATTTGTTTTGGATTCATGTCCCGTCTACGGTATTTCAATAAAGGGTTAAAGCATGTTTTAGAGGGCAACAACATCTACAAAGTCCCAAGGGCTTTGGGCTTGGGCATAAACATTCCCAAGGGACTTTGTAGACGTTAATGCCCTCTAAAACGCATATTAACGCTATTCTTGCAACCTTCCGCAAGTCAGCCAGTAAATGTGAATTGCTTATGCCTGAATTCTAACCCAGACACAGAGGGGCAATTGACTGGGAGTTGAGGACTTCAGCCACTTAGCCATGATTGAACATGCTGTCTTCTGGAGAGTCATGTTGTCATTACATTTGATTACCTTATCTATTGGTTTGTTTTTTGCTGGAACCAGTGTCAATGGCCTGCTTGATGAGAAGCATGTATTGATAATTTCTGTGGAAAGCATGAATTCTTAAGATAGAAGCCGAGTCGAAGTCTATCTTTACTGTCTATCAGTTCAAAGATTAACCCTTTAATTTACAAATGCACATTTACGAAAGCTGCCAATCTTTGGCAACTCTTGCAAGAGATGTTTTACCTGGGTCAACTGTTTTGACAAAATATTGTGAAATAGGATGTGATTGCTAAAGTTTATACTTACAGGATGTATTGCCTGCAGTAATTTTTTTCAATTTAGAGTATTAGTTCAGTACTACTGTCTTTGCTAAAATTCTATATGAAACAGATATTATTGAAGCTATTAGCACCTAAGTATGGACATTTTAGCTCGTATTTCAAATGTTGGTACGAAATTGTACAGCTCTTAATTTTAGACAATTCTTTAGCCCTTAAAATTTTAGCACATAATCGGGCAATGTTGGTCCGCACGGACGAACGGACGGACGGACGCACGACGGACACAAAACCATGACAATAGCTCACTGGCCTTTGGCCAGTGGAGCTAACTAGTACTGATAAAAAATTTAATCATGGGATGTGGTATGAGACATTGTGAAAATAGAAATTGCTTGTTATGATTATTATCTGTTCCCAAAATGTTTTCATAACAGTTCATCTCCATTAATCAAACATGGAATTGTTTGTTAAAGTGTCCAATATTTATATTTACTTTTAGAATTTGTTCTTGGCCCTCCGGAAAAACTTTGCCAGAAAGGTATTGTCACAATGTCGCCGACGGTTGTGCACCTAGATGTCAATGTTTAAAAATTGCATTTAAGGCTTCTTTATGTGTGCCATGTCCAAAATATTATCTCTTTGTATTTGATCTGCAGCTTCATTGCGCATCAAGCAAAGTTAGGACTCCTTGAATTTTCATTGATCATCCATGTGTTTTGTTTTGTCATTTCTCATTAACTACAGTAAGGAGTATGTAAACCACCCATTTTTGCATACTTATCTATTATAAAGGTATATCTACAGTGTACTTAGTGCATGAATATAGATTGTGCATTTATATTTATAGACCAAAACAACTGAATGTAGCTTACAGTGTCCAGGCTTGCAATATTTGTAGTACATGTACTCGGTTAAAATTTGTCAGATGCTGCATGCATGTCAAAAATCATCTATATGAGGAAAAAAGTTTGTATGCTTAACCTTTTACCACACAATCTACTGTTTTAACAACCTCTAGGAGGAGGCCTTTTGAAAACGTGAAAAAGAGGAAATGCTGGTAACCAGCATTTTCTCCCTTTCCCACAGTGTTTCTACCTATTCAAAACAAATAGTATACATGTATTTGGTAAAACATGCTTTTGATTTGATGTAGCCAAATATTTTGCCCTGTAGTACAGGATAAAGGCTTCTTTTACTCTATCAATCACTATCTCCTACTCAGGAATAACCTTATACTACTAGCAGTGTTATGAAAGGCCCAGTAGTGGCCAAATGCATTTAAATTTAAAAAGTACCATTTAAAAGTAGGGATACTGTGAAGATCATAATCTGATATTGAACTGTCAGTTCAAGTGTTACTTGCAGGCAGAAAATTGAATTTTAAAATTAGGTCAAAAATTGCCAGGTTATTCTATCTTTGTTTATCATTTACCTGGATAGAATTTATTTTCCTTCCAGACTAACACTTGGATCAATAACAAATTGTCGTCTTAACAGTAATTTCATCAATTCTGAATGGTATGAATTGCATTAAGATGCATTTTAACACATGTATTTTAACACTTCATTGTTTCCCTATGGTTGCTATATTGCCTTACGAAGAGTATACCTTTATCGATATTTTCAAAGTCATCATTGCTTGTCTTAATAGAAGGCTGAAGCATCTTTCACTCTCTTCTGCTACCAAAAGTCAATGTATTCTTATGATTGCTCTTGTTGAATTTGGTAAATACTTTTAGTTTTAGTGTAATGTCATAAAAGACATGAATCTTTCTTTTGTTCTTATTTGTTTTACTATGATAAGTTTCAAATAAAACGTTTTTTCTATAATGTCTATTGTTTTACTCATTGAAACAACATTTCATACTAACCTACATTTTGGTGTGTTGATATAATAAAACAAAGTATTCTGAAGCAGCCAGTTCACTTTCCAGTGTGTTCCTGGTATTTCCTCACAAGAACACTTTTCTTCTGAAGCCAGTTGCTGCTTCCTCATGGTCTTTTAAATCCATTGGTAAGAGTAGATTGAATTTGGTTGCATCAACTTTAGAAAGTGGGTGAGCCTATATTCAAATCAGTGCATGCTTTTAGTCATATTTACAGAGATGTTGGCTTGATGTTATAAATTAGAAGCGAACAGTGCAGATAAAGCTAAAACTGCATAGATTTACAATTTTATCTTTGTGTTCACTGGTTGCAAAGTAAATTTTAGGTCATAAATAGCAGGATAAGGATTGACATTTACAACTGCTTTCTGATAAAGGTATTAATTTGATTAATAGGTTAACTTTCAAGCAAATATTTTTATTTTTTCAAATTATTCATTGCACACAATGGCTTCCTTCACAAATGCCACATCAGTGCTTTCAGTGCTTTGATTCATTGTGTGATATATAGGCTAGTTACAGATCAAGTGTGTCCGTCACTGACAACTTCCACCTGGGAGGGACATAGAATAAGAAGTTGTTCTTGAGAGTAATGATCCTTTTACATTTATGCAGTGTTTAATGTCACGAATTCCTTGCTATGTATGCCACAAATTTAGAGTAATTTTGTTCAAAAAGGTTTTTATGATGAGGTTTCTTGGTGACCACTCTGACTTACTTTCGGTTTCTTCATTTATTGAAAAAGCTAAATTTTTGTTATATATATACTGATTAAAGATTTTCTTTGTATTTTCGAAACATTGGTAACATATCATTTTAGAACAGAAATTACTGAAAGAATTAATGGGTTAAAAATGTGGTTTAGAACCCTTCCCCCGCCCCCCACCAACCGGCACTGTATTATTAAGTGACCATTTTCTTAAGCGACCATTTTTTTCCTTGTCCCAAGCGTGGTCGTTTAAAACAAAATTGACTGTAGTTTCTTCTAATGAGATCTGATTAGACATTTGATGCATCACATAAGATGTCATTTTAGCTACTTGTCTATTTACTAAAATAGCAATTTTGAGAGAAATTAGCCATCTCTTAAAGACGGGGGACTTTGTATTACCAAGTGTGAAGTCTACGATGTCGTAATTTTGATAGAGGCTACCGTTTTGTTTTCTATAACTTTACAATTAAGCAATCAAATTCATTATTTTTGATTGGAATATGACTATTTTAGATACAGTACAAAACCTAAAATCTTTCCTTAGCCAAGTTTCCGCTGACCATTGTTTTGACGATGGTTATGTAAGAAAGCAACCAGTGGCTTGGAAAGAAAACTATGTGTAGTACTGGTAATAGAAACTCCAAGAAAGCATGGATAGATGCACTGGCCGCTGCGATGTAACTGAAATAATGTTGGAAACGGCATTAAACACCATACAATCAATCAATTAAACCTTAGCAAGTTTTATCTTAAGTAATTTGAAATCACACATTGTTTTGACTGATATTAAAACCTCACAGGACAACTATTTCAGCCAAACTTGACGGAATCAGAACTTTTTGCATAATCAGATTGGTTACAGCCACCTGAATTCAAGTAATGTAAGAAAATCAAATCATGTGGCTTTAAATATTTTCTTATGTACATAGTCACAATAATGAAATACAGCTATCAGTAATCTGCCTGCAAAGGGGAGCTGACCCTGGGAAATTTACATAACAAATATGAAGTCAAAGGGACAAATATTTTGGCCTCTAGAGTGTCTACAAGCTTAGCATTTAATGTGCACACACAAACACACAAAAACACACACAATAACGGTCCCATTACTATATCCTTTCGCAATGCTTTGCAAGGTGATAACAAGAGCATCGCATGCGGGTGCCAACTATAAAGTGCTTGATAGTGGGTAAAAATTTTAAATGGAAAAAGGGGAATAATTCTTTCAAAAATATTTTTAGTTACCTGCCCTTGTCACACAGGTTGCCCTTTTGATAGTGAACATATATTCCAAGTTTCAAGTTGATATCTTGAATGGTAGCAGAGATATTCCAAATTGTTAAAAGTTTTTGCACGATGACCCAGACGACAACCTGACTATGACAATACCTTGACTTTTTCTTTGAAAACAATCGAGCTAAAAATTTGCGTAGATCATAAACAAAATGCTATTTTTTTAAGATTTTCAATGGTTTTAGATCTAGATAACATGCATACAAAATGTTAGCATGAAAATTTAAGTTGAAATATTAACACCATTGTGCAGCTGAAGACATGTTTTAGGTACTTTGGGTCACCAAGGAAATTCATTGTGCTAAATTGACTGATTTATCCCTCAATTGGACACTGAATAGTCTCTAACATCATGAAAATTAAATGACAATGGGAACTCAATTTTGGCCACTGACTGTATAAGAGTATCACAAAGTATTTTGTTGGTATGTAAACATGGTCAGATGGTATGATACCTTTGTTGCATACAGTATGACAAATTTGTTTTATACAGTATTGCAAATAGTTATGCCGCATAACTAGGGTGACAATCTGCTCTTTGGTTGACAATATCAATTGCACACATTAAGCCGTAAGATATTAGACAATATGACAATGCTACTATCTTTGTGACATACCATATATTGGGATTTTTTGGCGTGAAGGAAATTCTCGTTTTTTCTGACGAGAGGGTCTGATTCACTTAAATTATTTACGCTAAAAAAATGTATGCAGAGTAGTGTAAAACTGAGTGGGGTTGCTGTACAAGGATAGTAATTGATTTTTAAAGGGTTATCTGCTATAGAATAGTGAGAAAAAGTCACAACTGTGAAATTTGTGTCCGTTTCCACATGTAACCCCTGAACAAACAAAAGTGTTCACCCTAGCATATCTTGGTAGCAATCCAAGGTTGGCTTCTGCATGTGCATGAAAAATAGATAAGCAATGAATGAATTTAACCCTATCGCTCTCAGACCGCCTGATACTGCCTTACCTTTATCTCCTCAGAACGCCCGATACCGCCCTTCCAATCTATCCTCAAACCGCCCGCGGCCGCCTGATTATACCAGGCACATTACAGCCTTTTGTATTCCTTTATTTACACCAAAAACTACCGTTACACAACACAAATCATTAAAGTATATATTTCTCCCTATTTTTCTAAAAGAATCACCAAAATACATGTTGTTTAGTCATAGATATTTAACTGAAAACCAAAGTCAATTATGACTCGCAAAACTTTTTTCTTCGTGTCCTCAGCTGGGTAAAATCCATTTAATTTCCTTTTTTTCACCAAAATCTTTCGTTTTAAAGCTCAAGATTCTGAAATATTACACTTCTCCACATTTTGAAACTTGAAAATTCTACCCAATATAGATTAATAAAAGATATCATAACCAAATTACTGGTGATTTACGACACGCCACTTTTTCCCCTTTGTTATGCAACTTTCAAAATGACGCCATATTTCACTCTTAGAATCCAGTTTCTTCCGGTTTTTCTCGGAAGTCTTGGGTGATTTATGCGCGTATAACTGTCTGCGCAATGCATAAGCATCACCGAGCCCTTTTCATAATATTTCACGAAAGTCACATCAACGACGCAAAAAACTACATAGTTTAACTGAAATATAATACTTCCCTTTAAATTTTAATAATTACTTATTTCCAGCGAACTTTATTTGAAAACATTTTGATGAAATTTTAAGGATTTGGACACTACGAAGGACCAAAAATGGAGTTTGTTAACGACGAAAGGAACTCGGATTTGGACAGCAGTTTCAACAGCGGATTCGATGAGGAGACCCTACAGACAGCCGAGGAAAGAAGAAGAAATTTTGATGACAGCGACATTTCAGACATTTCTGATTGGGAGATTTCCAGCGCTTCAAGCGTATCTTCAGTGGATCTTGGATACCAGTACGACATAACCAGCGACAAGGAAGACCAGAGCGACAAGGAATGGACAGACACACTCCACCCAGTCAACATACACCCGTTTACTGAGGCAGTTGGACCAGTCCACCACCTCAATATGGGAGCCAAGCCTATCCACTTTTTTAATTTGATGTTTCAGGACGACTTTTTCCAGACGATTGCTGACCAGAAAAACTTGTATGCAGAACAACAACAACAGATGAATGGAAGAGACACCAGATGGATAGCCACGACGATAGATGAAGTACGGGCCTTCTTCTGCCTACAGATCATCATGGGGATTCAGACTACAGGAATACAGCCACTACTGGGCCAATGACAGGAACCTGAATGTCCGTGGTGTATCAGAAGTGATGCCGAAGGCCAGATACAAGAAGCTGAACCAGTACATTCACCTTACCGACAACCAACAGCAGCCAGCCAGAGACAGCCCAGACTACGACCCACTTTTTAAAGTATGACCACTTTTAGACATGCTGAACAGAAATTTTCTATGACACTACACACCAGGAAGAGAACTGAGCCTTGACGAAGCGATGATAGGATTCAAGGGGAGATCAATGCTGAAACAGTACATGCCAGGAAAACCGACCAAATGGGGGTTTAAAGTTTGGCAGCTATGCAAATCGACAACAGGATACACTTCACAGTTTCAAGTCTACACCAGAAGAAAAGCCGACCAAGACCACAGAGCCCTAGGTCACAGAGCTGTGATGGACCTACTACAGCCACTACTGAGACGTAACTACCATTTATACTTCAACAACTTCTTCAGCTCTATACCACTTATGGAAGACCTGACCAGACACCAGACCTATGGATGCGGAACCTTACGACCCAACAGAAGAGGATTACCACCAGCCCTGAAGAACGCCAAGCTGATACGCCCTGGAGATACACTGAAACAACAGAAGGGAGATTTACTTGTAACTGTATGGAGGGACAAACGACAAGTTGCCATCATTTCGACCAACCAACAACCGATAGACAGCATGCACCAGCCAAGAAGAGGAGCACCAATCAACAAACCAGACACCGTGACCAACACAGAGCCTACTATTCAACCAGACGGGAATACAAGAAATGGTGGAAGTACATCGTGAATTACTGCTTAGACGTTGCAATTGTGAATGCCTACTAACTCTTTGTCGCCTCGAACCAGCCCATGCCAAAGTCATCAAGGAAGTACACACATCTCGCTTTCAGACTACAGACAGCAGAAGGACTACGTGGAGGATTTTCATCAAGGAAGAGACCAGCTGGATCGAAGGCCAACATGAAGACAGCCCAGCCACTCATGCGATTACAGAACATCATGAACCACGCCGAGGTCCAAGTCGAAGGAAGGAAGAAGATATGTGTCAAGTGTTCAGCGGATGGAGTGCGGACACCACAGAACAGGAAGCCGGAGACAGTCTGGAAATGCCAGGAGTGTGACGTCGCCCTATGCCACAGCCAAGGAAGAGAATGCTTCAACAGATACCACACAGAGAATTTGCTGCAGTGATCAAACCGGTGTTTTTAGTGCTAAATAATCAGTGTGTATGTAATCAGTGTTTTGTAAAAAGTGTTATATGTGTTATACCCCTGTTTATCTTCAGTAAAATATAGTGTGATTTTTTTTAGTGTTTGTTCTCTATAAGTGCTGAGTAATGTTGAAAATATAATGCTAATACCGAAGTGTGCTTTTTTGTGCGTGCTAATCAATTTCAGTGCTAATATTAGAGCAAAATGTGTTTTCGTGTAAGTGCTAGTGAAAAATCAAATGGTTCTTTGTATTTTGCTCAGGTTTATCGGTGCATATGTGTTATTTTTGTTGTTATTTCATAAGAAATGAAAGGTTTCAAAAAAGTGTCTTTCAATCATTGTAGTGTGATATGTAAAAATATAATTCTATTAAAAAATTCAGTGTTTGGATATAATAGTGGTTCGATATAATAGTGATTGGATGTATTTCATGAAGAATGGATTTATGCAAGTATATGTTGTTAATCTAACTAATAACAAACGTTCTGTTCTGTTTGTGTTTTAACTTTGTTTTTAACATTTATTACTAACATTGCAGGTACAATTATAAAAAAAATAGTTTGACTTTGAAAGATAGTGGGTGATAGAAATTCAAAAATAGTTTGACTTTGAAAGATAGTAGGCGATAGAAATTCACGGTGTAGTACTCTTATATCTTTTGGTAAAAAATGCATTTTTTTTTCTAATTAAGAGTCATTCATTTTTTTTGTAATTGTAGCTGATAACTAAGTAAGAAATGTTTTATTTTTGTATTATCATAGAGATGAGATGTATTTCTTTGAGAAAAGAGGTTTACAATAGTAGTTTTACCATTCAGTTTGAATAATGATATAATAGTTAGAAAAATCCAACACAATTTTTTTTTCAAAAAATAACATTTTTTTTATTTTTAAAACAATAAACTGGAAATAACAAGATGTGACATCATCAACACTTAGAGCTGGATTCATCTACCTGAAAATTAAAAAAAAATAAAATCTGGTAAATAATATTTAAGATATTACCATTTCAAGTCACACACCGTTTTGACTTTAACTGTTAAGCGACTTTGGGTGAATTTTCCAAAATAGGGTTGGTCATTTCTTTTTGTAACTACTCCTGCTATATTTGAAGGAATTGTTTAGTTATTGTGTTATTTTGTAGTTAAATGATTATTCTTTCAGATAAAAGTTTTTGATTGGTGATTTTAGCGTTAAAAGTAAATCATTTGGGAATTAAACTAAGAAAAACCAACATTTTTTTATTTATTTATTTTTTTTTTTAACTTTTTTAATTCATAAGCAACACACTGGAAATATCATAATCAGACAGCTTCACTTCTTGACAGTAAATTCATCTACATGCAAAATAAAAAAAAAATAGCAAAATCTGATGATTTTTAATCGAGATATGACCTTTTAAAATCACATACCCCACAGTGAACTGATTTTGGGTAAAAATAGCATGAGGACAGGAAGGTCATAAACCCAATATTGGATAATGAGATAGAGGCTTATCCGTTATCGGTGCATCAGTGCAATAGGGTTAAGACAAATCTGCAAAAATTTTCAGATGCAAAACAAAATCTCTCGATATACAGTAGTATGAACATTGTTGTGCTAACAAAAAGAAAATGTCTGGCATATTATTTTATAAATTTGTTCATGACCTGCCTTTTAGTCAAGTATAGAGCACAATGCCCTTCATTAAAACACTTTTTTGTAAAACATATGCCTAAAGAAATTTGTCTTGTTTATTTTTTGTTAATTAATAAGACTTGTTCATTTTATATGATGAGACTTGTTCATTTTATATGATGAAAACAAATAGTCATATCGTTATCCATGCTTTTTTGTAGCAAAGGAATTAAGTGTAAGTACAAAATGGCAGAGTTTCCAGTTGCTTTCATTTTTTTTAATGGAAGATATCCATTGCAGTCAGGCAGTTCAGCTTGGTCATGACTCTTTTTTTGATATTATTGATGTTTATTATCATGGGATTAATATTATAGGGTTTATGACATATAGCGACTTCCAGGCTTGTTCAAGCTTCTGTAGTAATCAGAACTTCAGCTTTCTTACTTTCCAAATTTCGTACATGCATTTGTAAGCATGTGCTACTTGGTCGAGGAATGGCTTAAAAGATATTGTTAAAATCTAGAGCTTTGTAATACAATACAACAACCAGACAGAGTAGAAAAGCTAGAAATTATGGTCCTTGTCTTTTTAGGAAAACAATAAGGTAAGTGATTTTAAACATTGTTTAGCCAGAGGTATGGCAGAGGATGGTTTTCCTTTTGGTTATTTGGTCTTTATTGATTATTCAAGGTTTCTTTCATTTTTGGAGGTTTTCGTTTGAATATGATGTTAAAGTTAAGAATATGTGTATCTTTGCTTATGATAGTAAGGAGTTTTATGAAATGGTGGCTATGAGTTGTTGCCATGTTGAGGCATTTGTTATTTTGGAAATAAATCTTGTAGGGGCTAAATACAGGAAGTTGTAAATGAGGTTGTTAGAATGGTTCTGTCGACCAGATTGTATGCGCGAGTTGTTCAGAAAGTAATGACACAATGCCTATGATATGAAAACTGGAACACTTACTCGAGATATAATTACTTTTCTGATTACATACACTTAATTCTTCTGTTCAAGAGTTTGAAAAGTAAATATTGACATTCATAGGGTGACAAGTTTCATTGGCTAAACTTAACAAAGCAACTATATGTGTAAATATATATACCTGCACATTTTTAGAAAAAAAAAATAGTCTTCACTGTGCATTTCAGTGTTAGTAGTTGCATATTTTCATTGTGGATAGCTTCAGATACAAGATACAAGGCCATGTGTTCTACAAGAGTTTCAGGTAAGATAGATTTAATAGGCCACTCTTTCGTGAGGAGACTAAGTAGATGCATCCATTTTGGCACCATTCCTACAGGTAGGAATGAGAGCTCATTCAGTAAAGATTTCGGTATGGATGGTGTGCAGGCAAGATTCTTTGGAAAGCTTCCAAACGGTAGGAACTTAGGGTATGTCAAGGACGCATTGGAATTAGTGCACTGCCATTTACATAAGCAATACAGCATTGATCCGCCTTATGCCGTCGTTCTTCATGTAGGTGGAAATGATACTGATCATCGCGACTTTGATGTTCACCTTTTCCTTTCGAATTTGGAAGAATTCTTAAGCATCATTTTACTTTCTGGTGTAGAGCGTATAGTAGTCTGTTCCGTTTTTCCACGTTATGATCGTCAAGGTGGATCTCATTCTTACGAGGCAAATCGTCAGGCAATCCATACTTATGTTCGCAGAATGGTGGCCAGCCCTGAATTCCGACAGTATCTCTATTTCTATCAATGAAGCGACCGTCGGTTCACCGGCCACTTATGTTCACAGGATGGGGTCCACCCCAACGATTTGGGGATGATGCAGTACTATCACCAGGTAAGAAATGCATTAATTATGACCTGCTCTATGCCCTGGAGACCTTCCATGCTCTCACAAATAAAACATCGACCTGGAAGGAAACCATGGAAGAAGAAAAGGTATGTCTCATACTAAAACAACCAACCAACCAACAACCGTCCGACCGACATATCAATCAATCAATCAATCGACGAAAAACGTTTCAGACAGATAATGCATGAGATATTAAAAGAAAACGATATCTGGTGCAGCTTGACTGGGTGACAAAGTTTTGGCCTAAACCGATTAGAAAACATTAATTCTGCAGACAACAAATGAACTGTTTCTCAAATGATGGTACATTTTTCTGGAAATAAGGAAACATTGTGGGAAAGGGGAATATGCTTATGTAAAGCATTTTCTCCATTTCCCATAATGTTTTTAAAAGCTTTCCACTTTAGGGCTGTAAAAACATGGGCTCAGGTAAAGGGTTAAGATATCTAAAGAACCATATCTGGAAGTGTTTATCAGTAAGTCGACAATGCATGAACCCTTTCCCCTCCCTTTCCTCCCGAAAATAGAAAATACATTGATGTGTAGAAAAATTCCTGAAACACAGATCCATGTTTCCTGATATCTTTCAAAACAGTGCTTAAGCAGTCAAATTTCCTGAAACTGGCGGATATACAAAATGTTAGTAGTAATAAAATGAACTGACCAATTGCCATAGTTTACAACATAACTGTACACCAAGAGTAATATAAAATATTGCTGAGGAATACGACCATAACTTACAGATTTTAAAATCTGATGTCGGCAATATTAGTCTATGAACAGTAATACAATATTTTGTTGCAGAAATACGACAATCGCATAAACATATTTAAAAAAGTTAAATTGCTTATATTTGGTTTGGGGGAAATGTACAGTTTATTATCTCTTCCCTGTCGTTATAATATAAAGGTGTTGACTGTGTACTAATTAAGGTGATGACTTACCCCTGTGTATCAGCGAATCAAGTGCCAACACCTGTCATATGTAACTTGGCATATTCTGAATTCCGATCTCCCTGGTCCTATGGTATAAGTAGCCACTCTGCATCTAATGATCACTGACTCTGCATCTAGCGATCACTGCGTAACAAGTAAGTTTTGCGAAATCTACTTATTTTCAATTTCTTGAAAATTAATTCTTACAATCATGGTTCGTACATCTATCAAATAGTGTCTGCAACAAGAATTGCGCTGGCAGTAACGATATTGCGTGCGAGAAATGCAACAAATGGTTTCATACAAAATGCGAAAGTCTTTCTAAGGTTTACTTTCGATTTTTGTCATCTACAGATTTGGAGTACGTCTGCTCTTCTTGTTGTATGTTGCCAGATGGTGCATTCAATTTTGACGCCACGTTAGCTATGTTGACCGAAGCAATTTCAGTTGGAAACATTATGGAAGCCGCAAAGTTAGAAAGCATTTTCTTGCGTAATCAGCCTGTATGTAAAACACCAGCTACATTTGAAGACTGCTGTAATGGCGTTGACAATACAGCATTAGATTTGTTAGGGAATAAATGGAATGGAGGTATTCCAGTTTTCGTCTCTGGTAATGGTAACTGCTTATTCAATGCAGTGTCCATGGCAATCTATGGCAATGAAAGACATGCTACAGAATTTCGCGTTCAGGTTGCTATTGAACTTAGTCTGAATAGCACTTTTTACGAGAGAATCAATGAGAACGCTCGCCTACTATTCAGGAAGCAATAAATGTATGTGCTATTGACCAGCAATATTCTTCCATTTGGACGATTCATGCCACAAGTTCTGTTATTCAACCTCCGATTAATTCGCTTTACCCATTTGTTAATGGCCCAGCCGATAAACATATAGGCATTCTTAATACCACTCTGGTTCCTCGGTTAGAGCCCGACAAAAGGAACACTGTTACAATTATGTGGTCTGGTTCTAAAACTGTTCAAAATAAAATATGGTGCCCTAACCATTTCGTACCTATTATCAATGGGTCCATAAATGAGGAATCTGCAGTAAATGTTTCAGATACTGGCTCAGAATCAGGCACGTTCGACTTCAATGACATGGAATCCGATTCCAATCTCAACGCGGAAAATTGCGAAACAATGGAATCACAGACCAGTTCTTCCAAATTAACCGACACTGTAAGTGGTAGAATTTCCAAATTGAGCGAAACTTTTACCGAGGAAGTTTCTGATGCCCAACTTTTAGATGTAATGGAAATATCAGTTCCTCACCCTTATCAAAATCCGACAGAAAACAGTATCAATAATTTCTTGAACACAGAGGAACAATACGCACTTGTTCAAAATTCTCAAATCGTAGATTTAACATGTATTCTGAAAGGTATAAAAGAAAATGTTTTCTTCTTAATAAATGATAAGCAAAATGTGGAAAGGCAAAGTTTAGGTAAAACATCTGAGTATCCTGATGACTGTGGGGCTTGGGATAGTGCAAAATCAACAACTAAAACCGAATATTTCATGGCACAAAATTCAAAAATCAGAACGATAAAAAGGACGGCTGACGGCACTTATTTCGTCATTGTCAAGAAAGAAGAAATTTATTGCTCTGTCGCCATAACCTTCATCCGATGAGGTTATAGTAGTAAAGTGACTCCATTCAAAACTGAAACTCCTACCCAAAGAATATTCCTCATGGAAGTTCTTTGAATAATTCAGCACCCTATAGGCGCGTAAGTTCTAAACAGAAAGTCTTAATTAAAAATGAGTTACAGAAAGGTAGCCTATCGTGAGAAATTAAAGAGAAAGTCTGCACAGAAATGCCAGATGATGGCACTTCTCTAAAGACGGCTGAAAATGCGTGCTACTTGCACAATAAAGGGAAAGACCCCAGCTCTAAGCAAAACCTCGCCGACGAGGTTCTTTCCGTGTTTAATATGTCTTATGACCAAACCTTTGTAAAGGAGGTCATTTTTTCGAATCCCTCTAAACTGCCATCCGTCATTTGCTACTCTGACGAACAGATGTTATCTTTAAAGAGCTCTTTAAGTAATGGCAGAATACTAGGAATAGACTGCACTTTCAACCTGGGGGCATGCTACGTGACGACAATTACCTTCAAAAATAAAAATATCCTTGGGATAATTTCTGGAGAGCCCCCTATAATGCTTGGGCCAGTTTATTTACATTGGGAAGGTTCTTTTCATTCTTACCATAGATTTCTTTCGCACATTCAGTCACGTATCATTGACATAGACACATCAAAAATTGTGTTTGGGTCAGACGGCGAAAAAGCAGTGATTAATGCAATAAGTGCATGTTTTCTGAATTCCACACACACACTTTGCACCCAACATTTAAAAGAGAATCTTGCACATCAGCTAAGAAAGGAAATGACTACTGAAAATTCAACATCATTTGTCAATAAAATTTTCAATCGTGAGAGACCTTCTGTCAATTGATGATCAAATAACTTACAATGAAATGGAAGACAAGATAATGGACAAATGCATCAACACATATATTGTTAACTTTTTAGATAAAATTAAGGAATACGTATTTAAAGCAAGACAGATAGCGTCATTCATTCTGAAATTTTGGACTAACATTAATAATGAATCTTTGAATTATATTATCAAATTGAAAACAGACTGGAAAGTTCAGAAATTGCCCAAACTTATAGAAAAGTTAAAAGAGTTAGACATTACCCAGACTAGAAATTTAAGGGATGCGCTTCACCACCGTGGTGCTTTCAAGCTTGCACCTAACACACAATCTCTAATGGTATTTGATGAAATTTGGCTTGCTATGAGTCCAGAACAGAGACAACGCCGCCTTTTCAGATTACTCAATTGTAAAAACTTGACGGAATCAAATATGATTTGGGCCACTAATGCAGATTTTAAAGTGCCATCTGTTGCAAATGTGGCTAAAAAACCTGGTCAGACTAAGAGAGTTAAGTCTTGTAAAACAAGATCCATCAAAATACAGAAAACTGCATGAATTAAAAATCTTAACCCTTTCCCAAACAATCCCTGGTTTCTACGGCCCTGATAAAAGAGGCTTTTGAAAACAATGTGAGAAAAAGGAGAAAATGCCAGTTACTGGCATTTTCTCCTTTTCTCACAAAGTTTTCTACCCTTCCCAAAAGAAATCTCTATTTTTTGGATACATTTATTTTGTCGTCTGCAAATGCTTTCAATCTGGTCGAGTCCAAAATTTTGTTGTTTGGGAATGGGTAAAATTGGACAATTACTGCGACTTGCGATTTTTGGCACGCAGAGAACATTTTACGCAAACATTTTAATTCAAGGAAACCTATCTTTAAGTAGCTAATCACCTAAGATGGAGAAGTGTAGTCTCGGATTAGCTTATGCGGAGCTGCTTAGGCTGATGCGAGACAACACTTCTCTTCCCGAAAATCTTCAGAAGTCGAAAAATCGCACATCTTAGCCCATATGTAAGTCTCATTTCCTTGTTTTCCAAGTCACCGCCTGACAATATTGTTTACTCTGAAATGCAGAGTGCCGTCACAATGCTAAGTATTTCCGCCTAACAAATCTACGGCGTTTAATTGTAACGAGTCTTGATTGCAAGAGTATGCAAGTATGAGGACTGCTTTTTGCGTACCTTTGGACTTTGTCCACACATCTTGTGACTGCATGTCTGTAAAAATTCAACACTTCAAAATAGTTTCCAAGTACCAAGTCACCGCCAGACAATATTGTTTGCTCTGAAATGCAGAGTGCCATAACAATGCCAAGTATTTCTGTCTTAACAAATCTACGATGTTGTTTCGAGTCTTGATTGCAAGAAGGCAAGTATGGGGACTGCTTTTGCATACCTTTGGACTCCGTCCACACATCTTGTAACTAGATCTCTACAAAGTAAAATTAATAATATTCTTTCCAATTGCTGGTTATCGCGTTAAAAATATCTGTTTACTCTGAAATGCATAGTTTCGAAATGCCCGGCAAAATCATACACAGCAAAAACAGAAAAATACCTTTCGCCACAATGTTTTCAAGCCGTAATATACATAAATGCAGAGTCCCGCGTCGCCGTACATTTCATATTTTGGGATATTCGCCTTTCATTCCTCTTCGCAAAAAAATAGAAAAAAAAAAACACACACACACACACACACACACACACACCACACACACACACACACACACACACACACACATATATATATATATATATATATATAAAAATTATATAAAAAAAAAAGTGACAAAAAAAAAAAAAAAGAAAAAGAATGTATATATAAATGTATATGTTATTATTGACTTTGTTTATGTTATTTGTATAGTATCTATCTTATCCCTATCCCAAACGACCAAAATCATTGCCTCTGCAGATGACGATTTCTGAAAGAGTTTTAGTTGCAAGATAAGGAAGAAAACATCTTGGAAAACAAGGGGGCCATGATGACCCTGGGTCGCTCACCTTAGTAGAGTGCCTTTAAGGTTTTTCTTTAATTTGACCATGTGACCTAGTTTTTGACCGCAGGTGACCCAATTTCAAACTCATATTTCATGAAGACAAACATTCTGACCAATTTTCAAGTCAACTGAGCAAAAAATGTGGCCTCGAGTGCCCTAAAGATATTTCTTTAATTTGACCTAGTGATCTAGATTATGACCCCAGATGACCCAAATTTGAACTGGTCTTTGACTATATCAAAAGAAACATTTTAACCAATTTTCAAATCAAATGAATAATAAATGTGGCCTCTAGAGTGCCCAATAGCTATTTCTTTAATTTGACCAAGTGACCTAGTTTATGACCCCAGTTGACCCAAATTCAGACTCGTGTGAGATTTTACAAAAACAAACATTCTGACCAATTTTCAAGGCAATTAAGCAAAGAATGTGGCCTCTAGAGAGCCCACAAGGTATTTCTTTATTTTGACCTAGTCACCTAGGTTATTGTTCCAGGTGACCCAAATCCAAACTCATCTGGTATTTCATCAAGACAAACATTCTGGCCAAATTTCAGGTCATTTGAGCAATAAATGTGGCCTTCAGAGTGCAAACAAGGTATTTCTTTAATTTGACCCAGTGAACTAGTTTATGACCCAAGTTGACCCAAATTAATCTTATGTGAGACTTTATAGAGACAAACTTTCTAGCTAATTTTCAAGGCAATTGAGCAAATAATGTGGCCTCGAGAGTGCCAACAAGGTATTTCTTTAATTTGACCTAGTGACCTAGTTTATGACCCAAGATGACCCAATTTTGAACTCAATGAACTTGTTGCGCTTAGATGGGCAAGCAAACTTAGAAGAGAATCACTACATACCAAATATCAAAGCTCTACGCCTTCCAGTTTTAAAGAAGAATTTTAAAGTTTTCCTTCTTTGTTCCTATGTTCGAACTTGTGACCCCCGGGGCTGGGCCAGTTTTGACCCAGGGGCATCATATGAACAAACTTGGTAGAGGTCCACTAGGAAATGCTACATACCAAATATCAAAGCTCTACACCTTCCCGTTTAAGAGAAAAAGAAATTTAAAGTTTTCCTTCTTTGTTCCTACCTTCGAACTTGTGACCCCGGGGCGGGGCCAGTTTTGACCCAGGGGCATCATATGAACAAACTTGATAGAGGTCCACTAGGAGATGCTACATGCCAAATATCAAAGCTCTACGCCTTCAAGTTTCAGAGAAGAAGATTTTTAAAGTTTTCCTTCTTTGTTACTATGCTCAAATTTGTGACCCCCGGGGTGGGGCCGGTTTTGACCCCAGGGGCATCATATGAACAAACTTGGTAGAGGTCCACTAGGAGATGCTACATGCCAAATATCAAAGCTCTACACCTTCAAGTTTCAGAGAACAAGATTTTTAAAGTTTTCCTTCTTTGTTACTATGCTCAAACTTGTGACCCCCGGGGCAGGGCCAGTTTCGACCCCAGGGGCATCAAATGAACAAACTTGGTAGAGGTCCACTAGGAGATGCTACATACCAAATATCAAAGCTCTGCGCCTTCTAGTTTCAGAGAAGAAGATTTTCAAAGATTTTGCTTTTTTTTCCTTTTTGTTGCCATGGCAACCAGAGTTGTGGGTGGAATTCAATTCTTTGAACAATTTTGGTAGAGCTTCACCCAAGGAACATCCCTGCCAAGTTTCATTAAGATTGGCCCAGTGGTTCAGGAGAAGAAGATGTTTAAAGAAATTGTTGACGGACGCCGGACATAGGGCGATCACAATAGCTCACCTTTAACACGTTGTGCTAAGCTGAGCTAAAAAATGATTAAAAGAATTTCTACTTTTTCAACAGTGTTTTCATTAGTACTTTATCCAGGGGTCGTGGAAACAAATGATTGTTTGGAAAATGGTTATTTCATTATTTAATTGTATGTATGTATGTATTCATTTAAATTCTATTTATTCATTCATTAAAATTTTATTTATTTATCTATTTATTTTATTCTATTTAAATCTCTATTTATTTTATTTAATTGTTAAGCTATTTAATTATCTACTTATCAAGCTTTTTATTTTTTTATTCATGTAGTTTTTAACCAATTAATTTATTCATTTAGCTTTTAGCTATATATTTATTCATTTATTTATTTATTTATTTATTTATAGCTCTTGGAGACTGTAGAATTCCTTACATTAAAAAATTGTACCCCACTACTTCCTGTTTCTTGTAAACAGGAAGTAAGAAACAGGAAGTGGTTTTAGTCCTGCACTAGTTGTTATGAATTTTTATCAAATTAATGACTTTGAGACATCTGTGTCAACCAATCAAATTCAAACCTGTATTTGGTCCTGCACTAGTTGTTATGAATCTTTATCCAATGAATGACCTCCAGACAACACTGTCAACCAATCAAATTCAAAGCTGTACTTGCAGGGAAAATTCAAATATTGTAGCATCACTTTAGTTTGCATACTCGCTTTGAATAGACTGTTTAAATTATTCATGTAATTTCTTTAGGAAATAATTTAATTCCTCAGCTTGTTTGATTGATTTTTCTCCCGCCCACCAACTACCATATTTGTATTTATGCACATACCTGTTTTGTAGTTCTCTTTTAATTTTCCTTTTCTTTTCTTTTTTTTTCTTAGAGTAGTTGTCTAAAAACCACTCATTTCTGTGCATCTAAGTAACTTTTTATTTTTCCCACACAGAACACTGATATTGTATCAAATTTGTTTGAATACTGGTATATTTAAATAGTCGTTGTGAGACTGGCTACAGTTTAAGTGAACTGGTGCTTGAAATCCAGTAAAATGTAAATATCTTGTGACTTTTTAGCATTTAATTCCTCTGATACCACGTACGGCAAACTACAGCGGACAACTTTGCAAACACACTTAAAAATCTTTTAAGTCTACATAAATTTAAGTATTATTTAGTTGAAAGCATCACGATACAAAATATTAATTATTATGAGTAGTACCAACATTGTGCATTTTGAGCAGTAACTCCACAATGTTTTCCAAAGTTTTGCAGGGATGAAACATGTCTGTGCTAAGTAACAGAGTTAACCATTTTAATATTGCAGATGCTGGAGACTTATCCTCAATCTGGGGTTTTTTGGTACAGAGGTCAAAAGGATGCTGTATATTTCAACAGCCAAGAGCTAGAACAGCTTATTAAAAAGATGATAGATGTCTTCTTTGACAAGCCAACACAGCAGCGATCCAGTGCTCGAAGCACAAGGAAGTATGAGGCTTTGGATGGGACAATTTTGAATGCTTGTTTGAGTAAGTTGATTTATCTTAGGAAGCAAATAAAACAGTTAATACTTGACCCTTTCCCACATGATTACGACGTTTAATGCCTCTGCTGGAAAGGACTTTTTAAACATTGACAAATGAAGAAATTACTCAGAATTAGCAATATCTTCATTTTTCACAAAATTTTATGCTCTGTATTTTATACTTTAATTTGCCCAGATGCTGTATTCTTTTCAGATGCTTTTAAATTGGGAGAATCTAAAAATGACAGAACAGGGAAAAGGTTAAACTTCAAATCCAGCATTTACAGGGGGTGAGGCCTAAAAGAAATAGCTGTTAGGGTTTCCCTACCCTACCTAGAAAATGCTGCCGACCCTAAACTTTTTACGCTGTGATTGAAAAAAAAAAATGTCAAGTGTGATTCCAGAACATGATCCATGTAAAAAGTTTTTTTTTTTTTTTTTTTTTTTTTGGGGGGGGGTGGGGGGGGATTAATCCCTACTCTACCTACAGCATCTCTGACCAAAACCCTAAACACAGATCGCGGGTTTAACGCAAAACGGTTGTAACTCACTTTTTCGATATTTTACAGGAGAAGGAAAAAACTGATTATTTTTTCAATGGAAGATAGTTTTGTTTGAAAACAGACCTTTTTAAATTCCTTTTATCTTTACATTAAATGTACTAATAATATAATTAGGAAAAGAATTTTCTAAAATGAGATATTTGCAAAAGATTGAGTTACAACCCTTTTGCAGTTAAAAATTTGGAAAAGTGAAGAAAAAATGTTATGCAAAACAGTTGTAACTCACTTGAAAAAACCTCAATTTTGCTTTGAAAGGCATCATTTTTATGGAAAATATGTATCTGCCAATAATGTAAGTTTTTAAAGTTTAATTCTCTATTTTAATTGATAAAATTTACATGGCAGAGAGCCATCATTGTCCTGAAATAGTGTGAAACATCAAGATCTAATGTTTATTTTTGCAAGTGTATGAAATGATCAATTTTTTTACCCCAGAAACTGTAACTATACACTTAAAACAGGTTTTAACTCACTTCAAGAAGATTTTACTGGATGACTTTGTATATACTTAAAATCAAACCTCTATGTCTGTATGTTTGGAAGAAGAAGATTTTTTATATTTTTCACTTTGACATATTAAAACCCAATCAACTATCTGATTTTCAAGGATTGGCTATCTTTAACTTCAGGCGAGCTATCTGAAATAGTTAAAAAGAAGTCCTTTAGGTCAAAAAACATACAAAATACAGCTCTAAGCCTTGCATTTTGAGACAAAAATGTCTATGATATATAGCTCTATGTGAAGCATGTGACCCCCAAATGAAGACTGAGCAGCTTTTAAAGCCCAGAACTAAAATGTCAAAATCCTTGGTATAGGTTACTAATGTTTCATAATACTGATTTCCATATATCAGGGCTTTTAAGCATATAGTTTTTCTTCAGCAACAGTATACATGTAAAATATCTGACCCAATGGACAATGCCACAGAGTAACAATATGAGCATGCGCAAAGATCTGTAAAGTAATAAAACATTGCAAATATCATTGTCTCTAGGGGTAAAGATCACAAACCAGAATATCATTTTTTTCTTTTCACATAATAACCCTATGTAAAAGTTAGTGAATGATCCCTGGCTGTGGCCACCACTAAAGGGACATTGTTTGCTTAAATATGATGGACTACAGCTAGGCAATGCCCTATAATCACGTAAGTCTTTCGATTTCAAACAAAGTCTACTGAATTTTTCTTGTAAAACATAATGAAACACAGAAGCCAAGGTTTGACCTATTAAAATATAGGTAACATTACAGCCTAATGTCATAATTTTCAAGAACAGCCTTTGTACCACAACTTACACTAATCATTCATGCCAAGTTTCAGCGCTAGCTTTCTGTTTGGGAAACTTTTTGATCTCCTTTTTTTTCCTTTCTATGTTTGACAATGGTTACCATATTCACCAGGTCACACTGTCTAAATGATCCTGCATTTTTTTTTTTCTATGGGCTAGGAACTCTGCACATGTACTCATGATCATGTACCGGTAGTTTGAGTACAAGTTGCCCTTCTGTTTTTGGGAAGGTCTATGAAAATTTCAATTTTTGAATCTACTATTTACTTCCTGTGACATATTTCTGCTACAGCTCAGCACTATTTGAATAAATTTGGAAAAAGGACCAAATATGTGTAAGGTTTGATTGAAAACAGCCCAAAAGTGTTGGAGGAAAAGATGTCTTTAGTACTTGTTGACAACAGGTAATGGACGTTGTATTGATGGATGCTGCATGACTAAGCATGACCCACTGCAGAAGTCTTCCCATGAACATTTTTACTGCTTCAATTCTACATTACCATAAAACAGCACATTGCACCCTTGCAGAAGTGAAAGTGATAACTTCACCTTCGACACATTCGATTTTTGTCCAACTTGGCAAAAGTGGCCCTTTGGATAAGGCTTTTTCAAAGCTGTTCACTGTCACAGAATCAGTTGTGTGTAGATTTTTGTTACTGCTCAAGAAAAGAAGGACAATGCAAGATTTTTAAAGATCTTTATTTGTTACACCATTAGACCTACGTCTACTAAATTTAGAAGTTTTCCTGTTAACATCATTAATTGCATGTCCATATATATATTTTGGCTACTGGAAATTTGTTAATGAACTTCTCACAGAGATGAATGAAACATAAGCCTTGGACGAAAAGTTTTGTTTCTCCTTAATAACGTTGATATTTTGTTAGGCTAAATCATAATAACATAACTGTTTACTCTTAGTCTGGGTAAAAACCCATCAGAGTACCACAACAATGCACTGCCATAGCTGGGGTTTGGACTTGCAACCATCAAACCCATAATTGAGCTACTCTATCAACTGAGCCATCCATTCAATTAACTACACGTATTAAACATGATTGGATAGTATTTTATCTTTTGTTCCATAATAATGTGACAAAAGAGATAAGGAATTGTACAGAAAAAATATAAAACACTGGGACATTCTTTGTGTTTTGTACATGACTCTATTTCTGTCGATATATTAGTCCAAATTCCACCTTTAGAAGTGAATAAATATTTTTTGGGGTTGGGGTGAAAAATTTTGTCAGAATTGTGTGAAACAAAATCTGGTAGCATGCAATTGTAATACTGATAATATATCACTGTTAATGAAGGTAAATAAATATATGGCTAAACCTTTACCTTTACCAATTAGCACATGAATGACTGACTATTAAAACTAGAATACCAGGGCATTATCATGGTATAATTTAGATTTGCACAAAATATAATTGCCATAATTTTTTTAAAAATTTTTCTCTTTTACATACCCCTCTTCACATCTTTTGCTGAGCCCCAGTAGCTCAGTCTGTAGCATGCAGGACTTAAGAATAGGGGGCCGCTGGTTTGATCCCCTATTCGGCCAACTTCTTTCCAAGGACTGATGACCATTGTTTCAACTATGGTTATGTGGAAAGGAGCCAGTGGCTTGGAAAGAATATTGTGCATAGTACTGGTATAAGAAACTCCGGGGAAAGCATTTCCCCCGCTTCTCTATCATGATTATTTTTGAATATTAAAAAAATCTGGAGATTATTTTTCAAGCTTCAATATCTTTTTAGGAATTCTTCTCCAATTCAATATTACAGTTACACTTCTTAGTTTGACCTACTAGTGTTTAAATGTTAAGAAAGTATCTTACGGTCACAACATTTACTTTACAAGGCTGTTTGTGACAAGCACTCGCAATAATGATCTGTTGATTTTGTTGGATATACATGTAATGTCTAGATGCATTTTTTGTAGAGGCCTGCATAAACTGCATCCTGTCCTATCTTTGTATATCTTTTCTACATGAAAAGCAGTTCTTGAACAACTGAAGTGCTATCCAAAGCTGTGACTTGAACATCCAGTTTCCGGTCTATATTTTTTATATGTGTGTGTTGTTTCAATGTAATGAAAGCAACACTAAAATTGTGCACAAAATATGTATGTTCATTCAAACACATGGGCAGATAAATGGACATACATGCTCCATTATACCATCAAAAACATGTGTTTTGTTAAAGTATTACTTGTAACCTGTAGAGGATGCCATATTCTATGTGGTAAAGTTAATAAAATTTTAATTCTAATGGAGTTACAACCATTTTGCACAAAGATAATTGTGAACGTAAGAAGATCTAATAAAATGTCCCAAGGGTCTACATGTATGTCTTTTAGCCCCTTCCTACCAGCTTTCCTACACATCAGAAAATCAATAATGATGTTTCATCTTTATCTTGTCATGATATTGAATTGATGTTATCAGTGACATCATAATGTAGGAAGTAACTCATTACAACTTGCTTATTATTTTCAGATTTTCTTCAGGCAAAATGGTTGTAACTCAGTTACAACCGTTTTGCATGAAGAAAATTGGTGGATTTGAGATACAACCTTTTGACATAATTAGATTTTCTCTCTCAATAGTTGGAATTTGTGGAGAATATTTTTAGGGATTATGTATTGGAAGATTTACATTACAAAAATGTAAAAAAGTCATTTTTGGTAAAAAACGGAGTTACAACCGTTTTGCGTTAAACCCGCGAGATATTCTTTAATAGGCCTGATGTACATTTTACATTTTAATAAAGCATTTTTGGTAAAGTGTAACTGGGGATGGAATTTGCAACTACCCATGCTTTACCAAGTTAAGGATGTGTATTAAACAGGAAATAAATACCAATAGAAGCACCAAATACTAGACGGGTTTCAAAGAGTAAGACCTAGATAAATTAACAACTGCACATTGAAGACGACCATGTTTTTGAAGAAGACTAACTTGATCTTTGATATTAAAGGTTTAGTGTAAGATTAATCTAACTACATTTTGTGTAAATTGTAGACCCAAACAAATACCAAAAACGAAAGCTGCAACATCTACAAGAAAAAAAAGAAAAGGCAGAAAGGAAAGAAAAAGACGCGATCTCCTCGAGACAGAGGAGGATGTCTAGTTCTTAACGGGAGTGGATTTTTATTTTTATGTCTCCCCCCCCCCCCCATCAGGGTCAATATTGTTTTTCCCCAAGCGTCCATCTGTCCGTCCATCCATCCGCCTGTCTGTCTGTTTGTCCGTCTCAAATCGTGTCTGCTCTATAACTCAAAACTCAAGCATTATTTGTCCCTGGTTTGTATATTTTTTGCCAGATGCGTTCTAATGTCAGAAGACTTTCAAATTTGTGTTAATTCATTATTCAAATCTACATTTAGTTTCAAGTGTAAATTTAGAGTCAAATTCTAGTCTGTTATTTAATCATCCATTCAGATAATTTCTAGTCAGTTATTCAATTAAAGTAAACTGTATTTTTAAATATTTTTGACTTATGTACGGTTTTCAAATGGGGGGGGGGGGTGGATTTCTACAAATCCTAGCTTTCATTTGACCCTTTACCAAACAAGCCCTGGTTTTTACGATCCTGAGATAGAAGCCGTTTGAAAACATTGTGGGAAAAGGAAAAGGAGAAAATGCTGGTAACCAGCATTTTCTCCTTTTCCCACAATGTTTTCTACCCTAGTGGAAACAAATTTCAAGTTTTGAGTCACGTTTATTTTGTCGTCTGCAAGTGCTTTCAATTTGGACTAGTCTAAAATTTTGTTGTTTGGTAAGTAGTTAATGGAATTGATATATTCCAAAAATGATACATTCAGTCCACACGTACTGCATGATAATGTTTCAAAGTAAATTTGGACTGTTTTGTTGTATCATTATTGAGTTATCAAAGTACACAATAATGTTTTAAAGTAAATTTTGGACTGATTTCTTGTATTATTATTGAGTTATCAAAGTGCATAATAATGTTTTAACCCTATCGCACTCAGACCGGCCGATACCGCCTTACCTTTATCTCCTCAGAACGCCCGATACCGCCCTTTCAATCTATCCCCAAACCGCCCGCGGCCGCCCGATTATACCGGGTACATTACATCCTTTTGTATTCCTTTATTTACACCAAAAACTACCGTTTCACAACACAAATCATTAAAATGTATATTTCTCCCTATTTTTCTACAAGAATTACCAAAGTACATGTTGTTTTGTCGTAGATATTTAACTGAAAACGAAGGCCAATTATGACTCGCTAAAATTTTTTCCTCGTGTCCTCGCCTGGGTAAAATCCATTTAATTTCCTTTTTTCACCAAAATCTTTCGTTTTAAAGCTCAAAATTCTGAATTAATAAACTTCTCCACATTTTGAAACTTGAAAATTCTACCTAATATACATTAATAACAGATATTATAACCAAATTATCGGTGATTTATGACTCGCCATTTTTTCCCCTTTGTTATGCAACTTTCAAAATGACGCCATATTTCACTCTTAAAATCCGGTTTCTTCCAGTTTTTCTCGGAAGTCTTGGGTGATTTATGCGCGTATAACTGTCTGCGCATTGACTAAGCGTCACCTACCCATTTCATAACAATATTTCATGAAAGTCAACGACACAAAAAAAACTACATATATATAATTGAAATATAATACTTGCCTTTAAATTTCCAGCGAACTTTTACTTATTTCCAGTGAACTTTATTAGAAAAAATTTCGACGAAATTTTAAGGATTTGGAGTTACACTATGAAGGACCAAAAATGGAGTTTGTTACCGACGAAAGGAACTCGGATTTGGACAGCAGTTTCAACAGCGGATTCGACGAGGAGACCCTACAGACAGCAGAGGAAAGAAGGAGAAATTTTGATGACAGCGACATTTCAGACATTTCTGATTGGGAGATTTCCAGCGTTTCACACAAGATTGTCTGTTGCAGTTTTTCGCAAAAATTGGAACACACACATGGTCAGATGTTTGAGGACGACTTTTTCCAGACGATTGCTGACCAGACTAACTTGTATGCAGAACAACAACAACAGATGAATGGAAGAGACACCAGATGGATAGCCACGACGATAGATGAAGTACGGGCCTTCTTCTGCCTACAGATCATCATGGGGATTCACAGACTACCGGAACACAGCCACTACTGGGCCGACGACAGGAATCTGAATGTCCGTGGTGTATCAGAAGGCCAGATACGAGAAGCTCAACCAGTACATTCACCTTACCAACAACAGCCAGCCAGAGACAGCCCAGACTACGACCCACTATTCAAAGTACGACCACTTTTAGACATGCTGAACAGAAATTTTCTACGACACTACACACCAGGAAGAGAACTGAGCGTTGACGAAGCGATGATAGGATTCAAGGGGAGATCACTGCAGAAACAGTACATGCCAGGAAAACCGACCAAATGGGGGATGAAAGTTTGGCAGCTATGCGAATCAACAACAGGATATACTTCACAGTTTCAAGTCTACACCGGAAGAAGAGAAGCCAACCAAGACCACAGAGCCCTAGGACACAGAGTTGTGATGGACCTACTACAGCCACTACTGAGACGGAACTACCATGTATACTTCGACAACTTCTTTAGCTCTATACCACTTATGGAAGACCTGACCAGACACCAGACCTATGGATGCGGAACCTTACGACTCAACAGAAGAGGATTACCACCAGCCCTGAAGAACGCCAAGCTGAGGCACCCTGGAGATACACTGAAACAACAGAAGGGAGATTTACTTGTGACTGTATGGAGGGACAAACGACAAGTTGCCATCATTTCGACCAACCAACAACCGACAGACAGCATGCACCAGCCAAGAAGAGGAGCACCAATCAACAAACCAGACGCCGTGACCAACTACAACAAGATTATGGGTGGAGTGGATCTAGCCGACCAACACAGAGCCTACTATTCAACTGGACGGGAACACAAGAAATGGTGGAAGTACATCGTGAATTACTGCTTAGACGTTGCAATTGTGAATGCCTACCAACTCTTTGTCGCCTCAAACCAGCCCATGCCGAAGTCATCAAGGAAGTACACACATCTCGCATTTAGACTACAGATAGCAGAAGGACTAAAAAAATTCAGTGTTTGGATATAATTGTGATTCGATATCTTCTTGTTGGATATAATACTAGTGGTTCAATATAATAGTGATTGGATGTATTTCATGAAGAATAGATTTACGCAAGTATATGTTGTTAATCTAACTATTAACAAATGTTCTGTTCTGTTTGTGTTTTAACTTTGTTTTTAACATTTATTACTAACATTGCAGGTACTTAACCCTTTACCAAACGACAAAATTTTAGACTAGTCCAAATTGAAAGCAATTGCAGACAACATATTACATGTCACTCAAAACATAAAAATTTGTCTTTCAAAGGGCTGAAAACACTGTGGGAAAAGAAGAAAATGCTGGTTACCAGCATTTTCTTTTTCCCACAATGTTTTCAAAAGGCTTCTTTCTTAGGGTCGTTAAAATTAGGGATTGTGTGGTAAAGAATTAAAGTGTTAACTTTGGGTAAATTTTCCCAAATAGGGGTGGTCATTTCTTTTTGTAACTACTCCTGCTATATTTGCAGGAATTGTTTAGTTATTGTTTTATTTTATAGCTAAATAATTATTCTTTCAGATAAAAGCTTTTGATTGGTGATTTTAGTGTTAAAAGTAAATAATTTGGGAATTAAACTAAGACAAACCAACATTTTTTTTATTTTTCTTTAACTTTTTTAATTCATAAGCAACACACTGGAAATATCATAAACAGACAGCTTCACTGTTCGACAGGAAATTAATCTACCTGCAAAATAAAAAAAAAATTATTAAAATCTGATGATTATTAATCGAGATATGACCTTTTAAAGACACATACCCCACAGTGAACTGATTTTGGGTAAAAATAGCATGAGGACAGGCAAGTCATAAACCCAATATTGGATAATGAGATAGAGGCTTATCAGTTATTGGTGCATCAGTGCAATAGGGTTAAAGTAAATTTGGACTGATTTCTAGTATCATTATTTAGTTATCAAAGTGCATTACAATGTTTTAACGTAAATTTGGACCAATTTCTTGTATTATTATGTAGTTATCAAAGTGGAATGCTGAAGTATTTTTTACCTATCTATGCAAGTTTTAAAATGAATTTGAGGCAATCCATAAGGTTGGTGGACAGACCAGTTTATTTGTACAAATGCTAGGTATTATTTAATGGAATTAATATTGGTTGGGAAGAATGTTGTGTGGAGCACTACTGGTATGTGAGAGCCAGGAAACACATGGATAGCTGAACTGGCCAGCATGATATGACTGAAATACTGTCGAAAACTGTGTTACATTTCATTCAACCAATTAAACTAGCTGTTATTTCATGAAATTAATATTCCAAAATGATACATGGATTAAAATCCACACTCTTTACCAGATGATGAATATTTGGTCCTGCCAAATTGAAACCATTAACAAAATGACGATTTAAGTGTGGCTAAAATGGTTGTTATTTTGCTCTCAAAAGGAAGAAAACATCATGGGGAAAGTAGAAAAATGTTCTTTGTGAGCATTTTCTTTTTTTCCCAAGGTGTTTTCAAAAGATTTCCGTCTTCCTTTGGGCCATAAAAACCAGGGCTTATCTGGTTAAGGGTTAATGCACAACAATGTTTTAAAAGTAAACTTAGCTCACCTGAGCACAATGTGCTCAAGGTAACCTGTTGTGATCATAAGGCATCTGGCGTCAACAATTGCTGCTGAACGGGCTACATTTACTGCTCAATATTCGTAAAATATGCCTGTCAGTCCATCAAATCTGGGTCAATTTCAATATTGGGTCACGATGGGATAAAAAAGGTAGGTCACCAGATCAGATCAGAGAAAAAATGTTTGTGTTGATAAAATCTTGGACACATATAAATATGAGCTACCTTGGGTTAAAAGTAGTCACTAGGATCTTGTTTTTGTTTAAAACTTGTTTTGTTAAAGAGTCACTTCAAGTAATGTCAAGTCTCTTCCTTAAATAAATATTTTTCTGTGACATCACTTTAACACCTTTATTATTATGTATCCAATATCCACAGATATACTTTGTCAGTCTGAAGACATTTACATCAAAGACTTGCATTGAATTTCTCTACATGATTGTTCTTTAACCAAGATTGGTTGGTTATTTCCGTTTATTTATCGTCGCTACCGGTTGCCCATCTGAGCGACGCCCCCAGAAGACAGTTGTTACGGGGGATAGTGCAAGGATACAGGTCGAAACTACTGAGAGCTTCGCCTGGTTCTTTAACGTGCTCGGCGTATAGCACCGTCACACGGGACCTCGGTTTAATGTCTCATCCGAAAGACTATTAGTAATTTTTTAGTTGGCCAGCCGGGGATACGAACCCACAATCTGTAGGACATTGTGTTCACAAGTCCTACGCTCTACCTACTGAGCTATATCGGCTGGTCTTTAACCAAGAGTCAGATTTTTCTCCTTTTGTATGCTACTACAGGTGTAAACAGCACCACAAGAGTGCAAGTACGTACATATTATAAGGGCTGACATCAGATTGAATGTCCAGGAATCAGTCAGACATCACAATGGATTCACACTGACAACACACTTGATTTACATATGCATTATATTTGTTTAAAGCCTTAAGTTCTGTTGTCAGTCTGTTGTCAGCTTGAAAGTACACTGGAACCAGACAGACATCGCGATGGATTCGCACTGACTACACACTGGATTTACACATGCTTTATATTTGTTTAAAGCCTTAAGTTCTATTGTCAGTCTTGTCAGTTTGTGTAACCAGACTGGTAATACACTGGTTTTACACTAACTTCAGACTGAATAATACCAAATCCAAGCTATTGTCAGTTTATCACCTGTCCAGTATATAGTCAGTTTCTTTGTAGCATCAGTGTATTGTTAGTGTGATACCAGTGTGTTGTCAGTGTAGCTGTCCTAAATTTTCTCATTATAATAGCTGCTGACAGAAGCTATTGAGTTGATTCCACTTTGTTGCCAGTGTGATTCCACTGTATTTCAAGCAAATTGTCAGATCTGACATTAATATTATGATCCATATTTTTGTATTTTAAAATTTATGCAATAATGCATAATATTGTATCATATGAATGTTTTATATATACTTTATATTTCTTTCTTTTCATGCAGCTTTGTAATTTAATGTGAAGGAATATGTTTTCACACCTTCCCAATCAAAAGGTATTTCCTTGTTTGCACAACAATGGGCACACATTACAAGTAATTAGTCTCGGAGCCCTTCTAACAACCCCACAGTTTGGCTTGGGATTAACTTGTCTGCATTAGGCGTTAAACAATCAAGCCAAACTAAGTGATGTCTTTGTTTTCAAAATTCCAACAGAAACCTTGTCAGGAAATAAGCTATTTGAGAACCTTACTCTAAATTCAACACCTGGAAATAGTGGCCTATATAAACCAGGAACTTGGCTGGTCAACAATGAATCTTGACCAGTATTATTGAATAAAGCGTCTTTGTGTTTATTGGGCAAATCTTCTTATTTCCAGATAAGTTTGTTTTTGACATCTTTTTACTTTTGCCTTGCTGTTTCTCTAATTTTTGTAATTGAATTTCTATTTAATTTATTCTTCATTATTGAACATCAGTAATTGATATTTCTCAAATCCTAGGTCTTTCTTGCACAAACCTGTGTTTGCTAGTGAAAATGACCTATGGCTGAGAAACCTGAAAATTTGTCATTCAACTTGGTTTTTTATTGTGACTTAGCAACATACTTTTCTAGAAATATAAAACAGTTATGTCTCAACATTTTGACTTCAAATAATTGTCTGCAATAAACCTCCATTCCTTCTTTATAGTTTTGCTACTTAAAGATGGATTTTTATTTGTCATCTCACAATTAAGATATTCTTAGATGTTAAACTTTGTGTCAAAGTATCATGTTTACATGTCCCTCTCCTTAAATGCAAACTGTATGTGTGTAAGTAACTAGTTGTGACAATAGTCAATTTTGATTCCTGTGTTCAATGATGTGGTTACTATTTGTGCCTCTCATAGAGCTGATTCCCCATGTCTAGCTTTACTCTCTATTGGAGAGTGTGAAGTTGAGCCACATCATTGCATACAGACTTCACTCTGACTGGTCATGACAAGTTGCATTTTGTTTTGTATATTTTTTGTACAATGAATCTTGACCAGTATTATTGAATAAAGTGTCTTTGTGGTTATCGGGCAAATCTTATTTCCAGGCATCTATCATCCCAAAACCTATTTTTGAGCTCCGAGGCCATTTCCCACTCAGGATCAAACAGCCCATTTTGCTTCATAAAATCTGGTGGAGAATATGAAGATCCCACAATGGAAATGAATCAAAGTTATTATTAGAAGCCTTCGTGATAAAGTTCGCCCGACCTTACATATAACCAACCAAGATGCCTTTCTTCAGCCCTGGAAGATAATTTGAATACGAATGATGGCCACCTGGACTTTGACACTGTTCCTACTATCGACTCGACCCAGAACAGGGACTTAACTGCCAAAGGAATAACTGGACTTTGAAACACAACTTCTATTTCAATTTTCAAAACTGTAAAAATGACTACCAGACAAAATGTTATATCAGATTTTTCTCTTAGATATAAGAGAAAGTATGAAAATTTATCTTCAGACTAGCGCCATGAGCAATATGTAGTTAGTTCATGTGGCTGTTTCCTTGAGGAACCATTTACCCTTTCGGTGGCGCAACAAAATTCTCAAAAGTCTTTTTCCTGTAGTGAGATATTGGTTCTTTGTATCCCTTTTTCTCACTATGGGCATTTTTTCCTTTTTTCTTTTAGTTGGTTTCTTCTGAAGAATGGCTATGGTTTTGGCAATATTGCTCATGTCATGTGTCTGGATGAGTTCTGTTTTATCAGGCAATACACCTATGTTAGTGAAACAAAATTTCAACAAACAAACTCTTTTGTTGATATTTGCACCATGAGAAATTTTCATTTCATTTCTTACGATAGTTCTTCTTAGTGTCAAATATTGCATTTCTTTTTCAATTGTAATTTTGCACTACCAGATCCTAACACCTGTCTTCCTTTTCTTATTTTATATCTTCTTCTCAGTTAACTTATGCATTTTCACTAAATTACAAGCATGGATTCCAGCCATTTGGGAATCTTTTGAAGGCCACTTACAGTGCCTTCATGATGAGGCTGTGGTATGACATTCAATTATCTTTCATATAGAACCATTGTTTTGTTTTACATTGGTCATTTTCTGTATGAATTATAGTTGTTTTCTATGACTCAAGTGAGCTTGTGCACACTGTTTTCAAATAGGTCCTATTTGTTTCAGAGCTATTTTTGCAAGAAGTTTCAGTTGTATTTTATATTGAAACAGTCTTTTATTATACGCTGGGTTATTTTCATCCGATCTTTTTAACTGTCTTCTATGTATGCTATGAAACCACTGATTTCAGCTGTGGGATATTTTTTCTATGCGAGTCCATAAATGCAGTTCTTTGCTATTTAAGGTATGAATGATATTTCATATGGAAACAGTGTTTAATTGTGCACTGGGTATATTTCTGTGTTATATTAGTTAACCTGTCTTGTATGGATCACATGAAACCATAGCCGGGAGCAAATGGACATTTTTGTTAAGTGTTTCGGCTTTGTATGATGCCTCTTATGAAGTCTGTTGTAATGATTTCAATTCAATCTCATATAGAACCATTGTTTTACTTTGCAATGGGTATTTTTTCTGTATGCTTTTGAATTGTCTTCTGTGAACCCTCACATAGATCCTTAGTTCTTTCATCCACTGGACACTGCTTTCAGGTCATCAATTGCACGCAGAGTATCCTTACCAAAAGAAAAAGAAACGTGTGTGTTAGTATTTTTTATAAGCTTAAATTGCTTACATGTTTTTATTGCATGGAACCATAGCTAAGCACTATGGGACTTTTTTCATGGGTATATTTCCAGTGCCTTTTCCCTGGGCCAATGTACTGGATTCACTAATTCATTCAGAACCATTGCTGCAATTGCTTGGATATATTTCTGTCTGAATTTATTAAATTATCTCTTGCATATAGAACCACTGCTTTAATGTGCATGGATTTATTTCTGTATGGTTTGATAATTTATGTCTTCAAAATCAATGTAATAAGACGCATATTGCAAGACCAATGATTGTCTGTACTTTTCTAGTGATATCACACTTATTTCAAGTTATGTACGTACACCTTTACGTTTTTTAATTGGCCAACATTGTATATTTGATATGTTTTTACTCTTCGTATCAATATTTGTTTTGCAACTTATTCGGTGGTTTCATAATAACTTCTGATGATCCATATTCTTGGTATAAAACTTTGGGGTCCAAAGTTAAAAGAGTGTGGGAGGAATTATTATGATCCATATTTTTGTATTTTAAAATTTATGCAATAATGCATAATATTGTATCATATGAATGTTTTATATATACTTTATATTTCTTTCTTTTCATGCAGCTTTGTAATTTAATGTGAAGGAATATGTTTTCACACCTTCCCAATCAAAAGGTATTTCCTTGTTTGCACAACAATGGGCACACATTACAAGTAATTAGTCTCGGAGCCCTTCTAACAACCCCACAGTTTGGCTTGGGATTAACTTGTCTGCATTAGGCATTAAACAATCAAGCCAAACTAAGTGATGTCTTTGTTTTCAAAATTCCAACAGAAACCTTGTCAGGAAATAAGCTATTTGAGAACCTTACTCTAAATTCAACACCTGGAAATAGTGGCCTATATAAACCAGGAACTTGGCTGGTCAACAATGAATCTTGACCAGTATTGTTGAATAAAGTGTCTTTGTGTTTATCGGGCAAATCTTCTTATTTCCAGGTAAGTTTGTTTTTGACATCTTTTTACTTTTGCCTTGCTGTTTCTCTAATTTTTGTAATTGAATTTCTATTTAATTTATTCTTCATTACTGAACATCAGTAATTGATATTTCTCAAATCCTAGGTCTTTCTTGCACAAACCTGTGTTTGCTAGTGAAAATGACCTATGGCTGAGAAACCTGAAAATTTGTCATTCAACTTGGTTTTTTATTGTGACTTAGCAACATACTTTTCTAGAAATATAAAACAGTTATGTCTCAACATTTTGACTTCAAATAATTGTCTGCAATAAACCTCCATTCCTTCTTTATAGTTTTGCTATTTAAAGATGGATTTTTATTTGTCATCTTACGATTAAGATATTCTTAGATGTTAAACTTTGTGTCAAAGTATCATGTTTACATGTCCCTCTCCTTAAATGCAAACTGTATGTGTGTAAGTAACTAGTTGTGACAATAGTCAATTTTGATTCCTGTGTTCAATGATGTGGCTACCATTTGTGCCTCTCATAGAGCTGATTCCCCATGTCTAGCTTTACTCTCTATTGGAGAGTTTGAAGTTGAGCCACATCATTGCATACAGACTTCACTCTGATTGGTCATGACAAGTTGCATTTTGTTTTGTATATTTTTTGTACAATGAATCTTGACCAGTATTATTGAATAAAGTGTCTTTGTAGTTATCGGGCAAATCTTCTTATTTCCAGGCATCTATCATCCCAATACATATTCGAGAGTTCTGAGGGCTTTTTGTTGTAACAGGAGTTTAAATCCCCTTTTTATTCGTTCATAAAATCATTCTGACAATCAGCTGGTAGTAGATGGGTTTAAGCTGACAATAAGCTGGTAATTATTACCAGTCTGTAGTCAGATATGGTGATAGGTGACCAATAAACTGACAATACACTGGAAACATCCTGACAATGCACTGACAATGCACTGACAATACACTGAAAATACTCTGACAATACAGTGAAATTCTGTAAGGGTATTATTTTTCATTATAAATTTTCTTTTTCAATTTTTTATAAAATGTTTCATTTTCTTATCCATTTTATCACCATTTCTTATGTTCTTTTTTTCTCAAATCATAACATTCTCGATATTTTCAATTATTCTCTAGTTGCTACATATCAATGACTTTTGAGTATACACACACTTTTTTTTCTTTCTTATTCTTTATCAGAGTTATTTTTTTAAGTTTTTTTTTTTTTTTTTTTTTTATAGAATGACAATTGATTGTCTATTCCATCGGACCCAAGAATATTCATACATGTTGCACTGCCTACAGTTTGCGATCACCAACGTATGAAAATTAGCTGGTTGTAAAGAAGTTGTGAAAATTGGTCGTTTCACGGATTCAAAATCTATAGGTTATTTATCACTGGTACTGAGAATGATGGTCATTATTTCGGAATACCAGGGTGTTCATATTTACGGGTTTATGACCATTGATCATCAAGAAGGAAAAATTCCATTTTCAAAAAAATCATTCGAAATACTTAATTGCTTGTATTGTCTGGATGGTCATGAGGAGAGATTTTACTGTATTTAACTAAAGATGTGTTTTCTATTTTATGATTTAGATAAACAGTACTAGCTTTGTCATAAAACTCCAATTAATTTCAATTCTTAACATATACTGCAAAGTAACTCTTACTTCCTCTACCAAATTGTCTCATAGCAACTGCAGTTTTGGGGCTATTCAATATTGATGTAAACTATTTCCATTCCTTTCTTTGTTTGTAAGCACTGTCAGATATATCACAGCAGTCAGTGCACCTATAGAAGTTTTCCTGACCCCTCTAGAGTGCACTCACTGCTTTTAGCTCACCCGAGCACAACATGCTCAACATGAGCTTTTGTGGTTGTCCTATGTCTTTCGTCCGTCGTGCGTCACATTTGATACTCACTTGACCTGAAAATTTGTCTGAATGTTTGTCTTGAAGAAATCTCGGACGAGTTTGAATTTGGGTCACCTGCAGTCATAAACTAGGTCACTACGTCAAATTAAAGAAATACCTTGTGGACACTCTAGAGGCCAAAATTTTGACTCGACTCAACTGACCTGAAAATTGGTCAGAATGTTTGTCTTGATGGAATCTCAGATGACTGAATTTGGGTCACCTAGGGTCATAAACTAGGTCACTAGGTCAAATTAAAGAAATACAATAGGGGCACTCTACAGGCCACATTTTTTGCTCAAATCACATGAAAATTGGTCAGTATGTTTGTCTTAATTAAATCTTGGATGAGTTTGAAATCGGGTCACCTGGGGTCATAAACTAGGTTACTAGATCATATTAAAGAAATACCTTGTGGACACTCTAGAGGCCACATTTCCTACTCAACTGACCTGAAAATTGTACAAAATGTTTGTCTTGATAAAATCTCGGATGAGTTTGTCGAATTTGGGTCACCTGGGGTCATAAACTAGATCATTTGGTCAAATTAAAGAAATACATGGGAGGCACTCTAGAGGCCATATTTTTTGCTCAATTGACTTGAAAATTGGTCAGAATGTTTGTCTCAATTAAATCTCGGACAAGTTTGAAATTGGGTCACCTAGGGTCATAACTAGGTCACTAGATCAAATTAAAGAAATACCTTCTGGACACTCTAGAGGCCACATTTCTAACTCAATTGCCCTGAAAATTGGTCAGAATGTTTGTCTAAATTAAATTCCGGATAAGTTAGAAATTTGGTCAACTGGCATCATAAACTAGGTCACTAGGTCAAATTAAAGAAATATGTTGTGGACGCTCTAGAGGCCACATTTTTTGCTCAAATGACCTGAAAATTGATCAGAATGTTTGTCTTAATTAAATTTGGTTGAGTTGGAAGTTGGATCACCTGGGGTCATAAATTATGTCACTAGGTCAAATTAAAAAAAATACCATGTGGGCACTCTAGAGGCAATATTTCTTACTCAAATGACCTGAAAATTGATAAAAATGTTTGTCTTGATAAAATCTTGGATGAGTTCATCAAATTGGGGTCACCTAGGGTCATAAACTAGCTCACTAGGTCAAAGAAATACCCTTCTGGCACTCTAGAGGCCACATTTTTTGCTCAGTTGACCTAAAAATTGGTCAGAATGTATGTCTAATCTCAGATGATTTTGAAATTTGGTCACCTAGGGTCATAAAACAGGTCACTAGGTCAAATTAAAGAAATACCTTGTGGACACTCTAGAAGCCACATTTCTTCCTCAATTCACCTGAAAATTGGTCACAATATTTGTCTTGATAAAAGCTTTGATAAGTTAGAAATTTGGGTCACCTAGGATCATAAACTAGGCCACTAGGTTAAATTAAAGAAATACCTTTTGGGCACTCTAGAGGCCACATTTTATGCTCAACAGACTTGAAAATTGGGCAGAATGTTTGTCTTAATTAAATCTCGGATGAGTTTGAAATTGGGTCATCTGAGGTCATATACTATGTCACGTCAAATTAAAGAAATACCTTGTGGACACACTAAGGGCCACATTTTTTGCTGAATTGACTTGAAAATTGGTCAGAATGTTTGTCTCGATGAAATCTTTGATGAGGTAGAAATTGGGTCATCTGGGGTCATAAACTAGGTCACTAGGTCAAATTAAAGAAATACCTTGTGGGCACTCTAAGGCCACATTTCTGACTCAATTGACAAGCAAATAGGTATGAATAGTTGTCTTGGTGAAATCTTGCATGAGTTTGAATTTAGGTCACCTAGGGTCATAAACTAGGTCACTAGGTCAGATTAAAGAAATACATTGTGGGCACTCTAAAGGCCACATTTTTTGCTCGATTGACCTGAAAATTGTTCAGAATGTTTGTCTAATCTCAGATGAGTTTGAATATGGGTCACCTAGGGTCATGAACTAGGTCACTAGGTCAAATTAAAGGAATACCTTTTGGGCACTCTAGAGGCCACATTTTTTGCTCAATTGAATAGAAAATTGGTCAGATTTTTTGTCTTAATTAAATCTCAGTTGAGTTACAAATTGGGTCACCTGGGGTCATAAACTAAGTCACTAGGTCAAATTAAAGAAATACCTTGTGGGCACTCTAGTGGCCAAATGTTTTGCTTAATTGATCCAAAAATTGTTCAGAATGGTTGTCTAATGTCAGATGAGTTTGATATTGGGTCACCTAGGGTCATAAACCAGGTCACTAAGTAAAATGAAAGAAATACCTTGTGGACACTCTTGAGGCCACATTTCTTACTCAGTTGACCTGAAAATTGGTCAGAATGTTTGTCTAGATGAAATCTGGGATAAGTTCGAATTAGGGTCATCTAGGGTCATATACTTAGTCCCTAGGTCAAATAAAAGAAATACCTTGTGGGCACTCTAGAGGGCACATTTTATGCTCAATTCACTTGAAAATTGGTCTTAATTAAATCTGGGATGAGTTTGAAATTTGGTCACCTGGGGTCATAAACTAAGTCACTAGATCAAATTAGAGAAATACATTGTGGACACTCTAGAGGGCACATTTCTTATTTAATTGACCTAAAAATTGGATAGAGGGGTTGGCATTAGTAGAGGCTGTGAATCATTTCAGACCCTATCTTGCCAACAACTTCTTTACAGTGTACACAGATAACGTTATCTGTGAAGTGGCTAAAGCACATTAAGAAACTGCCAAGGATGCCTTGGAAGATGGGCATTAGCCTTACAAGGCTATAATTTCGAGATTGTAATGAATGAATGAATGTTGTTCTATGGTGCATCGACAGCTTTGGTCATTTAACGCACATATCTGTGTTAAAAGATAATAAAACTGGAATTGTTTAAACTGAAAAAAGTTTGCATACATTAATAATAATAAAAGAGTTGAATTAAGAAGTATTATGTGTGATATTCATATGCATAATGGACATTACTGAGTGACAGGGCAATCCCTATCTACTCAAAAATTTTAAATGATAAAGTTAAGAATAGGTGTGTAAAGAATGTAAAAAGATGGGTAAGAAACTCAAGAGCAAATATCACAGTTTATTGTAAATGCCAATCTCCTTTATGAAAGCGATAATAGATTCAACGCTGACAGAATCAAAAAGATTTTTTAAACTATCGACACTGAAATATTTAGAACAAACTGGCTGAAAGTCAATGCAATCTAGTAGGATATGTTTTACAGAAAAGGATCCACTGCATGGAATACATTTAGGGGCATCATCTCTGGTCAAGAGCCAGGAATGTGTAATGCGTGAATGGTCAATTCGAAGTCGTGCAATTCCATAAGGCTTCTAGTGCTAATAGTAATGCAGATGGACTCTCACGTCGAGTCTACCACCAGGTAGACAGTGAGAAATGCAGTTTGACAGCAAATGACAGTGAACTAATCTGTCAGATCCCAGACAACCAGTCTGGCAAGAATCTGACAGCGGTGACTCTAGTTTACAGCCATGAGCAGGACCACACACCATCTGTAGCCACTACCAGCACTGATACAGCACTGAAACAAAACACAAACAAGGTAAGTGATAATTTGGAAGACCCAATTAAAGAAAATGTAGACCTTATGTTCTTACAAAGAGAGGATGAATTCTACAAAGATATAATCAAATATAAACTTCAAAAATGTCTCCCTGAAGACCCAAAACAAGCTAAACTTGTAGTAGCTGAATCAGACCAATTTGAAATTTCGGAGCATGGTATTCTTTTACACATCTACACACCAAAAACAAGAGGTATTCTAAAGGGCCGAAAGATCATTACACAAATCTGTGTACCGGCTATGCTGCGCGATGATGTATTGAAATCCTATCACGACAGTCTAGCTGGTGGCATGCACCAAGGATTTGAAAGAATGTACACTGCACTTCGTCAAAAGTACTACTGGCCAACAATGTTCCATGACTGTCAGACCTACATACAGTCATGTGAGGAGTGCCAAAGGGTCAAGCGTGATGTTCATGGAAGACCACCCCCACTTCAACTCTTGCCAGTAGCCGACCTTTTCCAAAGATGGCACATTGATATTCTTGGAGGACTAGACAAATACAAATATGTACTTCTTGTTGTGGACAGCTACTCAAAATGGTCTGAAGCGTTCCCTTTACGCACTCAGGAAGCAACTGAAGTAGCAGCTGTCCTCTTCGAGGAAGTCATCTGCCACTGTGGTGCACCAAATGTCCTTATGTCTGATAGAGGTCAGCAGTTTCTGTCTCAGCTAGTCGAAGCTCTATGTGAACTCTTTCAGATTACACGGTTCTATACAAGTTCATACAGGCCATTACTAAATGGATTTGTAGAGCGAATGAACAGTGTAATCCTTCAATCTTTGCATCTTTATTGCAAAGGGCAACAAGACGACTGGCCAGATCTTCTTCCTTAGATCATGATGGCCTATCATATGATGCCTGCGACCCAGTCCACACAACAATCTCCTTTCTTTTCGTTGTTTGGAAGAGAAATGCGTCTGCCCATTGATACTGCTCTTACTCCAAAATCTACTCCTTCTTCTGGCTTTAAAGCTCACCTCTCCCAAGTCCTCCAGAATCTGGAAACTGCCAGAAAAATTGCTGCAGAAAACATCAGGACAGCACAAGACAAATACAACGAACAGTATGACAGAAGGACAAAGGATCAAAAGAACAAACCAGCCATCTTGTGTGGCTTTACTGCACTAAGGTACCACCAGGAATGGCTCCAAAGCTCCATAGAAAATGGGTTGGTCCATACTATATTGTATATAGTGGGCCTCACAACACTTACAAGTTAAGGCACTGCAGAGAAAACAAAGAAGTAAAAGTACTGGTGAATGCCACTCGCTTGAAGCCATACTTTGACCCTTCAGACAGACCAACAAACATACCACCTGAATATGAGCACTTCACACAACCACTTAACCCAGAACAAATCACTGACCCACAACCACAAACAACCACAGACACAGACCAAACAAGCACACCAACAAACCCAGCACAACCACAAAGCAAAAGCAAGCACCTCAAAAATCCAAAACATGAAGCAAAAGTAAAGAAATCCAAAACACAAGCAAAAGACACACAAATAGTAACACAACCATCCACCTCAACTCAAACACCACAGCAAAATGACACAGAAACAACAGTTCCTTCACAAACAGACATACAAACACAGCAGCAACCACAGACACCTACTCAAACTAAAGTCAAGCCACAACTATTTCCAACAGGACAGATTGACAGAAGCATCCAATCTAAATGGGACAAAAACACCCTCTACTATAGAATCAAGTGGAAAGATCCAACAGAATCCAGCACCTGGGAATATGCATCCACAATGCCGGAAGTTTTCATCAGAGAATACCATGTTCACAGAACCATGAGTGGAAGAAAAAGAAAACGGCCCCTGTCAAAGAAGAACTGCTTCTTTGACTCTATGCCAGAAGGACCTCTTCCTGGTCCTGACTGTGATAAAGAGTGGAATGTAGGATACTATGAAACCTATGACCTGTCCAACCTAAAGATTTACACATACAGGCCAATAGAACATATGGCAGCGAAATGTGAAGTACCATTCCAAATTTCAGAAAGAAAGAAACAAATGCAGCCATACCTAAACAAATTGTTTGACCGTCTACAACAAATGGACATTAAGGAGTGGGACAATACAGCTGCTCTTCTTGATGATGAAACAGCCAAGGAAGCTAAAATGGTCAGAGCAGTGTTCACCAATGACATGGAAACTACTTACTACAAAGTCCACTGTCAAAACTCAGTGTTCACCAATGACATGGAAACTACTTACTACAAAGTCCACTGTCAAAACTCAAATGAACCTATCTGGCTTTCTTCTTTCAAGTTGCACTTAAATTTGTAAGGCAATTTTTGTTCAGAATAGGTGCCAAGATGAAACAGCCAGGTCAGGGATGTAAAATTCCACTCGTCCGCTCGTATTGACGAGTAACATTTGGCTTCGGGCAAGTAGAAGAAATGCCAAGCTCGTCCTGTCGGACGGGTACGTTTTAAAACTAATAAATTCTCAATTGGCCGAGTAAAATTCAAAATAAATGTTATTTCACGGCAAACACAAAACGGAAGTAGAACCTGAAATTTCAGAGCGTCTCTTCTATCATGATACAGGATGTTTATGTATATTACGCACGCGCGTCAGTAAAGTGCTTGACGGGTTTTCTATTGACGGTGTCAGTGACTAGTTCTATGCTACATATTGTTAGAGCGGGACGGGTTTACCAGTCAAGCCAGCGAAAAAAATAAGTATTAAATACCGTCTGCTTCGTTTATATCGACACCGTTTGTGACCAACGTCAATTTTCGTCTGTAAAATGTCGCAACGCGACATACGATCATTATTTGGTAAAAAACTCGGGGGTGGAGATGACGAGAAGAAAGAATCAGAGCGTGTTTTGCAGAAAGAAAAAAAGAGAAAGGATTCACAGCAAGAGTACGAGTCTAAGCGCAGAAAGCGTAGTTTGCAGGAAGCTTGGTTTGATGAATTTCCATGGGCCGAAAAAGACGATCAGAAGTTGTTCTGTAAAGTTTGTAGAAAATATCCTAACCTGGCCGACACAAAGTCTTCCTTATATATTGGCATTTCGTCAAATTTCAGAAAAGAAGCATTAAAATTCCACGATAAAAGTTTTAAACATAGAAAATGTGTAGACCACCAAAAAGTCATTGAAACCCCCTCAACCTCTTCTTTAGCAAAATCAGTCAAAAAAGTTGATCAGAAAAATCACGAAATATATGAAAAGCTGATGAACACAGCCTATTATATTGCCTGTGAAGGAGAACCGTTTACAAAATTTCCGAGATTATGTGCGTTGCAAGAGAAAAATGGGCTTAACATGGGAACAAACTATCTCAATAGGCAGTCTTGTAAAGTTTTTATTTCCAGTATTGGAGAAGTATTACGGAAAGAAAGCTGTGAATTTATCAGAAATGCGAGATTTTTAAGCATTTTAAGTGATGGTTCAACTGATAAAAGCATATTAGAACAAGAAATTGTTTATGTGAGATTCACAGGGGAAGATGGAAAGGTCCAAACAAGGCTAGCAGATATTGTCGATTTGACTCACGGACATGCTCAAGGGGTTAAGGATGGTGTTTTTAAAGCTTTAGAGACAGTTGACTTACCATGTGACATCCTTGCCAGAAAATTAATAGGCATAAATACAGATGGTGCTTCAGTCAATATGGGCAAAAAAGGAGGTGCAGTAAAATTAATCAAAGATAAGCTGAATGAAGAGTTAGATCAGAATTGTGACCAATATATGACAGTTGTACATTGTATTGCACACAACCTGGAACTTGCTGTTTGTGATTCTAAGAAAGGGTGTCCTTACTTGGATAAATTTGAAGAAACTATAAAAGGAATATTCAGATTTTATTATTATTCTCCAAAGAAACGCAGAGAGCTGTATGAAATTGCTTCAAATTTAGATAAAGAGTTAAAATATTATGGTGGAGTGCAGCAAGTGAGATGGGTGGCCAGTCAGAATAGAGCTTTAAAGTCTTTACTAGAAAATTATGAAGTCACTTGCATTCATTTAGTAGAAATTGGAACAAGTAATAGTGAAGATGCTGCAAAGGCCAGGGGCTATCTCCATGAGCTGAAAACAAAAAAGTTCTTATGTTTTTTACACTTCATGTTAGATTGGACTAATCTCGTAAGGAATGTTTCTGAGCTTTTTCAGGATAAAAAATCTTTGATATCCGAAGTTGGTAAAAGAATAGGTGATTTGAAGGAAAATTTTTCAAGAATGAAAATCCGAAGAGGTAGAAATTTGAGAGATTTTATTAGAGAAAGTGAGGATGGTATTTTCAAAGGTGTTGAGATTGTAACTGGTGTTGGGGACACGGGTAGAAGGAATGTCAGGCAGGAAGATGTTATGGACATAATTAACTCTGATATTGACAATCTCCTGAATGATTCCATCTTTTTCTTGGAGGAAAGGTTTATTAAGCATATTGGTGGAGAGCCCCACTCTCTTTTTAACATATTTGATTTTCACTGTTGGCCAGATAAAGATAGTCCATCGTTCAAGTCATATGGGGATGAAGAGATTGAGCGATTGATACGGACTTTCTCGCCCCTTTTGAGTGAAGAGGAACGAGAAAATGCTCTTGATCAATGGCTTGATCTCAAACTTTTTATAGCAAGAAATACTGACAGGACATTATTGGAAGCATATGAAAGTATTTTGTCCCCTAATAATTCCACAGATCATATTAGCTGCTTGCTTCCCTTAATCAATATTATGTTAACATTGTCACCTACAACAGCAGAGTGTGAAAGGGGCTTTAGTTTGATGAATGGTCTCAAAACTCAGAATCGAACTCTTATGAAGCAAGATACTCTAGGTTCTTTAATGAGAATTAAAATTGATGGCCCTGAATTTGAACACTTTAATTCTGCTGAAGGTTTAAGAGAATGGTTAGAGAGTGGAAATCGCCACATACATGGCCATAGGCTTTCTGGTCCCAGAGCCAGTTTTAAAGGCCCAAGGCCCAGGGCAGCAAATGTAGCTATGTCGGACACCAACTTGGATCAGGATTAATAATCTTGCATCATAACAGTTCTATTCAGAGTTTTTTTATTTGGCAGTTCAAGTGATGGATATCAGGATATGAATCAGAATAAATAAACATGTCGGAGTTCCTTCATTTAGTTCAGTTTATTTGTTGATTTTAATTCAATGGCCAATTGATTTGTACATGAACAAGATTAGGTATACATGTATTTCAGTTACTTTTAGTCTTTTGTCTGAAATGACTGAATTTTTGGGTTGTAGTCCCAAGCACCAAACTCAACTAGTTAGGTTTTGATGTGATTAAAGTGGTAATAATAAGACTTACTTCAAGCAAAACATTGATCAAATGTAATTGATCATTATCTTATATATAACTTTATTCAAGTTTCATGCAGCAATCAATCTAATACACCAAACAATTTGGCATAATTATAGCAATAATGCAGAAGAAATGGTCATTCAAGTCCGAAAGTTGGGACAAGTGATAATACCATAAGGACGAGTAACTTTTTCTACCCACTCGTCCTACAGGACGAGTAGAAAAAGAAAAATTTTTACATCCCTGCAGGTAAAATATTTAAATCAAATAAGGGTAGAAGTGATTACTAAGTTCAATGCTATATGGTAACTTCTGTAATAAGAAGAAATAATAAAAACATTATATGCAAAACCTACTGGAAAATAAATAGCTAATGTTCTGATACTGTGTACCCAACTATGTGTTGAAATGTTATATGATTAACAACTGTTTTTGATACTTACGGGGCATTATATCACAAAATGATGATAATTTCATTTACAAGAGAATAGGAAAGGAAAGAACTTCCATGCAGCAAATACTCAAATGAAAACATTTATTGAACAAGAGGACCATGATGGTCCTATATCACTCACCTGAGTATATTTGTAACTTATATGGTTTATGAAGGGCAGGCTATTCTCTCGAAATAGGCATATTCTGGTTATGAGCCGATGAAATTTTTGGTTTTTTACACAACTCCCAGTAGGTTATACTGAACAAGTGTATGAAATTATATCAAAATAGTTTCTCACTTGTCACATGTAATTTTCTTCCTTTTCAATGTTAAATAGGGTGCGCCCATGCAGAGCCCAAACTCCACCCAAAGGTCAATTTTTAAACTTTTGGTACAGGGTCTCAAGATCATGTTACATACAAATTAAGAATGCTCTAGCCCTTATGATTTGTCAGAAAGGGAGTTTTAAAAGATTTTCTTTGTTTCCATGTAAAATTGGGTGCACCTGAGCAGAGCCCAAATATGACCCAAAAAGAGATAATTTTAACAATAAAGGGTCACCAAATGATGCTACATGCAAAATATGAATGCTTTGGCCCTTATGGTTTGTCACAAAAAGATTTTAAAAGATTTCCAACTTTAATTCTATGTAAAATAGTGTGCGCCCGGCCAGAGCCCAAATCTGACCCCAAAGGGATAATTATAACAATTTTTGTAAAGGGTCACTAGATGATGCTACATGCAAAATATGAATGCTCAAGCCAATATGGTTTGTCACAAGAAGATTTTAAAAGATTTCCTTCTTTGTTTCCATGTAAAATAGGGTGTGCCCTGGCAGAGCCTAAATATGACCACTGAGGTTTAATTTTCACAATTTCGGTAGAGGATCATCATATAATGCTACAAACCAAATATGAATTCTCTAGGCATTATGGTTTGTCAGAAGATGATTTTTTAAAGATTTCCTTCTTTGTTATTATGTGAAATAGGGTGCGCCCGGGCAAAGCCCAAATATGACCCTAAGGGATTAATTTTAACAATTTTGGTAAAGGGTCACCCAATGATGCTTCATACAAAATATGAATGCTTTCGGCCTTATGGTTTGTCACAAGAAGATTTTTAAAGATTTTTTCCATTTTCAGCCATTTTGTTGCCATGGCAACCAGTTTTTCATGGAATTAAATTCTTTTAACAATTTTTGTAGAGCTTCATCCAAGGAACATTCCTGCCAAGTTTTATCAAGATTGGCCATCTGGTTTTGGAGGAGAAGATTTTTAAAGAAATTGTTAACGGACAGACGCACGGACGATGACCGGTCACAATAGCTCACCCAGAGCACTTCGTGCTCATGTGAGCTAAAAAAAAAAAAAGGGGGGGGGGTCTTCCAATGAAAAAAGATGTTACATCTAGATCACTAGAAAACAATGAAAAAGAAAAAAAAAAAAAAAAAAAAACAGCCTTGTGAAGACAGAAAAAAAAAACAGAGTTCAATGTGATATATTCATGTCTATCACAAATATGGCAACATTGATTATATTATGTCATTATGTAGTGACTGAAAATGAAAAAGTTCAATAGTTTTCATTCATACTTATTTCAGTTCACAAAGAGAAAGTTCCATTAGAACAAAATTATATAAAGAAAGTGCCAAAGGGCAATACAAAATATATTGTACTTGTGTAGTTGGCTAAACAAAACAAGTGGGCCATGATGGCCCTGGATCGCTCACCTGAGTCAATAGGCGAAATTTCACTCCAGGGTCATAATGACCCAATTTAAAACTCATCCGAGATATTATTAAGACAAACATTCTGACCAATTGTCGGGTCAATTGAGCTGAAAATGCGGCCTCCGGAGTGCCCAAAATGTCTTTCTTCAATTTGACCTAGTGACCTAGTTTATGACCCTTTGTGACCATATTTCAAACTCATCCGAGACATCAAAACAATCTTGTTGACCAAGGTTCAGGAGAATTGGGCAAGAACTGCCGCCTCTAGAGTGCCCACAAGGTATTTCTGTAATCTGACCTAGTGACCTAGATTATGACCCAATTTCAAATCCATTCAAGATATCATTAAGTCAAACATGCTGACAAATTTTCAGGTGAGTTGAGCAAAAACCGTGGCCTCTATAGTGCCCACAATACACTTCTTTTAACTTGACCCAGTGAGCTAGTTTATGACCCTATGAGACCCAATTTCAAATTGATCCGAGATATCATCAAGTCAAATATGTAGACCAATTTTCAGGTCAGTTTAGCTAGAATTGTGGCCTCTAGAGTGCCCACAAGGTATTTCTTCAATGTGACCCAGTGACATTGTTTATAAATGACCCTATGTGACCCAATTTTGAACTCCTACAAGATATCAAGACAAAAAATGTGGCCTCCAGAGTGTCCACAAGGTATTTCTTTAATTGGACCTAGTGACCTACTTTATGACCGCAGATGACCCAATTTCAATCTCATCCGAGATTTAATTAAGGCGAACATTCTGATAAATTTTCAAGTCAATTGAGCAAAAAATGTGGCCTCTAGAGTGCCTACTAGGTATTTCTTTAATTTGACCTAGTGACCTAGTTTATGACTCTAGTTGACCCAAATTCAAACTCATCTAAGATTTCATCAAGACACACATTCTGACCAATTTTCAGGTTAATTGAGTAAGACATGTGGCCTTTAGTGTCCACAAGGTCTTTCTTCAATTTGACCTAGTGACCTACTTTATGACCCCAGGTGACCAAATTTGAAACTCATCCAAGGTTTAATTAAGACAAATGTTTTGACCAATTTTCAAGTCAATTGAGCGAAAAATGTGGCCTCCAGAGTGTCCACAATGTATTTCTTTAACTCTTTACCACACAATCCGATTTTGAACGGCCCTGTGAAAGAAGTCCTTTGAAAACCTTGTGGGAAAAGAAGAAAATACTGGTAACCAGCATTTTCTCCTTTTCCCACAATGTTTTCTATCCTACCCAAAACAATTTTCAATTTTTCAATTACATTTATTTTGTCGTCTGCAAATGCTTTCAATTTGGACCAGTCTAAATTTTTGTCATTTGGTAAAGAGTTAATTTGACCTTGTGACGTACTTTATGACCCCAGGTGATCCAATTTCAAAGTTATCAGAGATTTAATACCTAGTTTTTCCCCCCACATGATCCAATTTCAATTTTGTCTCAGATTTTATCAAGACAAACATTCTGACCAAGTTTCACAAGTATCTGACTGAAAATGTGGCCTCTAGAGCGCACACAGAGTTCTTCTAAGATTTGACCTAGTGACCTAGTTTTTGAACCCACATGACCCTATTTCTAACTTTTCAGAGATTTTATCAAGACAAACATTCTGACCAAATTTCATAAGTATCTGACTGAAAATGTGGCCTCTAGAATGCACACAAGGTTTTTCTATGGTTTTACCTAGTGACCTAGTTTTTGACCCCACATGACCCAATTTCAAACTTGTCCAAGATTTTATAAAGACAAACATTCTGACCAAGTTCAACATGTATCTGACTGAAAATGTGGCCTCTAAAGCGCACTCAAGGTTTTTCTAAGTTTTGACCTAGTGACCTAGTTTTTAACCCCACATGACCCAATTTCAAACTCGTACAAGATTTTATCAAGTCAAACATTCTGACCAAGTTTCACAAGTATCTGACTGAAAATGTGGCCTCTAGAGTGCACACAAGGTTTTTTCTAAGATTTGAACTAGTGACCTAGTTTTTGACCCCACATGACCCAATTTCAAACTTGTTTGAGATTTTATCAAGACAAACATTCTGACCAAGTTTCATAAGTATTTGACTGAAAATGTGGCCTCTATAGCTCACACAAGGTTTTTCTAAAATTTGATCTAGCGACCTAGTTTTTGACCCCACATAACCCAATTTCAAACTTGTCAGAGATTTTATCAAGACAAACATTCTGACCAAATTTCACAAGTATCTGACTGAAAATGTGGCCTCTAGAGCCCACACAACGTTTTTCTAAGATTTGACCTAGTGACCTAGTTAATTGACTCCATATGACCCAATTATGAACTTGTCAGAAATTATATCAAGACAAACATTCTGACCAAGTTTCATGAGGATCAGACTGAAAATGTGGCCTCTAGAGTGTACACAAGATAAAAAGTTAACGACGGATGATGCACGCCGCACGATGGATGCTGGACACAGCACGATCACAATAGCTCACCATGAGCACTTTGTGCTCTGGTGAGCTAAAAAAACGTCAGTCGAACAGGAGCACCACATGCAAGTGCCAAAAATTGGCCCCCTTCACCAGAGCCATGTTTTTCAATGGATCAAACTTTCACGAACAGTTCTTAAAAAGGGTCACCCATTAGTGGTGTACCGATAATCGGCAAGTATCGATTAGCGGCGTGTTGGAAGCTCCCGATGTCGATTATCGATTGAACTTTGTCATAATCGATGATCGGCAGGAAGTCTGCACCGTCGGTCGGGTACCCGACTTTATATACCGGTGTCTGTTAACAGCGTTTTTTTTCCTTCTATAAACGGGTCCGTAAAACGGACCCGTTCTCTATGCCAAAAAATGACCTTTTTTTCCCAAAATCCATTTTAAGAAATTCCCAAAACGAAAAACCCCAAGTCGTCGGCTATTTTTTGGATTTCCCATAGCTATATATATATTCCAATTATCAGCGATGTCATTGGTCAAAAAAAGATGAATTTCCCAAACACATGTACTTCCTTTTTTTTTTTAGATCAACTGGTCCCGGAGTGTGCTCTCTATTATTAATGTAAGCCGGGGTCCAGTGTATTTTTAGTTCGGAGAACTCGGTAGTGAACGGCGCTTCGTTTCTGTGGCGCCAAAAACTTGAGATTTTTCACGCTCGGTCTGACATGTGATTTTGCGGAGAGACGAGAACGGTAAATTAACGTGAAAATGAGCCACAACAGCAAATATTACCGAAAAAAGTTAAAACCAACAGGGTGTAAAAGGTTAACAGACTTTATCTGTAAGAGGCCAAGTCATAATTCTAGCCAAGATGAGGTTGACGAGCCTGAGGAAAGTGAAAGTAAGCGCTCGTCTGCAATCGTAGATCGAGATCAAAACACTTCAAGTACAAGATGTAACCAAGTTATCCCGTTCACAGCAGGCTCGAGTTTTGAGGGTGAGCAAGCTATGTCTGCCATTCAGTGTGAATCTACCTGCCACCCTGATCCCACTGTCAGTAATGAAACTCTGTTTGCCTCTAAAATAGACCATCTACCAGAACCCAGTCCCTCTACCATATTCCCTCTTACTAAAAAAGAAATGACACTTGACTCTAAATTGGTATTTTCAGTAACATGAGAAGCAGGGACATTGCCCTTTGAAAAGACCAATTTATTTACAGTACATGTATTTCATGTCATACTGAACAATAAAAGTAAAACGTCATAGAAGTATTTTTGAGTTCAGTTTTAGTTTCAATGACTTAAGAGGGAAAATAACCTCTATTTGAGGGTCTAGTGCAAAACTATTGTAAGTGCATATATTTATATAGGCACTTACAATAGTTTTGTGCTAACCCCTTGTATTATGGTAGTAAATGATATGCAAGGATTGTGTCTAAAATCATCAAGAAAATAATTCCCAATTTTATAGAAAACGACGTATTTTTCCCAATTTGCCTGGTTTCGGACCCGTTCCCAAAACTATGAGAAAAAACGCTGTGTTAACTGGGTTTTATCACTCCCACAATAACAACAACAATCAGCCAAAATACTTCTGTGTTACAAAGCCAAATAGCACAAAGCAGAGGTGGTTAAAAACCAAAAGGTGTATAGAAAGCAGGTGCAAAGGTAAAACTACAAAAAGTCTATCTGCAACACAAACAACAGCATAATACATAAATGATACAAGGTTTTACAATGAAACATGCAAATTTATGAGGAACCGATTATAATCGGAAGAATCGCATCGGTAGCAGCAACTGATTCCAACTGATGATCGATTATGATTTCTAACCGATGTCCCTTCACTATCACCCATGGAACATTCCTGTGAAATTATTTCAAAATCTGACCAGCGGTTTCAGAGGAGAAGATTTTTAAATAATTTCTTAGAAAATTCCATTTCATTGCCATGGCAACCAATTTTTGATGGAATCAAATTTTGTGAATTAAAGAGGACCTCCCAAGGAACATTCCTGCCAAGTTTGGTCCAAATTGGCCCAGCGGTTTTGGAGGAGAAGATGTTAAAAGAATTGTTGATGACGCACGACGAAAAATGGACGACGGCCATCGGGTGATCCTAAAAGCTCTCCTTGAGCTCATTGTGCTCAGGTGTGTTAAAAAAAAACAGAGTTCTATAACCATAAAGTCTACCTACACAAACAAAGTTGCAGCAGTTAATAAAGATATATGTAAGCAGTACTTACTATCACAAAAAAAAATATACTCAAAGGATATGATTATGAATATGTCAAGTAAAACATATAAATAGATCCTTCAAATCTATTCTCAACCAAACAGGTAAGTTGCGTTTGCATTCTGTTACAGTATTTCAGTGACAAAGGATGTGTTTTCAAAAGATAAAACACATCATGGCTTTTCAAGAAAACAAAGTTGAGTGCATTTCTCAAAAAAAAGCCAGAAAAGAAAGAAAATATTACTTTCAATGACAAATATATGTGTATGTAGACATCCATTTTACGAATGATAGCTGCATTTGACTTCTATTTCATTGCATTATGTTGTTTCATCTGTTAACAGCAGCAGTATTTCCTTTTGTTTAGTGTACTGGTTATCAGTCAGATAAAAGTCATTGCTTTAGGAAATTGAAGTACATTGCTATTCTTATACACATACCATAATCACATATAAAGCTGTACTTTTAATATGTAGTAATAATTACTAGTATTTTATATGCATTATTTATGGTAAATGATGAATAGTGCAAGAGTGAGATGTATCAAAGAGTGTGAAAAAGGGCCAGCCAGAATGAAAATTGAATGTGTTTGAAAAAAAATATATAGATTATGTATTTTTCATGTGAAACTGTATTGCATTACTTTATTGATTTGTTATTCCATTCCATTTGATTATTACCAACAAGCATATGATTGAGGACAATCATTTTTCAAGAAGCGGTAATGTGTAACCTAGCAATAAATCTAATATTTTGTTATATGCAAAATATTAGATTATATTACATAACTGTTCAGACTTCCTTTTTCATTACAAAGGTTAAACTTTCTTCAAAACAATGGTTGTCAAGTCTTTCATGTTTTAATACAAAGGACTCTTTCCCAAACGACAAATTTTGGACTGGTCCAAATTGGAAGAGTTTGCAGACGACAATTTTAAATTCAATGAAAATGGCAGAAAGGTCTCAAAAAGGGTAGAAAACACTGTGGGAAACAGAGAAATTGCTTGTTACGAGCAATTTCTCCTTTTCCCACAGTGTTTTCAAGACTTGTACTGCAGACACGTGAAAACCAGGGCTTTTTTGGGAAAGGGTTAATGCAGTTTGGCATTTTTTTCCCACTTGTTAAGATTTAGCTTGACATGTTTTTACATCTTCTAGATTTAACCAGTTTCCTTATGTTAATCAATCAAGTCTGCTTTCTAGTAAGATTTTGCTTTTAGCACCTTTTGATTTCTGAATTGTTAAGATCCAATCTTTGGTCATTATATTTGATACAGGTGTGAAACCATAGCTTGCCTCTGGCTAAGTCTAAAGTTAATCAGTTTATATCTATTGGTTAATTTCAATTTATTTCTATTGGCTAATGAAATTGTAAAATTTCATTTGTCATCTTAGTAGGTTTCTAAGTAGTATAAGATATGTAGTTTTTATGAAGAGTTTTCAGTATAGTTACAGTAAAACCTCTCTATTAAGACCACCCGTCGTACTTTTGAAAATTGGTCTTATTAGCGGGGTGGTCTGATTTCCGGGTTTCCCCCACCTAGATTTTGAATCAAACCCGGGCTCTGTGTAGACTTATTTAGATTTAAACCATGTGCCAAGTAATGTACACGTATTTCAGTCAGAGAAGCCTATGCCCACACATTTAAATGACATCAAGAAAATTTTCATGTTTATTGAAAAGTTAATATGTTGCTTGAATTTTATGAATAGATCCACATGGCAGTGCATGTCCATTCATAATTGCCTATTTAAACTCTTACAGCAAGATATGTACATTAAATAAGAATCTGAACTTAAAGACTACATAATTTAACTGATAGAACTTGTTATATTCCCTGTTTTAATCTGCTTTTTTTATTTTGTGTAGTCTCTAGAACTTCTATTCCACGTGCTCACTTTCATTTTTAAACAAAGAATTTCGAATGTTATTGAAGAGCCTGACGTTTACAGTCTTTTCCCCCATTTTGATTCGAGCTGAATGTTCGAACAGTCCTACTAATCGTCGATCGCAAAGTTGAAGTGTTCGCAGTTCACAAATCGCATATTCTCTACAATGTAAGTATGGCTTTCATGTGTAACAAAAACCAAATAATAATCCCATCCCGATCACTAGATATTAACCCAAGCATCTCAAATTACAAAAGCTGGATGTACAAAACAAATTGTAATTACCCGGATGTCGACATGTTTTTCACCCGGATCAGCAATGTGCGATAAACGCCTGATTAGCGAATAAAAGCCGAATTAATTATTATCAATTCATTGGTCATTTGATTATGTAAGGTAACACCTTGATCACTAAACACGATTGTGTTACTACAGTCAACAGATAAACAAAAGACCGATAATTGATTGGCTACTCCATCAGACCCAAGAATATTCGTACATGAAGCACGGCCTCCAGTTCGCGATTATGGACGCGTGAAAATTAGCTGGTCATAAAGAAATTGTGAAAATTAGTGGTTGCTTCACGGGGTTAATATCTATTGGTAATTTCTCATTGGTACTGAAAATGGTGGTCGTAATTTCGGAATAGCGGGGTGCCCGTATTTCCGTATTACCTGGGTGGTAGTGAGGAGAGATTTTACTGTATATAGTTTTTAAGTTATATAGTTTTTGAGGGAGTATTCAGCTTTACAATTGAAAGTATTTAGAATAAAAAAAAAGTAACTTTGAGAAATCAGTGCTTGTCTATATCTGTGAATGTATCATTTAAATGAATGAAATAATAACAAAGGTGATCCACAAATATAATTTTGAACTTGAATAAAAATATCAATATGGAACTGGACTTGGACTTCAGTGTTGTACTTTAATAAACAATCAGGGTCTTGGACCCCTGACCTTAATCAACATTTATGTGAATCTCGTGGCTGAGGACCTAGGCTGCCTCTAACTAGGGCCTATATGCTAATTTCCCCAATAACAGCAGCCGAGTGGCATTGGACCGTTGGTCACATATATTTGACTTTGCTGTGACCACAACCTTAAACCCAAGGGCATGACTCTTGCCCATGACACATTCTCTTCATATGGTCAACAATTCTGCAGAGTTATACCGAAATTCATTCATAACTGAACAAGTTACTGGCCAGACACTAATACCATCTCCCAAACATCTGACCTTGACAATTTCATTTGAGGCATGAACTCGCACGAGAGTGGGAACTAAGAAGTCGGCGCTAAACCGAAAGTAGACTATTTCCCTCCACAATCGATTGCTAGTTATAAATTTGTAATCCAATATTAATAAAGTGATTAGAAAATGTTGTCCTTGTAATTATTAATTTATTGAATTACCTCTCATATTAGTATCCGAAGAGCTGTAGTGGTAAGTTGACCTGTTTCCCTACATTGTTTACCTATTCACTCATGCTACACACGGCATATGTACACGTACATATTATGCATTAGGTTTATTATACGGCTTATTTTGCCTTTCGGAACGAAATCGAATGTGCCTTTTTTGAGCGCATTTTTTACGATTCCTTTTGAGAAAAAACATTCAAAAGCTTTCTCCCAATAAGGATCTTAAAAAACTTGCTCTAAAGAACATACGTTAGACTAGGTTGATTCTCAGTCAAAATATTCCGGACTATTCTCGTAAACATAAAAAAGCAGACAACATGTGGAGAACTTGAATCAAACAATTGAATTTGTGTAGAAAATACTCAGGAGAAAGGAGAGAATGTCCGAATCTTGACAACTTCGTAGTGGTCAGCTAGGGAGAGGTCTGTGTGTTTTCTCTTGGACATTGTGACGGGTTATGATGGTCAAGTTTAATGACCGAGGTTTATATAGGAACGTTTTTTACACATTCAATTAAGGTAATTTTTGTTTGACCATTTTGTTTGTCACAGTCAATCAGCAGGATCAAAGGCAAGTTGGCAAAAAAAGTCTTCAAAGAAATCAATCAAAGTGTTTTAATTGGTTAAAGAATGTTGATTGGTGACTTGATGCGAGGCGTTATAAACAATATGGCCATAAAGAGCCTTAGGTTTAACTTTGTAAAATGAAGGCATGAAAATCATGCCGAAGAAATAAAAATGGTTTTAAATCAAAATGGAAACTAGATTAAGTCTAAAAAAAAAAAAGTCCAAGTCTATAAAGTAGGTCATTTATTCCAGTTTTTTATCAACACATCAGGAGAGCAATTACTCTCGCGTAGGTGCCAAAATGACATTGCGTCGTCACGTATGTGTGTATTTACTGGACACGCGAGTCTGCACCTGCAAAATAAAGCGAAGTTTTAATTTTCAGAAATTTCATTGATTCTTTTCTTGAAATTATGGCATAATATTTCTAATAAACGACAAAATATGTTGATATTGCAAAATATTTTGTTGCCATTATTCGAAAATTTCTTTCAACGGTATTTCGATTATCGGAGAAAATTTACATAGATTAAAGAGGAAACGGTTTTGTGCCCGGCAAAAAGTTGCTAATATCCGAAAATCCCTATAATCCGAGTTGCTAGTAAGTGGATTCCACTGTACAAGAAACTGAAACTGAGTATTGGACCAAAAAATATAAACTATATCCCATTAACAGGAAAATATTAATGGTCTGACAGACAGACGGACAACAGATAAAGACCAATCACAATAGCTCACCTCTACACACTTTCCCATGTGAGCTTTAGAATAAAATAGGACCAAAACATCTTTAAATTCTTAGGGGTTTCCACTGGGCTTTAACTCACAGCCCCAAGGGTTACCGTACAAAAACAGATAAGAAGTATGTTGAACTATAGAGATTAAAAACTTATCAGAATGTAATTTCTCAAAACTTTGTCAAATTCTTTTCTGAAAAGAATCATGCTAAATTCAACAGGGCTTCAGTTCTCAATATAATAGCTGATTAAAAAATCATTAAACCTTTACCACGGAATCAATAATTTACCAGCATTTTCTCCTTTTCCTACTATCTTTTCTAATCTTTCAGACAAATTTCACAATTCAAGCCAAATTTAACTTACTGTCTGCAGATGTTTTCAAAACCAGCACAGCCTGAGTTTTTGCTATCTTGTAAGAAGTACCCCATTACCATACAATTCCTTGCTTTAATGACCTTGAGGAGAAAGGTCTAAGAAAACATTGTGGGAAAAGAAGAAAATGCTAACAACCAGGTGGGGCTTTGAAGTCTCTGATCCAATACATTTCCTCATGCAGGTAACTTTTTTTTCTAGCAGCAGAACAATGTTGAAAACAATGTGGTAACAGGGAGATATTGCTAATCATGAGCAATTTCTCCTGTTGCCACATTGTCCTCAAATATATCATATGAACCATGCTCTGTGAAAAGAGGGCTTAATGCATCTGCAATAAGTTTGACCTGTTTCTCCTGTTGATTGTTTGTTTGTTTGTATTGAAACTTTACGCCATTTTAACAGAGGCGGTCTGTGCACCTACACATCACATGTGTTCCTATTTTTCTCACCCCAGTACTGACATCACTTTCTTTCAAAGTCACTGGCTACTTTTCCCACATGCCTCGGAGGTGAGAGGTGAAAAATCGCCAGAAATAAAGTTTGCCTCAACCAGGTATCGAACTGGCAACCACCAGGTCACAAGTCAGACGTGCTAACCACTGAGTAGGGTTGACTATTGAGGCCAAAAATCAACTATTGCGATAGTACTGACATTGGAAAAAATACTATTGCAATAGTATTGATATTGCCATTTACTATTGCAATACTATCAAAATACTATTGCATGAATAACACTAGTTGAAATTTAACCAAATTACATCTTGAAATCATGTTTTATACTAATACTTTCTCTGGGTAGTTTAAATTCTACCCGAGTACCTGTTTTGAATGACAAAAAAGGGAAAAACAGAGTTAAATGCAAGATGCTCAGTAAATTTCCAGTAACTATTTTTTTCTAAGTGCAGATGATTCACAGACAATTACCTGGTAAACAAAAATTTACATAAACCATAAACTTTTGAGGAAGCCAACTTTTAAATGTGATTGTCTGATTGATTTACAACAGAATGAAAAGCAAAAAATGCTGACAAATGCTCGTAAACACACCTTATAAAAATTTAATCACAAAGTAACTCTAAACTTTTAACCCTTAAACTGCTAAATAAATGAGAAAAAAATTTCCACTCAATAATAAAAACCCAAATATAGAGATTTCGTTATTGATTTCACCGGAAAAAATACCAATCCGGAGAGTGTAGATCAAAGATCAGACTGCACATTCTCTGAAGTCTAATCTTGATCTACACTGTCCGCAAAAAGTCAGTGAGTCGTGCTTAGCAGCTTAAGGGTTAAGAAGTCAACTTTTAAATGTGGTGCAGAGCCCATAATGCTGACCGAGAGACATTTCACTTCATCCCGTAATATTTAAGTAGTCCATGAAATGTTCCATTTTTTTCCCCAAAACAGTAGAATGAAAGTTTTTTAAAACATTATGGCAACAGGAGAAAATGCTGGTTACCATCATTTTCTTCTTTTCCCACAACATTGAATGTCGGGTGCCTCCTTTTCTAGTGGTCGGTCGAATTGGTGGTATTCCCGCTGCATTTCAAAGTAAGTTGACATATCTTGCATCCCAAACATTTTTATCTATTTGTCCATTTGCTTGTATAAAGCCAAAATGCTCCTAAACTTGTGATTTTCCCGATTTGTTTTTATTATTTCGAATGACGTTGCAGTTGCTGATGCAGTCGCCATGTTTTACGTTGCTTAGGAGAATGATCCCGTTTCGCCAGAAGATAATTCACCACATAGGCGAACAATATTTTTCACAAAAAAAAACAACAATATAACAGGAGTGTATGATTAAAAAGAGACAAGAGAAAGTTAACTGAGAATCAAGCATCGCAAATTACTGTCTATAAATGATACAACAATTAAATCGAATGGTGTAAGTTGTTTCCAACTTCAGTGCAAAACCGATCTGGACGAAGCATCTGACAGAATGAATACAGGAAGAATTATCAGACAGACGGCGACATTCAGGAACTTTTATTGGGTTATTTGAATTTATTTATTTTTCTCCTCCTCTTGTCAGTGAAACTATTGAAACTATCGATAGTCGAGGTAAATGTCGGCGATAGTTATCAATGTTCAACTGAGCCATTGATGCAGTTGCATTGACACGCTTGCCATCTTGATCCATCGATAGTCCGATGTATTGTTACACCCCTACCACTGAGCTACCTGGGCTGGCTCCTGTGGACTTTTCAGTCTGATATGGGTCAAAAACTTTTGTTATTGGTCAATTTTCTGCAGCTCAAATAACCTTTGCACCTCACAATTCAACTGGTTGTTATGCAACATGGATTTTATGGATCCATAATTATGTGATGGCTTGCTTGGTATAATCCAAATATTCCTGTGTTTTAATGTCCTTGGGGAAAAAGCCCTTGGAAAACTTTGTGGAAAATAGAGAAAATGTGAGCAACCTGCATTCACTCCTTTTTCCACAATGTTTTCTACCCTTTCAAAGACATTTTCCATCATTTGAGCTGACTTCTTAAAATGAGTTTTATCGTCTGCATAACTCCCATAAGGGCTCCACAGAGATGACGTAGCTTGTTCCTTGCGAATATCAGAACGAGGTTTCTCCTTGCAGAGTAAACAGTCAGTAATTAGGTTCCAAACAAATTAATTTAAATCTTACAAATTCAATCTCCTCAACTAAAAATTTTAAACAACATCCTTCGGTTTAGCTTCGGGAAAAGAGGGATTCATCAACGGATTCTTAGTTCACGGAAGGTAAGAGCCTTTAAATTAAAAAAAAAAAACAAGAGGGCCATGATGGCCCTGGGTCGCTCACCTGAGTCAATAGGCGAAATTCACTCAACATGCGTAATCCAATTTCTGACCAATTGTCAGGTCAATTGATGAACAAACTTGGTAGAGGTCCACTAAGAGATGCTACATGCCAAATATCAAAGCTCAACACCTTTCAGTTTCAGAGAAGAAGAACTTTAAAGTTTTTCTTCTTTGTTCCTATGTTCGAAATTTGTGACCCCCGGGGTGGAGCCAGTTTTGACCCCAGGGACATCATATGAACAAACTTGGTAGAGGTCCACTAAGAGATGCTACATGCCAAATATCAAAGCTCCACGCCTTCCAGTTTCAGAGAAGAAGAATTCTAAAGTTTTCCTTCTTTGTTCCTATGTTCGAAACTTGTGACCCCCGGGGCGGGGCCAGTTTAGACCCCAGGGAAATCATATGAAGAAACTTGGTAGAGGTCCACTAGGAGATGCTACATACTAAATATCAAAGCTCTACGCCTTCCAGTTTCAGAGAAGAAGAATTTTAAAGTTTTCATTCTTTGTTCCTATGTTCGAAACTTGTGACCCACGGGGCGGGGCCAGTTTTGACCCCAGGGGTGTCATATGAACAAATTTGGTAGAAGTCTACTAGGAGATACTACATGCCAAATATCAAAGCTCCACGCCTTCCAGTTTCAGAGAAGAAGAATTTTAAAGTTTTCCTTCTTTGTTCCTATGTTGGAAACTTGTGACCCCCGGGGCGGGGCCAGTTTTGACCCCAGGGACGTCATATGAACAAACTCGGTAGAGATCCACTAGGAGATGCTACATGCCAAATATCAAAGCTCCACACCTTCCAGTTTCAGAGAAGAAGAATTTTAAAGTTTTCCTTCTTTGTTCCTATGTTCGAAACTTGTGACCCCTGGGGCGGGGCCAGTTTTAACCCCAGGGACATCATATGAACAAACTTGGTAGAGGTCCACTAGGAGATGCTACATGCCAAATATCAAAGCTCCACGCCTTCCAGTTTCAGAGAAGAAGAATTTTAAAGTTTTCCTTCTTTGTTCCTATGTTCGAAACTTGTGACCCCTGGGGCGGGGCCAGTTTTGACCCCAGGGACATTATATGAACAAACTCGGTAGAGGTCCACTAGGAGATGCTACATGCCAAATATCAAAGCTCCACGTTACAGTTTCAGAGAAGAAGAACTTTAAGGTTTTCCTTCTTTGTTCCTATGTTTGAAATTTGTGACCCCCGGGGCGGGGCCAGTTTTGACCCCAGGGGCGTCATATGAACAAACTTGGTAGAGGTCCACTAGGTGATGCTACATGCTAAATATCAAAGCTCCACGCCTTCCAGTTTCAGAGAAGAAGAATTTTAAAGTTTTCATTCTTTGTTCCTATGTTTGAAACTTGTGACCCCCGGGGCGGGGCCAGTTTTGACCCCAGGGACATCATATGAACAAACTTGGTAGAAGTCCACTAGGACATGCTACATGCCAAATATCAAAACTCCACGCCTTCCAGTTTCAGAGAAGAAGAATTTTAAAGTTTTCATTCTTTGTTCCTATGTTTGAAACTTGTGACCCCCGGGGCGGGGCCAGTTTTGACCCCAGGGACATCATATGAACAAACTTGGTAGAGGTCCACTAGGAGATGCTACATGCCAAATATCAAAGCTCCACGCCTTCCAGTTTCAGAGAAGAAGAATTTTAAAGTTTTCCTTCTCTGATCCTATGTTTGAACTTGTGACCCCCGGGGCGGGGCCAGTTTTGACCCCAGGGACATCATATGAACAAACTTGGTAGAGGTCCACTAGAAGATGCTACATACCAAATATCAAAGCTCTACACCTTCTAGTTTCAGAGAAGAAGATTTTTAAAGATTTTGCTATTTTTTCCTTTTGGTTGCCATGGCAACCAGAGTTATGGGTGGAATTCAATCTCTTGAACAGCTTTGGTAGAGCTTCACCTGAGGAACATCCCTGCCAAGTTTCATCAAGATTGGCCCAGTGGTTTAGGAGGAGAAGATGTTTAAAGAAATTGTGGACGACGCACGACGGACGACTGACATTGGGCGATCACAAAAGCTCACCTTGAGCACTTCGTGCTGAGGTGAGCTAAAAAAAAAAAAAAACGCCTGAGGGCTCTTTGTTTCCGAGATTGCGTGACCGAGTCGTAGCACAGAGGTGCATTCAACTGAAACGCTATCAGAGGATAGACATTAGAAATCGGTCTGAATGACCAGAAAATCGGTCTGAATGACAAAACAGATTCATAGTTGTAGGCCTATTGTCTGAATGACAAAATATTTACGTCAGGACGCCGTCCAGACGGTCGTGAATCGACACTTGTAGACTGTATACCCGATCCAAGTTTGGTAATCTAAAAATAGATCTATCGCTGCAGAAAATCAAATTTGTGCTTCTTTTGATTTGATTTCAATTTCGTGTCACTTCGGAAATAATTTGATATAGTATAAATGATAGAACTTGTCATTTTCACACAGCTCAGAAATCTGTCTTTCAATATTACAGTGACTGGGAATGGCAAACAAAGAGCCAGAAGATTTGGCAAAAGGCCAGGGCGGAAAGATGCAGAATCGTTCTTATGCGCATGCGTCAACATCCGGAAGCAGCGAAGTACTTCCTGACAAGAGAAAAGATTTGGCGAGTTTCCTTGAAAGGGGAGAGGAAATATTAGAAACATTTGCACAGTCGATTCGGGGTTTTGAGGCTCAAACGTTACAAATTAAAGAGCTTTCGGCCACTGTAAATACAATTCAGGCGAGGTTGAAGCGGAAACACGTCGAAGAAAATCAGGACAACGAAAACGAAAGTAGGTCTCCCTGCCAAAAACGAAGGAAAAGTGCTACAGATCAGTCATTAGATGACGAGTTATCAGATGTCTCATTGGACTCAGGAGACGAAATTGACCGACTCGCGTTAGACACGGAACAAAACAATTCTGATAACGAGGATTTAAGCTGCATTGAAGAGTTCAAAGAATTTTTTGAAGAAGAGCAAACTGTCGGGGATAAAGTGTCTGACGTCGTGGCGACAGCCATTAACAAAAGTCTACGTTGTCAGGTAGATGCAGAAAAGATGAGAAAACTTGTACAGCATTACAGGCGACCAGAAAATATTGACAACTTACAGGTACCAAGGGTCGATACTTTTTTATGGGATCAACTTAAGACCTGTACAAAATCACAGGATGTAGGGAGGCAAAAAACAATTGGAATCATCAATCAAGCAATTGTTCCACTAGTTAGAGCCCTTAACTACACTAACAAAACGAAAACACCAGACATAAAGATGCTTACAACATATGTCAAGGACTCTGTAAAAATGATGTGTGGGGAAGTAAACAAACTGAACCAACAACGCAGGGAAATCATAAACAAGAGGGCCATGATGGCCCTGTATCGCTCCACTGGCTTATAAATATAAACCACGAAGAAAAGTCTTCACTATATAAGCCCTTATAAAACTTTGACCTCATGGCTACAGTCTGACTAAATGGGGAATATTGTATTAGAAGAATAACATGCCAAATGTGGGAATTCTTGGCCTTATGGCTGGTAACAAGATGGTTTCTGAACTTTTCACTCCATAAACCCATGTAAAACTTGTGATCCCTGGTGCAGGGCCAAACTTGATCCTAGAGCTGTAACTTGGGCCCTCTTTGTAACTGTCCACTAAATAATGCTATAATTATATGCAAAATTTGGTAGCCTAAGCCTTATGGCTATGTACACCAAGATTTAAAAGTTTTCCCTATGTAAGCCTATGTAAATCTTGTGAAACCCCCCCCTCCAAGTATGAGGCCAAATTGACCCCAGGACTATACTTTGGGCACTTTTGGTAGACTCCAACTAGATCAAGCTAAATGCCAAATTTGGTAGCTCTAGGCCTTATGGTTTCAGACAAGAAGATTTTTAAAGTTTTCTCTATATAAGCCTATGTATAAAACTTGTGACCCCTGGGGAAGAGCCAATTTTGACCCCAGGGCTATAATTTCAAGAAACATGATAGAGGTCTACTACATAAAGCTACATGCCAAATTTGGTAGCCCTATGCCTTATGGTTTCAGACAAGAAGATTTTTAAAGTTTTCTCTATATAAGCCTATGTAAAACTTGTGACCCCTGGGGCAGAGCCAATTTTGACCCCAGGGCTATAATTTGAAGAAACTTGATAGAGGTCTACTACATAAAGCTACATGCCAAATTTGGTAGCCCTATGCCTTATGGTTTCAGACAAGAAGATTTTTAAAGATTTCCAATATTTTTCAGTTTTGTTGCCATGGCAACCAGAGTTTTTGAAGGAATCAAATTCCTTCAAGAAATTCTGAAGAGGACCATGTCAGGATCATTTCTGTGAAGTTTCGTGAAAATCGGATGGGTAGTTTCAGAGAAGAAGATGTTTGAAATAAAAGTTAACGCACGGACGGACGGACGGACGACCGGACGGACGCACGCACGCACGACGGACACCGGGCCATGACATAAGCCCGCTGGCCTTCGGCCAGTGGAGCTAAAAAGGAGATTTTTCCCAAATTTAGACACCTGTGCTCAGATGGACAGCCTGTTTCAGCAACCCGTTTATTTGGCGACAATCTAGCTGAACAAACAAAAAATTTGGATTCAACTAAGGGCGTACGAATGACAAACAAGGGAATAACAAACAAGGGATCAGGACAGAAGAATTTTTTATTCAAAAGAGGGGGGGAGAAGCCAACCGAGTGGAGACAACAATCACAACATCGGTACCCCCCCTCCAAAACACAGAAAACATCCAATGCAACCTGGAGGAGGCCTATGTTCAAATCCAAGGGCTCAGGAAGTCAGTCCAAAGGGGACAGGAAACACTATTCACAGAAACAATAGAATTGCAAAGTAAAACTAAGTAACCAATCATTACTGGGTGACCTCCAAAATACAACAAAAAACTTTCAGGCTGGTAAAACTAGAAATTACTTAGAACACTGGAAGGCTCTGACATCTGATACATGGATCCTTGAGACAGTTGCAGGCTATAATGTAGAGCTTAGTAGAACACCTATCCAATTTAAAATTCCAAATCCAATAAAATTCAACCAAGATGAACATTACAGGATTAAGGAAGAGTTAGAACGGTTCGTAAACTGCAATATAATTGAAGAAGTCTCAAATTATATTCCAGGGGAATTTATTTCTAATATTTTTGTTAGGCCAAAGAAAGAGAACAAAATCAGAATAATTCTGAATTTGAAGCAGTTCAATGAACATATAGACCCACTCCATTTCAAAATGGAAACACTGCAGTCCGCCGTTCATGCAATGCACAGAAACTGTTACTTTGGCTCGGTTGATCTTTCTGAAAGTTATTATTCAGTGCCGATTGCTGAGGAGCACCCTAAATATTTCAGAATCTGGTTTGATAATCAGAAATACCAGTTCACCTGTTTAGTAATGGGACTTGCTACAGCACCTAGAGTGTTCACGAAAATTCTTAAACCTACTTTTGCATCTTTACGAGAGAGAGGTTACATAAGTACAGCCTATATAGATGATTCATGCCTCCAGGGGAAAACATATTCAGAATGTAAGGATAATATAACACAAACTATCAAATTAATGGGCAGTTTAGGATTAACAATCAACCCTGACAAGTCTATTCTTATCCCTTCCAAACAAATTGTATTTGTGGGATTCATACTCTGTTAAGAAACAATGACAATTAAACCAACGAGTGAAAAAATACAGAAAATTAGAGAATTATGTGTCACTATTTATCAGTCTAAGTTCATAGTCATCAGAACATTTGCGCAGTTAATTGGGATGCTAGTAGCCTGTGAACCAGGGGTTCGTTATGCTCCATTGTACTATAAGCCACTTGAAAAGATCAAAGAACACAATTTAAACAGGAAACGGGGCAATTTCAATGCATTCATGAGAGTCACAGAAGAACTGAAATTCCACTTACAATGGTGGATGGACAATTTAGACCAGGCTTTTCAAGTAGTGGCAGAAAATAACCCAGACTTTGTTATGACCTGTGATAGCAGTATGACTGGATGGGGGGCTGAAATCGCTTCTGAACAAAAATTTACAAAAGGGGTTTGGTCGGCCAAAGAACAAACATTACATATCAATGTGTTAGAGCTGAAAGCTTGCAAGCTTGGTTTAATGGCATTAGCAAAAGACAAAACAGGGGTCCACATTCAAATTCTAAGTGACAATACAACATGTTCATACATCAACAAATTTGGGGGTAAAAAATCTGAACTTAACGAACTAGCAAGACAAATTTGGTTATGGTGCATTGACAAAAAGATTCATATAAGTGCAGCTCATATTCCTGGGAAATTTAATGAAGAAGCAGATGCATTATCCCGAAGTTACAAGAATGACCTGGAATGGTCTCTATATAATTCCATTTTTAATAGTATACAGCTTTCGTATCCGCTAATGGAAGTAGATATGTTTGCGTCACGGCTGAATGCCAAACTGAAAAAGCAGGGTTCCCATTCACGCACATATGTGCGTGATTCACGCACTGAATTGAATAATCACGCACAAAAATATGAAGTGAAGCATGCATGCACACACAGTTTTCAGGGCTCCCGTTGTCGATCACCAGTGGCGACAGTTGGGACAAGTTAACAAGTGTGAAAGTCACTGTTTATGACCGCTAATCAAACATGGTATCAATCCGCTTTTCTAGTGTAAAATCGAAGGTTTTGAAGTTACATGCTATTCTTATTGACAACTCTATGTCAAATCATGCAGAAATACTACTCCAAAACTTAATAGGCATGAAAAAAAGATCACTGCAAGAAACACGAAAACCCATGACACAACCAAAATTGGTTTGACATCGTCCGATCGTAGGCATTTCAAACTGTCTATTCAGTTTTATCAGTGACTTTGAACAGTAAATTTACATAAATATCTCAATAAAACAGTAAGTGAAACCTAATTTGTGTCTGAAATTGACAGTGAAATGGAAAATTCTACTGGCCGTCAGGCTGTAAGTTGTCCCTCTGAAACTGGTCCCGTGAGTAAGGAAATTATAACAAGCGTCTTCTTTTTTTAAATTACCCATTTTGTTTTCAAGAGCAGCTGACTGCAGAGTAAGACTTGTCAAAACAAATTTTCAACACAACAGACCCTTACTGTCCTCCATAGATGCTCTATAATTGTCAATATTAAATGCACTCCAAGAATTTCTCTTGCACTCCCAAACTTGTATTCCAGGGAGCGCATGCACTCCCAAAAAGAGATGTGAGTGGGAACACTGAAAAAGTATGTGTCTTTTTTCCCGGATCATGATGCGTATGCCATAGATGCATTCAGTATGACTTGGAGCAATTATTTACTGTATATGTTTCCTCCTTTCAGTCTAATTCCAAGAATTCTCCAGAAGATCCAGGCAGATCAGGCCGAGGTTGTGCTGGTGGCACCAGTATGGAAGACGCAAACCTGGTGGCCACGCCTCCTGAAAATGTTGGGTCAGGATTGGCATATGATAAAACAAGCTCACGACGTTCTTCACCTCCACCACAAACCTGAAGTAAAACATCCCTTGAAACACCTGAAGCTCGGTGTTTTTCGCATATCAGGAAAGCATTACAGCAACAAAAGATATCAGATGAATCTGCTGATATTATCATAGCAGCCTGGAGGAAATCAACAAGGAAAACCTATGCAGTGTATTTAAATCAGTGGATTAAGTACGCTAAAAAGAAACGAATCAACTTGATTTTACCTACTCCACCCCAGATTATAACATTTCTGACAGCTTTGTACAATAGAGGTGTAGGGTATAGTGCTGTTAACACTGCTAGGTCAGCTATTAACCAACTTGTGTGTCTTTCTTCTAATGTAAATTTGGGGGAATGCACTGTCATCAATAAATTTATGAAGGGTATCTTTGAACTTAGACCGTCTTTACCAAAATATGACTATATCTGGGATGGAAAGTTTACCAGATGAATTGCCACTGTCTGTGCTGTCAGAAAAATTAGCAGTATTGTTTTTATTACTGACTGTGCAGCGGTGTCAAACGTTACACTTACTCACTTTGGGGGATATATCATTTGTGGGAAATACAATGATAATTAAACTCAGTCATCTGTTAAAACAATCAAGACCAGGGAAACATCCTGGACCACTAATTCTGGAATCCTATCATAGCCATAAAAAACTGTGCATTGTGACTGGTTTTAGGGAATACCTAGACAGAACCGAACATATTCGAAACAGTGACACTTTCCTGATCAGCAGTCAGAAACCCCATAAGGGAGTGTCGAAATCTACTATTTCGAGATGGATTAGAAATTTTTTACAAAAAGCTGGAGTAATGGAACACTATGGGGCCCATAGTATTCGATCAGCTTCAACTAGTAAAGCAAAATCCAGAGGGATTCCACTTTTTAACCTTTTAAAAACAGCAGGATGGAGTAATGCTGCTACATTTGCAAAATTCTATGACAAAAAGATAGAATCAGAAAGTTCCCTACAAATGAGGGTCCTGTCAGGTAATGCCACCAAGGACGGTTAATGATGTATGTATATGTACATATACCTATGTCTTTCTTTTTTCATGATCAAGGTCACTGTACAGTATACATGTAATTTCATTGTAGAACTTAGTGATTTCATTTTTCTTCAATAGATTGTTCACACTTTTTCGAAGAGAGCACTTGAATTTACTTCATTTACCTGTACATTATTCATGATTCTTTTTTAATGGAGATCAATCCTGCTTGAACAGAGAATTGCTCTAAAATCTCTGTGGAGCCCTTATGGGAGTTATGCAGACGATAAAATTGATTGATTAAACAAGACTTACCGACAACGGAGGGATGTTGAAGTTTGATCTGAATTTTATCGACTGCAAACTCCCAAAGGGCTTACACACCCTCCCACCCAACCCTTGTGTCTGATTCTCTGTTTCAAGCTTTTTCATTGATGCCAAGGTTTGTTGAACCATGGTTCACAAACTTGACATCATTGGGACTCTAAAGACTGATATTCGCAAGGAACAAGCTACGTCATCTCTGTGTAAGCCCTTTGGGAGTTTGCAGTCGATAAAATTCAGATCAAACTTCAACTTCCCTCCGTTGTCGGTAAGTCTTGTTTAATCAATCAATTAAATTATTAACTGCAGATGGTTAAAATTATACATTAACATAAATACCTATAATTATTTCAAGATATACGCTTATCTTATGATTTGAAATAGAAAAAGTAGTAATTTTGTTCCTAAGTTTCGTCATGAAACAAACTTATTACTTCATCTTTTTTTCTCCTTTTTATTTTTCTCAACATAGCAATTTTGTTCCTAAGTTTTGTCATGATAAAACTTCATTTTTTTTTTCTGTTTGTTTATTTTTCTCGAGAAACACTGCAAAGTAACTCTTACTGTCCTTAACCATTTATAAAACAATCCCAAGTTTTAACAACCCTGAGGGAAGAGAAGTTTCCCTTATGTTTTCTACACTTCCAAAAACAAATTTTGATTTTTTTGAGTCACATTTATTTTGTTGTCTGTAAATGCTTTCAATTTAGACACATCTGAAATTGTAATTTTTGAGTCAAATTTGAGCCATGCTTTGGCAAAAGGGGGCTTCACACACCTCCGCAGTGCATGATACCAAGTAAGTCATCACATGATGATGGATCCATAGCGTCCATTTTGTCTAGCAATCGACTGAATTGTGTGGTCTTTTGACATACAGAAAATTGACCAATAGCAAAAAGTTTTGGCCCAGGTCAGCCTGGGTTGATACGTTTCTCAGATTCATTAAGCCCCCTTTTCACAGAGCTTGGCTCATTTATTTTGACGTCCGAAACTGCTTTTAATTTGGACAAGTTCAAAATTTGTTGTTCGGAAAAGCATCAACCTAATTGTCTATCTCATTGCAACTGCAGTTTATGGACTGTCCGATACTGATGAAAACTTTCATGCAAAAGAACAAAATATGAATGAAACTGTGGCTGTACATTAACTCTTTACTACATGACAATATTTTGGACCTGACCAACCTGAAAGCATTATCACACAACAAAATAAATGCAACTCAAATGATGCTTTCTGTCTTTGATATGGTAGAAAATATTGCAGGAAAAGAAGAAAATGCTGGTTACAAGCATTTTCCTTTTCACCTGTCAAAACATTTACAAAAACTGTCTACCGCATTTGCCAAAAAGTTTGTTTGCGACAATGGGGCTTAAAAGAATATACTACAGGTACACAAAAGGTTAGTTTAACAACAAACTGTAGGTGCAAAACATGAACAAAAACACTGTAAGCTAATTTAAAAACGTCAAAGTAAATGTTGAGACTTGTTGCATGTCATTTCTGTGTTTCAATCAGGAAAACTCAAACGACAACCCAGTAATTTAAAAACATCAAAGTAAATGTTGAGATTTGTTTCGTGTCATTTCTGTGTTTCAATCGAAAACTCAAACAACAACCGAGCAGTAAACTGTTGCACGCTACGAATGTGGTTAGATAAATGGGATTTGTCTTTAACAGAGTTGAAAACATTGTAAGAAAGGAGTTTGTCCTTTCCCCACAATATTTTCTGCTCTTTAAAGATGAGTGATCTCAAAAGCCATTTTCTTCAGGAATTCAATCTTTTCCCAACAGTGTTTTCTACCCTCTTTAAAGCCAGTTAATATTATTTTAGCCATAAATGTATCCAAAAATGTAAGTCTAGAAATGTGTTGTTTTGTAAATAATTAATTCTTTACCACATAACAAAATTTTGTACTCAACCAAATTAAAACTATTTGCAGACAAATTAAAGGTTGCTAAAATGATAATTTCTGTCTTTGATAGGGTAGAAAACATTGAGGGAAAAGGAGATAATGCTAGTCTCTAGAGTTTTCTCTTTTTCCAACAATGTTTTCAAAAGCCTTCTTTCTCGGGGTTGTTGAAGTCAGGATTCTGTGGTAAAGGGTTAATATTCGATCAAGAGGTAAGACTATTTTTTCAGGTCTAGAAGTTATTCCATTGCCAAGAAGAGACCTTTGGTCCTAGTTTATAATAAAGTAGCTGCAAGAGTATCTTCAAAATAACATGCAAAGCTGTCTGCAGTTTTATCTTGGATCTATTTGGCACTAAACTCTGTCTCGCCATTTGTTACTGTGTGCAGTCTTGATCTACACACTCTGGAATACCTGTTCATGGAATACCATGTCAATGAAAGGAATTACTCATTGACTTTTTGTATCTTACTCCTGACCTTTTTGTAAAGCGTAGTGGCAAAGGGTAAAAGTGAAATTCATAGTTAAAAGCAATTTCTAATTTTGCAACAATGTCTTCTCATTTGTTCTAACTTTTGTGTAGTACGCAAATATTTTTCAGAGGAAGGTGACTTAACGACTAACCTGAAACTGCAGTCTTGTCTATCAATTACATCATGCAACCTTAGGTGTCCAGCACTGTATCATCCTCATCAAGTATGTGCAAACAGTGAGAGGTCGAAAGTTCAACTTCGGACATCTGTAAATGAATAAATGCAAGTACAAAAATTTCAGAAACAATTTCCATTATGAAGTAGAAAAGAGGCCCTCATCCCACTCCCAACATTTTCCTAAAATATAAAGTAAATCACACAGACATGAAGTGAGTGTCCTTTGGCAAGATGCTTCAGAGCCCCAGCCAAGGACATACTTTCATCAATGATATGTCTCTCTTACATGACTAAAACAATATTGAGAGGTAAAAAACACCATACTGTCAATAAGCAATCCACAATTGAATGTTTATTGATTTACATCAAAACAGACCTTTCAAAATCCAAGCCAGGTTGCACAGTCTGTCACACACAGGACTTGAAACCAGAGGGTCACTGGTTCAAATCTGCAAATTTGCAAATTTCTTTCCGAGGATTGATGACAGTCATGGGGACAAGATTCATTCCTTTCTCATTACTGGTCATTTTTACAACAATAGTTATGTGGGAAAGCAGTCAGTGGCTATGGAAGAATATTCTGCAGATTACTGGTAAACAAGAATCCAGCAAAAGCATGGATAGCTGCAGTTGTAGCTACTGCATAATTCAAATAATGATGAGAATGCTTTTAAACAACAAACATCAAAATTATCACGGCAGCTAACACAGTTTTACTCCATAAAGGGCCTTTCACGCCTACAGTTACCAAGATCTACACTGTCTGCTTTGCTGAGACATTCTGGATAGCTGTAATCTTGAAACTGCAATTATTTGGGTTAAATTTCTAGACTAAAAATGATTGTTGGGTTTTTTCTGCACTCTATGGGTTAATATGCCGAAGTGTCACTATCACTCAAATATTTACTAACTAGTCATCATAGCTTTACACAGATGCATTAACCCTTTACCAGACAACAAAATTTTAGCCTTGTTCAAATTGAAAGCATTTGCAGACGACAATTTCAGTGTGCCTCAAATGGTGCAACGTTTCTTTGACAGAGTAGAAAACATTGTGGGAGAAGGAGAAAATGCTGGTTACCAGCTTTTTCTCCTTTACCCACAATGTTTTCAAAAAGCTTCTTTCCCAGGGGCGTTAAAAGGTGGCATTGTACAGTAAAGGGTTAAGCACAGTTTTCACACAGCATAGCTCATTTGTAAGTTTTTCAGTATTTCTGTCAAACCTTCAGACATAATTATTCTCAATCCTTTACCATCATCCCAGATAAGCTGCATATTTGCTTATTTTACGCTATTTAGAACAGCAAATACGCAACATAACTTATTTCAAAGCGTAACAAATATGCACTTTTCTCACGATACGCAATCAGAGTGATTTTCATTGCACATTTTGTTGATGACCGAGATAGTCATCTTGATTGGCTGTGTTGTCACCGAAATGCTTGCATACTATTTTCTGAACAAATTGCAAGCTTCTTAGATCAGCTGATTATAACACTCATCACAACTTGGCCATTCCCGTACCTATGGTGGCATATTTCTGCCACGAGATACGAGATAGCTATCATGATAATTTTAGAGAACTATTGCGATAAAACAAACTTTCCTGGAAATATTATCTAGCTAACAAAAAGTTTCACGATAAAAATATCGCGATATTTCTAACTGTTATCACAATTTTTTTTACGCTCATGCCCACAACTGACATTCACGGTATCTATAATTAGATACTGTTTCGGATCATCTTTGTCTCCTGTACAGTCAAAAACTTCCGAGTTCATCCAAATGTTGATTTTCCTATTTATAGATATCAAGAGACGGGTAGAACTATCACGTTAATTTTACCTCGATGTCAGCTTCGTGCACGAATGAGAAATAATCAACATAAAATTTTCTAGATAGCAAAGTTTACCGTGATAGTTTTTTCAGAAAACTTTTCACTATCTAGATAAAATTTCCAGGAAACTTCGAATTATCGTGAAAGTTTTCTGAAATTATCACGATAGCTATCTCGTATCTCGCAGTAGAAATATGCCACCATACGTACCTACATCTAACTTGATCAACGGTTTACCCAAGGTTTGCCGATGCTGAATATACATATACTTGGTTTGGCATTTGGTTTCGCATTCAGCAAACCTCAGGTGATCCTTTGATCAAATTCCTCAGCTGTATCAAGTTGATTGATATACACCAACACAGTACATTTCTTCTTGAAAAATACACCAATTTGCCGTTCTTAAATCATAATACTCCAAAAGAAAACACTGGTCACAATTTCTATTAGAATCTTTCTTAATACGTTTCTGTTAAAAAATAATTATGTACATGTATTGTTTTTCCATCAGTTCTCATTGATGCTAGGAATTTTGAAATGACCCCAGTTTTTTTTAACGCTCACAAATATCTGCCTAAGCATCAATCTAATGCATGGGATGACCAGCTAGAACTTAATATAAATTAGCTTGCGAGCATGTACCCAGAAGATATATGGGTTTTAATAAGTGGCTCAATCAGTATGAAATGTGAAGGATACAAACAGCTCTGTTTGTCACAGCTAATCAAACTCATGTGTCATTTTATGAAAACATGATAAAAGGGTTCATCCCTTCATCTACAGCAAAACGACAGGTTTTAGAGTTACCTGCTACCCCAATTGACAAATCAAATGTCAAATGATGCAGAAATACTTCTCCATGAAAAACTGGACGCTGACAAAATGTGAAGAACCATGACATAACAAAGGTCAGTTTAATTTTGTCAGATCAGAGGCACTTTAATCTGTATTGCCGTTTTTAATAATGAATTTAAGCAGTGAATTTACACAAATCTCTATAAATCAAGAAGTGGAAGCCAAAATATTTGTTTTGTAGTGAGTAAAAACCATCGGTTGCAAATATATGACAACCTACAAATTAGACAGGGGAGGGTGGAGGTTAGGCCTTCTTGTTTCCCAGCGTTAGCACTGGAACGAGTGTTACAGAAGTTATTGGTCACTCATACAAAGAAAGAAGACTAGAATGAAAGAACCCTTTAATGATGGTGACCTTTCTTTTCTCCATTTTCCAACTTTCTTGCTTAACTCTTTACCACACAATCTCAACTTTTAACGACCCCGAGGAAGAACCCTTTTGAAATATTGTGGGAAAAGGAGAAAATGCTGGTAACCAGCATTTTCTCCTTTTCCCACAATGTTTTGTACCCTTTTAAAGATTGAAATCATCATTTGGGTCAACTGCTTTCAATTTGGATAGGTATAAAAATTTGCTGTGTGGTAAAGAGTTAAAAATTTGCTGCTTAAGCACAGTCATTTCATTTTACCCCATCATAAGAAAATGATGCTTAAATACTCTCTTTGGCTCAAAAAATCAAAAAATTCAAAAAATTATCCAGGGGCCCTGCCTTTACCATGCAACCAAATTGAAAGCATTTGCAGATGACAAATAAAATGGGGCACAGGTGACTGTATCTGTCTGTGAGAAAATTGAAAACGTGGCAAAAGAAGAAAATGCTGGTTACCAGCATTTCCTTCTTTTCCTACAATGTTTTCAAAAGCCTTCTTCTTCAGGGTTGTTAAAACTTTGGATTATGTGGTAAAGAGTTAAAGTAATTGATTTTATTGAGGTGTAAAAGGAGTTACACACAAAAACCTTTGTTTTTGGTTAGAGTCAAGTAGCAGCCAGTGTAGACTGTCAAATTCTCTGCAGCCATATCTTGGATCTAGCTGTCTGCAACTAGGTACTAGGCAGTCTTATCTTGGATCTACCTGTCTGCAACAAGGTACCAAACTGACCAAAATGTCTCCCCAACTGCTGTTTTGTGCAGTCTGAAAGATCAAACTGAGAGTAATGAGCACTTTGTCATGCTAGAGATTCTTTTTTCCCCATGTTTTATTAATCCTTTCCCACACGGCAAATTTCGAACTCTTCTGAATACTAAACATCTCTAAACAACAAATTCAAAATTGAAACAAACGAGTTAAGTTCCCTGCTAGAATAGAAAACATTGTGGGAAAAGGAGAAAATGCTGGTTTCCAGTATTTTCTTTCCCACAATGCTTTCAAAAGCTTTCTCCAACAGGGTCGTTAAAACTCAGGATTGTCTGGCAAAGGGTTAAATTGACTGTTGCAGGGTAATGCAATGCTTATCTGACATAATTACGATGGGTTAAGTTATATTTTAAAATTCTGTCTTACCTCCCTGTATTCCTCAGATTCATTTCAATCATTTGCATTTCAACAGCTTGGTGGGCATTTCTTCCCTGCTCTGCTTTGAGTGTTTCTGATTGGGTGATTGTTCTTGAGCATTAATATGACTATTGACATGCCATTCAAGACTTCCCTGCACTGTGAAGCGAGCCCTGCAGCCTTCCATAGTACAGCTAAAAGATTTGTTCCCACTGTGGTTTAAGATGTGTCTCTCTAACCTTTAAACACAAAAATTTACTATACACTTCACATTCTTCCCACAAACACACTACCGTCTCACTCTTTTTCTGCAGATTAACATGACAGGTACAAATATGGTCCATAATTTTTTAATTTTTCAGTTCTGTATCACAATCTTTCCACTGGCATTCAATAGATGCTGGAGGCTCTTTTTGATGGGATAGTTTCCCCTTTGTTACAGTTAGGGCTGTCAATAGTGGTGCAAGTGGGGCTTTGGTCCAAATGATATGGGGGTTCATGCTCTGCATGTGTCTGGGTTTACAGGAACATGGCATTATTGATGCTGACTAGAGGCAAGAAGTCCTTGGTTTCTTTGGTATGAGGTACACTGGAAATAGAAAAGTTTACCAACTGAAAATAATTACAGACAAAATCTCCATTAGCTCTTTTATTGCTAATGACCACTAAAGTAGCTTTTGCAGACAACATAGATCAAGATCAGACTGCACATGTGCTGAATGTACAGGTTGATATATGATCTACACAGTCTGCTACCTGAAAGTAAACTATTTTCAATCATCTACAACAGCACTGAAGACCTTGACAAAATAGAATTTCTAGAGACGGTCATGAAATACCAGTAGATCCAAGATACTAGTTTGAAATAGAAGACTGTGCAGGGTTCGACGTTAACATATTTTTTCAACTAGATCAGTGGACTAGTAACTTACAGTTTTCACTAGACCACTTGAGATTTCTACTAGACCATTTTTGAAAAATGAAGAACAAGTTTAAAGTGCATTCTCTCAGTTGTTATTTTACCAACACTGAGACAAAAACAAAATTACAACATAAAAGAATGTAATACATGTTAAATCATACAAACAATGTCAATAATTATTTCATAATCCTTTACCAGGGGACAACATTTATTTTTTTCATATTTTTGTTTTGATTCAGCTTTATTTTTTCTTTTTGGATTTTCATTTTGAGCTTCAGCTCCGCCTCGATCAGATGTGAATCCATACTTATATAGGTTTGATATCTTCGCGCATCGTCTGCTTCATTGTCTATGTAAACAGCTGCAAGACCATTTTTGGTTGTCGTCAAAAAGGAAACTATCTTTTCACTCTCTATTTCTTAAATCCTCCTAGACATAAGACAATCTCGGTAAAAGTGTGTGTAATGAAGGAGAAAAAAGATAAACATCAAGATAAATTTTACGACTTTTAATCTGGACTAAAAATATATCAAACTTGTATCCCTTTTGTGATGTTACCACCCAATAACGATGAACAGTAACAGGCTACCAGTCTAAAAATAGATCTAGCCATCGATAGTTGGTTTTTCCCATAACAATGGAATACCGCGCATGCGCAACAATTGACAGTTTTCCTGTTGAAAAAAGAAATGTTTTCAATACACTCTCGGCGACTTAACCATCTTATTAGATATGCTAGAGATCTTCTTCGGTGAAGGGCTGGTTCAATAATCACCATCACTTAATTATGTGATTAATGCATGAAATTAATACAAATTTCTTGATTTTTTTTGCACTAGACAAGGTTTTCCTTGACGCACGATTTTGTGCGTTTTGATGCATTTTTAAGGAAAATGACCAATACTTTTTTCAATAGTGCGTCACTGTGGACGCACAAATTCAATAAAGGTTACTCACGATCGTCTTTGCTACCAACAAAGTTACATCGCGAGTACATAAGAAAGCTTAAGTATGAGAAGAAATGAGACAAAACTCTAGACTGTGTTTCGATTTTACGAGAATACGGTCAGTCTTTAAATTCGTCTAAACAAAACCAGTCAATCTCTAATGAAAACGATATGGCTCAGTCAAAATTAGCGTCATTCCTGCTGTCTGCAAGGAAAAGAGACCTTGAACAACGATCGGGTGATGATCGCCTGGTTCGAGTAACGAGAAAAAATATTTGAAGGCCCCAAGGGTCTAGTGAAAATTGGCGAAAGACCTAGATCTGTGCTTAATTGTTTGTCGAAAACGGCAGCATGAATGCGACTCGCGTATCAAAACTCGGGAATCGGCCGTTTAATTGGTGAAAATAGTTTGTTGTCGGATGGATACTCCCTATTAAAAAAAAAAAACACAAAATAGAGGTTATCAAATCCGGCCGACAACAAGCTATTTGTATCAATTAAATGGTTGATTCCTGTGACAAAAACAAAACACAATAACCCTTTTACCACAGAGAGTGGCTGCACAAACTTGCGCAATTCAACTCTAACGAGCGTCCCCAAAACACTGTGGTCACACTGATGCCCTTCAAAGATTGAAATTACGTAAATAAATGACAGCTTGTCTGCAGCTAGAGCATTTTTTTGCCTGTTAAGACCAGGCTTTTGATAAAGCATACACAAGATACTCTATGAAAAAGATGTTATCTAGACTGTAAGCCCCTCTATACAGAGAATCCCTACTGTTACAATGTATCTTACATCATTCAGTAATTCATAAACTGGTTATATTAAAGCTTTGGGATGAATAAGAAACACAAAAACACACATTGTTTCATACATAGTAGCCTTCAATGTTTAACCTAATTGGGTTATTCTATGGAACTGCTAACCAAGAATGGGACAATAGTGTCATTTTCAAGAAAATAAAAATTTAAGTTTTTCTTGTGTTATTACTATAGTTTAGTCATAACTCATCAATGTAAAAACAATGAGAAGATAAAAAAAGAAGTATGGAACTGTATATGGAGATGCATAAAACCACACCGAAAATTGTAACGCATGTTACATAGTGTCCTATTTACAAATAAAAAACAACACTGCAGCCTCGTCTTCATCAGTTACCTGGTTCATCTTCAAAATAATCACTTTAATTTTCAAACACAATAAGAATGAAGCCAACTTTTGAACGGAAAAAGTAAAAAATATGCCAAGTAAATCTACTGAAATAAAGACATTGATTCACATACTCTAAAACTCTCTTTTTGAAAGGACAAGACTACATTTAGAGAAGTACTGTGTTGTATGGTAGCTACTGTATAGGAGAATAAACTTTGGTACTATATACAAAATAATTTTTTATTAATTACCATAAAAAATTACAAATTGGTACCGTGTGTTACATGGACACTAATAACGGATGTTACATTGCGTCTTATTTTGGAAAAAACTTCTTGCCTTCAGTTACACGTTCTTCTACAAGTAGAAGAAGTGTTTTGTGTTGTGAAATTATTTCTGAATGAACAGAGACCTTTTTTTGAATTATTGTTGTGTTTATACATTTCACAGTAGGCTACATAAGACAGAATGTAACCTTTGTTACATAAAGAAACATTTTCCTCAACCACTTGAGACTGCAAATATCTTTCCTTGAGGGCATCTGTAGCTTTTAATTTGCAGCGTTTGTTTATGTTGTTTTGGTTTTTAGTGACTACAAGATAAAACTTTTAACTTTGTGTTGTCAATGTGCATATATGCAAACATATATTTGCTGGTTTGTTGTGAATTGCTTATCATGTGTACTAACATTATATTCAAAACAAACTTAACCATTTACCTCATATCTATATTGACGAATTGGCAAACAGAGCAGACCAATATCAGGCAGCTCAAAAAGGGTTTGTCTGATCTGGGTCTCCTCTGTTTGCTCTAAATATATATTGTAGCTCAGATTCTACACATTCCATATGGCAAAGAAAAATCCAATATGTCAAAATAGCATCAATTAAGATTCATCAAGGTACATATAATTGTGATTATTCATGAGGTCAGTGGTTAACCTTCAAGTCTGCTTTTTAGTGTGTAATGAACTTTGCTTTATGTACCCTTTGGCTATTAGCACTCCTCTGTAGCATGCTCACTTGCTTGTAACACAGCTGCACGGGTGGTGGTTTGGCTCTTACCATATTAGTCATTAACCAGGCAACCCTAGAGCCAAGTGGACCTGGGGGTTCAAGTGAGAAGCAGAAGATAAACTTTACAACTTGTGTTGGTTTGTTTTTCCAGAGTTTAACCCTTCACTTGTCAATACCTTGTTTTTACAGATGTGCAACAGACATCGTAAGAAAACATTGTGGAAAATGGAGAAAATGCTCATGATGAGTAATTTCTCCATTTCCCTCAATCTTTTCTACATTATCAGAGAACTAAAGGTCATCTATACTAAGTTTTAAAGATAAAAAAGAATGTGGGAAATTGAGAAATTGCTCATTACGAGCTATTTATCCATTTCCCATAATGTTTTCTACATAAAGTTATTTTGTACCAAATTTAAAATTGTCTCCATTGTGATATAAATTCTTCCAGTGTGACTCCACTGCGGATAATTGATAATGATACATAATCCCTGGTTTTAAGAATTTAATTGCTAAAACATTGTACATGTATTTTAAGCCAAATAATTTCAAGTGCAGCTGCAGACTGTGTCATTTTCCAAGTTGGTCTGTAACCTTCTGCTGACTGTGCTCTGAAAAAGATCATTATCTGTATACTAGCACATATTTACAGTACAGAAACTAACAAAAGAAACCTCCAAACCCAAGTGACACCGAATTGAAGCAAAACTGCAAAATTTAAACCCAAAAAGCGGTGTCAAAGCAGTAAGTCAGCAGTAAATGGGCTTACTGAATGTAAAATAGACCATAATAAACATTAAGAAAACATTGTGAAAAAAAGAAGTCATGCTTGTATGTCAAATGTTTTCAGCTTTAGTAATTTGGAATTAAATGCATGGAAACCGCAGAGAAATCGGAGCGAAGCCACAAAAAAATGTTGCTTTCCTGAGTTTCAATACTGTATACATGATTTCATGTATGAATATTACCACCTTACAAGCGTCAAATCCTACTTTATGCATGCATCTAACTTTTAACTTAAGTATGAATTTATTTTAGTGTAGATTATGAAACATCCTCTTAGAAAGCTTCATGCTCACTGCTGCTTCCTGGGTTTCTTGATCCAAGGCTCCTCCACCTGATCTAGTATGTTAAGACAAAAAATATATGGGAAATGGCATACAAAAAGTTTTATCTGAATATGGACAAGAATGTATATAATTATACCTGGGAAATGATACAAGAGTCTGGTTCCACATATTGTGATGTCTGGAGTTTGAACTGTGCGATCCACATCACTTGGAAGGACTGTGTATTGTACATCACTCAAAGTCCAAAAGCCTTTTTTCTTTGCAGCAGTAAAGAACTTGACCCAAGGCCAGTGGTCCACCTGAATAATACATTTTCTAAAATTATTTTCCACTAGCTGCCTTTTTTCCTTCAATCAATGATAAGACAATGTTTTTTTTTTTTTTTTTTTTTTTGGGGGGGGGGGGGTTTCAACTCATTACCAGTGACAGCCTGGCATCCATGACTGTTGGGACGATATGTGTATGCCAAATTTGTAATGCACGATGACATCATCAAATTTATATCTGCCAGGAAATACCGAATTGACCATCTTAATTTGCATAATATTGACATTCAATACCATCAATTGAACAAACTTTATAAGAATATTTAAAAAACCTCTATGACTCTTTTTCCATTCAATACCTGGCTTACAGATATTTTGCTCTTTTGAACAGAAAAGACAAAACAATAAAGGTAGAGAAGAATCATAAATTGTTCATTCAATAACCCTTAAACTAAAAGACATTCATTTTGATGAATTGGCAAACAGAAATAATGGCACAGCAAAATTCATTATTGTAGCATCTAAAAATCAGTTAATATCTATATATTCATGAGGCAAATGATAAATGTTTGTACCATTTTATATGCGGTCTTTGCTGTATTTTCTGTAAGTGATACTAAAAAGGCATTCAAACAAGAACTTGTAATGTTCAGTAACAAGCAAATAACAAGGGGGCCAAGGTGGCCCCAAATGGCTCACCTGAGCAAATGTCACCACAGCTGGATGCTGCAGTACAGATTTTAGTTCTTTCACCAAATTTAGTAGATTATCTAATATCTACACCAAATTATTTCAAAATACATTATATGTGTAAAACTTTTTTCTAAGTTTTGCCTAGCATCCAAGCGTTCTGGTGACACTTGTATCACAAAAACTCCCCATGAGCATTTTGTGTTCAGGTGAGCTAACAAGCAACTTGGGAATTTAACACAAAAATCATGTACATGCAAAAGTAACATTTGTAAAGTTCTGCTGACAACTTTTTATCACTTACAACTGCAGGAATGAAAGACTGCCCATGTTGAATAATAATATAGTCTCCAGTGTTATACCTGTATTCAGTGTTAAAATTAAACCAATTACATTTCCCTGCATTTCTTGGAACTGTTTTGTTGCATTTGTAATTGTTCATGTCTTTTACATCTCAACTTTAATGTTTCTTTAACTCGTGTGTAGCTAATTAAGCTTCTCTAAACCCACTGTATATTTGTTTATCCCTTCATAGTATCGCCATTTAACACCTCTGTAGCTAAGGACTTTTGAAAATATTGTAATGAAGAAATTGCTCATAATGAGCAATTTCATCATTTGACACAAAGTTTGGGTTTTTTTTTTAAATTTGCCTACATGTTCTAAACTTCTATTGTAAATGCTTTTAAGAAGATCTAAATTTGGCAGAACAGGAAAAGGGTTAATATAAATTCAAAACCTATCATTCAAAAAATGTCTTTTTGTTTGCCCTGTAATCAAGTGATCTGGGGCATATTGTTTTACCCCTGCCATATTGCTAATTCTTTCGAGAGTATTCAAGCTACAGTGCTCATATTTGGCATGTAGGTACCGTGGATGGATACAAAGCCACGTTCAGATACCATATTGCAAAGGTCAAGGTCAAAGTGTTTACAAAACTTAACATTGGCTGAATCCTCCGAAGTATTCAGTTACAATACTCATAACATAGGTAAAGGTTGTGTGACCAAGATCAAGGTCACTAACCCAGATTGCAATTTCTAAAAAAACAAACACGCTGCCTGGGGCATGGTGTTTCAAAGACACGTCTTGTTACAACTATGGCTCTTAGTTTTTTAATACCATCACCATAAAACTACCTCTTCTCTTCAGTGACTGCCTGTACAGTATCACCCTCTGTGTCTGCATCTAAGTCTTGCCTTTCGGTCCAGTCACTGGTGTGTCCTTCCGCTTCCATCTGTCCACTGTTGTCGTCAGACCCTAAACACCTGAAGAGTAAAAGACAGTGTGCACAATGAGCAACTTTCTATGACTTGGTATCTTATCAAGATGCAGCTTAGAAATTGACACTGTCAAGGTCATGCAACAAAGATCAAAGACATCTATCCATGTACTATACTTTTAAAACAATGTGCTGACGGGGAGCATAGTGTTTCACAGAAGCCTATTGTTACAACTTTAATTTGTTTGTGTTTCACCTTATGAAAAATAATTACCTGTTCTCTTGACTGACTGCCTGTACAGTATCACCCTCTGTGTCTGCATCAAGGTCTTGCCCCTCGGTCAAATCTCTGCTGTGTCCTGCCGCTTCCATCTGTCCACTGTTGTCCTCAGACCCTATAGACCTGAAGAGTAAAAGACAATGTTTTCATTAGGTAACTTTCTATGACTCTGTAGCTTCTACAAATGCAGATTAGATATTGACACTGTCAAAGTCATGTGACCAAAATCAAGGTTGCAAATCCTTTAACAAATGCGCTGCTTGGGACATCATGTTTCACAGAAGCCTCCTGTTACAACTTTTGTTTCTTTGTGTTTAACCTTATGAAACATAATTACCTGTTCTCTTGAATGACTGCCTGTACAGTATCACCCTCTGTGTCTGCATCAAGGTCTTGCCCCTCGGTCAAATCACTGGTGTGTCCTGCCGCTTCCACCTGTCCATTGTTGTCCTCAGACAATATAGACCTGAAGAGTAAAAGACAATGTTTTCATTAGGTAACTTTCTATGACTTTGTAGCTTATACAGATGCAGATTAGATAATGACACTGTCAAGGTAATATAACCGAAATCAAGGTCATTGACCAATGTTGCAAATCCTTTAAAAAATGTGCTGCTACGGGCTTCGTATTTCACTGAAGAACTTGTAACAACCTTTGTTTTTTAGCGTCTAACACCATTGCCTGAGAATCGAAATATAATTACCTCTTCTCTTGACTGACTGCCTGTACAGTATCACCCCCTGTGTCTGCATCAAGGTCTTGCCCCTCGGTCAAATCTCTGGTGTGTCCTGTTGCTTCCATCTGTCTACTGTTGTCCTCAGACCCTATAGACCTGAAGAGTAAATGATAGTGTACTCAAAAAGTAACTTTAAAAGTCACACCATACTTTCAAATATACATTTTAGCATTTCAATTTAGTTTTTTGCATCTTAGGCCTAATCAGCTAAATTTATTGAAATGCATTAGGAGTGTGTGTTTGCATGTAAACACAACAATCTCTTTTCATCTCTTTATAACACAAATTCTAGAAGTATGTTTTTGTAACAGTACACAATTAGTTAAATACTTTTTTAACTGACCTTGGCTCCTCAGTCTGTAATTGTTGATTCACCATCACATTGTTCTCACAGATAGTTGTATCAGTTGCATAAGAGAATTGTGTGTTGCCATTGTCAGGTGCAGGTGGAACAGATATGTCATTGCCATGTAATTCGTCTGTACTAAAGGCTGTGATCAAATTTTCTGGAACATCATTTTCAGTTGTTAGCTCGTTTGTCATAAAATTTGTGATAATGTTCAAAATACTTGAACCTGCTGTATCATTTAAATCAAAACTTTCATCCATCACATACTCATCAAGGTCTGTATCAATACTGCCTGTGTCAGTCAATGGCATCAAAACATCAAAATGATTTAGTGTGAAGTCTTTTTCTTCCAAGTTCTGAACCCCACCAAGTCTTGTCCACATGATGAACACTGGTTGATTAGAATGGAATTCTTCAATAAATGGATAAAACGCTCTGTGCATATCCTCTCTAACTGTGTTGGTTCCATAAGTTGGGACAACAGAAACAACTGGACATTTTAGTATGTTTGCCAGACAAGCGATTTGCCAAAGGCCCATATAAGCACCAGATTTTCTGATTTCTAACACTTCTTTCTCAAAAATAGTTTTTACATTGTTACTTGTCAATTTTTGGCCTTGGAACATGTTTGAAAAGTGTGCGAAAGTTTTTGGTACATCATTTTGTGCATTGTATTGTTTTCCTTTCTCCATCATTGTTTTGTCAAGATAGTATTTTTCATTTCTGGTAAGTTCAATGACCATTCTTCTTCTCATTTCTTTAAAGTTATCTTCTGAACCGTAAGCCAGCAAACTTGCTGATCTAGGTAGGCAATTTCCATCTCCATAAATCGTGCATGGGTATAACTGACTGTTTGGTTTCAGAGGAATATCCTCAGGAACAATAGGTAAGCTGTCGTTGTCGACTGTACATCCAGTATTACAAAAATTCTTTGCCGAAACACTTGGCAAATCTTCAATCGTTATTTTCTTCACAGCTTTGGTCAAGTCATTGAAATTACAACACTGAAGGATGAGTTTGTCCTCATTTATTGGTTCAGGGTCACCAAATGCTTTATTTTTCTCTATTTGGTCATTATCTGCAGTGACATAATCCCTTTTAGCTTTTGGACATTCCTTCCTCGCCTTTAAACTTTCATGTTCTACCACCTCAGAGCCTTTTCTCTGCTGAACTTTACCTTCAGGCAGCCAATCATCTACATGTGCTACACTGGAACACTTGTCCCCCTCCTCACCGACGCAAAACTTGCAGAAACAACTCAACAAGCGTTTGGACAAAGCAACTTTACTTTCCCCACTTGGCTTGATTGCATGCTGCTTTCTGGTTTGTGATACTGGTTTGGCATTTATTCTGTCAGATCTCGAATGCTTTGATGGTATTTCCTGTACATCAACATAGAAAAATGTTCGTCTATTGTGGCAACAATTGTCTTGTTCAACTTTTGGCTTCTTAAGTTTGGAAGAGCAGTATTCATAAAATTCCTTGGCGTTTCTAACCACTGCCTGTCTTGATAAAACTGCCATGGAAACTGAACGTTTCACAACTCCAAATTCGCTATCGCATGGCCCCTTTCCATGCCTCGAACCAAAATAATGCTTTTCAATTGGAAACCCATAATCTTCAACACTGTGGGCTACATCAGCAAATGGCGTCCTTGACTTAAATTGACTCGATGCCCCATCAGAAAAATGAATTTCCCGACTAATTTTCAATCCTCGAGTATCCAATAAATGCTGGTTAGCTAAAGTTACATAGTGGTGGACAGCATGACTGTCATGTTGTTTTTCACTTGAAACGAACACAAGGCTTTCATGCATATTTTCATCGCATGATGGACATCTGCTGTATACGACTATTGAAAAAAGTGTTGCTTGGTCATGCGACCAGTGGGCACTTTGTGCCTCATCTTGATAAAGACATTGATAGTTTTCCGCGTAATCCATACAAAAAACTACCCAGTTATGTGGAACATCAGTGACTAACTGATTAAACTGGTTGTACTGCCAGGAAGCATCATGAATATGAAGGCTGTATGGTACAAGCTCATCAACTAATTCTTTTAAGAATGTGCTTACAGTGCCTTGCTTGAGTCTCAACATTTTTCGTGTCTTCTTTATACCATGCTCGTCTTTGTAATTTTGATTTTCCCATCTGCTCCACTCAATGGTCTTTGATTTTGTTAATCGTCTCCTACAAAAAGCAGACTTTACTTGATCTTCCATTTTCTTGGGACCGCATTTACTGCATTTTCTGTCAATACATTCTCTTGGCGACTTCTTGTTTTGAGCACAGAGTCATTTTCAATAGGTCATATCGACTGTTTATTTCAAAATCACTTTCCTGTACTTTAAGTTTTGGAACAGTCTTCTTCAAAGCATTCACTTTCATCTCCAGGTTTGCACAGTACTCGCACAGGCACCCATTAAAGTGGTTCTTGTTCATTGTTTTCACTGATTTTGGCCGAAGTGACACAAATTTTGGGAAACTTAAAACACAATCTGGGTTTTCCTCCCGGAAATTACAATATGTTTGCTTCAAGCTTTTCTCCAAAATTCTTCTGGGTTCCATTGTTTTTGCGCTAACTAGTTTTTTGTCAGGTAAACATGTTGAAACACCTGATTTCTTAAAGTACTGTTGGATTTGTTCTATGGCAAACTCATCCAATGCATTTTTCTTCTTCTTCTTCTCCCATATTCCTTCAATTTGTGAGGCTTTATAGGTAAATCCCCAACTGAAACCAAAGTTTTTTCTTTCAGACTTGGTGATAATTCTCCCAATACTTGCAATGTGTCGTCTTTGTTCCAAATGAAACTTTGACCTCTTTGTTTTTGTGTTTTGCATTGCCTTCTGAAACCGTTTTAAAATATCAACATGCCTCTTCTTCAAAGTTGGTGAGAAAACCCCTTCTTCTTCAAGAGCTTTTCTTTTTCGAGGGGAAGCTGTTTCAGACAACTTTGATATCAATTGAGCGAATTTCTTTGGATCCTTTGGAAGGTTTTGCTTTGCTCTGTAAACTGCTTTTCTTTTACTATCTGTTGTTTTGTAGCCATCATCTTCCAGCCCTTTTGATTCTGTGTTTGATGTCATTTCTTTCTTGGTAATAGCGATTTGTTTTTTCTCATGATACTTCGCTCTTCTTTTTTCATTGATTCGCCTTTTTTTCTGGCCTGTCATATTAGCTCGTTGTTTCTGTTTGCTCAGTCTCCATTTTTCTTGCTGTGTTTTCTTTTGTTCCCTGGTTTTCACAGAATTCTTAGGTTTCGATACTGTTGCTTCATTCTTTTGACCCAGTTTGACGTTTTGCTTCTCTCTCCATTTCTGGACTCTTATTCGAGTTTTTTCTCTTTGGTCTGCCTTTTTCCTATCACTTAATGATGCTCTATACAGTCTACTCCTAGCTGCTTCACTTTCTCTGTATGCTTTATACAATGCGGGGTTGCCTTTAAGTCTTTCTCTATACAGTTTCATTTTAGCTTTGGAAGAAAGGGGTTGATTATTTTTCTTTGCAGCTTTGTCAGCATTTGTCTTTTGTCGTACATGGTCTCTAAGCCTTATTCTTAGGCGCGACATAATGCAGTACTAGGTATGTCAGAGCGCAAGTCATCCCTGATTTACCTGAAAAAAAAATATGTAAAATCTCTTTCAGAAACTTTATTATCAATTGCAGCACTGAACATCATGAATTTGACAATTTAACTCTTCAATGCCTGAAGACGCATTTAAACATCCTGAAGCAGATGACTTTAAACAATTCAACAAGAATACAATGATTTGTTTTTGAATTTCTAAATTTAAAAACAGACACTGTGTGAAATCATTGGAACTGATAAATTTGTTTCCATGCAAAGCACCTGCATGCCAAATATATATGAGCACTGTAGCTTGAGTATTTTTGAAATAAATTTTTGACATATGGACTGGGTAAATAATATGCACACTATCCGGTGGCATAAAAACTGTCCATTTGACGAAAGTTTAACACAGAGTAGGAAGAGTAGGCAGTAGGAATGCATCTTTAATATTGTTTCATATAATATGTAGTGTTTCACATAAATTTGTGTTTTTCATGTAAAAAGTGTTTCTGAATAATTTATATTTAAAATGTGCTTGAATATATTAGAAAGCACAATGTGTCAGGACTTGTAAATATTTATAATAATAACATAAAACTGCAGATTTATGAACATTAAATAACGTATGTTACAGTCGGTGTCCAATGTAACAAGTGTGATGTTAACTTGGTGTCCAATGTAATAAGCATGATGTCAACTTGGTGTCCACTTGTAACACACATATGCAAACTTCTGTGTCCATTATGTAACACACGTGACACTATATGTTTTATTTCAAATGTCTGCATCAAATTTATGCATAATACACAGAATCATTAAAAACATGTTGAAGTTGTTGTAAAGTCAAGTAATTTAAATGCACACTAAGCAGAATAAAAATAAACAAAATAATCTGGTAACGCTTGTTACATTTTTGTAAATTATTGTGTCCTCTGTAACAAGTGTTGCAATTTACTATGTGTCCCACTGTAACATCCGTATGTGAATGAGTGTAATTTAATATTTAGAAAATAGTTAATTTCATGTTTTTTGTAGATAAAGTATGTGAAAAATGAAATTATTTTAATTAACTGTAGCAAATATGTTTACATGTATCCGAACACATTGCCCTGCACCTTTGCTGAACGAGTGTTACATCATAAAGGCAGACGCAAAAAAATCGTTTCCTGCTGTAACGTTCGAAATAAAAATAGTGTCTCATTTTGGTTAGCAACGATAACAATAACTACGAAAATGTACAAATACCGAGAAATTAATAATTAACAAATGTAAAGAAGTCTTATAGACAGGGGCAATTACATGTAAGCAGATTCTAGTATACAAATACTGAAATAATAGAGTTAAATGGGTTCGGTAGTTACCAAAATTGGACGTTACAACTCGGGACACTGTCGCATCGACTCCTGTAACCGCCATTGCATGGACGAAAAGAAAGATGTGTATGCGTCATCATTTTATGTGCGCGAAAACGTCACAGCGGGGTAGACTAAATACCCTACGCACATGTTCCGGAAAAAAATATGGTCAACTTAACGGACGTAACGACCAGGACACAAAATTGTCTGTGTTTGTTCTTAAATCAATATTTTTGTTCATCTGAAGGTAAGTAATGCCGAAAATTCACCTTAACATCGGGGAACCATAGTACTATTAGACATAAAAACCGTTTGTAAAAATACTCACCCAGAATATCTGCAAACATTCAGTACCCCCGATCTTGAAGATGGACACGATTGTAACGGACGTGACCGATACTTCAATTGTTTCTTTTTTATCCAAAAAATAATTTTCAGTCATGATTTAGACAGCATAACTCTGGTTTCGGTACGTCTTCTTGATAATACCAACAACCATTTTAACAGAGCGTTGTAAATAAAACAGATATCTGGCATTAAAATGACACACCATAAGTTTGTCCCATTTCACATGACAAAATATGGGCACTTGACAACATATATATTTAAAAAAATAACTACAATCGTGCATGTTTTCAGTAAATTTTATTTTTATTTGTTCATTTGATAATCTTACGTAGGATCAATAAGTATTTTAACTTCAAAATGATACAAATTATGGTTATATTTCATTTAACGCAACCATACCCATACGAGTTACCACTTCCGTAGAATAACCCAATTACATTATTTGTGACCCCCTCCAAGTCCAGAATGACCCCCATTATTTATGACTAAGGGGTCACAATGACCCTCTATTTTTGTTGCTAAGGGAAAACCCTGACTAGACCATTTGGGCTGGCTCAACGCAGTCTCAACTAGCCCAAACTGATGGTATACTAGACAATGTCATTTGGACGTGCCTTAATGTCAAACCTTGCTGTGTTTTCTTGGCTACACTATTTTGATATTGCCAGCCTGTTTGATAGCCAATAACTTGGTTCATCCACTTAATCTCTTTTCTATACAAGATCATCTTAAACTCATACTTACTGGGAGCATTAATTTTGCAGACAACAAAATACAAAAGAGTCAAAGGATAGAGTTTGTCTTAGAAAGGACTGGAAACAGTACGAAAATGTGAACATTTTCTCCTTTGAAAACATTGTTTCAAGAAGCCTTCTTCCTCAGGGTTGTAAAAACAAGTGCACCACATGCAGGTGCCAAGGCTCAGCTGTGGATGCTTGATTTTAAGCGAAAATTCTAAGTCAAAGCAAGAGGGCCACTGGACCTAAGGCACTCACCTGAGTAAAGTCATATAGGATTGATAAAGCTGAAGAGATCCTAGTTGCAATGATGTTATGACCCAATTTTAAGTTGTCTAATATATCTTCATGACAAACATTCTGACCAGTTTTCATGAGTATTAGTCTGAAAATGTAGCCTCTAGAGTGCACAAAAGGTTTCTCTAAGATTTGTCCCAATGACCTATTTTTTGACCTGGCATGACCCAATTTTGATCTTGTTCTAGATTACATCAAGACAAACATTCTGACCAAGTTTCATGAGTATTGGGATGGAAATTTGGCCCTCAGACTACATACCAAATTTTTTTAAGATTTGACAAAAGTGACCTAAATTTTTACTAGGGCTGTCACGATATACCGGCAGTGCTCCAGATAAGGTCCATATTCACATAATTTACGGATGACGATCTGATTGTTACGCATCTTTTTTTACAAAATTCCATACTCAATACAGAACGTTTTTCCAGGTACGTAAAATATAGGGTACGAATCCGTACACAATGAAAGGGAGCTTACTCTTTCTCAGACAAACATTCAGATATCTTCGGATTGCCAAGCAATTTTCCAATTTTTTCCAGTTAAATAAAACGGGAAAATAAGCTCGGACCGGAATTAGACCCTGCATCTCGGCTTTAGTCAAGTTTTTATTGATTACGGCGTGGGACCAGCGGATAATCATACTATGTACATGTATGTTCCAAATGAATAGTTTGCGCTTCGAAAAAGTTGGGGAATACACAGAAACGTCTGGCTAGGTTATTTCATCCATCTCCAGAACCAAATAATCCTAACAAAACTGAGAATCATTAAAAGATAAAGTCAGATTGGCCAAGACTTAACCCTTTCCCAAACAAGCCCTGGTTTTCATGTGTCTGCAGTACAAGTCTTTTGAAAACACTGTCGGAAAAGGAGAAATTGCTCGTAACGAGCAATTTCTCCTTTTCCCACAGTATTTTCTACCCTTTTTGAGACCTTTCTGCCATTTTCATCAAATTTAAAATTGTCGTCTGCAAACTCTTTCAATTTGGACCAGTCCAAAATTCGTCGTTTGGGAAAGGGTTAAGCACTGTTCCCATTTATGTATAAATGTGCAATAATTCACGCTCTAAATTGAATAATCACGCACAAAAAATATGAAGCAAAAAGCGCATGCACCCAGATGGGCTCTCTGTTGATCGCCAGTGGTGCCAATTTGGGCCAAGTTAGAAAAAAGTCTCCAAAACTGAAGCACTGGTGAATTCAAAAGTATTTATGATATCTGCTTTTCTAGCGTAAAATTACAGGTTTTGAAGTTACTTGCGACCCTATTTGACAAATTTATGTCGAATCCTGCACAAATATTTTTCCAAAAATTAAATAGCATGAAAAAAAGATCGCTTAAAAAAAAGATTATGAGTTGCATATTTGTTTCTACAAACCTGCTTTACACTTTGTACAGTATACATCATACTGTTACTAGGTAAAATGTTACGTAGTTTTACAGTAATGCTTATATAAAAGCAAATGCAAGAAAACCAATTTTGACTTTAATCAGTCTCGTTAACCAAATGTTGGTACTGATCCCCATATGCTGGTACTGATTAATCTTGATTTTCATCAGTACTGTACTGATGTCATTGGAAATTATCTGGAGCACTGTACCGGTATACCAATATACTGCAATATAATTCAAAGTCAATACGTACAGCGACACAAATTTCACGCACATTTTTTTTTTTTTTTTTTTTGCTTTATTTTTCTAGTTTCGATGTATTTTCAGTTATTTTTGATCTGGTCATCCCTAAAATGTAGCGGTAATGCAAAGGCTATCACTATTATAATTATAGTGTGTATGAAAGCAGACTAGGGCATACTTGATTTGCGATAGCAGCATTTTTTTTCCTTTCCTTCTATGAACGGGTCCGTAAAACGGACCCATTCCCAATGCCAAAAAATGACCTTTTTTCCCAAAATCCAGTTTTAAAAATTCCCAAAACGAAAGACCCAAAGTCGTCGGCTATCTTTTGGATTTCCCATAGCTATATATATATTCCAATTATCAGCGATGTCATTGGTCAAAAAAAGGTGAATTTCCCAAACACATGTACTCCCTTTTCTTTTTTTTTTAGATCAACTGGTCCCGGAGTGTGCTTTCTATTATTAATATAAGCCGGGGTCCAGTGTATTTAGTTCAGAGAACTCAGCGCTGCGTTTCTGTGGCGCCAAAAAATTGCGATTTTTCACGCTTGGTCTGACGTGATTTCGCGGAGAGACAAGAACGGTAAATTAACGTGAAAATGAGCCACAACAGCAAATATTACCGAAAAAAGTTAAAACCAACAGGGTGTAAAAGGTTAACAGACTTTATCTGTAAGGGGCCAAGTCATAATTCTAGCCAAGATGAGGTTGACGAGCCTGAGGAAAGTGAAAGTAAGCACTCGTCTGCAATAGTAGATCGAGATCAAAACACTTCAAGTACTAGGTGTAACCAAGTTATCCCATTCACAAACGGGATAAAAAACAAATGACACTTGACTCTAAATATGAAACTAATTTTGAATGGGTGTACTTCAGCTGTAGCAAAAACGGTTATCTATGTAAAACCTGTGAACTGTTTGGAGTTGGTCTTAACAAAAGGTCAAGTGATTCCCCATTCATAACTACAGGAACTATGCTTGGTGACCACCCAGTCAGAAAACTTCAAAAACACGAAGAGTCCAATGTTCACCAGGAATCACTGAAACGGTACATCAAGTATAAAGATGGTCACTGTGAAAAGAGACTCTCTATATGCTTCTCCTTCTATGTGAAGAGGGCCAGAATCCCCTAACACCACAACAAAAAAAACCCATTATTGGTATTTTCAGTAACATGAGAAGCAGGGACATTGCCCTTTGAAAAGACCAATCTATTTACAGTACATGCATTTCATGTCATACTGAACAATAAAAGTAAAACGTCATAGAAGTATTTTTGAGTTCAGTTTTAGTTTCAATGACTTAAGAGGGAAAATAACCTCTATTTGAGGGTCTAGTGCAAAACTATTGTAAGTGCATATATTTATATAGGCACTTACAATAGTTTTGTGCTAACCCCTTGTATTATGGTAAAATGATATGCAAGGACTGTGTCTAAAATCATCAAAAAAATAATTCCCAATTTTATAGAAAACGACACATTTTTTCCAATTTGCCTGGTTTCGGACCCATTCCCAAAACTATGAGAAAAAACGCTGGATAGTCAATATTTCACGGTCACAATTCAATCCCAACCACACAATGTCAAGTCGCTAACATGATGTTTAAAACATCAAAATTTATAGATTTTTAAAATAGGAATACAAGAATAAAATAAAATTCATTAATATGATTACTAAATTAATGGAAAATGTGTACAAATTATACTGAAGTATTTTCCCATAATCCTACTTGATTTTCTGAATCGAGTACCAGTACTGTACCACCATATCAACAATGGCTGCCAACGCTTTTGATATAGATGCAACCAAGGACAGTTTCGGTAAAATACCAAGTCGGAAGGCAAAATCAAATATATGGAATCCCTTTGTTGCGATTGGTAATTTAACTGATTCACCTTCTCTTGTTTTGGAAGAATTAAACTTAATTATAAATAACAAAGGTATTTTTAAAAAAGAAAAATTAATTTTAACACGGACGCAAAATATTGTGGTACGTATCGCAATACGGTTTCTCTGTATTGCAATATACTGTGGTACACTTAAGGCGTACTGTGACAGCCCTACTTTTTACCCTACATGACCCAGTTTCATATGAGTCCAAAATACTATCAACACAAACATTCTGACTCGGTTTCATGATTATCAGACTGAAAATGTGGCCTCTAGAGTGCACACACAGTTTTTCTAAGATTTGGCCCATTGACCTACATTTTGACCTGATGTGACCCAGTTTTAAAACTGTCTGAGATACCATCAAGACAAACATTCTGACCAAGTTTAGTGAGTATTGGGCTAAAAATGTGGCCTTTAGAGTGCACACAAGGCTTTTCTAGGATTCGGCCCATTAACCTACTTTTTGGCCCAAGGTGACCCAATTTCAAACTTGTCAGAGATATCATTGAGACAAACATTGTGACCAATTTTCATGAGTATCCAGCTGAAAATGTGACCTCTAGAGAGCACACAAGATTTATCTAAGATTTGGCCCAGTGACCTACTTTTTGACCGGACATGACCCTATTTCAAAACTGTACCAGAAATTATCACAACAAACATTCTAACCAATCTCTGTGAGTATCTGGCTGAAAACGTGGCCTCATGAGAGCACACAAGGTTTTTTAAGATTTGATCCAGTGACCTACTTTTTTACCAGACATGTCCCAATTTCCAACTTGACCGAGATATTTTCAAGACAAAAATTCTGACCAATTCTCATGAGCATTGGGCTGAAAAAGTAGCCTCTGGAGTGCACACAAGGTTTTTCTTGGATTATGCCCAGTGAACTACTTTTTGACCCTTAGTGACCCAATTCTAACTTGTCCGAGATATCATCAAGACAAATATATTGACTAAATGTGGCCTCTAGAATGCACACAATGTTTTCAAAGATTTGGTCCAATGACCTACTTTTTTGACCCGACATGACCCAATTTCAAACTTGTCCAAGATTTTATCAAGAAATGCATTCCTCTCAAGTTTCAAGAGCATCTGACTGAAAATATGGACTCTAGAGTGCCATATTGATGACGGCACAATCACACTCGACAAACATCTTTCAAATTCCAGGCATTACTTGTAGACAGTCGTAATCGTTGTACAAAACGAGCAACAGGAATAAATATATTTTACTGACAGCCACACGACATCCTGTTTCATAAATAAGTTACCATTGCAAACATCAGATATTCTTTGATTCTTGTTGTAATACTTTAACCCATTCCCGTTCAATAACGCCTTTTGACGTCCCTATCTCATTTGAACAATGCCGCCTTTTGACGCCCCTACCTTATCTGAACAATAACGCTTTTTGACGCCCTTATCGTATCTGAACAAGACCGCCTTTTGACGCCTCCGGTGTTCAATAGCAAAATACTCGGTTGTTTGAAAGGCAAGAATTTCATCGAAGTCATGAACAGTAAGTTTAATTTATTATCTTAAAAAGGAATTAAAAAAAAAATACACTTTATTCTTGAAAAAAAATAGTAATTTACGAAAGAAGTGAGCAGGGGTTGAAATTGTAAACACACGCTTACCGTGGACGCTTGGTTAAGATTTTCACCTGAATCCACAAGATTTTTTCAAAAATCAAGCATTGCTTTCAAATGAAATCCTTCCTTTGTTTTTCACCAGTAATATTCCTCATTAACTGTTAGTAATTTAATCCATCTTCGACTCGATATGCTAGCAGAATGCAGTCGAATAAAATTGTGTCAGCAGCCATCATGGCAGCAAAAACACGAATCAAAGTACTTTGACTACTACATAACCGAAGTCTTTTAGCCAACCGAGAGAAATTAATCGACCGTGATCAGACTGCGTATTTCGCTTAGAACATCTCTTGCTCTCACGACCTTTTTAAATCAGAACTAATTTTACCCTTTCCCACACAATCACTTGTTTCTGCGACGAAAATGAAAACATCGTGGGAAAGAGAGAACTTGCTTGTTACAAGCAATTTCTCGTTTTTCCATAATGTATTCTACCGTTTGAGATACTTATTTTTCAATTAACGCTCAGTTTGAAATGTCACCTGTAAGGTCTTTCGATTTGGATCAGTCTAAAATTTTGTAGTAATGAGTTTGTAAGCAATTCAAGGCCAGGGAAACAGAGAGCAAGCGGACTTTGCCGTGATTATATTGTTGGACGCTGCGTAATTTTCTTCTTTTTGATACGAAAATAAAAGGATTCTGCATGAACGAAGTCCAATCAATATGTTGTTGTTTTGATAAGATTTTATTGCCCTCATTGTTTGATGATTTTCAGAAGCTTGCGATCCCTTTTCTCCCAAATTTAAATCCAAGCTCCCTGGTGTGATTACGTAATTATAGATTATAATTAAAGGCATATCGGCCGACAAATGGTGCTGCAAAGAACACGTGCCATAGCGCATGGTAATATACGACGCACACCCTACATAAAAAAAGTAAAGGGATTCTGCATGAACGTAGTCCAATTATTATGTCGTTGTTTTGATAAGATTTTATTGCCCTTGTTGTTTGATGATTTTCAGAAGCGTGTGATCCCTTTGTTTCCGAAATTTAAATGACAAGGCTCCCTGGTGTGATTACGTAATTATAGATCGTAATATATAGGCATATCAGCCGACAGTGTGGTGTTTGCAAAGAACACGTGCCATAACGCACGCGATTGGTCAATTTATAGTCCAATTAAAATGAAATTGTTCAATTGACAAAAATTAATTGACCAATCAAAGAAAACAACAACTTAATGCTAATCCCGTAATTTAATTTTTTTTTTTTTCAGTTCGTTTGAGAACACTCGCTTCGAAGCATTTACTTCTATCTAATTGCAAAAGCTAAATTACGAATTGTCTGACTCTGATTCTGATAACTCTGTGTTCAAGTTTGATTTCGACACAGACATATCAGAATTTTCGGGATTTTCTGCGTCTGACTCCGATTCTTCCGACTCCGAGGTCGAGGATGCTCCCGATCTTCTATGGCAGGATGAGCTTACACCACCGATGGTGTGTTTTAATTTTCTAATTTCGCATATTTACTCAAATTCAGTTTGGGAAAAACTAAAAATAATGGCTGGGCTACCAGAACATCGTAACTTTGATTATTCAAGGCGTAGTTACGATGTTTTGGAAGCCCATCAAAAAATATTTTTTCACTGTATTTTTTTAAGCAAACAACGCATTTTAAAAAAATAAAAATCATCATTTTTCATAAATGATTTTCTATTACGGGATTGGATATAATTTCTTATAGGAAAACACATGGATCGAAAACAACGTGCGCGATATCATGTAAACTCAAAATATATTTGGGCGAATGTTACGTTTGAAAAAAATCGCATTTTCTTGGACAACAATTTGCAAAGCAAACGATCTGAATACGCCGAATCTTTATGTTGTCATTGACGATCGATTTTTCCTCTTCCAGAAATGTTTTCTACCCAAATGATCAACAGTATACGTGCTGTTTTGTTACAACTATAACACTCGCTAAAACAATAAAGATAAATTTTAAATCGGAATAAATCTCCGTGAAAAAAACTGAAGGGAAAACAACGATTTTCTTCACAACATCGAATATTCCAATAAAGAGGGGTCTTTTTCAAACAATGACTGGTTTTCATGATCCTAAGATATTATTTTAGGAAAACAATGCTGGAAAAGAAGAAAGTATTTGTTACATGCAATGTCTTCTTTTCCCACAATGTTTTGAAATGTTTTCTACCCTACAAGATACTTGTATTAGAATTTATATTAACTTTGTATTGTTGTCTGCAACCTCTTTCAATTTTGACCAGTCTATAATTTTGACATCTTGTAAGAGTTAATTATTGAAAAATATCATTTTTGATTTAAATTTTGATGACCTCTAACCAAACAAAATAAAAGTTGAAGAAAACCTTTGAAACAATCAGGAATAACAGAAATTGCTGATCGTAAGCACTTCCTCCTTTTCCCACTTTGTTCCGTACCTTTCAAAGACAAATCACACATTTTGAACTATTTATTTTTTTTCCTTTTCTTTTGGATATTCCAATTTTGTGAGGTTTGAACCTTGCTGTTTACTAAAAATTGAAAATAAAGCAGGAAAAATGGAAATTGTTACAAGAAAAGAGTATTTGTGAACATGAAGAATAAAAAGACTTACTTTTACACCCATTTTTTTCTCAAACGATTATTAATTTCTGCAAAATAATTATACCATAAGAAAGAGCTTTCAATTCTCATATAACTTTATATATACCAAAAATGTGTCAAATTATTATTTCAGTGCTTTTTTATCACTTTTTTAGGACAGGTGTAAAATTTTCAATACAAATTGATAAAATCCAATATTCCCTGTTCAAACAAGACCATAAAAGGGCATTCCCTGTAACTGGTATAGATTATTGATTTTTCCCTATCAGATTTCAGTACACTGCTGTATTATCTCTACCTTTCTGAGTGGTAATGAGTTAAGGAGCATTCATATTTTACTTCCGTTTCATTAAGACGATTACATGTGACTGTTAATTGCTATTTGGCCTGGTTTCACTGATTGTTTTTTCCCACAATAATTGCAGAATTGATAACTACACGTCCATTCAAAATCAGTATAATCCTTATAATCACCTCAAGTGACAAAACATTCCCCCACGAATGTGAAAGTATTTGTAACCTACATCTGTTAAAATCACAACAAACCCCTTTCTTAATTGATTACTTACAATAAAACTTATTGATTTCTACTCAAACAGGTATCAGAGGTGTAAAGTAAATCTTTACCAGACAACAAAACGTTTGATTCTTCTATTTTGAAAACATTTGCTTGTCGACAAATTAAATGTTGCTCCAATGATGAGATTTGTCTTAATAGGGCAGAAAACATATTGAGAATAAGAGAAAAGTTTTCAAAAGTCTCCTCCTTCAAGGGCGTTATTTAAAGCACTGGGTTGTGTGGTAAAGGGTTAAATTGTATGTCTTTTTCTTATATTGTTTACTGTCAAACTCACATGTTATATACTCACAAAATGTCTTAAAAACTTATGGCCCTTTCCCCTATTACCAATTATAGATGTTGCTGATAGCAATCCACTCACATTTGTGAGACCGAGCACGGAATTACAAACATATTTGCACTATTTTTACTTCTCGATTTCTTACAAATATGACATTATTCAAAGTATTTTTTCTTCTTACATTGCTCATTTGGTTCGAATTGGTAAGAAAGTTGGGAAAAAACTTTGGGTGCTTCATATAAAGTGAAACATAAGCTAGAATAAAACTGAAATAAACCCTTTCTCTGTGTAATCACATCATTTTCTGGTTTGTTTGTCGGACATTGCAACCAAAATACCATGTTACTACGGTGGGTGTGCCATACTCGCATTTGCAGAAAGGTCAATTATTAGCAAGTGATTCATGATATGTATTCATTAAAGAATTTTGCAGAGAATTTTACAGTCAGTAATAAAATAAAAGAGCATTACATGCGGGTACCAAAACTCAACTGCAGATGCTTGATTTTCAGTGAAGTTTCTAAGTCAAAAAGATTGATTGATTGATTGATTGTATGGTGTTTAACGCCATTTTCAACGTTATTTCAGTTATATCGCCGCGGCCAGCGCACCTATCCATTCTTTCCTGGATTTTTCCTTAAAAATCTATAAAAGGTTCAAAACATCAACTAATATAGTATCCTTTGGCTGTTTTTGTAGCTGATGGTGCTGACTAAGCAGGATTTTGGACATTAAGCCAATATACAGTTTCAAAATCATAAATTTTCTCAAAGTCAACATACTAAAATCATTTCAAACTTTCAGAAACGGTAGCTGATGTTCTCCAACAGACAGACCGACATGTTAAAACTGGTATACCCCCCTGCTTCTTGGTAAGAGAGAGAAAGGGGCTTGGGGTATAAAAAATTATTGAAATCAAAACACAGCCCCTTATCTGGACCTCTCTTTGCCTGAAGCCAATTTTTAAATAGGAACATTTTAAATATGCCAAAATTCAAAAGATGTTAATTTATTTTCCAAACATCTGTAAGATCTTCAAAATGGTCCACATCACGTCGTCAGGTAAAGAAAATAGACTCTTTGAAATAAACATTTCAAATTATTTGAAAAACTAATTGAATACAATTATGGCTGATCCAGGTCAATAGTCAAAAACTGACCACACATTAACCCATCTAGCATGGATTTCATTGCTTATGTGGACCATGTAGATTAAGATCAGAATGCACAGAATGTGCAATCTGATCTTAGATCTACATGGTCAGCTTGTGCAAAATATTTTAACAAAAAAGAGCATTGAAACTGCACTAGTAGCATTACAAAGGTTTGAGTAAATAACATTTCCATATTCAACATTCTACCATATTTGATACAACCACGTTGGACTGAAGAACCTTCCGAATGATCGATTGTATGGTGTTTAAAGCCATTTTCAACATTATTTCAGTTATAACGCAGTGGCCAGTGCACCTATCCATGCTTTCCTGGAGTTTCTTTTACCAGTACTATGCACAATATTCTTTCAAAGCCACTGGCTGCTTTCCAACATAACCATTGTCGAAACAATGGTCAGCGGTGAGAGAGGAATGAATCCCGTCGCAATGACTATCATCAATATATATATATTTTTATAGACCGCAGCGTTTTACTATAGCGAGTATCCTTAACTGACCTTCAAAACAATAGGTCAGAAACAGATGAACAACAATACAACTTATCAACATATATATACACATGACTCTATGCAGAGGCGTGTTCCACTTTTACTGCGTAGATAACGTCAAGTTCGATTTGTACCACAGTTTAGTTTACTTTTTAATGCCTGAAGGTATCAAATGTTGACATGTCGACTGATTATTTTAAATGCAAGAAAACATCGGAAAACAAATTGAATGAGAAGTTGTTCTCAAATTTTACTCGCCCTTATATACAATAATGAATTTCTGACGCATACAGCTGGGAAATAACGGTAAATTAATTGAACACCCCTTTTGTATACTGTTGCCTGAGGCTTATACTACTAGTTTTTTAACATATTCAAGGAAGCTATTTCATATTCGCAAGATTCACAAACCTCTGTCGGTCACAAATGATTATCTTCGCAAAAATGTCTGCCAACGAAAAAACTTGAAGAAGTCTCACCGTGAACATTTCTAGGTTTACAGTATACTATTTCAGGTTCACAACAGAGTTGGATACATGACTCAAATAATTACTGAAGCTTATGAATCCAAAGTTTTTCTGAATTTAACTTGTACTGAGAATCATTTCGGTGAAGGAACTCAAGAAATTTGGACAGCACATGAATCTGGATAAAAAGTATCCCATAAGTCTGATTCAATCTCTTACTGCTGCATAAGTTAATGATTTTTTTTTTTCAAGGATCAAAATATTTAACCTTTTCTCACAATATTTTCTGAATTATTCAAAAGGTGCAGCTTGTCTTTCCTGAAAATACATTTGAGCCATACTCTGGCAAAAGAGGGCTAAACCCTTAACAGGGTTCCCATTCACGCACATATGTGCGTGATTCACACATTGAATTGAATAATCACGCACAAAAATATGAAGTGAAATGTGCATGCACGCACAGGTTTCAGGGCTCCCGCTGTCGATCACCAGTGGCACCAATTGGGACAAGTTAAAAAAAATGTCTCCAAAACTTAAGAACAGGCAAATCTCATGGCAACAAGTAATGTCTTTACATGATATTTGAAAGATCTAAACTCTGACATATACAATAGGTATCAAGTGTGAAAGTCACTGTTTATCGTCGCCAGGGGTGTGGAAATCTTAGAAATTTCTACTTGTCCGCGGACAAGTAAATTACAAAAATCTACTTGTCCGCCAGCGTGGCTCACTTGTCCAAAACATCCAAAACAACTTTAAAAGGTACACATAAAGTGACATGTCCGCAACATGGGGATACTCTTGAGAAATTTAAAAATTATTGTTACGACCATCTGCATTCAACCACGGGAATTCAAGCACGCCTCATTTAAAAAAAAAAAAAGGTTTTTGTCATATTTCTTGTCATGGTCCATTTTACGTTTGAAGCCTCCAAATGGTTCGGAGTCTCAGACTTCCCACTTCCGTTTGCCTCACAAATTTGATAAAAAAAAACATTTTCTCCGATTTTACGCACCAATTGATCGCTGAATCAAAAACTTTTGGATGTTGAGACAGCCTCCGGCTGAGGTGTTAAATCACGGCCCATTTCGCACCGAAGCTGTTTAAAATCAGACTAAAGGCTAAAATTTTCACATGTGCCAGGGTTCCCGCTGGGCTTCGCATTTGGCGCCATTTGCGATAGATTTTGTAATGTGGCGCAAGAAAAAGCCAAATGGCGAAAATGACTGGCGCCGATATTTTTCACATCGGGGTGCCGTACATTTTGATACCGGTCCCCGTCACCTCAATGCGTGAAAGCGTATCTATAACCAAAAAATCGATAAGCAGTTTATAAGTTGTTGCCGAATACACCCCGTCGCGGCAAGTGATCTAAATAATAGTCTGTATATTACATGGGATTAGTCTAGTTACACACAATACACGCATATACACCATGCAATGCTAATAATCAATCAAATGTCGATTTCGCCACGCCCCATCTGCATCCAAGGGTGTGAAAACAGAATTTTTACACAACTTGAAGTACTGCGAACCAATCAGGAATCACATACGAGATTTAGTCACCGCCCATACTTTCTAAAGCCATGCCTTGATTCTGTGTTATATGCATGATACATGCGGGGCATTATGGTTCGTATTTAGCGACAACCACACCATTTTTAGGTGGATTAAATTCGGTAATTAACACATCAATGAAAGAAGATTGGACCTCGGGATAACTGATTTATCAACTCGCCACTTGTGTTTGCAAACTGGAATTTTCGCGATCGATTATTCCTTTCTCAGTTAAAGAAGTCGGTCGCTATTTTTTTTTATGTAACCAGTGATCGGTAGATTACGATTATGATCTCAATGTTTTCTACCCTTCAAAAGACAAGATTTATCACTTGATCTATGAATAACTCAGTAATTTCTTGTGTGCCAGAGCATTCAATACGGACAAGTCAACATTTTTAGCTCGGCTGTTTTTGAAGAATACAACGTCGAGTTACATTGCCGTAGCCCTGTCGTCGTCGTGCAACAAGTTTGAAATTTCTGAATACCTCTGTTATTACTTAACTCTTTACCATACAATCCTGACTTTTAACGACCCTGAGAAAGGAGACTTTTGAAAACATCGCGAGAAAAGGAGAAAATGCTGGTTACCAGCATTCTCTCCTTTTCCCACAATGTTTTCTACCCCTCCCAAAATAAAGTTCGATCTTTAACTCATTACCACACGAGAAATTTTTGGACTGGTCCAAATTGAAAGCTTTTGCAGACGACAAAATAAAGGTGACTGAAAAATTGAAATTTGTTCTGGAAAGGGTAGAAAACACTGTTGGAAAAGAAGAAAATGCTGGTTACCAGCATTTTCTCCTTTTCCCAGTGTTTTCAAAAGGCTTCTTTCTCAGGGGCGTCAAAAGTAGGGATTGAGTGGTAATGGGTTAAGTCGCATTTATTTTTTCGTCTGCAAGTGCTTTCAATTTCAACCGATCCAAAATTTTGTCGTTTGGGAAAGAGTTAAGATATTTACTTAAAACCTGGGCAAGTTAGTAACTATCAAAAGGGGAACCTATACAATAAGCAGGTAACAGTCAAAGCATTTTGAAGCACAGCCATGCCCCTTTTTCACCTTTGGATTTTCCCTGAAAATCAAGCACCTGCTGCCGAACTATATTCACGCAATGAATATAGATATGGGTTAAAAAACTAATCAAATGGAAAAATGTTTTCTCATTTATTTCACTGCTCATGATACAAACAAAGAAAAGATATTTTATTAACCAATTTTTTATCCTGGCCGACCCCATGTACTTTCATTTTAACAAGAGGGCCATGATGGCCCTGTATCGCTCCACTGGCTTATAAATATAAACCACGAAGAAAAGTCTTCACTATATAAGCCCTTATAAAACTTTGACCTCATGGCTACAGTCTGACTAAATGGGGAATATTGTATTAGAAGAATAACATGCCAAATGTGGGAATTCTTGGCCTTATGGCTGGTAACAAGATGGTTTCTGAACTTTTCACTCCATAAACCCATGTAAAACTTGTGATCCCTGGTGCAGGGCCAAACTTGATCCTAGAGCTGTAACTTGGGCCCTCTTTGTAACTGTCCACTAAATAATGCTATAATTATATGCAAAATTTGGTAGCCTAAGCCTTATGGCTGTGTACACCAAGATTTAAAAGTTTTCCCTATGTAAGCCTATGTAAATCTTGTGAACCCCCCCCCCTCCAAGTATGAGGCCAAATTGACCCCAGGACTATACTTTGGACACTTTTGGTAGACTCCAACTAGATCAAGCTAAATGCCAAATTTGGTAGCTCTAGGCCTTATGGTTTCAGACAAGAAGATATTTAAAGTTTTCTCTATATAAGCCTATGTATAAAACTTGTGACCCCTGGGGAAGAGCCAATTTTGACCCCAGGGCTATAATTTCAAGAAACATGATAGAGGTCTACTACATAAAGCTACATGCCAAATTTGGTAGCCCTATGCCTTATGGTTTCAGACAAGAAGATTTTTAAAGTTTTCTCTATATAAGCCTATGTAAAACTTGTGACCCCTGGGAAAGAGCCAATTTTGACCCCAGGGCTATAATTTGAAGAAACTTGATAGAGGTCTACTACATAAAGCTACATGCCAAATTTGGTAGCCCTATGCCTTATGGTTTCAGACAAGAAGATTTTTAAAGTTTTCTCTATATAAGCCTATGTAAAACTTGTGACCCCTGGGGCAGAGCCAATTTTGACCCCAGGGCTATAATTTGAAGAAACTTGATAGAGGTCTACTACATAAAGCTACATGCCAAATTTGGTAGCCCTATGCCTTATGGTTTCAGACAAGAAGATTTTTAAAGATTTCCAATATTTTTCAGTTTTGTTGCCATGGCAACCAGAGTTTTTGAAGGAATCAAATTCTTTCAAGAAATTCTGAAGAGGACCATGTCAGGATCATTTCTGTGAAGTTTCGTGAAAATCGGATGGGTAGTTTCAGGGAAGAAGATGTTTGAAATAAAAGTTAACGCACGGACGGACGGACTGACGGACGGACGGACGGACGGACGGACAGACGGACGGACGACCGGACGGACGGACGGACGCACGACGGACACCGGGCCATGACATAAGCCCGCTGGCCTTCGGCCAGTGGAGCTAAAAATGGCACCAACTGGCTCCAATTATTTTAATGTGGCGCAAACTTTTCTCATTTGGCGAAAGTGGTAGCGCAAGAAAAAAAATGGCCAGGGGGAACCCTATGTGCGACATTGTCATCAAAGATCTCTGAATCGGTATTAACCCTTTCCCAAACGACAAATTTTGGACTGGTCCAAACTGAAAGAGTTTGCAGACAACAATTTTAAATTTGATGAAAATGGCAGAAAGGTCTCAAAAAGGGTAGAAAACACTGGGAAAAGGAGAAATTGCTCATTATGAGCAATTTCTCCTTTTCCCATAGTGTTTTCAAAAGACTTATACTGCAGACACGTGAAAACCAGGGCTTGTTTGGGAAAGGATTAAAATGATACTAATGAAATTAGGTTAATCCATAATGATGATCTTGATGGTGTTTACAGATTTTCAAAAAACAAAAAATTGACGTACAAACACAGCTGCATATTTCACCAATCTTGTCATATGCGGTGAAAGCGGAGGTGGACCAAATGTGTATTTCGGGTTTCCAGAAATCAGGGATCACCTCAAGACACAGTTTATCATTCGAAATGTCATTTTCTACGAAGTGAGAGCATAATGTATTTCACTAGATATATATGTACAAGAGATTTTTGTTTCAAAATTTTTCTCATATTTTCTACTGGTCCATGGACAACTAGACTGAAAAAAGTCACTTGTCTGACGCTGAATTTTCCCGAGTCGGACGAGTAGGGCATAGTATTTCCACACCCCTGGTCACTAATCAAACTTGTCATTTACTTAAAAGTATGAATAGTATCAATCCGCTTTTCTAGTGTAAAATTACAGGTTTTGAGGTTACATGCTATTCTTATTAACAAATCTATGTCAAATCATGTGGAAATACTACTCCTAAACTTAACATGCATGAATAAAAGATAGCTGAAAAAAAAAAACGCGAAAACCCATGACACAACAAAAATTGGTTTGACATTGCACAATCATATGCATTTCAAACTGTCTATTCATCTTTATCAGTGACTTTAAACAGTAAATTTATATATATAAAGATCTCTATAAAAACAATAAGAGAAAGCTAATTAGTGCCTGAAATTGACAGTAAAATGGAAAATTCAACAAGCCATCCCTCTGAAATTGGTCCTATGAGTGAGCATCTTCTTTTTCAAATTACCCATATTTTTTTCAAGAGCAGAGTGAGACTCGGCAAAACAGATTTTCAATACAACAGAACCTTACTTTCCTCCATAAAGCTCTAAAATTGTCATTATTAAGTGCACTACTGGAATTTCTCTTGCACTCCCAAACTTGTACCCAGGGAGTGCATGCACTCCCAAAAAAAGATGTGAATGGGAACGCTGCTTCAGCTGCAAAGCGTGACTCGCTGAACTTTTGCCGACAATGTAGATCAAGACAAGACTGCACAGAACGTGTAGTCTGATTTGGATCTACCCTGTCCAATAAGGTGATATTTTTCCATAAAAAATATCTTTGAAATAGCAAAATTTTAGGTTTTTACTATCGTCTTGAAAGTTTTAACTTATTTAGCAGGATACAGGTTAATGCATCTTTGTGATTCTCCAACTAAGGAAGTCATCACATAACTATGGATCCATAAAATCAATTTTGTCTAAGAACAGACTGAATCATGAGGTACACTGACTCTTTGACATGTAGGAAATAGACCAATAGCAAAGGGTTTCAGCCCAGGTCAGCCTGTGCTGACTGTGCAAGCTAAACTGGGTAGATACTTTTTTGCAGATGCATAAAGCCACTTTTTCACAGAGCATGACTCATTTTCTTTTTGTCAATTCTCAGTTTATGTGCCTAAAAATATACTATGAGGTAGGGAGATGACCCATTACCACACAAAAATACATAAGAGTTGAGAACTTGTATCAGTGTCTGAAAAAATGTAAGTTTCGATCATTTACTGAAAAAGGTCTGTAGAGTTCCACATGCAATGATAGCTTCTTACCTTATGCAGGGAAAAAGTTTAAAAAAAAAAAAAATCATACAAAATTTGATTCAAAGCATCTTAACTTTGCTCAAAGAAAAGGTATTATAAAAAATAAAGGGTCTTTGCAAGCTCTTTTTGGTGATCATGAAACATTTCATGTACAAAGGCAATGAGAAAAGGAGCTGTGGTTGCTAGAAAGGGAGAAAATGCTGGTAACCAGTATTTTCTCTTTTTCCCACAATGTTTTGAAAGCCTGTAATTTAAGATCCCTGGTAAGAGTTGTTTAAACTTGGAGTTGTGTGAAGGGTTAACCCAACACATATAAAAATGTTTATATATTTGCACTTCTCTCTCTCTCCAATCAATCCATGGTTTGCAAACTTTTGCTTATCTTAACCCTTTACCAAACGCCAAAATTTTTGACTGGTCCAAAAGGAAGAATTTGCAGACAACACAAAAAATGTTACCATTTGCAGCCAACAAAATAAATATCAATCAAAAATTGAAATTTGTTTTGGGAAGGGCAAAAAACATTGTGGGAAAAGGAAGGAGAAAATGCTGGTTACCTTTTCCCTCAAAGCTTTCAAAAAGCTTCTTTCTCAGGGTCGTTAAAAGTCTGGACTGTGTGTTGAAGAGTTAACCCTTTAACCAATTGTGAGGAAGAAGGCCATAAAAAACATTGTGGGAGAAGAATAAAATGCTGGCAACAAACATTTTCTATTCTGCAAACAATGTTTCCTTCCTTTCCAAAGATAAATCCAAACATTTGAGACACATTCTATGTGTTGGCTGCAAATAATTCAACTTGAATAGGTCAAAAATTTAATGTTTACGGTTAATTTAGTGGCAAAACATTTTTGAAGTTGTCTAATATGAGAACCAAAGTATTCAATAGCTCCTTAATATGTTCAATATATTTGAAGTTTGATGAACAATTGCTAGGCTGGCACAATCACTGTAATTTCATTGAGACTGTGTACAAAAATCTGGTTTGGACCATCAACCACGGACGAACAAGTTCGGGAACGAAAAAGACCAATCCGTACTCGTAAACACAGAGCAGTTTGACTTTTCGAGGAAGACAGCAAATTAGTCAATGATAAATAGCAATTACCATACTACTGTAGATCGTTCAGGAATACAATCCTACAAGGAATTCAAATACTACAAGAAAAACAAAGACATACCTTTTTTTTTCTTCATCCGATTCAATATGGCTTCCCCTATTTTCCAAAGTTCGCCTTCCCGCCTTTGTGTTGTCCGTTTTGATTGGTTGAAGTATGCCACATGTAAAATCTAGAGGAGGAAAATGCACGTGAAAAAGGTCAAAGGTGAGACTGAAATTACCAAAGGACTGCAGTTAGAGCCTGCACAGGTCCAAGTTTGATATACAGTCCTCGCAGGCTGAAGTGGACCGAAACTCTTTCTGTATGATCAATTTTTGGCATGTCAAAGGGTCAGTCTACGTAGAAAATCAGTCGGATTTTAGCCAAAATGTACTTTATTGATCCATGATCATGTGATGTTCTGCTTGTTATCATATATCACGGATATGCATTAAGCCCGCTTTTGCAAGAACATGGTTCATCTTATTTGAGACGTGTAATTTTACAATCAGTTGGTTTTTCAAAGATATGAAAGAATCTGAAGACCTACGACATGACTGTCTTTATAGGGTCATATGGCCGAAAGAGGCACATTGGTTATAGAGCGTACAGTAAAGGCAGAGTTATTTCCTTTGTAAGATTAAACGAAAAAAAAAAGGGGGGGTTCATGTTAACGATTTTTATTTCAAAGTTTCTTTACTTGATCTATCTCTGTTTAAAATTATCCACTTAACCCTTTACCAAACAATCTCGAGTTTTATCGATTCCTAAGAAGAAGACCTTTAAAAACATCATGGGAAAAGTGGAAATGCAGGTTACATGTATGCATTTTCTCCTATTCCAACAATGTTTTCTACCTTTCCAAGGACAAATCTCCTTTTAGAGCGATATCTTCTGTGTCGTCTGCAGAAGATTTCAATATGGTCAAGTCTATTTTTTTTTTTTTGGTCTGCTTAAGATTTAAGTGTTCACATTTTCTTACTGTGATGAGTAAGATGTTATGTGATAGTTCCGGTGCATAAATTTATTTTTTTTTTATTCGTATATGTATAGGCTCAGGCATTTGAATTTAAAAAAAAATCTATCTCATTGAGTATCTATGCAACCCCATATTTTTCATTTCAGTGGAAATAGTACAAATTTGCTTAAAGCCTATAGATGTTATGGTATAACGTGCATTTATAGCTTTCTACCATTTAAACACTGAGCATTTTGTTCTCTCAGTTACCATACAAGACTTGCAATACAGGAATTGCAAGCTCAGTTTACAATTCATGCAATGAAAATAAATGAGCAAACATAAGGATTGTTTCTAAGAATATGCCATGCCAAAAAAAGTTGTTATAGATCTATATTCTAAAACTGACAGAGACATTAAACT